>CANUEZ040000126.1:16022500-16622500 GCA_948099385.1 Fasciola hepatica | reverse complement strand
GGGCATTATTTTGAGGAACACTTCGATTGACCTTCAGCGCTGGTTAACTCAGTAGTTTTATTGGACCTTTCTCGTTCTCAGTGGATAGTCTTATGTCTCGCTCACCGAGGGGGACACCGCTTATGCAATCCTGCTACTTAATCGGCACAAGACCACTAACCCAGATGACCTCTCCGGCCCTCTTCAAGTTTAGTGGTCACTCATCCGAGAGCTTACTAATCGTTTCTTGGCATTATCAATGCGTAATATGACTTCTTCGTTGCCATCACCGTTTAGGAGGATCGTTAAGCCTGTATAATTGAATGCCGGAACTTGCTGCATTCGCTCTCATTGTTGATGTGTACCGGTTGTAAGAGTGTGTAGCGCACGTTCAAAAGATCTTAGTCATCGATGTATTGATCTCTTATTCCATGGCTGTTGTGAAGGATTCTACGCGATTCAGAACGGACTGCATAACATTCGGGCTGTCACCAAGGATGACAATGACATCGGCGAATTCCACATCAGCGGAAAAAGCATCGATGCCTAGCTGGATGCCAGGGTAATCGGTGTTCGCCTGACACATTATCCAATCTTGCCTGATCTCAAGCCGGTGTATATATATATATATATATATATATATATATATATATATATATATATATATATATATATATATATATATATATGCTGATTTTTTTGGAGGCTTTTCACGGTACACTTTTGTTTTTTTGCCAATTTGTTTGTGGGGATGATATTTTTGTGGTAGTTGAATAGTACTGGTGACAAGAGGCAGCCCTTTCTAATACCAGAATTAAGGGAGAAATCAATAGATTCTCCTTCGTAGATGCTTATATTTACGTAGTAACACCTCATAATACTGACAGTCTTCTCGGGTATTCCATCCGCTTGTAGTATGACCCATAACAATTCTCTATCACCAGAGTTAAAGGGATCCCGAAAATCAATAAAAAGGCTGCAATCGATTACTGAAACTTGTACCGCCTGTGCGCGCGTCCCTCACCACTAATAAGCGGTTCAGCAGAAGCACGGATAATATGTTGGCGGCCATGTCGATTGAACTGATGCCATACAGTTTTTTCATCCTTCTTTGGAGGGGTAATATTGAAGTTCTCTAGTCTCCTTGGAATTACTATTTCCCCCAGTTTGAGCAAACAGGGATCGGCGGGGATCAAGCAGTGTAGAAAGATATGATTCATATATCTACGGTTTGATTCCGTCTTCTCCGGAAAATTGCCGCTTCTTCACCCTGTACATTACAATGTCCTCTCTGTTTCGTAATCTGTTAATAGCATCGTAGCGTTCGCTCTGCGGTTCTGGGGATTGGTTCACGGAGCTTGCTGTGAGACGGTTCGGTTAAAAAAGTGTTCAGCGCATCGTTACATCCTTTGATCCCGCTGAGGGATGAGTAACCCGGCGGCATCGTGAAAGTGAGGCTCTGCCGTCTGTTGCTCACCAGATACAGTACGGATTAGGCGAAGGATCTTTGATAAGTCACCGCAGTTAGTCGCAGTCTCCTTGGTTTCCGTGATTTCGGTCCAGTGGTTGCTGCGGTCGATTCTGACCGAGCGGGCAGCTTGTCGTCGGATGTCACGGAATTCTGGGTAGTCATTTAGACGGGCATCTCAAGCCTTTGCGGGTAACTGGAGATTCGCCTCCGAGATCCGGTCCTTCTGTCGTCGTCGCGTAAACCCCAGTTCGTCTAAAGCGGATTGTTGGATGGATGCCTTCATTGATTTTCCACTGGTACGTCTTCACCGCAAAACGCGGTGTCAGATGGGAGGCAATTTTGTCGGAGACCGCTTGGCGCTGTTCTCGGTGATTCCAACACTGCTGTGTTAATGCACTTCGGGGGACAGTTTTTGCGGTGATTGGCTGGGTGAATCTTGAAGCATGTACGGGCGAGGGTTTGGTCAGTACTATTCTGCTTGCCAGTCTCCGCGCATCGGTAGAACCAACAATTTTCAATCAGAGATAACCGGCGCGATCGTACCAGGATGAAGTCGATCTGGCGCGCTGTGTGATTGTCTTTCGAGTCAGCAAAGCTGACAAGACATTCGCCATTGCTGCACTGCTGCCCAAGACCACATTTTTCACAAATGTGTCTAGTTTCTTTGGTGGAGGAACCGGTGTGGGATTTCCAACCCCTCAACAATAAGCATGTCACGGTTTGGGAAACCGTTTATCACTTCTTGCAGTCTATCGTAGAACTCGTCTTTTACTACCGCTTCGGGTTCCATCGTCGGGGCATAGACAGTGACAGCCGACGTGTTCAAATGTGAGGGGCGGAAACGAGCTAAGGCGAGAAGATATTGGGTTCCATGCAGTGCCCTGTTAACCCTGTTGCCGACAGATATCGCGACGTCGGGGAGACTAGAAATGACCCTAGGTCCGTTGTGATAGAAGTGGTGAATGTCCTCTCCTACGGAATTCTTTATGCGCCAGGTGCCGGAATTTGGCAGCCGCACTCCGAAGAGACATGTAGTTTCGATGTGATAGCCGTAGTGTGCGTGCGATGTTATCACCCTACAGCTGGCGATTTCGATGTGATTTTGCGTGTTAAGATCCCCAGCCGGCATATTGGTCACCCCGGCCGTGGGAAAAACGTGCCGCTTCCCGGGGACGCCGTGGTATGGATGGTGCTTGAAGAAAAACTATTCATGGAGAGTCTTGGGAGTAGGGTACGAAGTGGCGTCCCCAGCGTCATTCGGCCTTTTGTTCGAGGTAGCAGCCTACCTCGTGCGTAACCAAGTGTGATAGAAAGTGCGTGCATCGGGAGCCGGTGTCTGACCGGGTAGTTTGTACATCTTTTTCATGACCATCTGCCAGTCGAGGTGCCCCACTGGGGATAACTGAGCGAGAGGCAAGAGGCAATAGCTTTATTTGGCGACGGGTCACATTCGCGCACGTCACATTGCTATCTATGGGCTTCTGTGGCTTTTATGTAATCCACTGTCGTCCGGCTCGTTACCGCACCTGTCCTACCGGAAACTTATGTAGTTCACCACCCCACGTCTCAGGGTCTGGTTGCCGGTCGTCTCTAATAGTGCAATGGGCCTTTGTGGCTATAGGGTATATTCTTCCCATTGCACTCATACGTATGCATGTTATAAAAAAGTTTCCACACATCGCTTACATTGAATGTTTACAGTTATGAAAATCGTGTTTCCCGATTGCTAATCACATTTTGCTTTTTGGTCTGTTGCCTTTAAAAACGCGTCTTTCGATATTACCTTGAAAACATTTCTATAGGTCAATTGTTATACAGGCCATTGGGTGTTTGAAACTATTTCAGCTCTGTCCCACACCGTACCTGTACCAACAGTTTTCTGTGTGAGTGAGTATTAGGAGACTAGATTTTACATGGTATGATTCCTCACGTAGCGCGAACGTTCAACTCACCATTGAAAACAGCTGTACAGTTCTTCCATGTTTTCCAGTGCTGAGTTAAACATTCGCACCGCATAATGGATTATTATGCAACAGTCTCCTGTCAGGACTATGATTTACGTAAATGCCTTGTTTTCAAATTAATCTTTTCGCAGTGTCGAGTGTATTGACGGTGGCATTGGTGCTTATACTGGCCAACCGCTATCGAGTACCTCCACGAATCAGAGTAACTCTGACGCAGAAGCCAATAACAATGGTGATGGAGCACACAATGATAATGATGACAATTCGACAGAATCGTCACCGGTGTCATCCGTTAGACGTCAGTCTGAATTGTATTCATCACAGCAGTATTCCACGCAATCACTGCAGCAGCCGCTCACGCCCACCTCAGATCATAAGCGAAGACGAAAACATCTGGGTTTGCCCACTCTACGGTCCGATCATATGGGAATCCTGTCACACACTGTTTTCATTGGGCACCTACACAAACAGCTGGCTGAAAGTCGTCTCCAAGCCTTATGTGCCGAGGTGGCCGAAGGCCCGGTGGTGGATTGTAACTTCATTCCGCCTCGTGGGTGTGCTTTTGTCACATTTGCCACCCGTCGTGCAGCTTATCGTGCTGTAACCCAAATGGACCAATCCACAATGAATGGACGCCAAATAAAAGTCGCCTGGGCACCAAATCGAGGAATCAAAGAACATGAGTCTTATTGCAGAGCCTACTGGGACGTCGAAGAAGGGTGCACTTATCTACCCTTAGCCGAGGTAACAAAACTGACGCGTCCACAATTAGATGCGTTGCTCGACGGGTATGGTGAAGTTGATGAGGATTCTGTGGCTGATGCACGACTGCGTGACCTCATCCTCAGTCCATCCATGGGTCCTGTGACACGTACTAACTGTGGTGTTACATCTGCCGGTAAACGTAGCGGACAGCGTCACCATACGTCGCGGAACCGTCTTGCGACGTCAATTTCTTCCGCAGCGCTTCCTGCTCTCCCACAGCTTCCAACACTTCCTGAAATTGTCCATTGTGCTACATCGGCTGTCCTGCGTCCATCATTGCCGACGGCTCATGTGCCGTTGATAGTTCCTGTAGCAGCCTCTCGTAAGTGCTCAACTGAGTACACGCTTGCTTAAATATCACAGTCAGATACCATAGCAATTTTTTCATTTTCTCCCCCTAGTAGTAGTATTGCAGATAACATGGTCTGTGCTGCTCAGTGAGGATTGAATTATCCGAACCGCAGTGTCTCCTTTTTTATCTCATTTGTGACAAACCAGAGGTAATGCAACTCCTATTCTCAACTCGTTATCATCGACAGACGATGCGTAAGTTTCCACCACATCAGTCAGTGAACATCACAAAACCCTCATTATTCTGCGTAGTTAGTAGTTCTCTAAAGGCTACTGCACACAGGGTGGTTTGTAGCCGTATTTACCAGATTTCAGATAGGACGGTTACACATTGCTTCTGAGGCGTTTCGAGGATGAGCGGAGTGCTAATGCTGAATGATAAAAAACAATATGCATGCTTGGAGAACTCATCGAGTTCTAAATAGTACAGTTCTTTAGCTAAGAATTCCTTGTAGTTTATCGGGTCAGAGGATAAAGATATGACTTCAAGTTCATAACTCGGTATCATAGATAGATCATTGAAATTAGTTTTCATTCAAGAAAATTGATGTCTGGTTTTCATCGTTGTCAACTAACTCTTGCTCTCATCGCAGGCTAGTACCGAGAATCACAGTAGTTCTCGTACCCAGCGGTGGCCCATGTCTGCCCATTTGCTCCAGGGAGTACATCTCTCAGACAACTCCATACCGTGTTAATTGCCGACAGCACCACTATCTTACGGCCCGTTATCTACCCCAAATATCAAGGTTGTGGTTGCTGGTTCTCCCAGTAATGGGATGTTTCTTCCATCACGCTCACGCGGTAACGTGAAATGAAAATAAAGTTTCCCTAAGGGTTCAACTGAAAAGGATTATTCTACGCGTAATGCATTTCTTGACTCCGCTGACGTAAACTGGTGAGGTTTGGACATCTACTTAAGCCAAAAGAAAGCCGATTTAGTGATGTCCAATATGAAGAGCGACTTGGTTCTCGTCACTGTTTGTATTAGTCGTGAGTCAGTTGTGTATAGTTCACAATCCGCGTAGCTTAGGAGCGGCTTCAGGTGACATAATTGTGGGAGGCGACGTCGCGTAACCCAGGGTTAGTCGTGGTACCAACCACATTAGCTCGTGCGTAACTTGGAAGCATCTTTAATACGGTGTATGGTTGTTCAAACTGAACTGAACTTCATTATGGTATTTATTATTAATTAAGTGATTAGCTACTTAAGTAATCGTATGACCCCGCTCTGGGCGTATCGACTCTTTCAATAACTGTTATTTTACTTCCACGGCATTTAGAGATCGATCTAAACAACCTACTGGAACAGATTTTACCTGAAACGTTTCTTGAAATTGTAGCGCCCGCGCTGTTAATATCATTTTTTTAGTCTCCGGCGTATTTAAGTGAACCACAAAGCATGTGGGACCATTCTTATGGTGACGAGATATACCTGATTCTTTTCTAAAATAATCTTTCCATTTGCAGAAGTTCACTCCCAGGCACCGCCTCCCCCACCACCTCCACCACCGCCGCCTCCACCACCGCCGCCTCCTCCGCCGCCACCACCACCACCGCCACCTTCAACCCCACCTCCACCACCACCGCCACCTCCGCCGCCCGACGGCAATTTAAAAATCAAGTCATATCTTTCCGACGCTCTAGTGGTGACCTCAGTTGACTTAGCGATACCTGTATCCGGTGAGTAATACTTTCTCCTGAATCTTCTGTTTTCCCCATTGAATTATCTGTGATATAGACGACACTACCTTGCTTTTGTGCAAATACGAGAAAATCGAACAAACTGTGCTTGAAGTAAGAGATTTAAGACTAACTTTCCTATCAGGGGGTTATATCACTCTATTTGATAGGCTCTTCAAATGAAGAAACAGTGCGAAGTATTGTATGAGTGAGCCTCAGATGAATGAGATGTACGCACGGAATCACAACATCACCAATCTCAAGTTTTGGCTATTCACTCGATTGTGATGCTCGAGGTGCATGATTCGAAAACTATCGGGTATGCTGTACGAAGTTCGAATTTCGACTTCACATCCAGTAAACCTGGTGAGCAGCATTCCGGCGATCATCTGGCTAGTTGGCACACCTGTCGTAATGATCCAATATGTGACTGTCCACTCAGCCTTCGGGTCATGGTGCAACGGTTCTTTGCGCTAATAAAGTATACCCCTTTCACTGTGCTCATGTGCAGGCATGCAATAACGAGAAAAAGCAAGATCACTCAATTTAATTTAATTATTGTTCCCATCGTATTCGAACAATGCTGCAATGTTCAAATACCGACTATCTTCGTCAACCCTCTGTCCGTAGTGGCCATATTTCTGAACTATACGGAAGCACTGACCTGACTGCACACACACACACACAATGCATATATATATATATATATATATATATATATATATATATATATATATATATATATATATATATATATATATATATATATATATATATATATATATATATATATACATTTCCGATCGAGGCTTCCGCTGAGAGATAGCAACTAAAACCGCTGTACCCAGTTTATGTTTAATGGTTGTTTGAGCCGAACTGAGTTAGCCAGCTCCATCCAAATTATGTAATGGCATGAAATAGAAATCAGTTATCGTATGTTCACACATTTTCTGTTTATAAATTAGTCCAACTGGTTGATGTTCCTGCCTTACCGTGGTGATAAGCTTTGCGTGCTACGATAACCTCAAGGGCTAAGCCGATTGGAACGCACAGCGCTCCTTCATGGTCACTCACGTCGGACAAACCGGGGGCGAGTAGTCACACAAAAGCAGCGCGATGTTAGAGAGTGTGGTGGGTTTTTGGATAGACAGCGAACATAGGAGCTACGGAAGCCTATAGACAGCAACGTGACGTGCGTGTGTGGCCCCGTCACTAAATAAAACCTCCTGCCTGAGTGGGTTAGGATTCACTAGGATGCGTTGGGCATCCTCGATCAACAGATCGCCATTCAAAAGGTATATGAACCGCTCGTTTGGTCATCGGCTCCCAACACAGAAACTTTCTGTTGTCCGACAGGTAGCACTTGGTTGTGCACGGGCTAGAGTTGCTACCTCAACAAAAGCCGAGTGACGCTGGGAAAGCCATTTCGTACCTAATTCTCAAGGCTTCATGAACCGTTGCTCTGCGCACATCACTCATTCGCAAATGCCATTCGGAACGCCCATGCAGCCAACTCATCCTCTGACAGGAGCTAGCCGCATAAAAGTAAAAGTCAGCGGGGCCATGTTGTTGGTAGTTGCGTGGATTTAGTGTACATTCGAAGGTACTAGACAGTTAGCTGACTCGTCACGCTTAAGGGGTCTGCGTTAACCCAGTTGAGAAAAGTCGCACAAAAGTAATGCTTTAGTGATGCTGAACAATTGCAGTTTACCAAATTTGTGAATCTATTGCATCCTTTCAGTTCCGTGAGTTAGTCTTTTATGGTGGTTTTCCAGCGTTTCAGTCATCTTACTGCTAAGAGAATAGCTTTCGTCATTATTGGGCTCTACCATTTCGCCGTAGGTCTTGAACGTAAGGTGCAATGGGTAAATCACTCATCTGGTTAGTTTTTGATATCGCAGCTGTGCCATCACCATGCGACGGTCGTCAAAATGTCAACTGGTACAGCTTTTCGCTCATTCTCTTCGCAACGTGCGTTTCTATGGCATCCTTTGGTTTTTTGAATGGTCGTGTTCAAAACTCTGTCACCCAGCTGGCCTGTTTCGGCCTCATATGGTTCTCCTCTCCATTCCTCAATACCAAGCTGCCGAGCGATGATCTCTTGGGCCTACTAAGGTTTGCTCTTTGCACTGCGCTCATGTATAAGCATATGGTGGCTTTTTTCTTCCACGCCTACACGCGCGAATGCAATGGGAACCATAGTTACAAGAACCCGTTATTTGATGAGATCGAGGTTCCGTTTCTCTAGGTCGTCTGTATAATCATCACAGTATAATGAATCATGGGGAAATCAAAAGAGTTGGTCAACTTTTAATATAACCGGTTTGATTTACTTGTGAATAAAGTCTGATATATCCACTTGTCCGTCAAAAACCGAATGTATGCCGGGTCAGCTACTCTAAATCTTCCTCTTTCCTGTATTCAAGCCACGTCTGCCGAGGTGGGTGGATCACCTAGGGAACAAGGTTTATCTGCGGGCGCCATATCACTGGAGTCGTCGAGACATGCTCCTGTCGGATCGGGTGTTTTTTCTGGTGGATTTCTCAATCCAGTTTGCACAACTATGGAATCGGGTTACGTGGCACCTAGCCCACGTGGTGAGTATTGTACTCCTTGTGTCAACCGTAGTTTTGTTTTTGTTGATTTGGTTCTCTTAGGTAGTCGATAGACTCCAATGATTCCTCTTTTTACATTTGTCAGTCAATCCTCCGGTATAGCCCGATCTATTCAATCGGCATTGAACCCACGAGATCATTCCCTACCACGGGAAAGTGACCGCTGTTACTCCAATACCTAAAATGTTCATCCAAGTCACGTCCCATTAACCGTACATCGATACTTACGTCGTTTGAATAGCCGCTCTGCAAAAAATCTCACCAAATCGATGTGCTTGGCCCACATCATCTGTCATACTAACGTCTCTTCCAACTCCGGTTGTGTTAGTGTCATTTAGTCATTTTATTTTATTGTCAACATCTCAAAGGTCAGTCTGTCAGTATTCTCTCCTTTGAATGCAACAGCACATTTGGTTGTGTCGACCGGTCAAAATTACTCTAGCTCCTTGCTAATTGCGGAGCCAAAACATTTGACGTTCAATTATTATTTAATTGAAGCAGTTAGATCCCGTAATGGGTTTAAACAAGCAAGACAAAGAATAAACGTTGGGTAGGGAATTCCTTCCGTATGCTCTCATCGGTCGCGAATGTAAAACGTTGAGCAGAAAATATGGAATGAGTTGTTTGAAAATTTAGCTATAGTGGATACAGGTGTGTGCCTATGTCTGTGTGGGTTTGTTGGCGCATGAGTACTGATTCATGAACTAAAGTTTACCCGATATCACAATTTAACAGCTTCAAAGGTTCCTCCTACAGGTGTTCTGCAAGACGCCATTCAGTTACCCTCCCCACTTTCTGCTTGTATTTCTTTCACGCATGCGTATACCGACTATCTGCATACTAAATACGAAAATTGTGATTTCCCCAACCACTGCTCGAATGGCTCTAGGCAGTCCCTCGTGCAACAAAGTATTGTATTCTTAACCTAAGAATGAATAACAGTGCACTTGTCTTTTATTTTTTCCTTCATAACATTAGTGAGTACTTGAATCTACTAGCATCCAGTTCAGAGTTATTCAAATGGTGTGCACTGTAGAAATATCCAGTAATTATTTCGGGTCAACGTCTACCGTGACCTCCCTTGGTCTAAAAACCGAATTCTTATCTTCTATACATTATGATAAAAGTTTTTGCCCGCACTTGCCCCTTGATTGGCTGCGCTAGATTTTTTCGATCAGCGCGTTCTATTTTTGGTAATGAAGAACTTGTGCCACCGACAATTTGTATTTTGTGACTCATACCACACCGTCCAGAACTCTAATCAAAAGCTACCGGTTGGACGAGGGATCTTAGCTCCTTCTATAATGACTGTGATTAGAAAAGAAACATTCGATTACTCCTCTCAAAACTGCTAAATGTAATGTATATTTTCAGCTCTCACATTCGCGTTCTTGTGTACATGAATCCAAGTTAAACCAAGAGGTGGAGTATGTTCTTGTGCAGCCAGGTTGTTTTGAATGCTATTAGCATAAAGGAAAATTAGGCAGAAAGAAGGCCAGACGTGGAGTTATTACTTATATCAAATGGTCTGAGTGTGGCAAGGCTGATTTTATTCTCAGCTGTTTCTGAGATAGTATTGACTGTTTAAATAACCAGTGTTACACAAGGTTCTCCCTCGATAGAAGCTTAGTAATTATAAACTTGGACGTAACTCCACGTTTTTTGCAGTCAGACTCAAACTTTCTTCAAATTGCACTTACCACTTATCGTCCTCTCATCATATGAGAACCTACAATTGCTTATTGGTAGATTCAATGATGCTTGCGCGTAGCTAACAACTTATTTTGCTTTGACTGAAGTTTATCATTCCCTCATCCGAGGTGACCCTGTTCTAGACAGTGATCATCAACCGTACCAATGGTTCTTCGTCTCACATAAAGCCTATGTTTCTACTAGCGATCGCCGTCTCTTGCTTATTCCGCTTAGAACAATCGGAGTCTACCTGAGACATACATACAGTCAAACTTACTAGTTTCTCGGACGCAGTTTCTCAACTAACAATATTTCTCTATTTGATAGATCTATCAGACCTGTTGTTCCATGGTTTCCCTCGTTCTATTCGTCATACTTTGAGCCCGTTGGTCTCTTTATCAGCCCACTGAGGATAGCCTTTAGCCTTTTTTGTCTCATGATAAGCATGAGTTACAGTAGAAGGGATAAATCCCATAGCCCAAAAGGTGTTCAGGTTTATGGAGGACGTGTCCAAACCATTTCAGTCGGCCCAGTTATATGGGCGTTGAAATACGGGCGAGTGGCAGCGACTTCTGGTATTTTCATTCGAAATTCTGCCACGCTATCTTACTTTTGAAATAGACCGGAGGCACCAAAGATCGGAAACTTCTAGACGCCTGAAATCCTCAGCTCTTATTGGCAGGTTCCGCAAGCATACAGTAAGACTGGTCGTACTGCTGCATTAACCACCCTGAGTTTGGTCTTAAGACGAATCTCGTTCCGTTGCCAGAGGATGTTTCGGATCCGTAGAAACGCCGCATCAATACGCCGTTTGACATTTTCCGCTTGTCCGTTTAACAGGCTGGTGGAGTCGAGATACGTGAAGTCGGAGACAGTTTGTGAGATTTGGTTATTCAGTTATAGGGCTCGGTTTGCTTGGCTAATGGCTTTGGTGTTATTGATCTCAAGACCAACTTCCGAAACATTTATCAACCCGATCTAGGGCCGCTTGCAAGGTGATCAAGTCTCTCCTCAAACACCGCTACGCCGTCTGTGAATTCAAGGTCCGTAATACTACAGTGTGTAAAAATTTGGGTGCCCTGTGAACGTCCATTGTGCGTCACATTGCTAAATCTACGGCAAAGTTGACAACAGCACTGGCGATAACGGACATCCTTGTCGTACTCCTGACGACAATTCGAACGGACAAGACTCTTGATCGTAAGCTCGAACACGTGCACAATACGACCTTATCAGTCTGACCAGCTTAAATGAGACGCCGTCCACAGGCATTTTTCCATAATGACTTGTGATCTGTTGAGTCACAAGCGGCGTGAAAGTTTATGAAGCATGCGGTGGTGGGGCGTCGGGATTTGTATTGGTGTTCCAGAATGCTCCGGAGGATGGAAATTTGGTTGATACATCCACTATCTGGACGGAAGCCACCCTAGTTAGCCCAAGTACGTACATGTCTCGATGCACCGAAGCAATTCAGTATGAGCTGGGCGAAGGCAGTTTTGCCACCTGTTTTGGGGAATGGAGGCAGAACCATGGTGTTCCAATTGGGTGGGTATTTTTTCGGTTTCCCAAATCAAGGTGAATAAGATATAATGTGGCTCAGTAATCACCGGAAGGCACGTCTTGCAGACTTGTTTTGCAATTGGGAATAGTTCAGGGAACAGTCATGTAAAAAATGGCTTGTTGATGTTGCGTTTGAAATTGCGAACATCTTAAGAATAAGGAAATGCTGAGAAGAGTAAGGTGCTCCAGTTCAGCAGTTCTTGGGAGAAAGGAAGGACTGAAACTAACATTACGGTAGGTTAGGGCTTTCATTTTATATGGATGGCTTGAGGCCCACCCGGGAAAGGTGAAAGAAAACAAAACAAACAAGTAAGTTTCTAAGAATGGGATCAACTGTAATGCCGATAGAAAAGAGAGCGTGAAGCGATTGCTCAATGATGAGCTAGTGACTGCAAAGTTGTAGTTATTGTGGGCTCACCAATGAGACGGATGACTTTTCTTTCACACGGTCCAGGTGAGGTCTCTCCCCTACGTGACAGCAGTATTCAAGGATGAGGCAAATTTATGTATTGTATGGCACAATAAATTGTGTTGGTGTGAAGAATATCTGGTACAAAAACAGTCTTATTTGATGCTCTCGAAACAAGAAGTGTTACATGAAGGGACAATGATGAATCGGAGAATGAAAACCGAGGTATTGGTTGCAGAAAGCATATCTAAATGCCACCACAGACGCGTTTCAAGGTCGCGGATAAGACGGCCATTTCGACGGTTATCCGTGGATAGGGTAAGTACCCACCAAATAGGCGGTGGTGCTCGACGAAACTGCACCTTCACGTGGTTTGATGGCTTGCGCGCCTCTATGACCCGGAGAGCTATACAGGATGGCTTCTTTATGCAATCATACCTGACAGGTCAATGGGTAGAGGTCAGACAAAGTCCAATTTCTTGGTCCTCCAAAATGGGGGTCGATTTGAGCTGGCAACTCAATCGGCAAAATCAGTGGAAGAATAATTTATCCAAGCAAATGGGCTTCCACTAAGCCATCCCGCTGCCTTGCGGATAGGTTCTTGTTAGAACTAAAGGCTTTGGATGAGGACCCTAATCGCTCTCCTGCTTTGTGGCTGGACACCCCAGCAATACCCGTCCATCATCTCCCATGAACTGCACGAACAGAAAGAATTCCATACTGCATCGGTCGTCGCACAGGATAATCAGGACCGCGCTGCTCATTGCATCGAGCGGGGTGGGTAGTGATAAGTGGGCTACTGCTCAGAGTTCCCTCTCTTTTATTCAACCTTTGTCTTCTGTCCCTAACCACCCCTCTTTGCCCCATCTATCCACTCATAATGCTCCCACTGATAACACGGTCGATGCTCGCAACGATTCACTGTCTCACATTTTCTCAAGCCTCGTCAGCCTCTGAATCTCGGCTCCTTCAACGTGCGTACAATCATGCAGGTCGGTCAACAGGCGTGCCTAGCCCTCACAATAGATTCTCTGAAGATTGATGTCTGCTGCTTAAGTGAAACGCGTATACAGGATTCGAGCAGTGTAATTCAACTAACTACTCCTGGTATCTGATCGAGGTATTTTCTGCGCACTTTGGAGACAAAGTAGCTACAGCTGCGGGTCAACGTGGTGTAGGAATAGTCTTGACTGAGAAGGCTGAGGCTGCCCTTTTAGACTGGATTCCTGTTAACAGTTGTTTATGTGCTGTGAGACTCCAGGGGTCAGTCAGCGTTCGAAAGGATGGTTGTGTTTAGCGCAATTTGTTTGTGATCTCGGCGTACGCCCCAACGGACTGCAGCTCGGACACACAGAAAGATGAGTTCTATGATGCCCTCACCACCCTCGTTTGCGGCAGTAAAGGTTCTGACAATGTAGTGCTAGCTGGTGACTTCAAAGCATAAGTTGGCAAACTTAGTGTGTCAGAAGCCTGTTTAGGTGGGCGTTATGCTTTACCCGCTGAGCATACAGATAACGGGGATAGGCTTCTCCAGTTTTGTGCAGACAATCGATTGTTCTTGTCTAGCACAAATTTCCGACACAGCTCGCGTCGCACAGCGACATGGCGCTCTAACTCTGCAGGTACTTTGGGTCAAATTGATCATATCGCAGTAAGCAACCGGTGGCGCAGTTCTGTTCAGAACTGTAGATCATACTGGTCCACGTACGTAGAGTCGGACCATGCATTAGTTCTAATGCGATTATCTCTCCATCTCCGTGGTGATCTTCGCAAACCGCAAACCCGATTAGCCGTGCAACGTTTGTGTGATCCAGAAGTAGGCACCCGTTACGTGCAAAAGTTAGCACATGAGCTAGGATCTACGACGAACAGTAGTGTAGATGAGCATTGGGCTCATATCAAGCAGGCGATGCACGTTGCAGCAGGTTTTGCCTGTGGTCCTAGATCCGATGTCTATCAAAGACACTGGATCTCACAAGAGTCGCTGAGTATAATGGAGCAAAAGTGTCAGCTCTCGAACCGTAAGGAGATGAATAAGATGCGGAGAAAGCTGCAAAGGCAAGTTACGAAAAGCCTTAAGAATGATCGCGAAAATTGGTGGGTCAAGGTAGCCTAAGAAATGGAGATAGCAGCTGCTTCAGGTAACAGTCAAAGACTGTTCAAACTTATCCAAGTCAGTGAAACGATTTGGGATAGGAATGGAGAACCCATCCATAGCAAACACCAAAGGCTTGACCGTTGGGCCGAATACTTCAAAGAACAGTTTAGCTGACAGCACGCTAGTGTAGTTACTCCTGTATCAACAACTGTGACTCCTTGGGTGGTATCACTTGAGCCCCCATCGGAAGTAGAAGTAGAATCATGTATTCGATCACTAAAGTGAGGGAAAGCGGCAGGTTTCGACGAACTTCCCCCAGTTCTTTTCACACTGGATGGGAATGTTTTGATAAAATCAATTACCGCTTTGCTCCGTGACATTTGGAAGGAGGAGCGTATTCCGTTAATGTAGGGTGAGTCGTTGATTGTTCCTATCTTCAAGAAGGGAATACGCACTGACTGTAGTAACCATCGTGGGATTAGCCTAATTCCGATATTCACCAAAGTATTAGCCTCAATTCTACTGCACCGTCTTACACCGGCTCGCGAGAGGAATGCCCGCGAACAGCAGGCTGGATTCTGTCCAGGTCGAGGATGCATCGACCAGGATCTTACTCTTCGCCGACTACTTGGAACGCGTCACACGCACCGCCGACCGACAGTAATGGTTTTCTTAGACTTGAAAGGCGTTTTCGATTCAGTTGATCGAGTAGTGCTCTTTAGTACACTTCATCGAAAAGGTATGCCCCAGAAGTTCGTGAACCTACTGAGATCATTGTATTTTCATACTTCTGGCCGCGTTAGAGTTTACGGTGAACTATCCGGTCAGTTCGAAGTAACCAGTGGTGTTCGACAGGGATGTCCCATGTCTCCATTTCTGTTCAACTTCGTCATGGACGAAATAATGGAGACTGCGCTGGGAAATCTTCAGGATGTAGGCGTCGAACTAGGAAATAGTGGAAAGCTGTGTGACCTAAATTACGCGGACGACGTTGTCTGCTTGTTCGAATCCACGGAACATGCTCAACGTGCACTAGATAATCTCGCAAGAGCTGTAGCTCCATTCGGCATGCGCTTTGCACCTTCAAAGTGCAAGGTGGTGTTACAAGACTGGACGTCAACGATTCCGAGCTTGGTGCTCGATGGGGAGGTGCTGTCAGTTGTCGACCACTTCACCTACCTCGACAGCAGCGTGACGACGGATGGGAGCACAGTAGTAGAGGTGAGCACGCTTATATCCAAGGCTCGAGCGGCGTGCGCTGGACTGAAACACTTGTGCGTCGATCTGATATTTCACTGAAGTTGAAAAGTCGTGTATACTGTGCCGCAGTGCGTTCAGTTTTGTTGTAAAGTTGCGAAACTTGGAGTCTGCATGCTGAAGGTATTCGTCGTCTTGAGGTTTTCGACCACAGATGTTTACGTAGTATCGCTAAGATCGAGTGGATTAGCCGAGTAAGTAATGCCGAGGTCAGAAAGCAAGTATTGGGTACTAATTCGGAAAACGTTTTGACACAGCGTATCCAACTTAGTAGACTTCGTCGGTTGGGGCATGTATTACGTATGTCAAACTCACGTCTACCATACCGTGTCTTATTCTCCGTTCCTCCTAGGGAGTGGCAGAGACCACGTGGAGGTCAACAGATGACGTGGCAGCGAGGAATGAGAAAATGTACAGCAAACTTAGGAAAAGTAGGTGCCTCACGTCTTCGTGGTTGGGGTCCAAAAGATCCGTCTACCAGTTGGCCGAAGACACTGAAGGATTTGGCATCGAACCGTGAACAGTGACGATCGTGTTGTTACTTTCTGTCAAATCAGGATGATTGATCTATGTGCGTTTGTACAGTTAGACTGTATTCCGTGTGTTGGCTACTAGAGCATTCTTTCCTTTTCCCACCCATGTAGGTCCATCTTGTATACTGATACTTTCTAGTTCAGCGTGCAACATGGTGAGAAAGGCAGTGGTCAGTGGGGCTTGCCCTACTGTTAAACGCTGTGCGATGATCATGATGATGATCTGTCTAACAAGAGTCCTCCTACACAAACTCCACATAAATCCCTGGACGGCAGGGCGACGTGGTGGGTGTATCGCACTACTGTGTTCCATGTATCCGACAAGATTTCCCAGAAGAGACGAATGAGCTGTGCTACCGGTCAACGGTTTTTCTGGAGTATAAGGGCGCGTTAAAGACCGTGGATGGCGTATGAACCATCTCCCTGGTCACCAAATTCCTACGTACGCGATCTCCTGGTTTCATTCCGTTGCTTTCAGGTGGGGTCCTTGTTCAATGGCTTTGTAGATGGAGCCTTCTAAGACAACTCCCTGCGTCGGTTTAAGCGGCAGGGTAGTACCCAACGACATAATCCACATAAATGCCACTCATTCTCACTGTGCACAAGCTATGACTGAGGTGCTGGGTTTCGGATCGTCTCTTCCTGCTCTCACCACACCATCCCTTTCCACAAACTATTTTTAGGCACGGACGTGATTCTGAGTCCGCCATTGACAATAATGGTCATAAAAGCGAGGTACGTCTCTCCAGTGTATGTGGTTCAGTACACCAAATACTATGACTGCCTGTGTCGCTTAAGCTTGCAGCCTTCAGCATACGTACTCGAATGCAAATAAGCCAATGAACAACTCTAACACGCATCCTCGAGTCGTAAATGTGCTGCTTGTCCGGGACTTGAATCCAGGACCTGCCCAACGAGTTTCTGCTCAATTCGCCTTCGGTGCGTGCATTCACTCTGCATTTAGCCGGAGACACTGCGGCTTCTGCACCCGTTCATGTAGGTGTGTGAATCACCCTGAACGCCAGAGCAGAGTCTGCTTTGCCTCACTGGATTCCAGTGTGCGATTTGTTTGATAGCTTCGTTCAAGGTAAAAAGAGGGCGTGACAACAACCGGTTTCTGTTCGTTGTCGCGAACTACGATTTCACTGCTTATATTTTGAATACAGTCAAAGATATATTTGCCAACAACTACACGCCCATCACAAAAATAGTCATGTTGGCTGGGAACTTCAGTGTTCATTTTGGTCTCCTGGGTCCCGACGAGCTGATTCTCGAAAACCAATACGTCGCTGGCTCTCAGCGTAAGGATAACGGTAGTCATCTACTCCATCTCAGTTCAGATAACCGTTCGTTTCTTTCAAATACAATTGCGGGTGTAGTCATAGATGCACAATGACTTGGCGTCCGCCTTCTGCTACCTAGTTCTGGACACAGATAGACTGCATTGGAATAAGTTGCCGCTGGCATGGGCCACCTACATCTTGTAGGTTTTATCAGAGCATGTGCTTAGGCTTTGATCGTGCCCTCATATGTGCTGAGCCCATGGTGCGCTTTCCCATCAAAGTGGAATTCTGCCGTCAACGGATAGATGTAGACCAACTCTGCCGGACTCCGATCTGAGAGATATCGGAATGAGCTAATTTCGCAGCTAGGCAGCCACACGTGCGTCGGTGTGTTAGACCACTGGCGACATATGCAGGCCGTTATGAAAGTGGTGAGTACCACGTCTTGTGGAATAACTGTACGCGAAGCTGCTACCCACTTGATCTTACCGCGATCGCTCAAGTGTCAGGAGTGTTCTCGTTGACCGTAAAAACACGATTTACGGTCGCTTGAGGGTTTCGCTTTCTGAGTCCAAAGGCTGAAAGTACACTTGCAGTGGCCAATACGGCGGTTGTCAGTGACCTTCCGGTAATTATCTGGAAAGCCTATTTTGTTCACACATAATTACCTAAGTGCAACGTTTGACATTTGTCACAAAGATGGGTCTACGAGCTTTTCTGAGCACAAACCAAAGTGTTATTTTTTATCAGGTTGTAGACGTGCGAACCGACGGGGCTGTTTGCTGTTGAGAGGTTCCAGTGGTGGAATCAGTCGGGACTAGGACAATGTGTTCGCACTCACGGGGTAACCGCCTTCCGAGAGTACGTTCTGATTGGGCGTGTAGTTTCTTTGATTCTTCTCGTGCTCCATAAAGACTCTAAACCGAGGAGGGGACCGTACACGCGCTCCAACTCCTCAATCGCCATAACGGTTGTCCGGATGATCTCCCTGCGGCCCTATCCAACGATGGTGGTTTGTCACTCGCCCATGAACTCACCAATCTCTTCCATAAGATCTTGGTTCACAAAAGCGTCCCGTCAAGATGCAAATACATCTGCCATACCAACCTACAAGTAAGTTGCTCGCAGCTTTTGCGCCAATCGCCGTGGGACGTCTGACATCAGTTGTGTCAAAGCTGGCCGAATATGAGCGTGTGGCTCATCTTCGTTTTTGATCTCAGTCGGAACCGTCGCGCGTCAGGGTTGCCCACTCTCACTCTTGTTCAGTTTTGCGCTTCACGACATCCAAAAAAAAGAGACGGGAGAATCAAAGGAATAACGGCGGTAGGCTTCTACTGGGCGGCATATTTCAATACGTAGATCATACCAACGACATTTCGCTGGTCTCCGACTAAGCTGCTACGGCACAAGAAGTTCTGAACAGCATCGCGGTACGAAATGTACTTTTGACCTCCAAAGTGTAAAGTACCACTACAAGATGACGCAGGTTCACTCCATCACAAATTAGAGATTGTTGAGAAGCTTATCTACCTGAGTTGTGTGAGTACTGATGCCATTGTTGGAGATGAGGTCTTCAGCCGACCGGTGGAGGCACAGGCAACGTTCTTCAATCTCCATCACTTTTTGGGATGTACTGTGTACAATGCAGTTCCACTCAGTGCGCTTCTGTGCGGCTGCTGGACCTCGTCTGTTCGAGCGGCCGATGTCGACCTGCTGTCCGTCTTCGATCACCGTTGTCTGAGGATTATTTTGCGAGTTTGGTGACAACACCGAATCAACAACTCCACAGTAACTATGCTTGGTCAGACTATGATCTCCATCGTCCTCGTTGGTTAGGACACGTACTACGTATGCGTTTTTATCAATTCCTTCATCGTGCTTTGCTTAGAGTCTGGGGTTGACGGGAGAAAAAAGTGTGGAGGTCGAGGTATGGCGTGGCACCGGTCTCTGAAAACCTAAGCGTCGAAGCATGCTTCCATCGGTCTTTATTGTCTGCCTGAATGTAGACCTCAAAATCCACAGTACGCTTCATTGTAAGTCTTGTGAGAACCCGATCAATGTCGCAGTCCGTGGCGGTTATATTACGAAAGCTTTATATATATATATATATATATATATATATATATATATATATATATATATATATATATATAAATATATATATATATATATATGCGCGATGACAACATTCGCTCCAAATCGCTTTTCAGTTTTCTGTCTACTTTTTTTATAAAACAAATTTTTGCAGCTATTTGTCATTGAAAAAGCCATTTAACCGTAACGCCTGAAGTTTTGACGTTCGCGGTTCATGATATTTTTTAATAGGTTCCGGACTACTGGGTCGGCGTTTGGTTCGCAAACTTTTCATCACCAGCGGTGCGCAGGGACGATTTCGTCTCAGTTTCAGTTTATTAAACCAATAATCTCGCACTTCGGTGCTCTGGTTTCGGTTGCTACCTTCCGGCATCGTCCCATAAAGGGCAGAAAGAATAGAAGCATAGTGATAAAGAACCGAAAAGTCACCTCGGCCGGTGGTAAAACGTACACGACCTAAACGCTGAACTCTGTTCGGTCAAATTTGTTTCCACGACGCGTATCAGGTTTATTCCCTTACTTCTCCCAGGCTTATGTAGGTGGCGTTTTCCTTTTCATCAGATTCGATCGTGACTAAACGTTGATCACCTTTATTTATTTGCAGCTCCCTGGCCAATGCAGTGCATGACAGTGGGTCCACAACATAACCCCTACTCGTCCCGTGCTCCTTATTTTTCATCGGTTCCGTTGCATGAAAGCAGTCAAAATACTACTCTACCTACATCGTGCAACTTTGGACCTCGGATGACCGAACGCTCGTTGGCCCCGCCACTAGGCCCCACACATCCGCGAGCTTCCTACCAGGCGAACTTTCGTGGATCGCTCCACCCCTGCCCCAATGTTGGCCCGATGGGGATGCAACCGGCCAGTCTGCGTCCAGTTTATCCACCGCACGGTACAAGTCGGCCAAGGCTTGCAATGCGTTCACCTTCACCCTGGTCTGTCACTCGGCCAACTTCCGCTGTCAACTTTCATCCGGGTCCGTCGATACCAGTACCGTTCAATACATCTCCGTTCGGCAGACCACCAACTGGACAAACTATGCGACTAATGGGTCCCAGATTCCCACCTCGTTTTCCCCCAAGACCACGTGGTCGTTGATACGTTAAATATTAAATCAGTTCCGCTCAAGAAGATTTTGTGACTCCGGTGTATATATTAAACCCAAGAAACTGCGAACTTTTCATTCACGTTTGCCGGTTGCTGTGACTGAGGACTGCCCTACTGCTGCACACCTCGATGTTTTTCCACTCAGTGAATTGCAGTTATTTCGAATGTGTATAGAAATTCAAATATGATTTCGGAATTTTCTTCTGTTTCCTTTGGTATTGCAGAAACATTTTGGTCCCAGTACTTCACATACCTCGATTTTTATAAAACGATCACAGCACAACTGCTTCACCTTTACCACGAATCATAAGTAGTACAACCTGATCGAGACTCGAGCCCGGCGCCAAGCTATCTGGTTTAGCTTGTGTCACGTGAGTACTACATTAAATAATACCTACCCATCATTAGCCTCAGACAGAATCCACCGTGAATCTCATAAGCTGGTCGCTAAGTTTCAATTTCGTCGTAAGAGCGTTGGTACTAACCCATTCTGAAACTGTCTGTCAAGTTGTTACGTTGCAGTTAGCTACGAAAATGAACGTTTTGTCAATCGGCTCGATGATAAAATTGAGTTGTGGTTTGGAATGAAAAGTAAGTCTGTGGAAACTTTATTCAAGATTTTCATGCGAATATACTTGGTGATACAGAATAATCAACCGGAATGAAAAATACTTTGATTCGATCATTGCGACTGGTACACACCGCATACCTGGAATGTTGTCATTCGCCCTTGAATAGTTTTACGATTAATGTTCGGTTCTTCATATCTTCGTCAGAAAGACGGCAGTCCTAAAGCAACGCATAGTGACTCATTAGAATAGTAAGATGTTATACCGATCCGAACTCGGTAAGAGTCGGTATGCTTGATACTGCGCAGGCTTTGTTGTGTCGGAATGGGTTTCCTTGGTCTTTCCATCTGTCAAAAGGCATTATGAATTACCAACGTAACAGTTCTGAACTTACGTAGGGCGGTCACCGACCTGAACTGTCAGGAAGACACCGTTTGGAGGTAACTCACTGAGAGCCGACTTCACTATATCATCAGCTGGAATGAAAGTGGAATAAAGATATCGATTGATGCGCAGAAAATGTTCTGAATCTGGCGCTAGCTTGTGCTTTAGGAGAGAGGTACGAGAGCAGCTGAGTTATACAGAACCGGAACGCATCGCTTGAATGTGATCAAAAAGAACCAATCTAGTCTCTAAGTATGACAGACGAGCTCCATGAGGGTCCCCTTTTCAGGTGTGTATGGGGTGTCTGAGAGGAGTAGCACTTCTGAGTTGGTTGACTGTCGTGTCCCTTAGGGCATCTTCCATCTCTTTGGTCTCCATCATTCACCCAACTCTCATCTGTGGCTCCACGAAGCTGAAGCATGCATCAGCGGCCACACCCCGGCAAACCGCTCGACAGGCGGGCTAAACCAGGTTGAGGGTTACCGAGGTCTAAAAAACTTCGGCGAGACGGTGTTCGGCATGTGAAGACAGATCCTTCTGAATGGGCCGACGGGATCTGCTGATCCAACGGCCACAAATGAGACCTTTTCAACTGCCTGATCCGGCATTCCAGAGGAGGCGAACGAACCGAACAGCAGGTCACCGGCTCCTCTGGGAATACCCTGCTGCCTTGCAGTCTGCACTTGGGTGTGCAAGGGCTAGAGGTGCAACCTCGAACAAAAAGGCCGAACGGTGCTGGGGACACCGCTTCGTACCCTACTCCCGCGACTCTCTATGGTTATTCACGAAACCTTCGCGATGTCCATGGAGCCGACTTATCCTCTCGCAGGAGATAGTCGTGTAAAAGTAAAAGTAA
Source organism: Fasciola hepatica (assembly GCA_948099385.1). NCBI lineage: Eukaryota > Metazoa > Platyhelminthes > Trematoda > Plagiorchiida > Fasciolidae > Fasciola > Fasciola hepatica. Next base: position 16,599,830 of record CANUEZ040000126.1, on the reverse strand, counting down.
AAGTAAGTAAGTGTAGAAACCGCACATCAGTCATAAGTCAATGGATTTATTGGGATCAGCTTGATGAGTGCAGCGTTCATCGACAGACTAACAGGAAATGAGATTAGCTAAAGACAGTAATTAATAGATGCCGGGCCGCCGCGGATGTTTGGGACGCAGCGAAGCAGTCCAAGTTATGTCGGAGGCCGAAACCTAATTGGTTACGGAATGGGAGTTGGCGATCTATTGGGTGCCTATTTTACATGAAACTTAAAACCAACGCCCAGCGTTAGCGGAAACACACGCTTAGCAGATTCGATGGAGACGAAAGAAGTGCATTTCTATTAACAATATACGTTGGTTTTCCTTCAGAGAGAACCAAATTCAACATAGATTCCTCGGTAGACGGTTGGTTCAAACGCGACAAATCAGCGAAATCGATCATGAATGAACTACAACAGACAAGCGTATCGACCAAAGTTCGAAAAAACAGCATGCCAAACACTTTTTAAGGTCAGATTAGCAGCTTTAACAATAACACTGAGCACACGCGATGAGTTTGAATGAAACCGGAATTCAACTCTGATTGACTAGACCCATTGTTTCGTTATCTGGCGGTGGTGGTCTAACTGTCCTCATCGTGAACTTCAGGCCTTGACTCTCCGGCTTCTAATCTTGGCCCCGACGGACACCATTCCATCCGACAGCCTCATTCCAGGAAATACTGTACTTCATCGTATAATAAATAATGGAAGTAAATATTTAGTTGTTTGACATATCCCGGAGTGATCAGCGGTATCTCCGACTTACTGCTCTGTCGACCACTCCTTTCGTTTGTAATTTGGACCATGAGCTGCGCACCTTTGCTGGGACTTCAGCAAAGTAAAACTAATCTCGGAAGCATCTCTAAATTTGCAACTAGATTATGACGACACCAACAAAAAATGAATAGAGCCGAGCCATTGCGTTAAATGAAAACAATGCCTTCAGTGAGATTATTTTATGGAAATCCACATGATATGACAGATGAAGCTACCGCGTGGTTTATACCAAATAGCAATGGTATAAACTTGCCTGCTCTGCAATCCGGGCACCATTGGGATCCATCGGGTGCCAACGTGCCGATAAAATAGACAAAGATACGTTTTCCATAGTGTTTTGCAACCGCTTCTAACAACTCCGCCAGTGAAAATATCCCATTCCTGCGATTGGGATAGGAACATTGTCAAAGGTGATTCTATATTGCTTACTGGCTTGATCACCAATCGTCATGCTCAATTCAAAAATGAAATGGATGAAAGCATAAACAGTAAATTAATACAGAAAGTAGTAAATGAAAGTTGTAGACGAAAAGAGTTAGGTTTTCGTTACGTCCTCGGCAGCGGCACATAGTCATGTCACCCTGTTTCCACGTGACCAAGTCTAGAGGTTAAGATCATCAAACCAACTATTTCGTGGTCCGACTACCTCTAACCGTCCTCCTACACGATGAGACCGCACCTTGACGTGGTGTGATAGCATTCGTGCCTCGCCTCTGAGAGCTACTTAGGGTGGCTTTCTGTACCCGAAGATGCTAACATACTCGAAAGTTCAATGGGGTCTGTACAACCATTCCACCCCGGGATAGAAACTAAACACCAAGACAAGGTTTGCCGGTGAAGAAACCATCAGATGGGCACAGGAATGGGGTTTTCTCTCGATAGTGACAGAAGTCATCGATCTTCCTTGGGAAACTATTGTCCGTTAAAGCTGGACAACGTTCAGGACACAAGATGCTGCCCTGGACACGTTCAGCTCACTCCAGCGGACGCATGGGATAAGGTGGTGGTCGAGTTGTCTCAGAGGCGAGCACCGTAAACAGACCGGAGTCTCAATCACCCGACTTCCGACTTGACAGTGCCGATCCATATTTTCCCTTGCCCTCTAAGGTGGCAGCGCCGACCTTCGCATGGACAAATGACAGACACTGTTTTGAGATCTAGGCGTTCGGGCGTCACAAATTGTGGCCGAACCACTGCAAACGTCGCTGTCGAAGGAACACCGACGACGTTTCAGGGTCGTATCGCTTGATATTTATTGCGCCAGATCAACCTGAGGATCATTCGCAGGCATCGGTGGTCAAATGCTTCTGACCTTTTGATGTCCTCGACGCGTAATGGCCACGTTTCGCAACCCCAGATCAATATGGGGAGGATGGCGGCTCGGAGGACGCGGATTTTGGTCCGGGGACTGATCTCGTGACTGAAGTAGCTGGAAAAACGCTCTCTTAGAGTTGTCAATACGCACTCCGAGTTCGTCCTTGGCATGTCCGTTTGTGAGGGTCGTGGATCCCAGATATCTGAATGCCTGCATGTGCTCCATTAGCTCGCTGTAGACGTATATCGGTTGAGCGGCCCCGTGCAGCGCAAATCGAAAGGACTTTTTTCATGTATTGACTTCTAGACCCGTGGTTTCCGCGAAGAAAACTACACGATTCAGAATTGGCTGTAGAGTAGTTGGACTTCCCCCTAGGATAACGATATCATCCGCGAATTCCAAACCAGCTAAAACGTCTTGGCTGTGCTGTACACCAAGATAATCGGTGAGCGCTTGCCGCGTTATTCAGCCTATAGCGTAGTTGAATAAGACCGGCGACAACGGTCAACCCTATCGGATACCAAAGTTGAGGAAGATTTCATCGGATTCTTCCCCGTAAAATCGTACTCTTGCACGCGTAGTTGAGTAGTACGATTTCGTGGGACTGGCAAGTTTTGCCGGCATGCCGTCTGCTCGCAAGATGGTCTATAGAGCGTCTGTCAACTGAGTCAAATGCTGTGAGAAAATCAACGGAACAGGCTGATGTCGGTTGTTGGAACTTGTGTTTTAGTGCTCTACGAAGAGTAAATATTTTTTCTACGCAACACCACCGCGGCGGAAACCCCCTTGATTGGGACGAGCGCCTGCATTCCTCTCCGTTGAGAAGCGGTTTAGTAGAAGCATGGAGAATATTTTCACAGCCACGTCGATCAGGCTGATTCTGAGGTAGTTTTCACACATTATTTGGTAACCTTTTTGGGAGGGATAGACAGACTGAGGTTCCTCCGTCTATTGTAGGTTATTTTGCTTCCCAAATTGAACAAAACAGCGCGTGGACAGGCTCTATCAGTGTCGGGAGCAGGACTTATATAACTCCGGTTCGATGCCGTCTTCTCTCAGGGCCTTTCGGTTCCTTGGATTGTGTATCACAGCAGCAATGTCCTCTAGGGACGGAGGGCTGGTACTAATGTCCTAGATTCCAATTTGGATTGTGGGGATTTGACTTGTCAAGTTTGCCGTGGGATAATTCAGTAGACTATCTAAGTGTTCGATATACCTTTGCATCTTTTCCCGCTGTTCCGGGATCACTAGCCCGGTAGCATCGCGGAGTGATTCTACTGGCCGTCGCTTATCAGATACATTTCGAATGAGACAGAAGTTTCGAGAGATCAACACAGTTAGCCGTCGTTTCTATGTTGTCCGCGATGGCGGATCAATAGCCGTTCCGGTCTTCTCTTGCCGAGGGGATGGTTTTTCGTCGAGCCTCCTAAAAGCAAGGGAGGCCATTTAAATGGGCGTCTCTAGCCTTTTTGGATAGATAGAGTGTAGTCCCCGATTTCCAGTCATTCTGTCGTTGTATAGGGCCCAGTTCTTCGAGTGCATATTGACAGGCAATCTTAGTGTTTTCTATCGATGTACGTCGATGTTTCTTCACTGATTGGGTGATCGGTTAGATAAGCGGTGATAGCATCTCGGATTGCCTGTCGTTTTGTCGGTGATCCTGGGGCAGCTACGTTAATCCTTCTCGGGGCACGGGATTTGTGGCGATTAGCTAAGTGGACCTTGAGGCGTGAACGGACAACAGTGTGGTCGGTGCTATTTTTTTCTTTTCTGTCTTTGCACCTCTGTACGAGCCGCAGTCTTCGACCGAGGACACCCAGCGAGATCGTTACAGTATGCAGTCGATCTGGTGTGCAGTGACAGTCGTTTGAGTACCACGTCAGCAGGTGTAGCCTGGGGGATTGTAGACGGTTATTCTGTTGTAGTTTGTGAAACTGACGAGACAGATACCACTGCCACACTTTTGCCCAATGCCACAATTCCTTAGTATGTTTTTCTAGTTGCCTGGTTTGAAGGACCAGTGTGAGCATTCCAGTCCGCCGCAACAAAGAAGTATATCTCGATTTGGGACGTTGTTGACCACCTCCAACAACCTGTTGTCTGCTGTCTCTTCAGATGCTCATATCCGGGTATAGATTGCAACAACTTATATGTTTAGTGAGGAGGGACGAAAACGAGCAACAGCAATTCAAGAGAATACCAGGTTCCATGGATTCAGCACCTTATTAGCCCTTCTACTGACAACGACCGCGACGCCGTGAAGACCGGAGTTGTCAGTAGATTCGCTGTGCTGAGTTGGTAGTAGTCGTTTATCCCGGGGACCTTAACACTCCGTGTGCCATAATTCGGCAGACGAATTTCGGAGACATGCAAAATCTGCTTGGTAACTGTAACGTGCGTGTCGTGATGGCCTGACTACCGATATCAAGGAGCGTTCTGACAGTCCGGCAGGCAATATGAGTGTGCTTGTGCAGATTGAGGTTCACAGCCAGTATATTTGACACCTTGGAATAAAGGGAGGCGCGTAGCTTCCCGGGGATGCCGTAGGATGATAATTGTGTACTGTAGCGGCAAACTTCATGAAAATTTCAGGAATGGTATATAAAGTGGTGTCCTCAGCGTTACTCGGGTTTTGTTTGAGGCTGCATCTGTAGCCCGTGCACGACCAAACGTTACCTGTCGGGCAACAAGATGATGGCGTGTTGAGAGCCCGTGACCGGTCGAGCGGTTCATACGCCTTTTGGATGGTGGTCTACCAATCTGGGACACCCAGCGCATTCACCGTGCATGATTGGCAGTGGCTCTCTAGTAGCTTGTTCGCCTCTCAGTAGAAGTGACCATGACCCAGAGGCCCATGCGACCCCGTTGGTTGAACAGTTTTCCTTTTTGGCCATTGGATCAGGTAGTAGAACTCGTCCGTCCACCCACGAGCAGCTATCTTCGCATACTGAGCACCGTCTCACCAGGGTTTTTAGGCCTCAGACACCCTCCAACCTGGTTTCGACCATCTGTAGAGCGGTTTACCGGGGTTGTGGCCGATGCTTCCGCCTCGTGGAGCCACAGGTGGGTTAGGTAATCGATGGAGACCAAAGAAATGGAAGATGGCTCAAGGGATACGACAGTCTGCCAACTCAGAGGTGCTGCCCGGTGGAAGAAGAACCCCGGTCAGCGAAATGATATGCGATAAAAATGAAGAACCCATTCATGACAAACAGCAAAGGCTCGACTGTTGGGCCGAATACTTCAAAGAGCAGTTTAGCTGGCCGCGCGCTAGTGTAGTTTCTCCGACGTCAACACTGCGATTTCTTTGGTGGTATCACTTGAGCCCCCATCGGATGTGGAGTGATGTATTCGATTACTAAAGCTTGAGAAAGCGGCAGGTCTCGACGAACTTCCCCCAGTTCTTTTCAAGCTGAGTGGAAATGCTTTGATAAAATAACTTACCACCTTGCTTTGTGACCTTTGAAAGGCGAAGCGTATTTCGTCAATGTAAAGCGAGTCTTTGATTGTTCCCATCTTCAAGAAGGGAATACGCAATGACTGTAGTACCCATCTTGGGGTCAGCTTAACTCCGACAGTCACCCAGGTATTAGCCTCGATTCTGCTGCACCGTGTAATATCGGCTCGCGAGGGGAACGGCCGCGAACAACAGACCGGATTCCGCCCAGGTCGAGGATGCATTGCCTAAATTTTTACTCTTCGCCGACTACTTGAAACGCGTCACACGCACCGTCGACCGATAAAAATGTTTTTTTTTTAGATTTGAAAGGCAACTTCGATCCAGTTGGTCGAACAGCGCTTTTCAGTGCTCTTCAATGAAAAGGTATGCCCTAGAAGTTCGTCAACCTACTGAGGTCATTGTATTCTCATACTTCTGGGAGCATAAGGGTTTACGGTGAACTATCCGGTCGGTTCGGAACGACCAGTGGTGTTCGATAGAGATGTTCTGTCTCTATTCTTGTTCAACTTCGTCATGGACAAAATAATGGAGGATGCCTAGCAAAATCTTCAGGATGCATGCGTCGAACTGGGAAATAGTGAGAACTTGTGTGACCTAGATTACGCAGACGGCTTTGTCCGCTTGCTCGAATCCACGGAACATGCTCAACGTGCACTAGATAGACTTGCAACAGCTGTAGTTCCTTTCGGAATGCACTTTGCACCTTCAAAGTGTAAAGTGATGCTGCAAGACTGGACGTCAACAATTCCGAGCTTGATGCTCGGCGGAGAGGTGCTGGCAATTAACGACCGCTTCATTCACCCCAGCAGCAGCGTGACGGCGGATGGGAGCACAGCAGTAGGGGTGAGCACGCTTATATCCAAGGCTCGAGGGGCGTACGCCGGACTGAAGCATTTGTGGCGACGACCTGATATTTCACTGAAATTGAAAGGTCGTGGATACAGTGCCACGGTGCATTAAGTTTTGTTGTATGATTGCAAGACTTGGGGCCTGCGTGCAGAAGATATTCGTCACCTTGAGGTTTTCAACTACCGATGTTAGCATAGTATCGCTAATATTGGGTGGAATAGCCGAGTGAGCGGTGCTGAGGCCAGAAACCGAGTATTGGGTACCATTTCAGGGAGTTTTCTATCACACCGTATCCAGCTTAGTAGACTTCTTCGGTTGGAACACGTGTTACGTATGGCAAACACACGTCTACCATACCGTATCCTATTCTTCGTCCTTCCCAGGGAGTGGAAAAAACCGCGTGGAGATCAACAGATGACTTGGAAACGAGAGATGAGAAAATGTACAGCGAAAAGTAGGTGCTTCACGTTTTTGTGGTTGGGGTCCAAAAGATCTCTCAATTAGTTGGGTGGAGACACTGAAGGATATGGCAGCGAACCGCGAACAGTGGCGATCCTGTTGTCACTTTCTGTCGAATCAGGATGATTGATCAATGTGCGTTCGTACAGTTAGTCTGTGTATTCCGTATGTTGGCTACTAGGGCGTTTTTCCCTTTTCCCGCTGTTATAGTACACGATTGAGCCGCAGCGTCCGAGAGAAAGTGAGAAGATAGGAGGCCTAGATATTAGGCTTTATTCGACAAATACATGCGGCATGAGAGCTGAAATTTATAGAGGACATGTGGTGAATTTATGGGACAGAAAAGGCGCAATAAATGCACAACTGACGAGACAAGGGATAATGTACCACATTCTCCCCAGCTAGTTTTTGTTAGTGTAATGAAGATAACGATGCATATAAGTGATTTGTTTAAGCTTCCTGATTACGAAGATTGTAAGGGCGAATTCGTTGTTGCTGTTCGTGTAAAGATAATAATTCCGTGTAGGTGTTTACGGTAAATGAAGATACCTGAGTGTCAGAGGGTAGGTCTGACTCGTTTGGTAAATTTGTCCGTGTGATTACATTGGGCGCATCGATGGCGAGGCTTGTGTGAAACGGAAGGTGATGTCTGTCGACTGAATGCTGGAGCTTGTTGATGAATGGGAACTGTTTCTTCACGGCCATCAGGAAAACGAACGCGAACGCACGTGGGATTACAATGGAGTAATTCCGGTTCATCAACGAGTGGATCATATTTGGATGTTCTGACATTTCTGCGCATGAATACCGGTCCGGCAGTAGGTAGCCAGTTTGGTAATGATACGCCGGAAGTTGATTTGCGGTGTAGCATTGGTGGCCGTGCACAATAAGGACCGGATACAATGATGAGCGTCGAGAACTCTTTTCCACTGAGAAATTTCTAGATTTCTGGATTTGAGGGCTAAGGTGATTGTTCTCCATAGAGCACCGTTCGGTCTTTTCATTTGTCCGTTCCCTTGAGGATTATAAGGCGTGATTCTACTGGTCACTATACCTCTGTCGTGAGGGAGATTGCTTAATTCCTCTGACATGAACGAAGACCCGCGATCGGTGCGAATGTAGGATGGCGTACTGAACAGCGAAAACAGTTGGCAGAGATAATTAGTAATCACAGATGTGGATGTGTCCGGACAAGCAAATGCGAAAGGAAAGCGGGAGTACTCAATGATTGTGAGAAGATACTTGTTATGTGAAACTGAGGGAAATCCATGCTGAGTCTTTCAAAAGGTTTTGTGACATTGATTACTCGTCCCAGTGGCTGCTTGAAGAATTGGAGTTTTAATTCCATGCTCATTCGGCAGTTGGAGATTGGTGCTTTGATTTCATCTGTGGAGAATGGCAAGTTTCTTGAGCGAACATAGTGGTGCATTATGGTGTTGCCGGGATGGCGTAGTGTACAATGGAGTTCGTGCAGGTTAGGGGCCGTCAGTGAAGCAATGCAACTTAGACGGGAAAGGGGGCCGCTGCCAGATTCTCTTCTCCTCGACGATACTGTATGTCGAAACTGAAGCTCGGAAGTTTGATTCTCCAACGTTGAATTTTGTCGTTTTCAATCTTGCTTTGGTGTGATATATCAAACATGAATGCGACAGACTTATAATCTGTAAGGAGTGGAAATCGAGTTCCCATCAGATAACGTCTCCATTTCCTGATGGCTTGCACGATGGCACAGCCTTCCTTTCCCATCGCGAGGTGATATCGTTCATGGTCTGTTAGGGTCCTGGAAAAGAATGCAACCGGGCGTCCATTCTGGGTTAGAATGGCGGCAATAGCAGCATCTGAGGTGTCCGTTTCCACGACGAAAGGAAGAGTATTATCGACTGTAACGAACATGGAATCTCCGATTTCTTTTTTTAAACCCGCAAAAGAATTGCAAACCTCGGTCGGCAGAGGAAAACTTTTGTTATTGATGATAGGATAGATCTTGTCGGAAAAGTGAGATGTCTATTTTGAATGGTACGAAAACAGTCCTACCACGCGTCGCTGAGATTTTAAATTTGTGGACGGTGACAGGCTTCGCAGGGGTTGAAGACGGTCGGGATCTGGTCTAATGGATCCCGTGAGAATCTCATATCCCAAGAGACGTATTTGGTTGACGCCAATTACGCTCTTGTTTTCATTGAAGGTAAGGTTGTACTTTCTGGCAACCCGAAATAGTTCATTTAGATTGTCGTTATGTTCTTCTCTGGTATTCCCACAGACAGTCAGACTGTCGACAAATGCGAATTTGCCTCTAGTTTTCGGTTTGAATTACTTCATCGACTACTCGGTGGAAGCATGCTACTCTGTCAGTCACTCCGAACGGGATGCGACAGAATTGGTAAAGACCTCTGCATGCTTCGAAAACAGTATAGATCTTTCCCTCGTCTCTAATCGGGATCTGATGATAAGCGCTTTTCAAATCCATTGTGCCGAATAAGGAGTACTTTGCAATCTTCTCAATGATACTGGCGATCCTCGGCATGGGATATGAGTCCAGATAGGTATATCGATTGATGGTTTGGCTATAGTCAATGAACAACCGTCTTTTGTGGTGTTCATTCGTAGTAATCAGAACCTGAGCCCGCCAAGGGGAATTGGATGGCTCGATGATCTTGTCTCTGAGAAGCTTTTGAACTTCCGCTGAAATAAACGATTCGTCTGCGGTAGAATGACGTCGTGATTTAGTAGCAATCGGTTTGAAGTTAACAGCGGAGTCACTGAATGAGGAAGGAGCGCGTATGGGAGCAGCAGTCAAGCCGCAGACCATCAGTATAGGTTTATCGCCTGGAAAAGGAATTTGAACAGCCTCCTGGAGTCGGAGGAAGTCGTGGCCCAAGAGAACGTCTGAGCGGAGATGAGAAAGAACGGAGAGTTTGAGTCGAGGATACTGCTGGTCTTTGTACTGCAGACTGACACAGTAATGACCGAGAATATGACTAATTAGATTAGTGTTGGCCATTCTTACTTGGCTGCAAGAATGTTCCATTTTCCATTCGTACTTCTCGACGACAGAAATCCGCGATATAACTCTCTGAGCTTCCAGTATCGATGAGAGCTTTCAATGAGACATCGTTGACTACCTCAGTGGTGGAATCCACTAGACATTGTGGTGCTGCTGCTACGGTGACAGAGGATAGAGAAGTCTCGGTGGCCGCAGAACGCACATTTGGTAAGGTTTTGGAGTGACAGACGTTTCGAAAATGGCCTTTCTTACCGCAGTTTTTGCATGCGGAATCCCGTGCTGGACACCTGAATCGAGGATGACGGTCTAGCTCAAAAAAAGTAGCACTTGGAATTTGAGGCTGAAGTCGTATATTGTTCTCGTTTTTCGGGAGAGTTTCGAGTTGAAGCTATCCGGCCAGTTTTTTTAAACAGACGTCTAATGGTAAATTTGTTTCATACGACTGAGAAGTTTTGAACGCCATGTCCAGTGAACGAGCCTGATCAAAAGCGGTCTGCACGCTAAGGGAATTGTTCTCCAACAGTCGCTGACGGATACTGGGCGGTTGTAAGCCAGCTATAAGGGCATCTCGGATGGCGTAGTCCATGCGCGTTTCGGCATTAACGGCCTTGAAGTTGCAGTTTCCGGCCAAAGACTTCCGCTTCTGCATGTACTCATCCAGGCTTTGACTTGGCTCTTGTTTGCAAGTAGCAAGGACGTGACGAGAATAGATTTCATCCTTCGGTTTCACATATGCGGCTTCGAGTGTCTCGATGACGTGGTGGAAAATTGCGCAATCAACTATGTAATCATAAACCGAAGAAGATAAACAGTTGATCAGAATGCCCAGTTTGTTGGGCTGTAGACCATCGATGGAGGCCAGAAAGCTAGAGAATGTTTTGCACCAGTGAATTCATTGCTTGGAGGCGTTAGGCGAACCAGGGTCGGCGTTGAATCGTTCGTGGCGCAGGATACGATTCATTATTTGTATCTGTCGAATAAATTGTTATAGTACACGATTGAGCCGAAGCGTCCGAGAGGAAGTGAGAAGATAGGAGGCCTAGATATTAGGCTTTATTCGACAAATACATGCGGCATGAGAGCTGAAATTTATAGAGGGCATGTGGTGAATTTATGGGGCAGAAAAGGCGTATTAAATGCACAACGGACGAGACAAGGAATATTGTACCACACTCACCGCTGTAGGTCCACTCCTTATCCATCTTGTATATTCATACTTTCTAATTCAACGTGCAACATGGTGAGAAAAGCAGTGATTAGTGGGGCTTGCCCTGTTGTTTACCGCTGTACGATGATGATGAGGTGCTACTCCTATCAGTCACCCCATACAGCTCTAGCTGACAGTCATCTCTAACAGTGCAGTGGGCCTTTGAGGTTATAGGGTACACCCCTTGCACCGGACTCGTAAGCAAGCACGTAGTGAACAGGGATTGAATCTGAAAAGCGGATCGATAATTGGAGCACCAACGAAGACAAAACCAAGTAATAACAACCAGGTCTCACGCGAAGAACCGGAAGAGAAGCCTTCACAGGTGTATCTATAACGTGTCCATTGTTGAAACCTCACTGCCTTGTGGGTCAGAGTGTCGGGTCCAAAGCTCCAGTAGGGTTCCCAAAGAAAAGCAGCTTCTGTGTCGTGGGTAGCAGCGAAGCGACATTTATCCGTTTCTCAGTTAAAGTGGTTTTTAATGGATCCTCATGTAGTGAAGTGCTGTGAATAACTGCTTTTTGTTTGTTTACAAACGAAATTCTCATTGTCTCCTCCCTATTACATTGTAGCTAATACTTTGTTTATGAAATATCTTGTAAACCGACTCTTATGTATCCTCTGACTCAGTGGGTATTGTTATAAACTGTGGTGTACGTACCTCCCACTTCTTTCCGTCTATAACGTGCATTTCCATGTATCCACATTTTTCAATTTCGGCATATATCCTCAATCTGTTAAGCAAATAATGCCTATATTTTTCTGATTCTGACGTGATGATTGTTTGATCGAAACGCGATCATCATCATCATCATCGTACAACGTTAAACAGTAGGGCGAACCCCACTAAAAACTGCCTTTCTCATGATCTTGTACGTTGAATTAGAAAGTATGAATATACAATATGGATAGGGAGTGGACCCACGTGGGTGGGAAAACGAAAGAATGCCCTAGTAGCCAACATACGGAATACACAGACTAACTGTACGAACGCACATTGATCAATCATCCTGATTCGACAGAAAGTGACAACAGGATCGCCACTGTTCGCGGTTCGCTGCCATATCCTTCAGTGTCTCCACCCAACTAATTGAGAGATCTTTTGGACCCCAACCACAAAAACGTGAAGCACCTACTTTTCGCTGTACATTTTCTCATCTCTCGTTTCCAAGTCATCTGTTGATCTCCACGCGGTTTTTTCCACTCCCTGGGAAGGACGAAGAATAGGATACGGTATGGTAGACGTGTGTTTGCCATACGTAACACGTGTTCCAACCGAAGAAGTCTACTAAGCTGGATACGCTGTGACAAAACGTCCTCCGAATTAATACCCAATACTCGCTTCCTGACCTTATCAATACTTACTCGGCTACTCCACCCGATCTTAGCGATAGAAAATAAGCAATCATAATTTACAACCTTCTTTGTTTGGTAACTTTTCTTACACAAATTGCCACGGATAACGGCGTAAGCCGAAGAAGTTTATCAAAAGGGTATGCGTAACACATGTCCAGGCCACCTTAACCTGGCTAGATTCAGTACTTGTCTCAGTGACTGACCACCAGTTCTCAACACCCTACACCTAACCTCAGCATTTCTGATACGATGTTCCCATCATATTCGAGCCATATTACGGAGACATCTACGCAGCCTTCGCCTTTTTTCTACCCCCAACGACCATTATTCTGAGTTGTATATAAGAACGGATCTAACCCTTGATAGAGAACCGGATGTCACACCGGCGCCACTGATGACAGGTTGGCAAAAACCAAACGCGCGTTCTATATGCACGACGACACCTCGTTCGTTATCGGACCATTCGGTGAGATGTAACCGTCCAGACAACAAAACTTACAAATTTCAGCTAGGGCTTCCCTATAAAGACAAGGTTTGGCACAAATCCAACCCAGTCCTGCAGCAGCATGTGACACTTTAAAGGTGCAAAACGCATCTCAAACATTGCTACGCTGTTATTTAAACTATTTACGAAAAACTGCAACTGGCCTGGATCTTCACTTAGAAAAACAACATCGTCCGCTTATTCGGCGTGAGACAGATTACTACCTAAAAAAAGACCGAATGCGTTTTAATCGCACGAGGCCAGGGCTATCTCAAGAAACATTTTAATAACAAATTCGAAAAGGAAAGATGACAGAAAACTCAGGCGAACACCATTTTCCACGGTGAGCTCGGGTGAATGATCATCATAAACACGAACTCAGCTTCGACTGTTCGCATACAAGAACTGGGATGGGGAGTAAAATTCCTTTAGCACACTACTCAGTTAGAACCAGTGCCGGAGAACTGTACCGTCGACTAAGTCAAATGCCACTTTCAGTTCACAGAAAACCGGGAATGTGGATCTACGGAAGATGTGGTCCATACAGCTCTGACTCGGTCTGAAACCGACTTGATTCTCAAGCACACACCTTTCACGGGCGTTGGATAACAGGCGAGGAATAATCCTGGCGAGCAGTTTGAATGTGATATCTGCCAAAGTAAATCTTCTATGGTTTTCACAATGCCTATTACATTTCTTGTAAGTTGGAACCTCAAGACCCGGCCGAACTGCAGTCTATCATGAGCATGGTATAGTTTTCTACCACTACGAGGAAATAGTGAAAACTGACTGAAATCCGGGTTTATTTGCACTACTGTGATCGTACTGCACCTTTCGTTTCTCACTGTTACCCTCGAAATCGACCTGTGATCGCAACTTGGTTTCACCTGCTTTGGCCCACTTCGCCCACTCGGAAGATGAAAGCCACTGGGAGGCCTGCCTTTGTGCATCAGCCTTGTTATCGACCGCCTCTTGGTTACCTGGTGCAGCCACCGGATATATACTGAGGCTCTTAGCTCTGGCTGCAATAACATCGGGTTCACGCGTGTAATTGTCGCCGCACGTTATGGTGCGACGAGCGCACGATGAGGCCACCGACACGAAGTAAGGATGGTTGATACGCCGGTTCTCAGGTCAGTCAGGAGAATATCTCAGTTGGTCAATCGGGTGACTTAACTCCGAATAATAATAATAATAGTTGAGAAACAAAATGAAAAACAGAACAGAAGTACCTGTGTGGGACGGGTGGACTTGGTGCTGGTGTGACCACAGATGAGACGCAAAAAAAGGCGAGCGCGTGATCTGAGTCGACAGGTATAGACCAAAAAGAACGACGATCTTTGATTAATCCACGCCAGCAATGACCAATGACAATATGGTGAATGAGTCCAGTGTTGCGAAGATGTAGGAAGACGCTGTGTCAATCCATGCCACTTCTTATGGCAGAAGTCCATACTCGCAAGAAACAATGTCAAAGTATAACTGGATTAGATGATTTCCGTTGTCAGTGCGATCGATCGGGAAAGCAAAAAGGACCCCAGTGTGCCGTTTGGAATCCTCTAAACAGTTAACTTGGGCATTAAAATCCGCAGCAATCACCACCACGTCCGTGGAACGCACGCTTCGAAACAGCTGAGTCAAATCCCGATAGAATTCATCCCTGGCCTCAGAGGAACTGTAATCAATGGGCGCACACAAAGGTACGGCAAACAAGCGTCGATGATTCTTTCGGTTGCTATTGCGCATGCAGAACCGTCCAACCGAACTGCATACAATCGACTGTTGATTGAATACATTCTAGCAATGCAGGCTCAGCTGTCGTGCCCAAAGCGATCCCAATGCCTGCCTGATCACGAGCACTAGATAGCGGAACACCCGACACGCGATGTAAAGCAGGGGACTGAAGTTGTATTTGGGGTGCGATGAGTGACCATAGAATGGGGATCTTGCATGCGCAACTGCTCATACCGCTGAAAAGGATTTTCTTTGGGACCGAAACCCGTGGTTCAAAAGTCTGACCCACAAGGCACTAGGGTGTTAATCCAGCACGGGAACGTGACCAAAGCACCCGTGAAGTAACTTCTGGTCTGTCGTGCGAGGCCTGACTGTTGTACACACTCTGTCCTATCTTCGCGAGCGCTCAGTTGTTGACCTGGTTTTAGGTTTCAGTCCTTGGTTCCACCTAACAGAGCAAGTGGAACGTGGAAGAAGCAGCATCCTTCGGTCCGAGAGCTGTCCAGCTTCGGTTAGCGATAGATGTCCAGTGAAGTGGGATGACTTCACCGTCGAGAGAAACCTCATTTACTCTTCTCCTACGTCTATCTGGTGGAGGTATTTTGGCCGGTAAACTGTTTATCTCCCTGTTTATTCGCTGGAGTGTCCACTTCAAGGGCATGGTGGTTGGAACCTGGTATTTCCGAAAACTTCGTTCAGTAACTGACTCTTGCCTTTCTTCTGTCCACTGGCCTGTCAGGTATGATTGCATCTCCGGCTTAAGAAAGTCATCCCGTGTAGCTGTTTGGATCATGACGACACGCAGACGATCACACCATGCCAAAGTGCAGTCTCGTCGTGGTGGAACTGGAACGCAAAATCCTCGATATTAAGTCTGCAATGGATCTGGTTCAATCTTTGGACCAGCTTCAGAAATAATCTGATCAATTCTACAAGTCATTTGCTCTTTCTCCGTACCATGCAACTAACACGAACTAGTCTTCTCGTCATAAACTGTCTGAATGGGCTGCTACGTCAGAACAAACAAGTGCTCCGCAAGATCAGCCATCTGTGACTACGCTCTTCATCCCGTTTTAAATGTCCAATAGTGTAGTTTGCAATCTCTGCGGCAAAACGGTCACCAAAACGTATGCGAGTCGAGGAATACTGTTAAACGAATCAATTAACCGACTAGTTTCTGTCGTCCGTGATAACGCTAGCAGTTCCTAACACTTTAACACGGGCCGTTAATACGATGTCTATCAACAGTCCGAACTTCGGTCCTCTGGTAGATACTGGAAGTTCGAAGAACTATGTTTCCTCAGAGGCTGTTTAAAGCCTATGATCTAAAATCAGACATTCGATAATGGATCACAGTGGCTTCCACTGATTCAAACATTGTAACCCAGGGTCACCGTTTCATTCCTATCAAACATGAGGAGGATTTCGATCTCAATATCCATTCATCAGTGTTCCCTGATATGTGCTTCTTGACCACAACTTTTTAGGCTACACCAGAAGACCAAAATAACTTATAACGCAACAGATGTTTCTCGCTTCGTGGGCTTTGCGGCTAAACAACTCTTTGCACTCATTAGGCGAGTGCATACCCATTACCGAAAAATGCCCTAACAACTCCGTGAAGATGAACGCTCTTCAGCAAGCGCGGATTGATTCAAGTTTTATTGCAATCACGTTGACGCCTACAAGTCGTAACATTTGAAATGAACTGTTTGTGTAGCACATTCCAGCCCCATACAATAATCGACAACCAACCACATACTAATCTCATCGATAAGATGATGATTTTACTGGTTAGGAGCAGATCACGAATGAAGCAACAAACTACGGATTACAGTGATTTTTCTAAATAGCTCGGAATTATGAAAGAGCACAGGACGCTGCATAGTGAATTGGCACAAATGTGGGCACGGATCATCGCCAACATCGAGCTCCGAATTTTCATGATGTACGCGTGAAAAATGGCGGAAATTCATTAGAAATGGTAAACACACGTAAGCTAACTTACTCATTTAAGACTTTATCCCCATTTGCGGTTAAAACTGGTTCTGTCATGTTTTGAGCACCGGAACCGCTACTGGAAAGAAAGAAAAAATACTGAATTCACCAAAAAAACATGGATGTCATTATTTCTGAAGGCAAGGCGAAGTGATGTCTTTGATTTCCCACTGAGTGCCGAATAAACGACCCCACAGGGATACCAAATGCGGGCTAAGCAGTGGATAACCGAATCATAATTAACTCGCTGAAGAACAAGAGTCTATTTTACCTCCATTAACTAAGATTAACGACTGCACGACCCGAATCACCATGGTATGAAGAAGTCTGAGAAGGACGTAGTACCCTCGTCAACACGGCTATCTTACCCTTAGTCGACCAGGAAACATTTGCTGAAGCGGATATTCAAAAAGCAGAGGTTCTTGCGCGTCATTCCTTATGTGTATGCGACACACCCCACTGCCGTTATTGCCGCACACGGATATTACCCTCACGCTGTGGCCTTTCCATCCAGATGAGGTCGCCAAAAAACTAAAGAAACTGGAAGTTTATCAGCCGCCCCGACCAGATGGTATCCATCCGGCAGCATTGCGTGCACTGGCCAACGAAGTCGCATCACCTTTGACCGATCTGTTCAATTTATCGCTACGCACGGGCACTTTGCCTAACAAGTAGAAGACCGCAATAATCTGTCCACCCACAAACTATCGCCTGGTGAGCCTGCATTTTGGGAAAGGTGATGGAACGGCTAGTGTCAGTGCGAATTCGGAAGCAACTTGAGTCGCGCATGTATTTGTGCCCTGCCCAGCATGGCTTTCGCTCAAAGAGGTCGTGTATCTCAGACTTGGTGTTGGCACGAGAACGGTGGGCAGAGACTATGGAGAGCGGCTACAATACGGATGTGGTCTTCGTTGATTTCAGCAAGGCCTTTGACAAGGTACCTCACGACCGACTCATGGAAAAACTCAGAACATTTGGTCTTTAGAGTCCGACGCTTGACTGGATTGCGGATTTCTTGAAACGGAGGACGTTTTCAGTCAGAGTTGCCTAATCGAAGTCGGGTTGGCGTGCTGCAAAAAGTGGGGTCTCTCAGGGATCGGTTCTTGGACCGGTGTTGTTTCTGGCCTACATCAACGACTTGCCGTCAATCTCCCAGTCAGTTTGCCTTGTCTATGCAGATGACACAACTTTGGCGTGTCGTGAAAACAGATGTGGATAGAGAGGTTCTGCAAATGGATTTGGATGCTTTAGTATGATGGCATGATGACTGGGCTCTACCTATCAATGTGTCCAAATGCGCGTATATGCTTGTTGGGAGAAGAGTATCGGATGCAGTGTACCGCATCGGGAACGAATTACTGCCGCGGTCGCCATGCGAACGAGACCTTGGCGTTAAGCTACCGCCGTCCCTTAAAGTTCGAGCTCACGCGGATAAGGTCTGTGTCTCTTCCAGAGCTATTCTAAGTGCCATACATCAATCATTTGGCCCGCTGAGTCCTGAGACTTTCCAATTATTGTATGCTTCCCATGTTCGTCCGAGACGTGAATACGGAGGCGCTACAACCTACCCCTGCACTTTTGGCGAGGTGGCGAAACTGAAGAAAGTTCAACGCCTCACGATGAGACTCGTCAGTGGCTACCGTAGGACCAGCTATGAGGATCGTCTGGGGTTTCTTAATCTCCTCCCCGAGTACTATCGACGAGCTCGTGGCGACATAGTTCGAGAAACATCCATCGTGGTGACATGGGTCTGGAATCGCAAGCAGACTTTCCTCTTCGGATGGAAGACTGGATGCGAGGCCACTCCCTAACGTTGCTGAAGCTTTGGTCGACTGGTTTGCCACTAGTTTATCGTCTTTCACGAGAGCGACCAATTTCTGGAATGCCCTACCGGCACCAGCGGTGGGAGGGAAAGACGACGCTCGGTTCACACGGCGTCTCGACATTCATCTGGAGGCATTGTGGAGGAACGCTTCCCGAGCGTGAACCTACAGAGTCAATGTGAAGAAGCTTACACGGGATGTTTCCCTCTGCCTTCTGACAAGAACTGAACTGAACTGAAAGATTGGGGATTGAAGAGATTTTACCAAATGATTAGAATGACGCAATACAGTTAGTACTTGGTAAAATCTCTTATTATTCAGATTTCTCTACGCCGTGTTAACTTGGTCAAATCAGATCAGAGGATATGGAGGCTTGAGCCAAATTTGCATCCAGTTTCTTGCACCCGATGCTCCAGAGATCCCCACAGGCTGCAACAGAAAAACGAGAATAGAATTCTTTCTCTTGGTCATGATAGCACATTCCTGTTTTTTCCCCGACCAGCCACTCCTGTTTCCTAAAAAAAAAACTACCCCGGAATTAGCACAACCAACTCCCGACCACACTGCACGACGGGAAGCACAACAGTGTCATGAACAACGTCCGTTGAAGGTCAGATCAGTTCAGTTCATTTTGCACGGGACGGGTAATGGCCGCCGCCAATCGAGCATCAATCTTCGGGTAAAGGGCAGTGGGAAGTCATCCCGTATGAGTCCCATCGCATCGTACTCTATTGACTCGGCTAGATGTCGGTGCTCCGCCAATAAACTGTAGTGACCTCGATCGTTTTGAGAAAATGACTATTTTCTGGACACCATTTTGGATCTATTTTCTCCACGATCTTTTCTGACGTTTGACATTGACCTCAGTGTTCTCCGGTTGCCTACGTTTTACTGGACTGACTTTTCCGAGGTTTCCGTCGACCTCGTTTCAAACCACTTTCACTTTCGTTCGTTCGCTCGCGGTTCGCTCTCAGCACAGCCGTCGCGTTTCGTTCCGTTTTCCGTTCGGTGTATTTCTCGTATCGGTACTGTTTCGGTGCCACGATATATAGAATACACCTCGCATCTGCAAACCGACTTACGTCTTCTCTATTCGTCCGATAGAGGGGATATCGTTGGTATTCGCTGCTAGACCCGATAGGAGACACGTTCGCTAGCCGCTCACGAACGTCTTCTATATTGGTGAGCCCAAGAAATTCCAGAACCTCCTGGATTATTCGCCCGCCCGGTGAGTCTGTGATTTATCGCTGTTTCACGTCCTCCTTTCGTTGCACGATATATATTTTTACGATATATTATCGCAACGTAGCCATGTCCGAGGATAAGGCGCAGCTCGACACAGATCTCACTCTGTCTGCGGTTGCCTTTAAACCAGTGGCGTTTATCCCTCATGATCCAGAGGTTTGGTTTGCAGCCTTAGAACTGCAATTTGAAGCACGTAAGATTGTTGGCCAACGCCAACGATTTTCCTATGCCTTAGAGGCAATTCCAGGTGATGTTTTCGCCTCGATGAGGGATTTGGTATTAAATCCTCCTCAAGTGCAGCCGTACGATCGGCTTAAGGAGGCTATACTGCAACATTTCCTTCCTTCTCGGGAGGAACGGCTACGTCAGCTACTAGCACGGCACCCCATAGGTGATACTGAACCCAGCCGCCACCTAGCCCATCTCCGGTCCTTGGCAGGGCCCGCCGATAAGGATTCGGAGATAGTTAAGGAACTGTGGTTGGACTCTCTACCCTTCCACGTTCAGACCACCGTTACTGCTCTCCTCGATGACTCGTCCTTGGAACGAGCAGCCGCCGTGGCTGACAAAATTGTCGCACGTGTCGGCAGTGGGGCTAATCCCCTCATTGCCACGACATCGCGCAATCCTAGGGGTGTCGACCTGGATGAATCGCCGGAGAGGCCTCGGCACTCTCGATCCATCCAGCGCCGCCTGTCCTTCAAGGACAGAGTTAAAATACCTACTCCTCGCAGTAGCCCACGTAAACAACGGCACGGACGGGCGCCCTCCACTGTCCTCGTCCGCCGTGAATCCGCCTCACCTGCCTCATCCAAACCTGATCATCCTACCAGCGGCTTTTGTTGGTTCCATCGCGTTTTCGGACCAGCCGCCCGTAGGTGCAGACAGCCGTGTTCATACGCGGCGGGAAACGCCACTGCCGGCGAGTAGAAGCGGCCGTACTCGCCGGCAATCAGTCTCAGGTTGGCCGTTTATTTTACGTGCATGATTCGTGCACTAACGCTAGGTTCCTAGTCGACACTGGGGCCCAAGTTTCTGTCTTGCCGGTTGGTAAAGACAAGCCACGAGCTTCTTTGCTTCGGCTGTCAGCGGCGAATGGTTCCTCCATTCCTACCTACGGCACGAGATAGCTTGCGGTCAACCTGGGACCACGACGACGGTATCTGTGGACGTTCATTCTTGCGGATGTTCCCACAGGCATACTGGGAATCGATTTTCTGCAGCACTATGAATTACTTGTTGATTCACGTAGGCTGCAGCTTATCGATCCTTCGTCGGACATTAAATTTACGGGTACTGCAGCTCGAACAGATGCACACCGAATCACAGGATTGTTTTCTAACATTCCGCACGATTTCCAGTCTTTGTTTATTAAATTCCCCATACTGACTAAGCCATTTGAAGAGATAGACGCAGTGACCGATCGTGTAGCACACCACATTGTCACTAACGGACCCCCAGTCACGGCACGACCTCGCCGACTGGCACCGGACAAATTGGTTTTCGCCAAACGTGAGTTTGACACTTTACTTTCTAAAGGTATTGTTCGTCCTTCTCACAGTCCATGGGCCTCACCTCTGCACATGGTTCTTAAGAAAGATGGCGTTAGCTTGCGACCATGTGGCGACTGTCGCGCACTAAATTCGGTTGCCCGTTACGATAGTTATCCGATACCCCACATACACGACATCACGGCATCACTTCACGGCACGACTGTATTTTCCAAGATCGATTTGGTGCGAGCCTATCACCAGATCCCAGTCGCCGCTGAAGATGTCGAGAAAACCGCTGTCACGACTCCTTTTGGTTTGTTTGAGTTCCTACGTATGCCTTTTGGTTTGCGAAATGCTGCTCAGACATTCCAGAGGTTTATCGATAGCATTACACGAGACTTGGAATTTGTTCACGTCTATATCGATGACTTGTTAATCGCATCGTCGAGCGTAGATGAACATTTCCAACATTTGACGCTACTATTTCAACGTTTGTCCGAACATCGAATAGTAGTCAATCCTGATAAATGTGAACTTGGCAAGCCGGAACTTGTGTTTCTCGGCCATAAGATCACTCGAGAGGGTATTAAGCCTTGCGAGGATAAAGTGCGCGCTATTTTAGATTACGCCGTACCGTCCTCAATCAAGGAGCTCAAGGCATTTTTGGGGTTAGTTAACTTTTATCGTCGTTTCATACCCCATGCTGCTGAACGTTTGCTTCCATTAACTGACCTACTTCGTGGCAATCCACGTAAGTTGTCGCTTACGGATGCCGCACGAGTAACGTTTTCGGAGATTAAAGCGACATTAGCTCAGACCACGCTCCTCATGCACCCAGTTCCATCCGCCACGCTAAGCATAGCGGTGGATGCATCCGACTTTGCCATCGGAGCGGTCCTGCAACAGTCCGTTTCTGGGATATGGCAGCCATTAGAGTTCTTCTCTCGACGCCTCAATCCCACGGAAACCAAGTATAGTGCTTTTGGTCGCGAGCTGCTGGCTGCACATAATGCCGTTAAGCACTTTCGCCATGCAGTCGAGGGTCGATATTTCATCCTCTTTACAGACCATAAGCCTCTGACGTATGCATTGCATACTAAGTCTGATCGTTACTCTCCACGAGAAGTCAGACATTTAGACTATATTTCACAGTTCACGACTGACCTACGACACGTTAAAGGTGAGTCGAATTGCGTTGCAGATGCTTTGTAGCGTATTCCGCCTAATGCCATTAAATCTCCGGTTTTAGACATCCCTGCCATGGCTGCAGCACAGGCACAGGATTCTTCATGTATGGAAGCAGCTCAGTCATCGTCGCTACAGTGTCAGTCCGTCCCTCTGGCCACTAGTGCTGGGACTATACTCTGCGACATGTCTACTGGTATACCTCGACCAGTCGTACCCTCTGCATATCGACGTCTCGTGTTCGATACCCTACATGGACTATCACATCCAGGCATCGCAGCCAGTCTCCGATTAGTAGCTGCACGATACGTCTGGCCGTCCATGAATAAAGATGTTCGTATGTGGGCAAAACAGTGTCTACAATGTCAACGATCTAAAGTGCATAGGCACGTAGCTTCGCCTATCGGTACTTTTGCTACGCCTGATGCTCGCTTCGATCATATCCACGTAGACATTGTGGGTCCATTGACCCCATCACACGGGTATACCTATTTACTAACGTGCATCGATAGATTTACGAGGTGGCCCGAGGCTGATCCCATCTCTGTCGTCACGGCCGAATCAGTGGCTCGACATCTGATAGAACGATGGATAGCTTCATATGGTTGTCCTTCCACAATCACTACCGATCGAGGGCAAAAATTTGAGTCCGATCTATTCTCTTCATTAACTCACATGCTGGGTACTGAACGCATTCCCACGACCGCGTACCATCCGGCATCGAATGGTTTAGTCGAACGTTTTCATCGCCAACTCAAAGCGGCTCTTAGAGCACACGAGAGCCCTGACTGGTACGAAACGTTACCGCTAGTTCTGCTTGGTATCAGGACTTGCATAAAGGCAGATATCCAATGTTCCGCCGCAGAACTTGTCTACGGCACGACATTACGACTGCCTGGGGAATTCTTTACGCCACGGAGTACAGATTCACTTGCCGTACAGACTTACGTTCACCGTTTGTCTACGTACATGCAAAATCTCGCTCCGGCGCAGACTCGAATACAGCGACGACAGGTTTTTGTTCCGACTGAACTCGAAACTTGTTCGCATGTATTCATTCGTGTTGATTCGGTACGGAAACCATTACAACAGCCTTACGAAGGTCCATTTCGCGTGATTTCTCGTCACGATAAGACCTATAAGGTTGATCGACACGGTCGCGTCGATACCGTTAGCATCGATCGTCTCAAAGCCGCGTACGTTGATGATAGCGTGTCGCCCGCTGACATGAGATTCGATGTTAACCCTGCACTGCCTGTTGACGACACTTCCGTGTCACGTCAAGGTCTGCAGTTAGCGTTGCCTGCTACGACTTCGAATGAGGCTATCGTCTCACATTCAGGACAGCACCCAGTTGGTACTGCTACGACTTCGAATGAGGCTATCGTCTCACGTTCAAGTCAGCAGCCAGTTGGCCCTGCTACGTCCTCGAATGAGAATACTGTCTCACGTTCAAGTCAGCAGAGCACGCCTACGCACCCGTCCGTGAATGAGGCTCCCGTCTCACGTTCCGGTCGGAAGATCGTTTGCCCAGCACGTTTTCGCGACTAGGTCAAACACGATCTTAACCATTGCACTTCGCAGTAATAACTTTCGTGTTTATCGTTTCGACACGATTTAACATACTTCATTAGTTATTACTGTATTCTAGTCAAGCCCATTGCGGTTGCTACACCAGTTTTTCGTTTCTTTTTGTTTCATGGAACCTCGCCATATGGTACGCTCCGCTGGTCCCACGAAATCTGGAGAATTTTGGCACCAACGTTTGCATTCTGGATCGGCCTTGTCGTTCTCGTTCCTGGCCATTTACGAACCTATCGATTTGGCTTCCGGATATCATATTGGTTAACGGTTACCCGACACTGTACGTTATTGGTGGGGCACACCTTGATGATGATTTACGCAACCGACGTCATTGGCAACGAATCTGGTTTACGCTCGACCATCATCCTACGGTTCCTGCATACCACGGATTTTGCCCGTCAGCATCCTACAGCACAGCTACATGCACGTATTTTGCACGCATTCGCGCACACGAGTACCGTTTGTATGCCATGTCCTCCTTGACATTTTTTTTTCGAAAGCTTTCCGTGCTTTCTAGCGGGGGGCTGCTGTAGTGACCTCGATCGTTTTGAGAAAATGACTATTTTCTGGACACCATTTTGGATCTATTTTCTCCACGATCTTTTCTGACGTTTGACATTGACCTCAGTGTTCTCCGGTTGCCTACGTTTTACTGGACTGACTTTTCCGAGGTTTCCGTCGACCTCGTTTCAAACCACTTTCACTTTCGTTCGTTCGCTCGCGGTTCGCTCTCAGCACAGCCGTCGCGTTTCGTTCCGTTTTCCGTTCGGTGTATTTCTCGTATCGGTACTGTTTCGGTGCCACGATATATAGAATACACCTCGCATCTGCAAACCGACTTACGTCTTCTCTATTCGTCCGATAGAGGGGATATCGTTGGTATTCGCTGCTAGACCCGATAGGAGACACGTTCGCTAGCCGCTCACGAACGTCTTCTATAAAACCTTCAGGGTCTGGTCCAATTTCCTCTTGAATAGTGTCTCGGTTCCCTCTTCCACCACTTCGGTCTGTAGAGCGTTCCAGAGATTGGTCACTCTCCTTGACAATCGGTAGATAGCCGGCAAGCCGGTGGAGTGCACTTCGCGAAGCATCAGGGTGTGTCCTCTGGTACGACCATTATTCCTTAGTGGGAATTCCGACCGTAGTTCCCGGCCCAACTCGCCACGGATTATTCGCCTGGTATAGATTATGTCACCTCGAAGAGATCGCTGGGCCATTGGAAACAACTCCGTGACTTCAAGGCGTTCCATGTAGCTGAGCCGACGCAGTCCGGCCACGAGGCTTGTAGCAGCACGTTGCACTAGTTCCAGTTTGGCTACTTCTCCTACCGTGCAGGGGTAGGCAGCCAAGCCGCCTTATTCCAAGCGAGGACGTACTTGCGAGACATAAAGCAGTTCAGTTCAGTTCAGTTCAGTTCAGTCTGCACAGGACAGGTATTGGCCACGGCCAATCGAGCGTCCAGAATTCCTTCGATGGTAAGCACACCAGTTATGCACCTACCACTGCCGAGTGTACTTGATCGAATCCCCGCTGAAACTGAGAGGGAAACGGAAAACCTCATCGCAAGTCAACTGCGAGAGACATTATGCATCGTGAGCGTTCACTGAGACAGTATGCAATGAGGTAAAAAGTCTGTTAAAACATACTCCAGAAGGACCACAGTGCTACCCGTCATCCATCTAGTTGATATACTCAAGGCTCACTACAAGGAAAGATCTCGTACCACTTGCGATCTAGAGCACCTTTGAAAGATTGGACTGCCTGCAGATCTACCATTTCACCAGGCAGACCGTTCCGACTGTTCACAACCCTGTTGCTGAAGAAGTGCGATCTAGCCATCAATCTAGATCGGGCTTTTATCAACTTCTTTTCATGTCCCCTTGTTCTGGAGTCTACGGCCACTTGGAATAGACTATCTGGTCTAAGGCTAGAAAAGCCCTTCATTACCTTGAATGTTTCTAGGAGATCCCCTCGACGTCTTCTCCTTTCAAACGAGAAAAGATTCAGGTCACAGAGTCTCTGCTCGTACGTCTTACCCCTGTGACCTTCAAACATTCGCGTGGCGAGACGTTGGATTTTCTGTAGGCAGGCGGCGTCCTTTTTGTAGGGGGCGACCGAGCCTGCACGCTACCTTCTACGTGAGGTCGTACTATAGCCATGTAAATAGGTACGAATACCTCCGGCTTCCGGCAGGACAAAGCTGATCGCAGTCTAAAGAGCTCCCCACGAGCCTTATGCGCGGCAGCGCTGCACTGCTCCGACCATTCGAAGTCACTTTTCATGATGATCCCCATGCCTTTAAACCTACTGGCTGCCTCTACGGTGAACAACCCTTGATCATGAGCGACAGTTAGGCTCTCTGTTGCCCTTGACAACAAATGGCTTTTTTGAGCTTTCAGAGGTAAGTCCCATTTGTATGCCCAGTTCAGGACGGTACCTATTTCCCTGCCCAAGTCCGCCCTACCCTTAGATCCAACAATCTTCACATCATCCGCAAAAATAAAGCTGGGCGATTGAAGGGTGGATGCTAGGTCATTAATAAATAACAAGAATAGGACCGGGCCTAGGACGGATCCCTGAGGTACACCACTGGTGACATTCACCAAACTGGAGCACCTGTCCCCCACTTTGACGTAAAACGTCCTGTGGGAGAGGAAGTTCTCCAGCCACCTACATACTGGCCCACCTATACCAAAAGTCTCCATCTTGCGTAGCAAAAGACGATAATTAAAGGAGTCGAACGCCTTGCTAAAGTCGAGGTAGCATACCTCAACTTCCTTACTTTCGTCCAGTCGTCGAGTTACTACATCTAAGAAGAACAGGAGATTGGTCAGGCAAGATCTATTTTTCAGGAATCCATGCTGCGCCGGACTTGGCATGGAGTGCTGCGGTAAGTGCTGGCAGATATGGGCACGGATGATCTTCTTCAGGACTTTACAGAGAACGCTAGTTAGGCTTACCGGCCTGTAGTTCTGCACATCCGACTTAGGCCCACTCTTATGTATTGCCGCAGTCAGAAAGTGTCCAGGGGTAGAGGCCCGAATGAACGGCGGATGGAACCAAGCATCCTCCACTCTGAGGAGCACGCTCTCTCAGTGTGTGATCTTGTCTTCAGATTGTTGGTGACAACAACTTCGAGGTCCTTTTCCTCCTGTGTGTGACGGAGTACAATACTCCCAAGGCAGTAGCCGGAAGTATCGTTGGGGCCACCAATCCTCATGCTCGAGCATTTGTCCACGTTTATCGGTAGACCCCAGGTGGTCGACCAATTGACAGGAGCCTGCAGATCCTCCCGTAGTATCTCACGATCCTCTGCCGATCGAATGGAGCACCAGATCTTGAGGTCGTCGGCGTGGATAAGGCATTGGGATCGAAGGGTCTGTGGTAGGTCGTTCACAAACACTAGGAACAGCAGGGGTCCTAGCACGGGGCCTTGCTACAAGTTACTGTTAACTGGATACCACGCGGACTGCGACTGTGCAACTCTCACGGAAAAGGTTCTCTCGACCAAGAAATCCCAATCCAGTGACGCCTGGGCCCGGAGATGCTGATAGCCCTGAGTTTTTAGGATCCTTCTCAGTTAAGTCAGGACCTGCTTCCGTATACAGTCTATAGCCTTTGGTCCTCGGTTTGTGACACGATAGCGAATATACTTGGCAGCGCGCCAAGCAAAACTGAAAACGCTGGAGCGGGACAACGTGCGCATTGGAGGAGCGCAATGGCGTGCAGACGACGCACACAGGCGGAGCAAGTGGCGCCACCCAAAACGGTAGTTGTTCAAATACACACATTTGTTGGTCTTTGTCATTGTGAGTTGTGTCGGTAGCACTGCAGGGGTCTCCCCCTAGAAGGCCGACGCAGTTGGGCTTCGACCCGTGATGTGTACGTCGACTTCGGTGGCGAGAGACGTTTTCCATGCCTCCCGCCGAGGCCGAAAACAACAACGGGGCCAGCACAAGCCGTGCTTCATCACTCGCATCGGTCGCTGTGCGTCGATCGCAAAATTGCGTCCCCCCTAACATTTCATCCGACCGGGGTAGGTCTTGCTTTTGTCCTGGCAGTGGTGATTGTGTTGCAGGGTTTGTCGTTGTTGCCGTATCCCAAAGTTCTGTCTGCCTGTGGTTGTTGTTGTCTTCGTAAACGAGCCGGCTTCCGGCGTCAAACGAATCCGGTCGCGATTCAATGAACATTGTGTTTGAGCCCTGCGAGGTCCTGGTATTCCATATGGTTCTGTCCTACGGGACGAGCTGGAATGCAAGAGACACAAGGAAGCTGGGCCTTGGGGTGCTGTCGGATATTCGACTCAAGGGGACACACCGGAGCAATGTAAGCTGCCGCCACCCTAGTCGTAATAACCACGTGGTCGTGCATTCATGCAAAATAAAACGAAGTACAAGTGGAATATGAAGAGTAAACTTACACATATACAACTGTTACACGTTCAGAAAACCTCGTTGGCTGTCGCAGCTCGAGGCCGCGTCGATCTCTCCTGTTGGCGGGCGCAGCTGTGTCTTCCGTGGAGTTTGGTTTTGCAACAGGTAACAGGGGGTCGTTAGTGGGAGTAACAGGGGCCGACTCGGGACGACTAACCGAAGGTTGTGAGCAGGTGGGAGCACTGGGAGGGTTGTTCGGGGTGGGTTCTACCTGGATGAAGGCTGGTTTGAGGCGGTCTATGCTGATGGTCTTTTTCTTGCCCTCGACGTCCACCAAGTATTTCTTTTCCCTTCGCTGGATGACTCGGAACTGGCCAGAGTAAGCCGCTCGTGGTGGTGATAGCACTGCATCTACTCGAATAAACACATGGCTGTCGGTCGCTAGAGTGGTAGGTGTGTAGTTGCTGAGAGTTTGTTCTCGTGGTGGGGTAGGCTTTTTCACCCGCATTTGGTGCGACAACCGTTGTTCGTAATCCCCGTAACTGAAACTCACAGGTGGTAATGGAGAAACCAACTCACCTGGAAGTCGTAGTGTGCAACCGTAAACCAGTTCAGCCGCCGTAACACCCATATCGGCTTTAATAGTGTTACGCAGTCCTAAGAGAACGATCGGCAAAACTTCACTCCATAATGGGTTATCACGAGCACGAAGGGCAGCTTTCAGCTGGCGATGGAATCGCTCCACCATGCCATTGGCCTGAGAATGATAGGCCGTCGTCTTGTTGTGTCGGCAATGGAATGCGCTCAGTAGCTCGTGGAAGGCGCTGTCAAAATGGGAACCGCGGTCAGTGGTCTCGATAGCAGGGCAACCGAACTGACTCACCCAACCAGCTAGAAATGCTTTTGCAGCTTCGTCTGAGGTTGGACGAGGAATAGGTATGGCCTGTGGCCAGCGAGTGAAACAATCTGCGCAAGTGAGGATGTAGACGCAGCCATTGGATGGCGGAAGTAGCCCCACGAAATCCACATGCACATGATGAAGGCTTGCGCCCGGCTCGCAGAATGTGCCTAACGTAGATTTGGTGTGACGATGTATTTCAACTCGTTCGCATTGAAGATAAGCGCGGGCCCAAAGACGTACGTCACGTCTGACGCAAGGCCAGACGAATCGATCGGTGACTAATTTCACTGAGGCGGTTACACCGGGGTGCGATAAGTTGTGGAGGCTGATAAAAACTTGTCGGCGAAAACTGGCAGGAACTAGTGGTCGAGGTCGACCTTGTGACACATCGCAAATGATAGTTACTTCCAAAGTTGGAAGGGCCCCTGGCACTAGGTGCAGGAAAGCTGCTGTTTCCGAGTTGCTCTACCTCAGGATCTGTTGTTTGGGCTGCCGCGATTGCTTCTAGGTCTATGCCCATGAGTAGTGGGTAGTCGATATTGTGGACGCGTGAGAGTGCGTCTGCTACGGGATCGTGTGCCCCAGAGACGTGTCGAATGTCCGTAGCAAACTGCGAAACACAGTCTAAGTGGCGAATCTCGCGTGGCGAATATCGGTCAGAAGCTGACCGGAGGGCGTAAACTAGTGGTTTATGATCAGTGAACACTGTGAAAGTTTGGCCCTCGAGTGTGTGCCGGAAGTGTCGGATACCCAAATAGATTGCCATTGGTTCTCTGCTGAAAGTACTATATCGGAATTCGGCAGGCTGGAGACTCTTGGAGAAGAAAGCTATTGGTTGCCATGAATGGTTGACGAAACGCTGCAGCACTGCACCAACAGCCGTGACCGAAGCATCTGTACCTAATGCCAGGGGAGCAGAAGGGTCGGGATGCGAAAGGAGTACTATGTCGGCGGTAGCTTCCCTGATCAAAGTAAATGCTGCCTGCGCAGTGCCGGGCAAAATAAACTTCCGCTTACCTCTACGTAAAAGATCTGTTAGAGGCTGCGTTATTTCGGCGCACTGTGGGATAAAGCGGCGATAAAAGTTAACCGGGCCAGAAAAATGGCTCAATCGTCGGTAAGAGTGAGGCTCAGGATAGTCGCGGATTGCCGCCACCTTGTCAGGCAGGAGGTGTATGCCCGAGGCTGAGATTTCGTGACCTAGGAACGTGATGACAGGGTTAACAGTTACATTGTGTTGGCTGAGGCGCTCAAAGAGAGCACGCAGGCGTGTCATATGCTCTCGTTCTGAAGAAACTGTCACCAAATTATCGTCTAAGAACAAGTAGGTATTCTTCAAACCGCGTGTTGACTCAAGCATAAACCTTTGAAAGGTTCGGGCTGCATGACTGTGCCCAAAGTGCATGCGCACAAACTCGAATAGTCCGAATGGAGTTGTGACAACGGTTTTAGGTATGTCAGCCACTGCTATTAGGATTTGGTGGTAGGCTCAGACAAAGTAGATTCGGCTGAAAACAGAACAACCAGACAGGGTAGGAGAGGGATCTTGAATATGTGGAATGGGGTACCTGTCTGGAACAGTAGCTTGGTTGATGGCCCCATCGTCACAGCAGGGGCGCCAGTCGCCATTAGGTTTAGGAACCATGTAGAGGGGCGAGACCCAAGGGCTACTGGACGGGCTTATTATGCCTAATTCTAGCATGTGTTCGAACCCAGCCTGTGCTACGCGGAGCTTGCCTAGTGTCAAGCCACGTGGTCGGTTAAATGCTGGGGGTCCTTTAGTGACAATATAGCGGGTAACGTCGGTGGTCACCGCGGAAGGGGGCCAGATCGTCGTAGCATTGCCGGGTAAACTGAAAGTAGGTCTGCGTACCGGTGTTCGACCTGCGGTTCGATGTATAGGGTGTAAAGACCGGTCGTGGAAAATTCCCTTAAAACCTTTGTGATTCGGCGGTTTTCTTAACATCACTCACTTGCTTACACTATTGACGTGTCTTTACGAACTGCTTGTTTTTATGGACCAATTGTTGTTTGTTCGCTTCCAGAGCGCTACTTTGCCATATCCTTGTTCTGGACCTGCGTGACGCACGTGCTCCTTGCTCGCACGCTGCAATTCGGTTTCTCGTTTGTTGAGTCCTTGTGATCTCATTATTGAGGTTTGTATCTTTTTGGTCTCATTTTTCATTCAATAATCTAGCATCGTAGAATATCACGTATAATCGCCTTTTGATTTCGGGATCCTTTGCAAATTTAGCTGCGCATTGCTCAAACGTGTGTTACAATACTCAATAGATCAATTTGTAATGAGGAAATACATTCAAAATGCGCAGAAAAGGATGGAAAGCATTGGAATCTGGACAGGTAATGGTAAATCGCGTAGTTCTGTCAGTGCCGGTTCATGTGTTACCGAGGGCAATATGGACTGTAAGGGTTTTGACCTATATAGGCTGAGAATACTAGACCTAGAACGAAAGTTGTTATCGGCTAGACAGCAGGCCTAGGAAGCATAAAAGAAGTGTATACAGAAAGAGCGTGAGCATGAGACCAGTGACAACGACACTTCTGACAGATCAGGGTGCAATAAGATAGGAAACCTCACACTGGTCGCCGACCATAAAACACCCTCGACCGATTTACCAAGTGTAGAACTAACAGTTTTCGACGGACGATCTGAATACTTTTGCAAGCTTGTCAAGCAGTTCGAGACTTTCTTCGGAAATAAGGTTACCGACCCCGGGAAAAGGCTTCTATATCTGACTCAACACTGTCGAGACCGAGCAAGAGATTCTATCGACGGGTGCGCCATGCTTGACCCGGAACAGGTCCACACCGGAGCAAGGAAGATTCTAAGGGACTTGTTTGGTCAACCGTTCAAAGTAGCCCGTAACCTAATAGAGGGCGTGATGGTAGAGGCAAAGATAACCAAGGGCGACGTCTACACAATGGCTAATTTGGTGATCAAGATGCAGAACTGCTCAATAGCCCACGGCCATTCAAGTTACAGGGCTGACCTAGATGCCACGCACAACTTGAAAGGCATAGTTCGTCACCTTTCCACCGAACTACAGGGTCGGTGGTCGGAAGAAGCAGAACGGATAAGCCGAAGCGACAGGGAAGCTAACTTGGAAGACCTGACCGAATACTTAGACAGGCAAACCAAGATAGCTGACAGCAGGTTCGGTGGACTCATCCGGGACAGCAACGAAAAAAGCCCAGTACTAGCCAGGCTCAAACCACTGCACTAGAACATCCAAAGTACCAACCTTGGACCAACACCCATGCCATTTCACACGATGCTGCGGCGCAACCAAATTGCAGATCCTGTGATGCTAGCCGTGGACTACCAGAATGTCCCAAGTTCGGCAACGCCACAATAGACGAACGGTGGAGAATGGCGAGGATGGCAGGAGTGTTTTATTTGTCTCAACACCACTCACCGGGAGGCAGCTTTTAGGACAAGGAACCGATATGGTTACGAGGGTTGCACGGGCAGACACCATCGATTGCTGCATCAGGCGAGAGTAACCTTACCCGAGGCGAGTACAAAGCCCGGTGTTATCTGTTCAAAGTCGCGGTCTGCCCGGTAAGCCAGTACATTTAGGCGTAGTTGCCGTGGGGGTGGTGGTCAAAGGGTTGGCCTTCATAGATAGTGGCTCGGATGCCACTCTAGTAAGGAAGAAGTTCGCAGAGAGATATGGGATCAAAGGGAATCAATCTTCGTTAGCAGTGAGCACATTGAGTGGCACCGAAGTCCTCCAGTCATCCAAACTGCACTTAAAACTCGTTTCCTTGGTCAGCAACGATAGGGCAGAAAATCTAGAAGCATTCACCATAAAGGATCTGCCGATGGGAGCACTTCATTCAGTGCAGTCGATTCTGACTCGGTGGCCGCACCTCGACGGGATTACGATCGAGGCGTGGCAGAGTAACGAAATTGACTTACTGATCGGTTGCGATGTACCGGAAGGGCATTGGGTCCTAGACCAAAGAATACGAAGCCAAATAATAGGAAGCGCCGTATGCAGTAAGTACTATATTCCGCTGGGCTTTATATGGCAGTACAGATGGGAGATGCGGCAAACTGATGCAAATCAACTGCGCTTCGGTGGAAACGGCGAACATTGAACAAGCATTCCAACAGCTTTATAACGCCGAATTTGCCGACCTGGCCATTGATGGAGATGCCCCATCACGAGAAGATAGGGCAGCTTTGAAAATGGCAGACGAGAACGCCAATTATGTAATAAATGGTTCCGAGGTTCCCGCCCCTTGGAAAACCAACATGGAGCCAGTGCCGAACAGCCGGGAAATGGCTCTCAAAAGATTATGCTTCCTCAAAACCAGGCTAATTCGAGAACCACAATTAAGGATAGAATATATGCGAGCCACGCAACATAACATCGACTTGGGTTATAAAGAAAGAGAGGGTTCAGTGGTTATCAGCGCAAGTTTGTGGTGGTACCCACGCAATCACCCGGTCGTGAACCCAGAGAAACCGGGGAAGGTCAGAGTGGTTTTCGACTGTGCCGCGAAATGTCAGGGTGTGTCACTCAACGACCATAAACCACAGGGCCCAGACTGGAAAACACCACTAGTCGAGGTTTTATGTCGTTTTCGGCTAGGAAAAGTGGTCGTCTATGCGGACGTGCGTGAAATGTTTCTGCAAGTAAAGATACCCGTTAAAGATAGGGACGCCTTTCGTCTTCTCTGGTGGCCTGAAGACGATGCAAGTCGCGCACCTGACGAGTACAGGCTGACCGTTCATCCCTTTGGGACGGTATCATCCCCCTTCTGTGCTAATTTTGCCCTCCGTGAAACCCTCAAGCGTTTCGGCGACACCAGCAATTTGCTAGAAAAAGCAATGGACCACTTATACGTGGACGATTTTCTATGCTCCTTTGACAACTCAAATGCTGCTGTCCTCCATATGACCGAACTGATCGCCACTCTAAAGGCCGGGGGATTCAGCCTCACTAAATGGACTTCAAACAGCCAGGAGGTGCTCAATGTTATCCCGACGCCCAAGAAAACTGAGTGCACGAGAGAGCTTTTTGGATCTTCTTCACAAACGGAGCGCACGCTTGGACTTCAGTGGAAACCCAGAGGTGATGAATTCATTTTCACTCCAGACCTACCCAAACGACCGGACACACGGAGAGGAATCCTATCATCAGTCTCAAGCATCTATGACCCCCAAGGTTTCGTTTTGCCATGGTTTTTACCGGGAAAGTGCTAGCTGCAATCGCTGTGCCAAAGAGGGACGGGTTGGGACGAACCTCTCCAGGGTGACAACAATAAGCGATGGCGCGACTGGCTGCACAGCCTGGAGCAACTTGGTGAGAGCAAAATACAAAGATGCTTAACAGGAATCAAGTGCACAAAAGACGCCCAACTCCACTTATTTTCTGATGCATCAGAAATAGGCTACGGGATAGTCGCTTGCGGCTGCTGGGTGGAAGCAAATGGTGGGCGGCACAGCCAGATATTATTCGCAAAGGCTAGAGTGGCTCCACTGAAAACTGTGTCCATTCCAAGGCCGGAACTGACGGCAGCAGTACTGGCCGTGAAAGCCGCGATGCTGATTAGGAGATGCTTCGATCGGATAAACTGGGAACCCAACTTTTGGATGGACTCAGCCGCGGTACTTCATTACATAAACAACATTACCTTTCGTTTTAACACTTTCGTGGCCAACAGACTCACTATAATCCACGAGTCGACTAAAACCGGTCAATGTCACTATGTAAAATCCGCCAGAAGCCCGGCCGACTTCTGCTCAAGGGGCCTGAAAACACCAGATAGGTTGCGAATGTGGACAATGGGACCGGACTCCCTAGCGGCTACTAAAGAGATGTGGCCAACTCTATTAATACCCAAGGCTGATGATGGTGATCTCGAGATTAAAGGACTGATACTGGCTATAAACTTCACGGGAAGCGTAAGCCTGATAGAGAAGCTGTGCCAGCTCTCCAACTGGAAAAAAATGTTAAGAGCAGTGGTCTGGTGGACACGATACAAAGTACTCTTTTTGATTGTGAAAGGCACAAGACCACAAAACACATTGAATGTGGGACGATACTACCGGGCGAGCTGAATCAAGCCGAACTAGACGTTCTGCGTCTACTGCAACTGAAAGCTTTCCCGTTCGAGGCCAGCGAGCTAGTCAGGATAGATGGTAACACCAAAGGTAGCAGACCGTTGCACAGCAGTATCCGAAGACTAAACCCCATGCGAACCAACGGA
Organism: Fasciola hepatica; assembly: GCA_948099385.1. Lineage (NCBI taxonomy): Eukaryota > Metazoa > Platyhelminthes > Trematoda > Plagiorchiida > Fasciolidae > Fasciola > Fasciola hepatica. The sequence goes on along the minus strand of CANUEZ040000126.1, from coordinate 16,564,317 downwards.
CTACTGAGAGTTGGAGGGCGGCTGACGAATTCAAATCTACAGTACGAAACAAAACACCCCATGATAATCCCTGGTGACCACCATATAACGAGATGCCTGATAGACCATGTACATCGAGAAGAGAAAGACGCAGGTTTATACCACTTATTGAACAATATACGTCGACGATTTTGGGTGACAAAGGGACCAGCGACGGTCAAGCGAGTCATAGGCAACTGCATCACTTGTCGTCGCCGGAGAGTGGTAGCAGGCCAACAAATGATGGCCCCCCTTCCAGCCGTGAGAGTTCAACAGGGATGGTGCCCGTTCGTGAAAATTGGCGTCGACTGCTTTGGCCCGTTACTTGTACGACAGCAAAGGAGCACCCAAAAGAGGTATGGCTGTCTGATAACATGTTTACAATGCAGAGCATTCTATCTTGGAGTTGTGCATAATATGACCACCGATTCACTTCTGATGGCCATCTGAAGGTTCATCGCGAGGCGGGGCGTCCCCAAGAACGTATACTCAGACAATGGCTCGAGTTTCGTCCGAGCTCATAAGGAGTTAGAGAAATGGTGGAACCGCCTGGAACACGCCAAAATACAAAACGAGATCGTAGCAAAGGGGATAGAATGGCAGTTCAATACACCTTATGCAAGTTATCGTAGTGGCGTTTGGGAAGGGCTGATACGATCGGCTAGAAAAAAACTCACAGCCCTGACCTTACAAAAACCCCCGATGAGGAGACGCTGACTACTTTACTAACAGAAGTAGAAAGCATATTGAACAACAGACCCCCTGGTGTCGATCGTCCCAGACCTGGAAGGCGAACCGGCACTCACCCCCAACGACCCGTTAACACTTCGGCCAAAAGCAGGAGCAACCACACCGAAAACCCTACATGGAACGTACATCTTTGGATGGAAGCAAGTGAACCACCTGGCACAGGCTTTCTGGAAATGATGGACGAGGGAGTACTTACCGACACTGTAGCTACGGCAAGAGTGGATCTCCAAACAGTGGTCGTTCAGACGTGGCGATGTGGTCATCCTCGTGGAGAGCCACTTACATGGAGACGGTTGGCCGGTCGGAGTGATCAAGGACTGTCGTAAAGAAATCGATGGCCTCATGGGCACGGTGGTGGTGAGGACAAACAAAGGAGACGTATTGCGAGATATCCGTAAGATATGTCTGCTTGAAGGTGACAGTGACGTGGGTGAGGTGGACACTACAGACCAAGCTATATCCATGTCTGCTGATACCAGATAAAGCTGAATACATTTATTTATTCCTCGTGCATTTTCCCTTGGGACCCAACCCTCAACACCGACTTTGATGTATATTTGTGTTTAATTTCATACGGTGTTCACGGTTTACTATGAAGTTAGTTGCCCAAGCCTTAGTTTATCACACGAGAAGACATTGCGTGTAGACGTAACGGGGCTTAGGTCACCCACACATGCCTAAATCTTACTCTTTTATGCCACGCAGTCCCCGTCAAACACGTTACGGTGTTCACAGCCTTTCGTTGACGTTGCAAAAAGTCCTCCTTTGGTGTGTAGTGATACTTGTGATTCCATTATAAATCCAGACACATACGCACATACCCGATGCACGCTATGTCCCGCAACCCCTATCAAACATGTGAGGGCGTTCGCAATTTGATTTTGTTGACGCTACTGAAATGTCTTCTGCATATGTGGAGGTAGCGGCGATTACATCATACACATACACACACACTCAAGCAAGCACATACAGCCAGGGCAGGACGGCCCTTCCAAGGACAGCATCTACGTTCCCCCTTCACGCCCGCCATCGGTCACTTGTTCTCGTGGAAGATGTAAAATAGCCTCGCGTCTATGTGGCCAACGGATTAGTTGCGACCATGAATAGAACGTTGACGACGAGCATTATGCACGCGCACTGACAGCAGGGCCTAGGTAGATAGGAAAAATCGGTACCTTCACACCAAGCGTTTGACTCTTCTAAGGATTTGGGAGGATTTTGGTGGGCGGTGTAACGACCGGTCGTAGAAAATTCCCTTAAAACCTTTGTGATTCGGCGGTTTTCTTAACATCACTCACTTGCTTACACTATTGACGTGTCTTTACGAACTGCTTGTTTTTATGGACCAATTGTTGTTTGTTCGCTTCCAGAGCGCTACTTTGCCATATCCTTGTTCTGGACCTGCGTGACGCACGTGCTCCTTGCTCGCACGCTGCAATTCGGTTTCTCGTTTGTTGAGTCCTTGTGATCTCATTATTGAGGTTTGTATCTTTTTGGTCTCATTTTTCATTCAATAATCTAGCATCGTAGAATATCACGTATAATCGCCTTTTGATTTCGGGATCCTTTGCAAATTTAGCTGCGCATTGCTCAAACGTGTGTAACGTAACAGCCTCATGTGATTCACGGAGTAATACGAACCGGTTACGGAAGGAGAAGTCTGCCGGTCGACAACTCTCCGTTCTCGTGCATCGATCAGTGGGCCGAAATATTCAAAGAAATCGATGTCTAGTATGGGATGTGGGACGTCTGCTACTATGAACACCCAGGGGAAGGTGCGACATAGTCCTAAGTTGAGTGTGAGTGATTTACGGCCGTAAGTAGCAATAGGACTGCAGTTGGCATCACGGAATTGTTTGACTGATGGGATCGTTGCATCACCCGCTTCCTTTGAAATGACACTGAATGCTGCACCGGTGTCAATTAAGAACAGGTTATTGGAAACTTAATCTCCAACATGCAACAGAAGACTGCTATTATGGCTGCCGAACGCGTTAGTCGTCGGAACGCGTCGGGATATTAGTTTCCGTGTTTGGCACCCGGGAATTTGCAACCGGCTTCACCGCGCCGGGCCTTCTCCCCAAGCCTTTATTGGTTTCGGCGGTACGTTGATCGAGATGGGTTAACCGGGCGGTCAGGGGAAGGGCTTCTGAGATGTTTGCGTCGGTTAGAGTTATGATACGATTTACGGTTTCTGCAGTGAGAACAACCAGGAGAAGAAAAACGTCTAAAAGCCCGCTCGAAGGCAGCTATCAGAGTGTCCTCGGAGTGTGTTCCTACAGTGCGAGCGGTGGTCTGAGGGCTGCTCGAGTTTGTTATGGCATTTATTTGTGGATGGTATAGTTCTATAATACCGTCCGCTAGTTTAACCGCTTCTGTGAGCTTAAGGTGGCTAGAAACCTCGAGCAGTGCTCTAATGTTGGGTGGTAGTAGCTGTACCCACAACTCTTCAGGGTTGTTTTCCTCTAAAAGTTGCCCCGTTAGCTGCTGCATTTCTCTCAGTGAGTCAGAGGGCTTTTTGCTACCTAACTCTGTCCCTTGGGTCAGCCGTTTCAGTCTGGACGATTCTGACGGCAAAAGACAAGAGATTACCGCGTCTTTCACGGCTGTGTAAGAACTGTTATTGAATATTACGTCGCGTGTGTGAGTAGCAACGTCACGGGGAAGGCGACCAATAATCCACAAGTAACGCGTTCGCTTGCTTGTGGTTCTATGTGATTCAAACTCTGCCTCTAACATATGAAACCAGAGTTAAGGGTCACCCGTAGAAAGGCTCAGAGACGGCTAGGGAGACTGTCGAAACGGACGGTTCCGGATCGGGATTGCGGTCGTTGCTAGCCACAAGTGCAATGGTATATCAAACGTAAAATGACATGTAAAGGTCAATTCAGCAACCGTAAAACGCTTATAATATGGATATAATAAAAATGTAAAAGGAATATGGTAATAGAAATGGGGAATTCACCTTTTATATTTCGGAAAATGTGTATAAGTAAACGAATGATTATGATTGAGTGATTACGATTGTCCTTGGTGGAATGAATTTGTTGTTCGAGCTCACTAGTTTAGGATTCTTCTCAGTTAAGTCAGGACCTGCTCCCGTATACAGTCTATAGCCCTTGGTCCTCGGTTTGTGACACGATAGCGAATATACTTGGAAGCGAGCGAAGCAAAACTGAAAACGCTGGAGCGGGACAACGTGTGCATTGGAGGAGCGCAATGGCGTGCAGACGACGCACACATGCGGAGCAAGTGGTGCCACCCAAAACGGTAGTTGTTCAAATACACACATTTGTTGGTCTTTGTCATCGTGTGTTGTGTCGGTGGCACTTAGGATTCAGCAACAGCCCATTGTGGGGTACCTTATCAAACGCCTTACTAAGGTCCACTAAGACGACTTCCGTGACATACCCCTCGGCCTTGGCCTTCGACTAACTTTCACAAGCAGTCAACTGGTTTAACAGGCAGTTTCTGTTTATCCCAAAAGCAGTGCTGCTTTGCGCACAGCAGTTGATAGAGCTTCAGAGGTCCACGTATGTGAGGCGCCGCCAGCATTTCCATGACCTTTCCCCCTACGGAAATGAGGCTAAGTGGCCGGTAGTTGGCCGAGGTGTTGTTTGTCCCAGATTCGTACAACGGAGCAACCACTGCCTTCTTCCACTCCCGAGGTGGATTGCCAGAGACCAGGGAGAGACTGAACAGTCCAGTCAGTATTGCAGTTAGTATAGTGAGGTGTAGTTGAAACAGAAAGGTAGCTCACCATGAAAGCTCATCACACATCAGATAGAAGACCTTAAGCATCACGAGCATTCACAAACACAGCCTATAACAAAATAAAACGTCGATCGCAAAGAACCCGAGAAGGATCATAGCGCTACCCTTCAACCATCTGGTCAACACACCCAGAAATCACTACCGGGGGATATGTCGCGCCATTTACGATCTTGGGCTCCCTTGAATGAAGGGATGGACAGCAGGTCTACCATTCCACTAGATAGACTGTTCCAGATTTTTGCTACCCTGTTGCCAAAATAGTGCGACCTGGCTATCAACCCGGCTCGAACTTCCGTCAGCTTCTTCTCGTGTACCCTTGTTCGAGAATCTAAGGCCATTTGTAGCAGACCATCCGACCCAAGACCAGAAAGCCCTTTAATGTGTTAAAGGTTTCCGTGAGATCCCCCCAAGGCCTTCTTCTTTCCGAGGAGATAACATGAAGACCACGGAGTATATGTGTATAAGCCTGAACCCTCTGCCCTCCATTCATTCGTGTTGCGAGATGATGAACATTTTCTAGGCAGGCGGCGTCCTCCTTATAGAAGCGTGACCAGGTCCGCGAGCTACTTTCTAAGTGAGGTTGTAGTATAGCCAGAAAATAGGCAGGAATACTCCTGGCTGCTAGCAAGACAACGCTGATCGCAGTCCAAAGAGTTCACTTTGAGTCCTTTGTGCAGCAAAATTGCACTGGACTGACCATTAAAAGTAACTGCTCGTGATGACTTCAAGGTATTTGACCCTACTGATTACTTCTGTGGTGAACAGCTCCTATTCATGAGGGGCAGTGAGGGTTTCTGTTGGTCTTCACAACAAACGGCTCCTTCCAGCGTTGGGCGGTAATTAACACTTGCAGGCCCCGTTCAGGATGGTTCCTATATCCTTGCCCAGATCGCCCCTACCCTCAGGTTCAACAAATATCACGCCATCCACAACAATGAATCAAGGTAATTGAAGGGTGGGCAGGAGGTCGTTAACGAACAACGAGGATAGCGTCGGGCCTCGGACGGATCATTGAGGTGTGCCACTGGGGACATTCACCAAACTGGAGCATCTATTTTCTACTTTTACGTAAAACGTCCTGCAGGGAAGAACGTTCGCCAGCCCTCTATATATTGGCCCACCTACACCAAACGTCTCCGTCTCGCACACTAAGAGGCGATGATCAAGAGACTTATAGAAGACGTCCAAGGGGGGCCGGCTAACGTGTCCTCTATTCAGTCTGGCGGCGAAATACCAACGGCCTCCCTTCTTTCCGACGAATAGAGAAGACGCAAGTCGGTTTACAGACGCAGGGTTTATCCTATATATCGTGGCACTGAATAAGTTCTGATACGAGAGATACACCGAACGGAAAACGAAACGCAACGGCTGTGCAAAAAGCGAACCGCGAGCGCATCAAACCGACGAACCACCGAATGTGATACTGATTCAAAACGAAAGCGACGGAAACCTCGGAAAAGTCAGTCCAGTGAAGCGTACGCAACCGAACAACACAATAAGGTTGATGTCAAGCGTCAAAATAGTAGACAAAATAGATCCAAAATGGTGTTCAGAAACCAAACATTTTCCCGGAACAATCGAGGACACTACAGAGTCGAAAGCCTTGCTGAAGTCGGGGTAGCATATCTCAACTGGCTGGCTTTCGTCCAGTCGTCCAGTCATTTCAACTAAGAAGCACGAAAGGTTGGTCAGACGAGATCTATTTTTAGGAATCTATGCTGAACTGAGCTTAGTACGGACTGCTCCATTAAAAGCTGACAAAAGTGAGCGCGGATGAACTTTACATAGGATGCTGGTTGGGCGCACACCAGGCAGCTATCCATAGCCAACTCAGGTCCGCTTTTGAGTATCTACACGATGGTCTCATGCAGCTTGCTCTAGTCTACCGCGGACCTGTACAGCAGGCATCCTATTGAAGCTATGATACCCACCAACGGCCTGATAATAGCTGGGTGCATACCATCTGGACCGGCTAACTTTTGGCCATTTACTTCCTGTAGGTACCCACGCACGATTCCTTCTGGGGTAGTTAACTCGTTTGACGACGAAAGAGTATGCACCAGCGCCAAATCGACTCGTACATCAATATCTACCCCGTGAACACTACAAAAGTACCCACCTAGAGCTTTTGCTTTGCTCAGGTCATCATGGGCAATACCATAGTCCTTAGTGGGAAGTAGACCTATGGCATCCTTTGTTGAGTCTTTTGCTGTTCGTACCCACAGAATTTCTCCGGCGGCCGTTTTACGCACTTGGCCAGTCTGAGCTCAAATTCTGGCCTAAAAGTTGGCAGAAGGTTCACCGTCCCGTTTCTAAGCTTCTAAAGCTTGCAAAGCCATTGTACAATGATCCTGGCATATGGTCCTCTCTAGAAAGCTACGTTTCCGTAACCGCAATTATTGACGCGTCGTGATCCCCGGTGGCTCTAGCGAATTCCATCCATTTGTTTCCAATTCCACACACGTCTGTGTATGACACCACCGCGTTTGCTTCGTCACTCAGGCGTCTGCTATTATTTGCTTCTGCATGGCTCTCGGACTCAACGCCTGGGACAATAGCTGGTACGGCGTTCTGCTATCCTCGAGGACCCCACACCAGTGCCTTAGGCGGCTAAGCCAGGTTTTCAACTGGTACCAGTCCACCAAGCTTTACTCTGTGCTCGTCCGGTGCAATCTGCTACCTACCCCCAGTGGTGTGGGCCACAAATGCTGCCCTCACCAGCAGTCTATCTCAGATGGACTCATCAGGGAACTCGACCAGTATTGGCCTCTCGTTATGCACGCCTCTCTTTGCGAGTGGTGGCCTCATTGTTTACACTCTGTGCACTCTTTACAAAGCAGTGGGGTGCGCGACACCTGCGATTTGCAGTTTGTCATAGACTGTCCTCCTACCCATGCCTCGCCTGGCTTGGGATTCCTCTAATAAGGGTCCTCCCTGGTTTAGGATCAGGAGTCTGCGGCCTGAGACCCTTCCCACAGGTAAGATCTGCCTTAGCAGGTCATTCGCTTTACGTTCTAACACTGAGGACGCAAGATCGTCTGCTCCAGCTGGCCCATCCATGGCAATAATACACTCACTCTTATTTTTGGGCCGTCTTGGCTTTCTAGGCTTCCGTTCAGTCAACTGGCCCCTGTCTGCCCCCTCCAAGGGATTTGGGGCACAGGACCGTTAGGCAAGTTCTTGGAACTGGCTTCCGAGCTTCAGGAACTCGGCACCCAGACTTGCCCACTTCCTTCGCAAAGGCTTTCTACTAACTGATTTCTTAGATTTGCTGCCCATTGTAAAGGTACTGCCTTTGAATTTTACTTCTGATTTTGGTGTTTATTGTAGGCCTGTGAGCCAGTTTGAGGTATCCTGTTTTCCTGTTGGCAGACAAACTAAAATTATCAACTTGTAACTGGTCACCGGATGACCCTTTCAAAATAGGACAGCGGGCCAAGAATAATAGCTCCCTCTAAACGGCTGTAAGTGCGGGCAGCTGCTCCAGGGCGCAGGAGAGACTCGTCTTCTGGATGAGGGATCACACAGGATAATCGATACTACCGGGGTGATAAAAGATCTTGGCTTTCAAGTGTGCGACACGTTTAAGCCTATCCTGCGGGGCCTCGAGGCAGCGGCAAGGGGTTATAGGCCCACGTCTCAACCGCGTCGGGCTCTCAGACCTCGGGATGCCAAAACAATATTGCCAACTTACAAAACGCATGAGAGCCCTTACCTGGAATACTGCTTTCAGGCTTGGATACCGATACTGGTTACGGACAAACAGCTGTTGGAAACCGTTCAGGGTCAGCTTACTAATTTGGCCAATGAGCTGCGGGACAAGACTAAGGAAGAACCCCTCAAAGCACTCGGCCTATTTTAGCCCGACAAGCGTCTCTCAGGGGGAGGCCCAGTGGGGAAGTTTTAAGGGTTCACCGGTTGACCGAAGCTGAAAAGCAGTGTTTGGTCATAAGTAACGATTCGGTGCCCAGCGGACAGGAGCTCAAACTGATGAAACCCTGGGCCATCAGACGCCTGGGGGCACAATCATAATAACAACCATAACAATAATAATATTAGTGGTTTATTTTGGAGGCTCCCAAAGCCTGTCTGACTTATGACTTAACTTTACAAGCGATAAAATGGGCAGAGAAAACTCAGGAAGATGTAGAAATGTACGTGGCAAGAGCAGGATGGACAGACTCGGAAGTGAGACTGAAGGGAGATAAAAGCACCATAAGTGAATGCACACCAAAGGACCATGGGTAGGGTCTAAGCAAACTCAAGGACGGATTCAAGTTTATGCTCGATGAAGTCAAGAGTTAGGGTAAAAAAGGGAATCTGACTGATCCAAGTAGTGACAATTCAAAGTTGACAGACTTACTTTGGAAAGACTAAAAATCGGTTTGACAGGTAGTGGTAAGGAAAAATGAAGAAAAATTTGAGTTGCACCTGCAAAGGATTAAATAGCAACCAAGAATGGCTGCCCTGCAATGGATAGCCGGTGACGGGATACAAATCCATTGCAAAACAGGGAGCAAGCAAAGCAAGACGTGAGGGGTAGGTCATATGGCAAAAAAAGACTTGGAGGGTTTGAGATACGGCTGATGATATGCTAGATATGGAAACAACGTACACGTATCTTGAGGGGCGGCGGGGTGACAGCGAGGAAAATGGCCGGCGAAGAACTAAGGGATGAAGAGCGAATATATTCAAGGGGAGCAGGAGCAAAGAGGACCGAAGTGACAGAGCACGGAAATGACAATGATTGGAAGAGACGGGCGGGGTCAGATCAAATGGTTTGGGGTTACCTTGGGAAAATCACGATGTCTTGTTTATGGCAAGTGAACACGGTGGATCCGTAGAGGGAGATAAAGACACTTGGAAGCACAGGAGTCATGACGGCTGTAAATAGCAGTTTGAAAACTAGGGAACATGAAGGAAATGATTGGAAGAAACAGGTAAAAATGGATCTAAAGATCTGCTTAATGCAGAAGCACCGTGTGATGAAGGTCCAGAATGGAAAAAGCGGTGATAGAAGGACGGAAGTTATTCGGCAGGAAGATAATGGCGGCAAAAGTGGCTCGGGGGGGGGAGCAGAGCCATTATAGATCCGGAGCGGATAAAGTAGTGTAGAGTAGCAGTATAGGGGGATAACTGAGAGGTGAGACAGACTGTTTTGCAAGGAGGCAGCTGTTGTAACAGCGAATAACTTGGAAGAGAAAAAGAGAAGTGAAGGACCGGAGAGGTCAGGTAACGGCAGAACAAATGGTTTGAAACCATATGTGAAATTATAGAGTAAAGTAGTCCTTACATCAGATGGAAAGAGAAAGGGCAGAACAGCCTGAAAGGTAGGCAGAAGAAGCCAGTGGCGAGCAATGTACCAAAGGGGAGATGAAAGCACGGAGCGAAGAGACATTAGTGAGAAGTTACCGGTCAGATGGCTTTGCTACAGGCAAAACACGAGAAGGCTGACAAAAAAGGAGCTTCAGGGCAGAAAACCTCTGATGGAGCAAAAGACTCGGGGAATGTATGCTCGGAGGAGTTGAGACTGGAAATGGAGGACTGTGTGCCTGCAGGCAAATGCATTAGTGGACTGAGCCGGAAGATGCTAATCGCAGCCCTGCCTAATGGAAAGATCCATGGAGGAATTGCGGAGTCAAGACGGGGAAATCTGGCTGTGTTGGATAGGTAACAAATACAGCAGTAGAAGATGCAAAGATGGAAACGGTGGGCTCTTTTACGGGGGATGGTCATGCGTGCGGGTGAGTCTGATGCCTGATGGCATGAGGCGAGTAAAAAGAGGACAAGGAGGGATGTGATAAAACGGCAGGCAGCGATGTATAAGAAGGTCGTCAATGAGCTCCTTGAGTACAGGGAGGTATTAAGTGAACAGAAATAGAAAGCCAGCAAGTACGGCACCGGTGGAAATGGAAATATGGGCGACCGTGGGCAGGGTGAGGCGTATAAGGCAATAGTGGCAAGCAGCGACAGCAGTCGTATTGAGAAATGGTTGCAGCATGGACACGATCAGTAGGTGTGCATACGGCCGCATGACGACAAAAGCGGAAAGTGATAGAGGTGGTGACGAGAATGATAGGTGGGCTCGCCTTGGCGGAACGAGAATGGTGGAATCATGCTACAAGCAGCCGAGAGTATACGATGTTGTGGGGCTGGCTGGTGGGGCTGACTGCGCTCCGGACCATCAATCTGAAAACACTTTGAAAAGTGTACACAGGAGGTGCGATTCACCAGCCTAAGTAAGCCCGTACGTTGTCGCAGAAGGCCTGCGAGCCAGATGTGCCCCGTAAGAAGCGGCGGATCTGACTGTCCCCCGCAACGTAAAGAATGGCACGGTCAATCATTGATGAGTGCACATGGGGCAGAGCAACCACCATAAATTTACTTGGTCCGGAATCGATTAACTAGGTTACGAGTACCTGGACAGCAACGCTAACGAGAACAGCGATTAGTATACGGTCACATGGCAATATTTTCCAGGTTACCTGCCAGGAAATGAGCTGCATAGAGCCCAAAGTGGTTGGCCATCGCTGAGGATCACCGGAAAGGGAAATACGATAGAAAACCCAGTCCGGGTAGGCCCCGGCTGAGGATCAACTGTACGGAGAGGAAAAAAGAAGGGAATCAAGAGCCCATAGATGCAAAGGGTTCCCGAGACAAGTTGCTAGATAGTAGGAGATGCGAATGTTACAGCTTGTTGTATTAGCATGGACCCAGGTAGTAGGATAGGTTGATAGGGTCAGCTTCACGGAGCAAGATGAAAAGTGAAGGATGGTGACAGTGGGGACACACAGAAGAACCTGGGTTTGGGATAGGGTCTTCGCATCGAAAGCAGGAGACAAATCCATCGCGGGTCAGGGATGCCAGTATTCACAGTTCCTTTCGCTAAGAAGAAAGAGGGGAATGAGCATAGAATATAGGTGTTGGTTTGTGGCGCAGAGACAGTAAGGTTATGGAGCGAGGCCTGTTTTAAGGAGCAGATCGGTGGAGGCGCACCCAACGGTTAGCAGTATGGCATTCTGAACCGTAAGATATATAGTAAGTGCGCGCTTAAAAGTTTACCGTGGAGAAGCACTGCGTATACTTAGGAGGGAGGGCTTACTTCAGGTTTTTGAAAAAGCTGACAGGAAGAACCGAGGCCTCAGACTGAGATTATAATGAGAGATAGGGAGAGGAAGGGCGTCCTGATGAAGGGAGTAGGAGCATAGGGCTAAGAACGGGAAATGAAAGGGGGCGTAGATTTGGTTGTGGACTGTCTTAAAGAGAAGGACTGGGTTGAGCCCGATGTGACGAATCCGCAAAGGCTCAGCTTGTGGGAGCCCACAGAGTTGGCGGTACTTTGGGGCTATGGATAGCCCCAAGAGAACTTTTGGTGAAAGCATGTTGAATGTTCTGTAGATATACAAAAAAGGAACGTGGTCAGAGGCTGCAGGTAATCGGGCGGTCTTCTAGGAGTGGCTTCACGTGTGGGAGGGACACTGAGAGGTGACTGGTGTTTGGCAAGCTACATTGGTTTATATTGTCTAGGGGTCGCTTATCTTCAGCCATTTAGAATTATGCCTATTCCAAAAAGTTAAAGAAGCAAGAATGGCATATGCAGTGATCAAATACAGTGGGATAAATGGGGATGGGTAGGCCTTCCGGAAGGATTTGGCTGGGTGGTTCAGTCCACTTGTGGGTTGAGAGGAAGCTTTTCACTGCAGAGAATTTCATGAACCATGAGACGCACTAGGTCAGAGAAAGGATAAGTAATGCGATGTGTTGCTCAGAGCCGTGGATAGGTCATTAGAGAGGAGAGAGTGAAACATTTCCATATTGCTGGCAAAGAGGAGTGGAGTACCGTGGCAAATAGAAGAGAAACCGTCGTTGGTTTACATGAAGAGTGGTAGTGGGCCTGAGGCGCTGCCTTGGATGACACTAATAGTAGTGGGTTTGGTTGAAGATGAGTGGCCGTCAACCAACGCGGCTTGTGATCTGTGAGCAAGATATGGGGATAACTCGGACAGCAGAGGATTCGCTATACCAAGAGATTGGACTTTGACTATGAGATGCATATGGGGAACAGGGCCAAAAGCCTTAGACATGTCGAGATACAGGTAATTTGCACAATTGCCAGGTTCATTTGCAGACCGTAGGATATTAAGAAAGTCCAGCTGGTAGAAGGGCAAGAGCGGAAGCTCAGGATACCATATGTTACCAGGATTCACTAGGTTGTTAGATAAGTGATACTGAACAATGATTTTGGTAATTCTTCCTATGACATCGCAGGCTTCTGGGTTCAAAAATTGGTCAATAGATTATCCGGGCCATGTTGTGCGCCTCTTCTGGAGAGCAGAGTGACAATAGAGGTCCTCCTTTGGGGGGGGGGAGGAGCGAGGCTCAGAAGCATGGTGGTTGGGTATGCGGTAAATGACAACAAGGGGAGGTAGAGAACATGAAAACGGAGGAAGGCCTGTTGAAGACCATCTGGGACCGGTTTCGGGGAAGGTTTGTCAGAGGAGAATATTTCGTCGATTACCAGGTAGGCGAAGAAAATCAGTGGAGGAAAGGCTGAGGTGCTGGAGTGGATGAGAGGAGGACATCAGGGCAAGAGCTAAAGGGGAAGATAAATGATAATCGAAGGCCTATGTGAAGAACAAATACTGAAACTCCTTCCAAATGTTCTACGTGCTTTGTGGATTTGGCTATATTTGGCATCAATATGAACTGCTCGTCCATACACCACACGTTTGTACGTTTGTTTATTCACGTGAGGCATTTGCATTTGGACTTGAACCGTTTCTGACTGTCTTGCTTAAGCCACGGGGATTTGAATCTCTGGGTTTTACTGGGAAGTCTATTTGGCCGCGTACTTCAGGTTTTTATTTGTATCTTTTGTGAATTTCATTTTAGTGCCGTGGAAGCTACGAATCAATCTTGCTCCGGTTTTGGGATTTTTTTGAGTTGGCTACGTGTTGCTCGATTTGCGAGAAATAACTTACAGCCTCGGAGACCGACGCCGGGGTATTGGCGGTGGATGATCCTTTGATGAACACTGGCTGGGTAATATAGGATTGGTTGGACGTTTTACTAATCAGGTTATACAGATGTCCGTTTATGTTGGAATGCGCTCAAGCGATGGTCCCTTGTCTTCTTAGATGCGAATCAGCCTTACGGCGCGGTTTTATCTGCAACGGGCTGAGGAGCAGGTGAATTGTGAGACCGCCTGATCTGGCAATTGTATGCTGCAGCTTAGCAGTTTACGGTCCAAAAGCTACGGGAAAGAACAGCAGGACTTGGGGTTTTGATCAGCTCATAGATTATTGGCATTTATTCAGTGTAGGAGGTTGAAGTAGGGAGAGTCGACAACTATAGGAAGGTTAGGGGAAAGCAAGGTGTCCCATATGAGTGAGCGGATTGTCTTTGTTACGAGAGGTCAGTTGCATGAGGCCCGGGAAGTCGGAGCAGGAGGATGTTGATTCACAAGAAAACAGCTGAAGCAGTTGAATTTACACAAAACAATGCTGTGGTCACTGCTCAGGATGTGGTCGGTTACCAGAGTAGTAATATCAGGAATACCAAGGAAGGTGCTAGGTCTTAGAAGTTGTTCCCCCTTGTAGGTCAGGGGACTAGTTGGGTGCACCCACCGAGGCGGACACAGGAAATGGAAGCGCAGAGGACCAGAGGGCTAGTGAAACAAGATCGGCAGGTTAAAATATGGTTAGATTCAACTGTAATAACTTTTGCACTGACAGGACAGTCAAATGCAGCGATGAGAACATCCATGACAGAGTCTATTTTCCGTGAGCTCCAGACGCGGAGGTAGGTGAGCTCATTCGGGGAGGAGGTTCTGTTCGGAGGCGTGAACAGATGGCTACAGTGAATCCCCAACAGGTAGGCGAAGAGTGGTCAGTAACACTCATATGGATAGTGGCTTGACAAGGACTAGGCAGCCACGACCAGTCCTGGACCGGCGAGCGTTTGAGGAGCTTTGATGCCCAGCTACGCAAGCAAGGTCAGTTGAAGTCCCATCAGATGGCCAGGATCCAACTAATAACATTATGTCAGGGTTCGAGGTAAATGCCGGGGACCGCAGATGCGTTATTCTTCTAATTACTTGTCGAGCTCTGATAGGAACTGGTAGAAGAGGGTCTGGTTTCGGGGTGCACAACACGTTGACTGCAGACAACCAATCAGTTGATCAGGATCAGCACAAGGCTGGTAGATGGACGTAAGGTTGGAGTTATTTTGGTGAGTAACTGTGGGTACTGTGAGGTGCTAGGTGGGAAGAGAATAGCAAGACTTATAGAGGTTTGGGGGCCCATAGGAGGTGCGTGGCTGGTAAGTGGTGAGGGTGGGTAAGTAGGGCGGGAAAGCGGGAAGCAGGCACGATCCTGGATTATTTGCTATTGCTCGTAATGGGTACTTCGGGAATGGGTGATGACTGGGGAAGGGGAGTGGGTGGAAGCAGCCGGGACATACTGGGGCTTTATTATGGCAGCCTGCTGTCTTGGGACAGGAAGGGATATAGAGTGGAAGTAAAGATGTGAGACTAGTACGTCTCATTCGATCAGAACGAGGGGAGATGGTGGAAGCGGGGGTGAGAAGATGGAAGAGTTAGTGGTACCGGTATGAGTCTGATGGATACCCCTAGCATGGGATCGATGGAGTTGGACGAAACTGCATGGCAGCCCAGCTGGTTGTCCCCTATGGGGTCCGGGGATGCTGTCCCAGCAAATGTCAATTGAGAGTGAGGGCTTATGTGTGCAGTGATCAGCCGAACAAGTAAATCTGGTTGGAGTAACAGGTAGGCTTATGGTAATTCCAGGGAGTCTTTTGTGAGGAGCATTACGAAGTGGTCCATCCAAGCTCGCACCGGGTGGGTAGCTTGAAGAGTCAAAACAGTGAGAACAGTGGTTGATAGCAAATTTCAACCTTCCGGAGGACGGATGGAAAATAGCACGGCTGGGGCTAGTGGTTGTACCAGGATCCTTTTTCGACCCTTAGGCGAAGATAAGCGAATGTGGGTTTGATACTTATATCGCGTACTGATCGGGGAATGTGGCCGGGGGCTGGAGCAATTGGAAGAGAAGGCTACTAGAGAAATGGCGGGGTGGGAGGTATGCGTGGAAGCTGAACCGGGGGGAGAGTTAGACGTACCTAGGTTTCTGCTTGCATGTAGACAGCATGGGGCGCTGGGCCGGCCGGTAACATCTAGCCAGTCGCGTACTGGGCGACCCTCATGTCAGCACCAGTGGGGTCAATGTGCTTGGATAGAGCAGAGTTGCTTTTTAGTGATGAAAATACTTCCAGATGAATGGGAGTTTTACCAGGGAATATCTTAGTGTCTTTGAAAGGCAAACTAGCAGCGATGATCAGTTAGCATCTGATGAACTCGCAAGCTGTTAAGACTTCCATGAATTAAAATAGCAGAGAGCAGCTTTGTCGCTGGGAGTTTTTATGTAGTCTCCTGCAATGGCATCTATAATGAGCCATATTGCATCAACTAAGTATGTTGTGTTTGACTAATGATACCCGTATGCGGTCCGGAACATTAGGACCCACGGCTTTCTTAGAGATGGTGATGCGGCGGTACATCTCTGTTGATACAGAGTCTAGGGGGTGTCCCACCGAAACTGAGTTTCTGGGGATGCAGCAGCTGAAGGGTCGAGGATGGCAGCCAGAGGTAAGCCTTTGAACGGATTTCCTCAGTCAGCTGGAACTTGTCTTGAGTTCAGTAAAAAGCTATTTGATATCCTTTGGACTACTGGAAGAGCCTGTGTCAACATCAACAAAGATGACAGAACACGGTCTAGTTGTTTTTGGGGGGGGATGGTGTGCTTTGATTTGCCTAATTCAGCTATTCGAGTTTTCCGAGGGCTGGTTTAGGACCGAGATGGCTTGGTAGGGCAGAATATAGAACGAGACTAGAAAGGTACTAGGAAGTCGATCAATCAGTTGAGTATAAATTAAATGCTCATGCAGACCAGGAGTGTACGAGAGACCCATATGCGCCGAGGCAGCGGTGTGATATAAGCGACGGCACGGGGTAGGAATTGAGCTATATAGTTCAAGTTGAAGACTTAGCTGCGGTGAGCTAGTCGAATTTCAAAGTGCGTTATGGATAGATGTCTTTCTTAAAGGATGTGGTAGATACCGTAGTACTGAATCAGTCGTAACAACAAGGGGTATAGATAAAAACATTCTGAATATGGGATAGATTAGCTGGATAGAACCAGTGCACTCTCCCAAGATAAAAAATGGAGGCGAAGTGGGATTTATAGATAAACAGAAACCGGAAGGGGAAGGTTCGCGGTGGGACAAGAACTTCAGGAGGAGCGCCGGTAGATGCGTAGTGAGAATATAGAAGGAACTGGCTTGCAAGGAGTGAGAAGTAAACAGGCCAGGTAGGTGATATAGTGGCGGAAATCAAGGTATGTTGGATGGGTTGGTCGTGCAGAAAGTTATCGAATGTAAATGCGGCTGAAAATATCGAAGATTTTATATGACGCTAGCTCACGATAATAACCAGCAGCAGCTCCGAAGAGTGCCGCGGTTGTTTATCCAAATAGGTCATTATCTTGGGCTATGAGGTGGTATATACCAGGATGGACACAGTCATAAACCTAGGCTAAGGGAAAAGCAGAATAAAAATACCATGCAACCTGAAGTCCACTTCAAGGTGACCGTGACCTGGGGGAGCGGCTTCCTCCTCTTCGCGTAACGAACCCTTGGAACGAGCCACCACGCCGCGTAGCAGAGGCGAGTAGCATCATGTTTAAAAGGCGGTTGGATGACCGCGGGATGAGCTCTCCCCGGACAATGCCCAGCCAGAAGAACATTCTCTCGGGCCCCTCTCCTCCTTTCCAGTGCTTTCCCTCTTCCAGTGAAACAAAACATCTGCTTTCCCGGTACAAAATAAAGTACAACATACTACATCCCTCTTGAAATGAACAAAGCTGTCAGGTCCTGGTCCGAGTGAAGCCTGAAAAACGGTTCAATGCCTGATCCACCGAACAATAGGTCTCACTCATTCTGGATAGTGCCACGGAGCCTCAAATATTGCGTGACCAGAATCGAGGCGGAATTCAAATCAATAACACGGTTTTTCCGCAAAATACACGATACTAGTGGTGGGGTAGGTTACAAGTACCTAAGGATCATGTCTTTGACAGTGAGCCCCAGACACTATGCAGCTCAGAGGCAGTTGAATCAGGACAAATTTCTATACAAAGAGGACTGTTGAATAGAAAGAATAAACAGATAGTATCCGTCATGTAGTCCAAACACAGAACAAATTCACCGCAATTATTCAGGCAAAAACAACCTCCTGAGCATGGCAGAAAAAATTCAACGTGAACGGGGTTGAAACTCAACCCTCAGTGGACTTGAGCGAGGAAGTGAAACCACACCGTAATAAAACAAAACTATCTTGGGTCAGAGTGACTGGCTACAGTACCAGCTGTCCGTAAAGTTATCTCAGTTAGAAGGCACAACCATGAGAGGAAGAAGTAAGGGCATCTCGCTTAGGTTCATAGTGGACCACGTAGCAGTGTCAGAGCCAATAAAGCTGGAGAAAGCAGTTCGAAATCAGTCACGGAGTATTTGCAGGAAAGCAGATGAGGAAGTTTTCAATTACCATAGATGTTCCACCCTTTCGTTTGTTAGGATATGCCCAAGGGGGATCCTGAATGGTAAGATTGCGGCTAGTTTGGGCCGCAAACTTGTCCATAAAAAGTGGCCGTCGAGTCTTCGGGATCGAACCTGTTTTCCATTCTCCTCCATGCAGTACATCCTTCAAATGCCACAAAATTTGGATCATCTGGCAGTTAAGGCACAGTGGGGAACGTACAAGAATCTCGACGGAGGTTGGTCATAGCCGCCACTCCTATGACGTGGAGTTTTGGCGAAAACCACGTGGCCTTACTTCTCAGCGCCCCCGCTTTAGAATAGAATTTTTGAAAAGTTCGGTGAATCAACCCAGGTTACTTCACAATACTTGGCGCATCAGAATTTCTTTTAGACTTTGTTTTTGGGTATTTTGGTTCTGCTTGTGAAGCCGCCGAGCAGTCTTTGGTGTTTTACGAAGTGATATGTCCCGCCTGCAGCCTTTGCGCATTTATGTTAAAATATTGTACTTGCAACTGTCAAAGTTTTCCGCTTCTGGGTAAACCACACTTGAAATAACGTTTCCGCTTCAACTTGCATGTTCGTCAGTATGGCACGCATTTCGGATCCATGACTTGTATCCAGGTGCGGTAAGCGTGAAGCAAACGGTATAGAGTGTAAGGTGTGCAGGGGGTCCGCCCATCTAAGGTGTTCAGGAACAGCAAGGCACATCTATTATCCATATAAGCAGAACCGATAGGTTGAGTGGGAATGTATTCCTTGTAAAGAGGCGGCCAGCCTAGATTTTAGGCTGCAGGCCCAAGGGAAGGACCAGGGTCCGGCAGGTAGTACTGCTAGAGGGGGCCCCAGAATAAAACAGTCAGGTAGCAAAAAACGTTGCCAGAAGTGGTAGATGTAACTCAGAATAATCGCGAGTCAAACAAAGGGTGGCCATTCCATAAGAATCCCAAAACCAGAAAGAGGTTTATTGGTGGTTTCTACGGCATTAAATTGGAAGTCACAAGCACGCAGTCAGGTAAACTCAACATCAAAGCCCAGATGTGCATAGTTCCAAGGAGCAAACACGACGGCCAGAAAAGATTCAAGGCCAACTTCAAAAGTCTCACACAAAAACAAACGTCTAAAAGTGTTGTTTACGGACCGGCTTAGCAAAGTAACTTGCAGTATGGCCAAGTTCACGAGGCATGCAGAAGGTTTGGAAGGAATTTCAGTATAAAACTTTCACAGTAAACACGCTGGAGAGACCAGATGTTGAAAAGAGTGAGCAAGTTCCAAGAACTTGCCTAACGGTCCTGTGCCCCAAATCCCTTGGAGGGGGCAGACAGGGGCCAGTTGACTGAACGGAAGCCTAGAAAGCCAAGACGGCCCAAAAATAAGAGTGAGTGTATTATTGCCATGGATGGGCCAGCTGGAGCAGACGATCTTGCGTCCTTAGTGTTAGAAGGTAAAGCGAATGACCTGCTAAGGCAGATCTTACCTGTGGGAAGGGTCTCAGGCCGCAGACTCCTGATCCTAAACCAGGGAGGACCCTTATTAGAGGAATCCCAAGCCAGGCGAGGCATGGGTAGGAGGACAGTCTATGACAAACTGCAAATCGCAGGTGTCGCGCACCCCACTGCTCTGTAAAGAGTGCACAGAGTGTAAACAATGAGGCCACCACTCGCAAAGAGAGGCGTGCATAACGAGAGGCCAATACTGGTCGAGTTCCCTGATGAGTCCATCTGAGATAGACTGCTGGTGAGGGCAGCATTTGTGGCCCACACCACTGGGGGTAGGTAGCAGATTGCACCGGACGAGCACAAAGTAAAGCTTGGTGGACTGGTACCAGTTGAAAACCTGGCTTAGCCGCCTAAGGCACTGGTGTGGGGTCCTCGAGGATAGCAGAACGCCGTACCAGCTATTGTCCCAGGCGTTGAGTTCGAGAGCCATGCAGAAGCAAATAATAGCAGACGCCTGAGTGACGAAGCAAACGCGGTGGTGTCATACACAGACGTGTGTGGAATTGGAAACAAATGGATGGAATTCGCTAGAGCCACCGGGGATCACGACGCGTCAATAATTGCGGTTACGGAAACGTAGCTTTCTAGAGAGGACCATATGCCAGGATCATTGTACAATGGCTTTGCAAGCTTTAGAAGCTTAGAAACGGGACGGTGAACCTTCTGCCAACTTTTAGGCCAGAATTTGAGCTCAGACTGGCCAAGTGCGTAAAACGGCCGCCGGAGAAATTCTGTGGGTACGAACAGCAAAAGACTCAACAAAGGATGCCATAGGTCTACTTCCCACTAAGGACTATGGTATTGCCCATGATGACCTGAGCAAAGCAAAAGCTCTAGGTGGGTACTTTTGTAGTGTTCACGGGGTAGATATTGATGTACGAGTCGATTTGGCGCTGGTGCATACTCTTTCGTCGTCAAACGAGTTAACTACCCCAGAAGGAATCGTGCGTGGGTACCTACAGGAAGTAAATGGCCAAAAGTTAGCCGGTCCAGATGGTATGCACCCAGCTATTATCAGGCCGTTGGTGGGTATCATAGCTTCAATAGGATGCCTGCTGTACAGGTCCGCGGTAGACTAGAGCAAGCTGCATGAGACCATCGTGTAGATACTCAAAAGCGGACCTGAGTTGGCTATGGATAGCTGCCTGGTGTGCGCCCAACCAGCATCCTATGTAAAGTTCATCCGCGCTCACTTTTGTCAGCTTTTAATGGAGCAGTCCGTACTAAGCTCAGTTCAGCATAGATTCCTAAAAATAGATCTCGTCTGACCAACCTTTCGTGCTTCTTAGTTGAAATGACTGGACGACTGGACGAAAGCCAGCCAGTTGAGATATGCTACCCCGACTTCAGCAAGGCTTTCGACTCTGTAGTGTCCTCGATTGTTCCGGGAAAATGTTTGGTTTCTGAACACCATTTTGGATCTATTTTGTCTACTATTTTGACGCTTGACATCAACCTTATTGTGTTGTTCGGTTGCGTACGCTTCACTGGACTGACTTTTCCGAGGTTTCCGTCGCTTTCGTTTTGAATCAGTATCACATTCGGTGGTTCGTCGGTTTGATGCGCTCGCGGTTCGCTTTTTGCACAGCCGTTGCGTTTCGTTTTCCGTTCGGTGTATCTCTCGTATCAGAACTTATTCAGTGCCACGATATATAGGATAAACCCTGCGTCTGTAAACCGACTTGCGTCTTCTCTATTCGTCGGAAAGAAGGGAGGCCGTTGGTATTTCGCCGCCAGACTGAATAGAGGACACGTTAGCCGGCCCCCCTTGGACGTCTTCTATAAGTCTCTTGATCATCGCCTCTTAGTGTGCGAGACGGAGACGTTTGGTGTAGGTGGGCCAATATATAGAGGGCTGGCGAACGTTCTTCCCTGCAGGACGTTTTACGTAAAAGTAGAAAATAGATGCTCCAGTTTGGTGAATGTCCCCAGTGGCACACCTCAATGATCCGTCCGAGGCCCGACGCTATCCTCGTTGTTCGTTAACGACCTCCTGCCCACCCTTCAATTACCTTGATTCATTGTTGTGGATGGCGTGATATTTGTTGAACCTGAGGGTAGGGGCGATCTGGGCAAGGATATAGGAACCATCCTGAACGGGGCCTGCAAGTGTTAATTACCACCCAACGCTGGAAGGAGCCGTTTGTTGTGAAGACCAACAGAAACCCTCACTGCCCCTCATGAATAGGAGCTGTTCACCACAGAAGTAATCAGTAGGGTCAAATACCTTGAAGTCATCACGAGCAGTTACTTTTAATGGTCAGTCCAGTGCAATTTTGCTGCACAAAGGACTCAAAGTGAACTCTTTGGACTGCGATCAGCGTTGTCTTGCTAGCAGCCAGGAGTATTCCTGCCTATTTTCTGGCTATACTACAACCTCACTTAGAAAGTAGCTCGCGGACCTGGTCACGCTTCTATAAGGAGGACGCCGCCTGCCTAGAAAATGTTCATCATCTCGCAACACGAATGAATGGAGGGCAGAGGGTTCAGGCTTATACACATATACTCCGTGGTCTTCATGTTATCTCCTCGGAAAGAAGAAGGCCTTGGGGGGATCTCACGGAAACCTTTAACACATTAAAGGGCTTTCTGGTCTTGGGTCGGATGGTCTGCTACAAATGGCCTTAGATTCTCGAACAAGGGTACACGAGAAGAAGCTGACGGAAGTTCGAGCCGGGTTGATAGCCAGGTCGCACTATTTTGGCAACAGGGTAGCAAAAATCTGGAACAGTCTATCTAGTGGAATGGTAGACCTGCTGTCCATCCCTTCATTCAAGGGAGCCCAAGATCGTAAATGGCGCGACATATCCCTCGGTAGTGAGTTCTGGGTGTGTTGACCAGATGGTTGAAGGGTAGAGCTATGATCCTTCTCGGGTTCTTTGCGATCGATGCTCTATTTTGTTGTACACTGTCCTAATAAATGCCCAATATGCAAAATATGTGAACGAAATACATTGATAAACCCTCCAACTTTTTCTCGTGCTTTGTTTATACAGCTCTTTTCCACGTGACTTTGCTAAGCTCGCCCATATACAACAATACTGCACTTTTGTTTGTCTGTGTGAGACTTCTGAATTGATCCTTGAATAGCTCCTGTCTCTTGTGCTTTCATCAAGGGACGTTGGCCACTTTGGGTCTTTACAGTCGAGTCTACTTGGGCGTATACTTGAGGTTTTCAGGTATTTTGAAACATTGGGTCCCCTTGATCCAGTTCATCAAAACAGATAGAAGACATAAATTGCGAGATGCTAGCATTTCTTCTAGTCTTCTCAGTCGCGTACGTAGAACATGCGATTTCGTGTTCAAATGGAGCACAGAGCAAAACAGTGGAGTAGATAGTGTCAAGCGAAACTCGGAAACCATTCGGTAAACCTGATTGGTTACCGCCACGGCAGGCACACATTGTAGGTCAACAGTTTCTGTGCACACAGTGGGAGCCTAAGTCTACTTATCAACACTGCCTCACAGAAAGCTAGGAGCTTTGGGTTCCGATTCCATGCAATCACTCGGAACGCTTGACCCGGATCAATCCGATGGCGAGAGGTCACAAGGTGTTTCGCGATCGATGAAGCCGGGTTTCTAGTCGTCGTCTGTTGTCCGGGTGGAGGATGACTCATCCACTGCACTAACCACTTCGGTACATGCTCCCCCATTCTTTGACTGAGGCAACGATCCGTTCTGCCTATGTAGGTGTCACCGCAGCTGCAGGTGAACTGATAAATGATGTGAGAGGCATTTAGGTTCGCGACTCTGTTTGAATGTGCTTGGAGGTTTAGTCGTTTGGTGGTTTGCGAAATCTGCAATTCAGCTGCCAAGTAGGTGCGCTTTAGTGCACACTTTAGATTTTGGCTAATCCGATTGAACAGATCATCCCCTTTAAACGGCAACACTAGTGTAACTCGTTTCTTCTCGACCGTGTCGACTTGTACGGTCTTAGGCCTTTCTCTTTTGTGGATTTCAATGAACTTTTCCGGGTATCCATTGGCACAAAGAGTTTGGGATAAGAACTCTTCTTCCTTTTTCAGTTGGTCTACACTGCAGATTTTTCGCGCTCTGTGGAACAGGGTCTTGACCAAGCCCCTTTTGTAGGCAACTGGAGCGAAACTGGAGAACTGAATATATTGTCCACTCCATGTTGCTTTACGATGGATAGTCTTCTGAATTGTCCCATCTGCACGTTTTTGTATCATGATATCCAAAAAGGGAGGCTGCTGCCACTCTCTGTTTCACATGTGACTGATAGATTGGGATGCATGGTGTTCATTAGGTTGAAGAACTTAGTGAACCGTTCTTCCTCAGTAAAAATCAAAATATCATCGACATAACGCTTGTACAGGGTAAACTGGATGATATTCTGATGTACATTTTTCTCAATCATCCCCAAAAAGATATCTGCCAATGTGGGTCCAAAAGGGCTACCCATTGCTACACCATCAATCTGTTTGTATGACTGCCCTTCAAAATCAAAACGTATGTTTTCTGTACATAAGAGAATGAGGTCCCTGATGTATGTAACAGGAATCGGTAACTTGGGTTTGAGTGTTGCTACCATGTCGCACAAATACTCTACCGTTTCTCTTAGGGGTACACTAGTGAAAAGTGAATCAACATCTACAGAAAACATTTTTTGAGAACTCACGGATAGTCGCTCCAGGATATCTGATAGTTCAAATGAGTCCTTCAGACAGTGTGATGTCATGTGCTTTCGGATGGGAGATAGCATATCCACCAGCCAGCGTGCCAGTTCATGGCAAGCTGAGTTCTGCATACATGAAATAGGTCTCAATGGAACATCAGGCTTGTGAATTTTCGGAGAACCCCTCAGTTTTGGCGTTTGGGTGCCAATCGGTTTCAGTTTTCTGTATAGGTCCTCAGAGATAAATCCATGCAAGCGTAATATCTGGAGGTGTCGTGTGACCTGTTTCTCTACGAGCAAGTTGTTCTCTGGGGTCGAATCCGGAATAAATCGTCGTTTGTCCCCCAAAGTGCTATCCATCTTTTTAAGGTAGTCTTGTCTCTTCATGATGACGACACCTGATCCCTTGTCTGGTTGAAGAAATACCACATCTTTCATCTCTTTCAATTGTCTAATTGCAGTGTAGTGTTCTTGTGATAGACAGCATTTTTTTCGGACAGGGGTTGTTTTCTTTTGTGACTTTCAGTTTAATGCGGTAGAAACGACAAACCATTCCACTTCCTGTTTTGTGTTCCGTCTGAATTGGCCACGGGTTGACCGGTTTGCGATTGATGTGGTCTTCTTTTGGTCTGCATTGAGGTTTTGCATTTTCCTCTAGGTTTTGTTGGGGACTCGACGCGATACATTGGGCGGCCGTGGGTGCATAGTTGATGCGTATACCGTCGTAAGACTTCCAGTCGCTCAGTTGACCGTGGCCAATACCAGTCCCGTGCGAATTGCACCGAAATGAACTGGCCAAAGACCCTAGTACCGACAAAATGGTGCACCACTGCCGCTCTAAAGGCTCTGGACTTTGCGTCATCTACCCGAACCTGGGACATTCTACCAGCGTGGTATGCTCTTATTAATTTCAGCCCACCGTGCGCAGTTTTCGTGCCCTGCTTTTTGCGCACGGTCAGTTTGTGTTCTTCCGGGTCAAAAGCGTTCTCGAACTCCGGGTAACACTCTTCAACTCATCCATTTTCTTTTAGCCAGTCACTTCTCTGCGGATTGATATTACTTTCATTGGGCATGGTTTCTCCCTCACGTCCGTGCGGCCCTACCGTAGTTAACCTGTAGTGTTCAACATGACCAGTAATCGTACCCCCATATATCCCGTCAATTTCCTTCATTACCTTCGAGAGAGGGATAGTGGATCTGAAGTTGGATGCTAATTCTTTCTTGCTCCCATTGTAGAGGGGGAACTTCGGCTTTTACCCTGTCAGAAGGCAGCGTGGCCGAGGCTAGTGGCCTGAAGAACAAAAGCGCTAGCCCCCAGAAGCAGCGCATTCCAGCGGAATCCCACCTAGCCCGACCGTTCTATCCAGCTCTAGCCGGCGGATAACCAGTTCAACTTCCATGGGTTCTGTGACCACGTAGTCCCTTGGGGAACTCGATGTAGTTCTGATATTGGCGGGTGGCTTTAGTCACCTAAGTGCTAGCTCGAAGAACTTCTCAATTACTTCGGCTTTTCCTCCCGCGTCACTTGCACGCCTACTTTGTTATCCACAGAGTTTCCCACTGCCTCTCGTGATTTGGCCCTGGATTGTACACAGTGGATGTAAGTTTTTGGGTGCTTTTAGCATTTAGCCCATTCTGGCCTTGTACTGTAGCTGGCAGGCTTTTTGCGCCCTTGCAGCTTGTGTGCTGACCATTAAAAACTGCCCTGCTTGAGGGTGGCTAACGCGCTGGTTTTTTGTGTTTCGCGTCAGTGTGAATCTACACACCAGCCCCATCAAACGACCGCGGCTCCACCTTGCTATCTCCGCAAACCCTCCCACCCAATTTCCGTTGAGTTAAGTCGCCGACGGTCACCAGCCTATCGGACTGGGTGGTTATCTTGGTCTAAAGCTAGAGTAGAAGTTCATCTTCATTGGAGGAGGAAGGAGACCTGTAGACGTAAGTCAGAGTCGCATTCATACTCCCTGAACTCAGACCAAACGAGGCCACGTGTGTGCTTGGTGTGAACATTACCTTTCCCGCCATCTGTTCGTGCATGACCGCAACGATCGAGTGCACCACTTTCCTTCCGCTTTGTCTGTCCACTCTGCAAGCGCAGTACTACACCAGGGAAAAGGATTGTAATTGCATCGTTATTCTGCCCAGTTTCAAGATTTATGATGCTTCCGGTGCCTTCTGCTTCAGCAATCAACTCTCTCTGTTTGTTCCCAGTGCTGCAAGCATTGTTTACAGCACAGTTATTTCCCCGGCCTTGACGACTGCCCTGGTTTCGGGTTGTTCCCGTGGCGAGAGTTTCATTAGCCCACATCCGGACCAATTGCCCCAGTGCATTTGACGTTTTTCACGGTATTTACTTTAGGTGTCACCTACTGACTCAAAACCTGAGTTTCTGTTGTAACCCCGAATGAGTTCTCCTGCCACCCCTCATCCGGGTTTGAAAGGCTAACCTCGGATATATTCGAGTCTTGTTGGACAGCGCCAGTCTCGGTTAGTCTTGTCCGGTGAGTTATTGGTGCTCCCGGCTGCTGATGCTGAGCAAAGCTCACCGGAGATAGTGAACCCGCCTCGGGTATATGCTCAGGGAATGGCCTTTCGGGTTGCCTTTGCGACCGTTTACCCTCTGCCACGTGATCTGGTTCAGCACTGATCTTCCCAGCTGCAGCCTCCACTACGTTATCAGCTGCAGAAAGTAACGCGTACCTACAACTTGGGTTTCAATATTTGACCAGCACTGGCCCGGGGTATAAGAGGACAAATTTTTGTGGAGGTTGTCCCAGGACCGCCCACTATCTTAACGTAGTCAGAAATCACGAATTGCCGGCAATCCACTTCATGAGTAAAGTCGTCGATATACAAAGTAAACCAAAGCGGCTTCAGCGTTGGCCTTTAAGCGATGCCGCTGACTACGCTTACTGTATTGGACGTCTGTCCTTTCTGTCCAAATAGGATTCCATTTTCCCGAAAATCCCGGCTACCCAGTCATCCAGTGGCGGGGCCATACGGCAGGCTCGAAGCTTAGACATCATTAGCCGGTGGTCAGCTGATTCGAAGGCCCTTTTGAATTCCAAGTTATAGACAATTTTACAAATTTTTAGACCTCCTGTTCACTCTGCCCAAAGTGCTGAGACTCACCATATCCTACTTCTTCCTCATGAATTCGTGCTGGTGCGAGCTATCAAATACGAATGCGTGCAAAGTGACTGCCATTTGGCTCCCGAAGCTCTTATGCAGCAAGCTGGGCACCAATGATATCAAGCTCAACGGTCCAAAGCCGTTGGAATCTTCTCTACTTTAACCATCATGGACTGATTCCGCTTGCATGATCTTTTGGTCCTGAAGAATCCGGCAATCACAAAGGGACAGGCTAAAAAAACACTGCTTGCAGCTCAGTCAGCAGCACACCTGGTGGCTTCTGAGAGTTTAATACGGCATTTCAGTGTCTGCTGTCTTCCCATCCCGACCCAATCGAGTTTTTACGCAACCTCTCTTCACTGAGATGACGGTCAGTTTTATATTCCATTACACCTTGGGGAGGTGGGTTGCTCTTGACCACCGTTTCCAGCATGGAGTTCTTGAAAGTAAAACTATACATCGACCTCTACTTTTATACCCCAAGTCTCTAACGGCAATAACCTTTACCGCGAGGGTGGCCTTTCACTGGACACAACTGAAGCATGCTTTCGGTTTCTTTTCGCCCCTTTCACTAAGTTTCCTTCATACTAGGCCTCAGGAGCCTAGCTTTACTCCCGAGGCCTCAATGAGTGACGTAAATACCCAAAAAGCATCTTACAGCTGACGTCCCTTTTCTATATCTGCCCTGGGCCTTTGACCAGTTAGTCCGAGATCTTCTCGTTGTGGATCTCCACTGTGATGGCAATCCTCGGTCTAGTTCCCACCAGGGGCGCAAATGTAACTAGCACTATAAGGGGAGTTGTCACGGATCTGCTTCTCTTTGGCTTTTATCCCATTCAGCCGCTTTTGCTGCCTTCAGCAATTCAGGAGTGCTCACACCATCAGGCTTCCGATGATTTTTTTCGGAACTGTACTTTCGGCTGTCAGGAGCATCGTCTTCCATACATAATGAGCGCACTTTTATACTGACTCCGTGAAACCAACTGGATCACTTTCCGTTTCGTACCTTGTAATTTCCAAACCTAGCGTGGCAAGATTCTGGTTGAGCCCCTACCGATGTTCCTGCAACACATACCGAACTGATGCCTCCTGCGTAGCAATGGAAAATAATTTTACCGAATTAACCCTGATGTACGCCTTCCAGTGCCTTTTAATATTGGGCCTTCTAAGTCCACAAAACCAGCTCTGCTTCATATTTCGTGACTGCCCGCGGTGCCGTCAGCAACCCACTCTCCCCTATTAGGGTAACCGATTGACTTCGGTTAAAGTAGACAGGGGTCATCCAGCCTTTTCGGGGCCACAGTATACATCTGGCGAGTTGCGTACTCGGTGACTTTAATTCCATCCTTTTGCACTGAGTCACATGCTCAGAAAATGGTAGGAGTACACCTCTTGCAGCAGGTCCATCTTTTCTACTCCTTCTATGTTGCACGAAGTCCTCTGCGCGGGAAGGAGTGATGCCCTCTTCCGCGCTAGCCAACTTCCTTTTTGGGTGACACGATCTGGTCCGTGCCCACTGTGGCTGCAGTTCAGCTGATTTGTTGCGAATGCTGTATACTTTCGTGTACGCCAAAGGTAATTGACCGGAAGTTAGCATTTCGCTCTTTTCATGCAATTATTAGGCTTTTCTAAGCTCTGGAGTGCTGGGCTGGCTGAATGCTGCAGTGCTTAAAGGGGAAATATTGAGAATTCTTCCGAATGTTCCACCTGCTTCGTGAATTTGACTATATTTGACATTTCTTTGAGAAGCTTGTCTGTGCATCACTCCTTAGCAAGTTTCTTTATTCGTGTGAGACTTTTGTACTAGGCCCTAGATCGTCTCTCACCGTCGTGCTTGAACTACTAGATTTTAGACCATTGGGTTTTATTGTTAAGCCTATTTGGCCGCATACCTGGAGATTCATATACACTTTCATCTTTTGTGAATTTCAGTTAAGTACCGTAAAAACTATATTGTTCTGATTTTCGAATTCTTTTAAATTGGCTACTTGTAGCTCGATTTGGTAGAACTGACTTGCGCTGCGCTTTACCAATTTACTACCCTTTTTCCCCGAACGCCACTAAATTTACTGGTAGAAGTTCTTTTGCTGTCCAGAGTCCGATGTTCATAGTGACTTCCACTGTTATCTAGGTCAATGCACTTGTTGCTTGCTCTCTAGTCCTCTCTTCTGTGAGCATCACGGCTCAATTTATTTCTCACTTCAAACATTTCAAACTAAAGGGCCGTACGTCCTTTACTGAATGAGTTTTGGTAGTATGCTTGCCAGACACATCATCGGGCTCGACGAAAACCCGACCCTATGGAAACTTTCTTAGTTCGTCAGGGGTCACCAACACCCTGTCCGTGCCTCGGAATGGTTAACTCTACTGGAGTGGGTCTGGGCCTTTTACCGTTCTCCGACGCCTTCTTACTCATTTTCCACAATCGTAATCTTCATTTTATCGCAGTTTGCGAGGCAAGCACCTGGGATACTTGAATGTCCAAAGTTCTTCATCTGGGGTGGAATTTGGGCTACCGCATTCGCGTAATACATACTTGGATTTTCCTAGAGATATTGGGTGAAACAGTGAAGCTCGTGGACTCGGGGTGTGAAAAGCTTCTCCAGAATTCTGTTCAAAATCGTCGTTGGCTAACATCATAACTCCTCCTTCCATCCTGCAGACCTTTTTGTCCGTCTTCCGGTAACAATATCCCTAGATGAATAGTAGATCGGTGGTCGCACTCCGGTGTGACTATGTTACTATGAGACCGGCTCCCGTTATTCCAAATTAGAGCTTCTTTGGCTCATTTCCTATGCTGCACGCGGTACTGTTCACTACCCCTCTCTCTTCCGTAAAAGATGGTGCCTTGCTCCCATTTTGAACTTTTTTAACCTGTCTTCCGGTCTAGCTCTCGGACCCATTACCTGATAACCCGGCATTTCTTGCCCCTGGAGTGAGGTATTCGGAGGGCGAGGCAGGAATGCTGCCGCTTCTGTCATCCTCATTGTGATCCCGCTCACCGGAGTTGTGACAGTCAACGGGATTACGGGCTAGGGCAGAGGTTTGGTTATTTCTGTCTATCCCGTACTAATCAACAGGGGAGATGTTGTTCCCCAGCAGGCAAGGCTCTCGTCAAAAGTTTTTTTGGAGCTTTCCCTGAGAAAAACGACCTAGCCCGCATGGCTCCATTAAGTTGTGTAGAAGTCTGGCCCGGTGTTCCGAGGGATCCGTCTTTAAAAATGGCACCCCTAGTCCCATCTGTACAAGCCCACGGTCCTGGTTCTTCCTTGGGTATGATGAACGGCGGACCAGCCAAAAACCTTCCATCAAAAGAGCTCGCTTAGGGTACGAAGATCCGCCCCGGCAAGTTAGCAGCCTGATGCCTTAGATCTCTAAATGGCCGACTGGTCGAAAACCCCTGTAGACAAATATCCTCTGTTTCCCAAAGTCGACTCCCGCCAAGTTATCAAGGTCCTTCGGTTCCTTCGTGGTAATAAGCTTCGGTTTTTCAAGTTTTCTTTTATTTTGCTATCTGTATTGTCAACAGTATCCCGTAGTCCGTCGCGAGCCTTCAGGTCTCGTCATTCGTGTGTCAGCACTTGTTTTCTGTGGTCCCCTGTGAATCACTATGGTATCAAAAAAAACGAAATGATGGAAATAAAATAAAAAGAGAAAATAGAAAAAACTAGAATTTTGGGAGCCTGTGAAAAAAGAGAACTAAATAGATAAAAATGAGTAAGAAAATAACGCTTTCGTGAAGAGAGCAGACGGAAGGAAAAACTAGGGTCCACGCGAGTGATCAGAAGCTAAGCAAGATAGAAGTTCGAACCGCCTAAGTCATCGATGAAGCTGAACGAAAAGAGCCGTCTAGAGGCATCAGGCCGGGGATTCTGATCTCCAGCTTCATTTGATCAGAATCAATTCCTGTATAAAAAGGCAGGTCTGCACAACGCAGCATTCTAGAATGCCACTCTTTCCCAACCCGATGGTCTAAAGCAGGCTTAGTGAAAGATTTGTTTTTTGATGCGCATTGGGTGGGACCCTCCATCATTTCCTTTTTCCGAATGGCACTCACAGGTGAATGGTACGCAAAGAATGCCCGAATTAATTGCCTACAATCAAAGGTATCCTTGGTGAACTGTGGAGCCAGCGCTGGCAGGAGACTAAATTGAGGCTGAGGAACCAATGGTGGTCATCATACATGCGCCTGAACACTGCCTCCACTCATGGGCGGGTTAGAAACGAATAGAGTCCCAGCTTATAACAAAGAAGTTCTTGCGATCTGTACCAGCAAGCTGAGTACTCACGGTTTTATAACTCTCATCATTTTATGAAATTTTACGAAAGCAAAAGAGAACAAAAAGGCCCCAGCCAGACCTGGATACTGGACCGTATTCAAAGGGCGCCAGAAATCAATTATAGATAGCAACTGACGGAAACTTTCGTCCAAAAATGAGCGGTAAACAATGCAACAAAAAGCAAGCCACTCAATCCTCGTGAATCCTCATGAAACGGTGGGTAATCACAATAGTACAGCTTTGAACAAGAGACTAAGGCCCTTCTCATCCTGTTGCACGAAGGAATGGATTAAATGAGTATACAAAGGGGACAGTGAATGGGCCTACTGGTGCAAAGAAAGAAAATAACGCCCAGGTTGCCAACAAGCAGAATACCCAGTTCATTAGTGCAAATGCGAATTGATTGGCGGTTCTGATTCCAGAGATGAGAAGACAGTCATGGCTTTTCTAGTTTTGCTGTAATGTCCTTCTGCGACCCCTGCCAACGCGGTTGAGGGATCTGCCAGGCCCCAACCCCGATGAAGTGAGGCGTCTACTTTTCCTGGGTTCACTGCAAGTTTTCTTTTCCCCCGTTACGACTTCATCTGTTGACCTTCAAGTGGTTTTCTACACTCTCCAGGAGGAACAGAAGAAGAGATACGGTGCGATAGACGTGTTTGCCCTAAACATCGTGCCAAAACCAACAAAGCCTATCTAACTAGATACGCTGCGATGGGAAATTCTCAGAACCTGCACTCAACACTGTCTCTGATCTCAACATTGATCACCCGGCTCTTCTACCCAATCTTGGTGATACTACGCAGATAACGATGGTCGGCAGCTTCATGAAGACAAACACGTTGCACTTGCAGATTCCATACAACAGAGCTGAACGCACTGCCCCACAGTACACACAACGTTTAACTTCGGAAAAATACTACTTCGGCTTCACATATGGTTCGGTCGTCTCTCGAGCCCTGGAAGTACGCGTGCCCACCTCTACTTTGGTGCCCTCATCCACCTCCACAATAGTTAGTACCTCCCAGTCGAGCATCAAACTCGGAAATGATGACGTCTAGGCAGACAAGATCGTCGGCGTAATCTAGGTCACAGGGCTTTCCACCAGCCCTAGTTCGACGCCCATATCCTGAGGATCGTCAAAAGCACTCTCCATTATCTCGTCCGTGGTGAAGTAAGACAGGAACGGAAAAATGGGACTTCCTAGTATGTTACCACTGGCAGTTTCGGATGGACTAGATAGTTCGCCGTAAACTTTCAAGCTGTCTAGATATGAGGGTACAGCAGATTCACGAACTTCCATAGCAGGCCCTTCCGGCGCAGAGCACCAAATAGAGCTGTTTGGTTATTTAAGGCGAAGGAGCCTTTGAAGTCAAGAAAAACTATCATTGTTGGTCGACGGTGTATGTGACGCGCTCCAAGGAATTGACGAAAAGTAAAAGCCTGGCGGTAGCATCTCCATCCTCGACAAAATCCGGGTAGTTGTTCGCAGGCATTTTCATTGTGGGACTGATACTTTGAAGACCGTCGGAATTAAGCTGGCCCCACGACGGTTACCACGAAGATTGCGTATTCCCTTCTTGAAGTATTTCACGGATACGAGGCTAGAGCCCAAATGTTCCCGGTTCTTGTACGCTTCCACTTTTCTCCGGTCCCACCGAGCTGGAATGGCAAAATTTGACAACAAGAGG
Organism: Fasciola hepatica; assembly: GCA_948099385.1. Classification (NCBI taxonomy): domain Eukaryota; kingdom Metazoa; phylum Platyhelminthes; class Trematoda; order Plagiorchiida; family Fasciolidae; genus Fasciola; species Fasciola hepatica. Next base: position 16,530,932 of record CANUEZ040000126.1, on the reverse strand, counting down.
GCAACCATTCCAGCAAAAGCAGGGTGAGAATATAAATAAATGTTCCCCACTTAGTTCATGGGTCCAACAATATGAATATGGATGCACCAATACATCGTCACTATTTTTGTCGTTTCAAAACTTACACAGAAGAGTGATTTGCACATACATTCTCAGGAGGCAGGAGAACGGATCTATTTATAACTGCGAGTATGCTCAAGTATATAGGATTGAAGACGAGACATGCAAGTATGGGACAGAATAACTTACGCAAGGGCCATCGGGAAATTGGCTGGCGTTGACAATAGTCCTAACCAGTTTTCTAATCTGGCCTTTAAAGCCTCTTTTGAGGAGGCATTCACCACCTCCTGCTGAAGGTCATTCCATAGAGATGCCCGGGGAAAGAAGAAATGTTGTCTATTGTAGGTACTTGGACGGGGTTTGAAGAATTTCCTCGAGTGTCCTCGCAGGGTCTCCTAGTTCGGACGGGTAAAAAACTGATTAGATAGGCCCCTTAAGACTGGGTCGTGCATCACGACTAGGTCTCCTCTAATACGGCTTGTCTCAAGAGGGTAGAGATCAGGTGGTATTAAGCGAACCGGGTAGGGGGTGAAGGGTAAGCCATGTAGCACTTTGGTGGCTTTCCTTTGAATCAGCCCCAAGATGTTCCAGTCTTTGACTAGGCCAGTGTGTACTACCTGGCTGCCGTATTCTAAAGGAGGTTGGAGATCAGTTCCGTATGGAAGATAGAAGTCCTCCTTGAAGATCACTGTAAAAGTTCGTCTAGTACGGTTTAGGACCCGAGAGGCAGTTTTACTAAGTTCTGTTGGTGGGGGGAGAATGGGGGTAACTGCGCTGCCAGAAACCAAGGATCTTGTATTGTTCCACTACCTGGATTTGTGTGATTCTATTTATCCTGAAGATGTGGGACGAAGCACTGCCAGATGAAACACTAGCACATTTGTCATCATTTATTGGGAGACTCCAGTCAGCTGACCGGCCTTTGGCTGAATTGATGGCTGACTGAATAACATTTGAATCCGTGCCCCAGATTGTTACTTCATCTGCGTATGTCGCTGTGCTAACCGGAACTACATCAGGGAGATCAATGGTGTAAATAGGAATAGGAGAGGACCAAGGACAGAGCCCTGCGAGATTCCTGCACCGGTGGCAGCAGGTTGAGACCGGGACGTACGCTCACGAACCTAGAAGGTTTGCTTTTTCAAAATGCTCTCAGACAGTGACAGTAGACGACCGGGGATGCCGTACATCCTGAGTTTGTACGGAGGCGGATTATGCGGGACACTGTCAAAGACTCTGGAGAAATCGATGAAAGTGGCATGGCATATCTTGCCGTCACCGTGAGCGTGTGTCAGGCTATCCGCAGAGGCCGGCATTTTGGTAGGGCATGACCTGACAGAAAAGAAGCCATGTTGCGCAGGAGACGATAAACTGTTGTCGGGCCAATGTGTCATGATCTCGCAGTTTACAATACTCTCGAAAACCCTGCTAGAGACACTAGTGAGGCTAATTGGCCTAAAACTTCTGGGAAGGTGTCGACCTTGCTTGTGATAAACCAGGACAAATACAGCACGCTTCCATGAATTTGGAAACCTTCCGTTGTCTATGCGTTGTTGAAAGAAAGCGCAGCTTGAGGCTGCAAGAATGAAGGCGGATTCTTTAAGAATGCAAAGACGAACTTATTCCGTTCCCATCAAGCTGAACGGGTCAAGTTTGTTAAGCCCCTCCCACTCCTCTACTTGAGACTCCATTAAGTGCTCCAATGGGAAGACGAGCTGTTTTGGCTGAAGAGATGGGTGTCCACAATCAAGCTCTGCTTGCGTACTGAAAACCGACAGGAAGAGATCTGAAAACGTTTTCCACCTCAGAATGGGAGGTGGAAGGAGAGTCATGAGAAAGCGACAGCTCGAGCACTGGGGACCCCGATTTCACAAATGTAGCGCAGGTGATTATAGAGAAGAGAGCCGTTCGTGGGCTCCCGGTCTAAAATTCTTTTCTGTAGTTTCTTGAAATGTTCCTCAACCTTGAAATGACAAAGATTGCCGAAGCATATGGAAGCTTCTGCATCCGCCGGAAGAAATATGGCTCCGTACTTGGCGAACGGCTGATGCTGCTTGTCGAAAAGGCGTCTAATTGATGGTGGAAGATCTGCCGGATTCTAGGCACGTATAGACTACCTGCCATCAGAACACATTGCTCCGGTAGCTTGTCGCTTCCATTTATGTCCATGTTTTCCGTTTCGTCTCTTGGTTCGCTTCTGATGCAGGACATCGTCATTTGAAAATCCGTACGTTTGAACGAGCGAGCTAGTATGTATAGAGAGAATATAGCTGGCCACTTTAATAAGTAGTCGGAAGAGAGGACTGCGTGCTCGCTGTTACCTAGCGGTGGTAGAAGATTGACGACCCCTACGCTGTGCTCGGAATTGGTTACGATCAGATCTAGAAACAATCATCCTTGACCCGTTCTAAACCTGGTGGCACAGGCCAATTGCTGCTTCCGGGATTGCTCGGCCGGCAGATCTACTAAAGCCTTACCAAGCTGGCCATCAGCACCAAGGCTTTTACGGTTCACTCCGGGGCGTCGAATTCTCCCCAGAGGAAGGAGGTGACCAAAACCATCAATGTTTTGAGGGTCATCAGAAACTCCACCATAAAGAGTGAATCCACATGGGATGTATACGGGGAACAGTGAATCACACACAGGTAAATTGGTGGAGGGCATCAGTGAAAGATTGTCCACAAGGAGTCCATCCTGGCCGATGCCATGTATCGAAGTGAGGCGCCAGGGGGTAGGAGGTCGCTAATGTGGAGAGCTACCCAACCAGCACATCCTCTTTCTGAATCATGACTTAAGAGAGAGTAACCCCTGTATTCTTATTTCACCATCTTGATAGTCTGGTGTGAGCCTGGTCTCTGTGATGGCAGTGATGCGGGGTTTTGCCTCTGTTGTTAATTGTTTCAGCTGCAGCATCTTGTTTGGTAAAATAAGAATTTTAATTAGGCTCTTTAGCTCTTGCTCACTAGGAACGGAAGAAATTTCTAAAGGAAGAGGTTTACCGCCTGCAGAGGAGATGACCTCATGAAGGCCGGTGCCGACACAAGGGGCAGTGGAAGCATGGGTAAGTGTGCCTGAGGTGCCAAGCTCAACAGGCGAGAGAGGAAACTGCCCTCTGGTAAAGAGGTTGAGAAGCTCCTGTGCAAAAAGGCCATGCTGTGGGAGTCGATTACTGTGTGGGCCATATGCAGGGGAGTAGTTCCCGTTAAATCGTTTTCGTTTCTTATTTGCCGCAGGTTGAGCTTCTTTCATCGGATACTTTGTAAGAATGGGACTGCAGTGACCTGAGAATACCCTTCTGTTGACCGGTTTTAAATGTTGGTTGAAGCTGCAACTCATTTTGAGGTGTTCTGCACGTGTCCTCCCTTTGCTTTTAAAATTTGGGTTGACCCGAACAGTTGCTTCTGGACCATCCTTAATTTCCCGAAGGCTATTCGTGTTGGATGAGTTAGGGGCCACTAGGGTTGAGAGAGAATTTGTATCCACCGTGAAGACCAAAGTGTCTGCAGAGGATTCTGGCTCACCGGAATCCCCAGAGTTTGACGGTCCTGTGGTTTCAAGTCTAGTTGGACAGACAACTGACGACACTTGCAATGTGGGGTCCGCCATTTCGGACGGGGGCAAGCAGCAGATTTGTCAACTGACTAGCGTGCATGGTGCAGTCTAGTGCTTCTCCACTGTACCCAAGTATGGGACCTTTTCTTCATCACTTTTGAGCGGTCAAGTTGGTTGCCGGTCCTTTAGGGGAGAACTTCAGGATTAAACCCAATATCCGTCCGTGCCCTTTGGAGATTGGTCAAAGACATTTAGCAGGGTTTAGAGGCGGATTCCCGAGCGTTCTGATTATATCTAGGGCTAGATGCGTTGAACCTGCACCAATTGGAGCTCAGCCCAATATAGTTACCCCTTTCGAGCTGGCCACCAGAGCCTGCAACTTCCCAGCGGCATCTGATACCGCCTTGGTCTGGTTATCAGCTGATATGGGGAAAGTGGCTTTGGTCAAATTTTAAAGATTGGCTATATCTACTTCGAGGGCCGCTATTCTTGTCCTCAGCTCTTCTACATCCAAGGTCTCTGGTGCCTCACTCGGGATGGGGCTAGGAATTGGCCCGTCCTCTGCTTAGCTCTCAGTCTAGCGCGTGGTTATGTTATCGCCATTTCCTGTGACGTCTGACATTTTACCGATGCAAACGGACAGGCTAAATATTACAAAAGTGGGAAAAACTATACTGTATACCGCCTAAGCGAGAATACAATCGAGGCAGCCAGGGAGCTCAAAAATCCGAACGTACTGCTCAAGATCACCTCGTAAATTGGTCAGACTGGCCACACCCTCAACTCAAGCATGTTACTCTGCAGCACTTTAACTGTGGTGGACCATATGACCATCTAGGTGACCTCTTACGTGTTCCTCCGGAACTTCGAGCGCTAAAGAAGGCGATCTTACGGGTCGGTAGTTTCAGACCGAGTCCCGCCTACCACCATTGTGGATGGAAACCACGGGCAAGAAGTTCTGATCAACCGGTCTTGCCTTTAATTTCAGCATGGAATTGAAGGACCGCGCAATTATGGTTGCTAGTACGCTGGGAAGAGCTTGGAAGTGGTGGACTTGACTCTCTTTGGTCTTCATGGTCTGCAGCCGGCACCATGTCTGCGGCACTTTTGCTCATGGCATCCACTACGACAACAGACTGGGTCGCAGTAATCCCAAACGGCTTTGCAGTATCAGGGCTGTGAACCCTATTGAAAACCTTTTCCAATGCCTGCGCTTTTTCCCAGACGCTGGCTACTTTTTCGTCATTGTTATTAATTACACCAACCAAAGAAAACCTAGGAGAGGCCTTCAACCAAAATAAATGAGAAGCAAGCCTCGGGACGAGTTTTAACTTTATACGCAAGGCCTGGTTCGTCACCGACGGAAAGTTCATTACCCCTCCTACGATACCACCTTTCTGCATATATTGTAACAAATTCCAAGCTTCCCTATTATCAGAAAGCAGGTGGTTTGCGCCGGTAAAATCCGGGTAGACAAGCAGACCCCACCCGAATGGACTACAAGGAAACCTGATTGTTTGTTGGGGTTTGAAGGAAAATTCTGCTGTGTTGACAACCCCTACGGCCGGTGAGGTGTGTTACGCGACTGACACGTGATGAATGTTTTTGCACAGTGGGCTACTGAATTACGCAAAAGCTAACGAGCACTTTACATGTAGGTTATGTGGCCGTCAGAGCACCACGGTGCGTAGCCAGGCAATGGATTTAGGAGCTACCGTCTCTACTACTTCAAGAAGGTGCAGGTTATTTTTTGGAACAGTATCATTATGGTAATATTAAAACAAGTAGTAAAAGGAGCTTGCATGGCAGAGGCTTGTTAGATGGAATAACTTGCTGGTTAACAAATTGGAGCACTGTATGTGGGCTTAGGTGGATCTGTCGAATTCTGACAGTCTATTTTTTGAAATTATCCGAGGCAAAATGATGTAAAAATTATCTTCAGTAAACATACGGAAATAATTCAAAGGGAAGGAACTTTTTCATTTGACGGGAGAAGGTCCTAGGGAGTTTGTACATGCCTCAGAAATGTAGACAACAGACCGGTTTAATTTGGACTCACCCTAAAGACGAGGACACCGGTTGAAGAGTTAGATTAAATTGATTTTTTTTGGCAAACTCTGCGACTTTATCTACATTTATCTTGGTAAGGTTTCAGTGCTCTCACAATTTCTTCGTAATTTAGTTGAGTTTCACGTCTTCTGTGTTTATTGGCAAAAATTGTTTTCAGCTGCAATCTTTGACCAGTTTTGCTCTCCGCATTTGTGAAGCTTGTATTATGCATGATCCTATCGGAGTTGCTGTCAAAACCTCTCCGAGAAAAAATTCTGCTGTCAATTCTCAAAATTTTTTGGCTCTAAGGACCTAATATCAACGCAAGGCACTTTCCTGTGTGGCTTCTTCCCAAAAAGGCCAGGTTCAGTCAGTCCAGATCAGTCAAACCTGCACGGGGCAGGGGTGGTTTGAACCAATGTCCCATTTGAATAGTTTTGTCATCGGCTAGCTGCCCTGGCTTTCAAAGCCGTGCGCAAAAAGCTCGGTCCGAGAGATAAATTTTACGAGGCAGTTTCACCTTAAACGACAAATTTAGTAATAATAATACGAATGTCACGTTGACCCACTCCTTTCGTTTATTCAACTAGCTCCGATAGCTCTACTTTACAGCCTGAATCTGACGAAGTCTTGGAAGTTGGCACGTAGCGGCGTCTAACGGCATCCTCCGACAATCTACCGAGCAGTGGTAAAACTCCAGTTGTGAGAAACAGCTCGTACGCTTAGCCTCGACTGTGCTCGTAGTAGCCTAAGACTGCGTCCCTTGATGCCACACTCGGGATCAGGAGCGAACGAATCACCAGTGTCAACATTGAAAAAACCTTTTGTAATCTTGAGCGCTCGTACTGAGTCACCTTAACCTCTGAGACGCGTTGAGGAGCGGAGAATATAATCCAGATGCTTGTGTGGCCAGTGATCGTTCTAGTTACAAAAGATGCATCTCCCCCTGGCACCCTATCTTTACTGTAATAAGGAGCCAAACCTGCGCACAGTGATCAGAAGGGGTCCCACATAACCTTGATGAATAGAACAAGGACTTATGGTTTTGCACAAAACTGTAAGGCACAACGTAATCAATGCTTCCCTAGACATACTTGCAGCCCTCTGGAATTGTCTTGAAGGTCAGGAATCCTACGAAGCTACCACAAATTGGCCTTTCACAAATGACGATCTCCCGAGCTGAATCCTGCTCATACTGTTTGCATTTTTAATAAGGAACCAGCATTTAGCAAGATATGAGTTTGAATCCTATGAATCCACCAGTCCATGAACTGCCATCGCGGTCTCAGAGACCTGGCCCTCTCAAAGAGATGACATTACACAGGAAGAGCAAGAATGTAGTCTCGTCTATCGACAAGGTAGGGGAAATGATAGAGCAAGTGGTGGGGTAGCCCTCTTGGTTGGAGAAGGAGTTGAGCCCAAGGAGTCGGAAGTAAATTAGAGCCCAGCGAGCGCCAAAGTATATGCTATCATCGTGAGGTTACGAAACACGAAGACAGCTACTGCAAGTGTATAAAGAAGCCCGAACTCAAATCCAGACGAGGATGAAACATTGATGGATGCACAACGATGGTTTCAAACATCAGCAAGCCGACTTATAGTTGTACGAGACTCCAACTTGCCAGGGGCGGATTGGGCAACAAGTGGCATTATCTCCTATAGAGCGGAGGAAAACTCCGTCGGCCGGATGTATCGCAGAGTTTCGATTCGGTGTATTAGAAGAAAAACGAAGCAAAGACCAGAGTAGAAAACTTTGAGCCTTGACCTAGTGGTCAAAAGGCATGAAGATGACATAGAGGGGTCAGATTTGCTGCCACCTTTGATCAAAGGAGATCATATCGCGGTTAAATTTCCCCTCACTCTCAGTAATGCAAAAGCCGCGGCAAGGGTATGGGAAAACCTCTGGGAGGCTTAATTTAGGGGAACTCAGAATCGTGGCTGCAGAGCTGGACTATGAGATAAAGGACAAAAAGGTTGGAATAGAGGAAACGTGGCAATGGACCAGGAGAACTCGAAAGCTACGGGTCAGTTTCGCCCGGCTTCAGTAGCTCAAAAATAGGGGCCAGACGGCTTGGTGTACATCGGGGGTCCGACAAGCAGACAAAAAGCAGAAGAGAGGCTGGCAGAGCTTCAAGGCCGCTGGTAGCGAAATAGCCTGGTTACAGTAAAAAGAGGATAGAAACTCAGACTCAAAAATCCAACGGGGCCAAAGAGATCCTTTGAACCAAGATTGGCCACGGATGTTGGACAAAACCAAAGAAACAGAGTCACACGGAGCGCGTAAATAAGCCTTTCTGAATAGATAATCTACATGTAGCACTTGCTTACAACCACGATGCTAAACGTCTGATTCATGTGCAAAAGTTGCTATTCGCCATCGCTGGACCACTGCAACAGTGGATTTGTGTAATGATTTGGAAGGGTCATGAGTGAAACAGGGTGCTCCGTGCTCAGGAGATATGGAGAATTTGGATCCGAACAAATGTTTATGAGATCAAAACAACCAAAACGTCAAGCTGCCTCTCGGAATGACTCTCCTCGTCAGTGGTAAGTCGACATGAAACTAAAACAGCGGGAAATCCATCCTGTTTTGAAAAGGCACCAATTGCAGTGGACGATGCATCAGTGATAAGAGTGGAATGTTGTCTGTGAGTATATGACCTTAAAACATCCGTAGTTGAAGTTGTGGCAGAATAAAACTCAATGATTTTTCTTGCTTGGCTGAGCACGAGGAACCATCTTTACTGTTCCTTCTGCGTTTTTGCTCAGGCCTCATCACTTATCGAGGTTCAAGTTTAAATCCCATGAACCCGCCATTCCATAAACTGCATCTATATCCCGTACCAAATCGCTGTCCGCTATCCTAGCATCATCTGCAGAGATGGAACATGGGTTGCTCAACTCCTTCACTGAATCATTTTTGTGGAAGAAAGGGGGCAAATTTCCCAGTACTGAACCCTGTTGCACTTCATTGATGACTAGCGTTGACGTCGATACATAACCGTCCATATTATCGCGGAAACTACAATTCCCAAGAAAGTGTAATATCCAATTCTTTGCCTCCCCTGATTATTCCATAGGTCCGCCGCCTATAATTAAACAGGAGATGACACAGATTCGAGTGTCTTGCTGAAATCCGATCAACAAACCCCACCGCGGTGCCTTCATCCCTTCGTCTTTTGGTTTTGTCCAACAACGTCATTAGGTTTGCCAGAAAATCATGCTGTGTCGGCGTCAGCAATTCCTTATTGACCAGATGCAAGCGCATTGCTTTCTCATAATACTTTTCAAGTACTCGCACAACACTGGTGCCAGGCCGACCAACGTACAACTCTTGGCTTCCTCTTCAGGTCCACATCTGATTGGACCGGCTCACAGGAATTGCATCTCGACCAACTCCGGTGCAGATCCTTTTGCGCGCGAGCCTTTGTATCTCACTGTATACTGGCTGTTTGTATTTGCTCGGCACCTTGAGTTAAACAAATTCATTTTCAAGGCCCTGAATCAGGTTCACTTCCGGGAAAAACAGGGAATCGACCTAAACGTACTCAAAGCTGGAAAGCAGCTTGTATGCCAAGTGGGTTTTGGAGAGCGCAGATAGATGTGACCAATGAGACTAGCTACGTTGGAGGACGCCGCATGAAAGGTGAAAAACAAGAAAATAAGTTGTAGTGAATAAGCGGTAAGTAAGAGGTGAATCAGTGTAGAAGCAAGATCCGGAGACCAAAAGAAAGGTGAAATGTTTACTTAGGAGGTGCTTTACAATAGGTCAAATTGTCACTATACAGGTGACTTGCCTGCAGTTGAACAAACACCCATATAGCTTGCGTCCTCCTACCATGAAACGGGCCAAAGCGATCAACCCGCAAAAACCCAAACGGTCGCCATTCCTGAATTCTGTGCTAATGTAGCGCGGTTATGATCTGTCAGGTGGTTGTTGGGATAACCCTGGACAACAAAAGTGCAGTTTGCGTACTTGATAAAAACAGCTATGCCCCGTAAGATCCAAAATCCCTTTCTAAATGGGCCAAAAAAGTAAGGAGCTCCAGCATGGCCTTTCACCTCGCCCTTATGCTTTTCCATCAGTTCATTTACTTTAAAGCTTGGAGGCAGGAAGAACGACGACTCATCCGTTAGACCAGGTGCAATAAGCACACGGCCCACAAAGAAAATCCACCCTTCATGCGCGGTGAGCCTTGAGTGCTTCGGAAAGTTTGTCGCCCTCCGCGATTTTAAGTTCAAAGACCCGAGGTCCCTTTCGAAATACTAACGTTGGGTTAGACTGATTATTATGAGCAGAGAGTCTTGTGGCACGTACTTTCCAAAGGGTCCTAAAAGTACGGTGTGCTGCTTCCAAACGTTTGGAGCAAGAATAGAGTCTGACAAAGGTGTACTGTAGGAAGTGGAACGCTTTTGTTTACGCCAAGTTGACTAACGTGACTTGAGGTCTTCTGCGAGCAATATAGTCCATTGACGAATAATAAAGGAACGGATTTCTTCTACTTCTGGTGTTTCCTCAGACAACGCAGACGCATGCGTGACCCATCTTCTTCGCACCTGCATAAAAGACCTGGACTATGAATTCGAAGGTTCATATGAGACATCAGAGCAGTGGCTGCACCCTTTGAGTCGACATGCGCTGGCTTGTGACCGGTTGGCTCAAACAGCCACTGGTAGCCTTTTGTGAGGTCTCTTGTAAGTCGGTCTCTGTTGGCCACAAATGCACAGAATAGCGCCGTGACACCTGTGTTATACTGCGAAACAATGATGAAATCCGCCCATAGAATGATATGAACAGTAAGCATTTGTAGCTTGTCTGTAATATCGGCCATTTCCGGTGTTCTAAGATCAACCGCAATTGTCTCAGTTTGCGGTATGGCAGGAAGTTTTCGGGGCTTCACCTGGGGTTCGCCCACCATGAAACGGGAAAAGGTCCAAAGTCTGATTGGAACGGTGGATACTAGACTGCAACACATCCATTTTCTAAAGCGTCAATAAAAATCTACAGCTTCATTGTCCCACCGTGTATACTTTCACTTATTGGACGCGTATCCGTGTAAATGGAAGTTTTATGTTTTACGTGATTAACCTAATTCACCCAACTGTCTCGCCCACTCCTATTGACTCAGTGACCCTAGCCTACAACCTGACTGCATAAATTTTGGATGATCTTCCTTACTAGCAGCTAAACAGGAGCGACCAACCTAGAGATCATAAAGTGAAGCTATAAACTTTAGGACTCCTCTTTTCGCTTAAGGAGTATTAAGCCCACTTACCTCGAAAGTTAGGCGATCACTACTAACATCCCGTTTAACTCACAAGGCTCTCTGGATATCAGGTGCCCGCTTATTGATACCAATATTACCAGGAGACAGTTCACCACTTTTTGGGTACTTTTGAACCTCTGGACAAGATGGCGCCTACCTAGTCGGAAGGAATCCTCCTTTCCTGAGCAAGTTGCCTAGCCCCCTTGCTAATCTGATCGCGTCATCCAAACTTTCTACCGAAACGGAACAATCATCGACATATAAGTTACCACGTACGGCACTAGCAGCCATGGCTCAGCGTGTATGCCCGTGGTCATAGGCTGTACATCTTAACGCGAAATTAGCGTAAAGGAGTGATGACATCGCTTCTAATGGAGGTAACTTCATTTTGTAAGCATCCGGTGGTCTGTCCAACTTGCCCTACTCCCAAAATGGGGAGCTCAGGGCCCAACGGCCTCGCACCGGAATTCGAACCTGTAGAAACATTTCTTCTTATGAGTTGGCATTGCCATGGAGTACATTTGGGCACTTTTGAGTGACCCTGAGATACCTTCTACGAAGTCTGGCCTACTTAACAATTGACCGTTCAAGGACATTCTTTGGTATTCCGCTGCACGATCGAATACCACTTTCACCTTACCAGGCTTATTACGGTTTACCGCAAATTGATGGGACAGTAACCATCACTTCGTATTTTCGGCTTTCTGACTAATAACCTTTCGGAGGTATCCCTTGAATCCGTCAGTCTCAATATTTTTTGTACTTTTGGGCTGTTTCTGGTCCAGATTGGAGACGTTTGACCGGTGATGCAACTCTCTGCTCCGCTAAGACGTAGTTAAAAGGCAGGCTGTCATCAGAGTTTCGCCAAGGTTAACCCACTTCTTGGTGTCCATTAACTAATTTTGTACTCTTCTCCGCATTATGCCTACCATGTGTGCCCCCAAAAGGAATCCGCTCCCTCTTCATTGAGCTCGTCCTTCGTGCACTCTAATTCAAGCGGATTTTGGATCTTTTAGGTGAGGCCGACTTACCCCAAGCAGTTGACTTCTGTGTCAGCCAGAGCTGGTTTTGAATAAGGTTTTCTTTCAAATCAAGTGAAAGATGAATTAACTAAAGGGGGGTCGTTTTTCTATGTCTATACTCTGATCGGTAGCACTGTGAGCGTCAATAACGTCATAACCAATTAGGTCTGCAGCGCGTTTATCAGGCGCGCTTTTGAAGCTCATTCCCCTAAAGTGCGGCCAACCGGTGAAAGCATCTACGTCATAACCCCCGAAGTGCGTCACTGGTAAGCTTTTGAGAGCCTATGCCCTAACAATTCCCTCCATAAAGTCTTCCTTCAGCGACTTGACTGACAGATAGACTTCTTTACTTGACTTTGGACTCACTTCACGCAGAGCGGCAACAGTAATTTTTCTTTCATGACCATCCAAATAAATGGCACTTGCCACATCCTGACCGATGAGGGTGGCCGATGACCCGTCTTTCAAAGAGAAGTAAACTTTTAGTGGCCCTTAGGGACCACGTAAGCCCACAGGGGTGTAGACTAGGTGGACACCCTTTGCTTTCGCGGCCGTGGAGCCAAAGCTAACCTGCTCAGTCTGATCGGGCCTAGATGGGATTATGTTTCTATGCACTAAGCTGGAGTAAATTCGCCCATATCCAGGCCTGTCGCAGCGATCACTGGATAGACAAAAACAGCTGAACGATGAACTTCCAAGCAGTGAAAGTATCTTTTGTGGGTTCTCATAAAAAAACCGGCGTTCAGCTAACTCCACGAGAGAAAAGCCGCTGCGACTGACCGAATCTTGGTCATTAGGGCAACTCGAACTGCCTTGGTTATTACTATTTCGATCAAAATGTATGGCTTTGAGGCTAGTCTATTCAGAACCGTTGAAGTAGCCTTTGCCTTGGAATACATTACGACTCCGATGATTTCCACTTACAAGCCGGCCATGAAGTTCACTTGCAGCTGAGACTATTTGTCTTGCAAAAGACAGCAAATTCCTAGACAAGGGTTCACCATCGGCCTCAATAACGTCGGCAGCGGTTTCAGTACATTTCTTTTGTAGAACTTTATGCGTCACATCAACTATTCTTGCAAGATTGTTTGCACAAAGTTCAGCCGCTTCACTCTGATGGGTTAGAGTGGGTGAACATACCTCCATTGCTTTAGCAAGACGAGTGAGCTTTGAACTCCTCTAGCATTAGGTTTGAATCTATCATATGGGTCTGTACTTGCAGCTCAAACGGAGTCATGAGGCCAGCCAAGCTTCAGCTTCAGAATATCCATCGCCCATTTAAACCCCTCTTTCTTGATCAAAAGAGGGCAATGCTTCATCGCTTCTTTAGTGTGACTAGCAGAAATAAAACAGATGAGATAACTTCTGGCTATCATCGGTCATCTAGTTGGCTATATTACCCTCGAAACTTCGCACGAACTTATGGAATTTATGTAGAGGCTCCTCAAAATGGCCGCCCTCAATTTTCGGTGGAGCCACTCCCACAATCAGAGACCTCAACGAAGACTCCATTCCTTGTGTTCCTTTTGCCAATGGACAGATAGTTTTTCGGGTCATTTGGCTGTCACATTTGAAATACCCGTTATCATACGGAGTCACCCGAGGGCGGGTTAGGCTTTTTTCAAAATACAACCTTTTTTTGAGCAACCTGAACTCCTCCCCTTTTAATAATAGTGCTTGTTCACACTAAACAAACTTACATTCTGTCTTGCCTACTACAGCCTGAGGACTTAGTATATCGTAAACGTTAAGCTTGTTAGGCTTACTCGCGTGACAAGGGGCCATGTGAGTCAAAGAGCCTCCACTAACAAACAGAGCACAAACGGTCGCGCAATCATTCAACCGCAGGGTGCTGCCGTCTTGTGCATCGAGAACCGCAAAAGTTAGAAGCAGAAGGAGTGCGAACAGAACGGCCTATCGCGGTTGGTGTGGGAATTACCCATTTACGTATACATAGAGTCATTGTTTCCTCGTACGAAGACTAACCGGTACATAGAGTTTTCCTTCGGAAGCAGACTTCAACGGTATCACTCTCGTTAGAGATTTACCTGGCATTATCAGATTTGCTCCCAGAATAGTGGAAACAGGGGACATTGGGCACTGTTGATTCAGAGTTATAAAATGAGGTTTGAGTCGAGCTTGGTCCGGTCCCAAAGGTCGTTTTCTACCGGTCGGTCCCGCCGATCAGCAAGACTATACAACAATCGCAAACACGAATAAGTCCGACGAACTTCAGAAGACCTTCATAGAGTTGTGAATGGTAAATAGCTTAGAGCACGGTGCTGCAAAACTTGCAGCTTAAAACTAAATATGAAAAACAAACTCAACAGCGATTCGTTTGGCCTACCAATCCTAGAACCAAAAATGGAAAATAAGGCAGCTTCAATAACCAACAGTCACACTTCAGTCGCCAAAGCCAAACAAAGATGAACGGTGTGACATGGTAAAAAGATCGGTGCTTTAATGAGGAAGAATGCGTAGGAAAATGACTAAGGAAGGCTCTTCGACCCTGACCTCGTCGATCGCCCAGCCAAAAACCACAAACGAATTCGGCGGTGTTTGCTTCCTTTTCCTGCCCTCTGTCTAGAACACCCTGGGTCCTGACTAAAGAGGGAGACCGCCTCATTGCGGTATGATCCAATTGGAGCCGGACTACCATTCGGAGATTTCGGGGATCAATAATCCTTCGAAGTACATAGAGAGCCCTATTAGCCTTGCCGGCTGCGGTGGCACTTTGGGCTGACGGTTCAGGTGACTCGTGGATAAGTACATTCGATTCCCTCACTGTGGAGGTTTCGCGGCCTCGTGAGGTTGCCTGAATCCAGGTATCGCGGGGCTGCAGTACCACTGGATAGCAGTTGCACACACTTGGTATTGTTAGGCGGTAGACCCTCGGTCGCTGGCCACTTGTGGAGAGTGTCCAACTTGGATGACATATTATAATCAGCTGGGTTTTCGACTATGTTGGCGTTATCTGCAAATAAGTAGCGAAAGTGACCCTAGTCCTCTCACCGGGTCAGTCATGAAAAGGATGAAAAGCAGTGGCTCTTAGACAGACCACTGTGGAGCACCATTCACAATCGTCTGCAAGGGGTGAAGTAGTGCCCTCTACCCTGACGTAAAATCCCCGGTTTCTCGGGTAGTCTAATAACCATGCCACCGTCGGGGGCGCTATTTGTAAGAATGCTGATTCAGAGACTAGAAGATAGGGGTTTTCCGGCTCGGTCGTCTTCTGAAAATCCAGGTAACTCACGTCAACCAGGCCATCCTTGTTTAGACGCTCTGTCGCTTCATTAGAGATTGATAATAGGTTCGTGAGGAACGAGTTACCTTTGATAAACCCGCGTTGGTCAACTCCACGTAGACAACGGTTATTTAGGTCACTAGTAACTTCGTCCGTGGTGCATTGCCCCATGGCCCTTAATACAACCGATAGAAGACTTACGAAGCAATAGTTGGGGGCTGGGACTCCGTCTACTCTTGTGAATCGAACCAACCTGTGCCACCCTCTAGTTCTCTGGTATCTTCCCTTCTGCGGTGGAACCCGATTATCACATCTTTTGTATTGTAGCCATTCCTAATCGATCCAGCTTTGGTAATTCTACTCCGGGTGCCGCTTCCCCAGGCGCATTGTGGATGAGAGTGATAAGTAGTACCTTCTTTATAGGTCATCTTTGGTCTAATGCTCTTCTGGACCATGCAACCGGAACTTTACAGATGGGATTTCTTTGGTGTTCTTCCGGTTCTTTTTATTTGGATCAGGGATGCTTTCCAACGAGGTAGACCTAAATTCTTCCCGAGCGGTTGCATGTCAGGGAGTAGCGCAGACATGTATTTCCATGCCGTGCTACAACAGCAGGAATACGACTGTTCTTTCCGAAGCACGGTGAAGTGGTTCAGCTTAAATTGCGGGCGAAGTCGCATCGAGAAATTAAAAAAACCGCTCCAATAATGGCCCGCCCTTTCTCTCCCGTCAGGTTGAGGTGAGTAGGCGCATGCACGAACAGTGACTGTGATTTTAACCGATAATGCCTTGCCCCTTTTTATCATATATGCCTACAAAAGAACTCACACAACACGTAAGACAGGTAAAGCGCTTCCGCGGTAGGCAGCGTTCTTTTACGCTGGATGTGACTGCAATGAGGTATCAATCTGATTCTACATCTTCCGTGGTAGAAAAGCCATTGAGGAATGACGGTCACAGATCTCTGCGAGCAGCGCCCGCCGTGAAACACAAAAATGCAGGATCCAGGCTGCATCGGAACTACCCAGTGTGAACGAGGGTCTCATGAGGTTAAGGGTCTGAAGCATGTGCTGCTACTCGCAAATCTACTGGATACTTGAGTAATACGACATCAAATAGTGCAGGGGTGTATCAGCCCTCCGCCCTGCGGGCCGGCAGACATGATGATCAGAGTCCTTCATGGACCTAATCAGTGAGTTCTTGACTGAAATAAGACAGTAGCATACATCCACTTTCCCAATCTACCTCTGGGGCTCTTGAGTCTCCCACTACATGGGCATGATTACTCGTCCCAGCGGCCCATTTTACGTAGTCCAGGAAGTTTACGCTTTCTCCCGCGGCTTCTGAAGAGCTATGATATGCGCAGGTAGGAAGCACTTTTTTCCCCAGAACTAACCCCAGCTGGAACCGTTTGGATGCTCGGTGTCACAAATTAAGTACCTTGAACGTGCTGCAGGTTTTGCGTGAGTAGCGGTTTTACACCCTCGCCTAATCTGTCATCCTGCCTGTCTGGCCTACAATTGGATTTTCTCGGGTGAACAAATCGTCCTACGTTAACTGCATCGCTCAACAATCTTTCCCAGTGGGCAATACAATCTGCCTCACTGGCCTTTGATTGAAATTCTTCCAACATGTGGCCTATACTATAGACATTACTGCAGTGTTCACAGCCCTTTCTGCACTTCTCGACAGCTTTCCTTACTACAGCTTCCGCAGTCGAGCGCAAAGCCCGTGTGCCGCACCGGTTTTCGACACTTAAGTTAGTGGTTGGGTTATGGGGAGACTGTTAAGTTGCACAAGGAATCCCATCGATTTTCCCCTGCGGGCGACTTGTTTCCACAGCGTAGTGGTTTTCCGTGCAGTACCATGCTGAGGGTCCGCGATCCGATCACCTCTTGTTGGTGAGTTACTGGGGACTTTTGGTGCATGGGTGAGCACCCAATTTCGACTGCCCGACTTGGACATCGTGCCCGTAGCTTCGGGCCTCCAGAGCTGAACTCACACTCATTATCGCTGTTTGGTCCAATTAGAATGCGCTTATTGGAGAGTAGATGGATCTTCTTGGTTGCTGCCAAGGAAACATCCTTTAGTGAGACTTCCGAAATTCTACCGTACTAGGGCATGCATGAGTTTCATTTCCTGTGCGTCAGGCTTCTACTTTCCAAGCCGCGTAACCCGCTTTATCAGCGCGTGCAACGAAATACCCACGTCTTAAGAGATCCACTTCACTTTGGCGGAGTACCCGATGACTTTGACCAGATACCCCAAAAGAAGCCTCGTTAGAGCTTCTAACCACTACATTACTTTGTCTACCCTGGGGATGTCTCGGCATTTGACTCCAGCCGTGATACCGCCTGCAAGGCACAATTATCGCAGATCGGGCAACGCGTAGCCACTTCAGACGAATCCGAAAACCAGAACGAGATTGATTCGTAGTTTCTACAGCACCAAACTGAAAACCACAAAATGTACAAATATATACAAACCTCAAGTATGTAGCCAAATAGACCGAACGGGAAAACCCAAAGGGCTGGAGCCCCGTGTTCCAAGCACGGCAGCCAGAAAGTATTCAAGGCCGAATTCAAATGTCCCACGCAAACAAACAAAGGTGCAAATGGTGTGTGGACGATCTAAGGAAAGTAAAGTGGGGTGTATTCACATTCACAAAGCTTGTAGAGCATTTGGGAGACTCAGCATAGATCAAGGCACCGACTTGGTGAGAGTCTGCACCACATTTTGGAGTTTCTCCCTTCATGCTGCTGGAGTGCAGCGGAGGAGAATAGCGTTTTACCTTGCTATGTGGTTCTTTCCGTGAAGCCTAGGAAGGAATAGACCCCTTGTCTCTCTCATTTATGGCTGCGCCTTTAGGCACCCAACTGCTTCCAGACCCCCTCTTCTCCATCATAGTGACCAGGCTCACCCTAATTTTTCACCTACTTATTCCGGTCTTGTTCCATGTAAGAGTTTTGCTGTGCTGTGTCAGCACTGCATTCTCAGTGAGGAATTCTGAGGTTATTTTGAATGTCTTTATCTCAGATTTTGAAGGTAGCCAAGCCTTGGCCGGGTTGAGGATTTGTTGGTTAGGTCTCTAAGAAGAGTTTGAGCTTGTTTCCCTGGGCTTCCAGTTTTCGAAAAATGACACTAAATCACAGCCCCCTCTATGCTTTGGAGGTCTCGCTGATTACCAAAGCTGGATACCGAACTGTCCTCTAGGATACATGAACAACCTGGGTTGCTGCAGCCGCTGCAGTCGCTGCAGAGGGCGAATTCATGATTGAAGCCCTTAGGCGAACAACCTCGGGCCCAAAAAATGCCATCCAAGCCCACATTCCGCTAACCTCAGTGGCTGGTCGTTAGGAACAAGGAAAACTCAAGATAAGACCAATGTCAGAACCTCTTGGCTTTGAGTCCAAAGCCTAGAAATGGCAGACTCACCCAAGCTCGAGATCGAGATATTGATAACCAATTTGTCAGAGATGACGCATGGACGTAGTGCCTGAAGCCCAGTGAGAAAAAAGGGGAAAGATGGTAGTATCTCAAGGACAACCAGAGAAAACACAAACGGCAAGAAAGCGCAAAAGAGGATGCTTTAAAAAGCTGAGTTATTTATGTAGATGAATGACGGCATGGCAGTGAATGGCTACCTGATGGACGGTCACCGCATATTTGACCATATTTGCCCTTTGGGCTTACGGGTCGCCTCGCACATGTTTTGCATTTCAGTAGCCCCGATTGACTGAACCGACAGTTCTTTCTGTTGACTTGATTGCTTCCGTCCTCGAGCATATTCAGAATTCGGTCAAGGCCAGGAGGTAGGTATATTTTCTTCTGTTTACGCTTTGTTACTGTCCTACTAAGGAATTTTCAGACCAGATTTGTCTTGTAATGGGGGTGGTTATTAAATTACTTGTTACTGATGCCCTGAATTGCCCTCCTTAGAGTAAGATCAGGTCAGCTCAGGCTGATCAAGGCCGAAAGAACCCAGAGCACACAAAGCTTCCAGAATCCTGTCAGTGAATTGACTAGAGTTCGAAAACCACTACCAAGACTTCAATAATTCCTTCCAGTTTTGGGACAAGATGTGGTTTGCTCCCTTAGTTTGGCTGAAGAGAAAGGGGTAGAATCACTCTCCTCAGCACCAAGACAATAGGCGACCATGATATGTGCGTTCCATTACATTTAGTTCCCCAGGTCCTAGGCGTTACCACACGATAACTTGGGTAAGCGGTGACTGCTACCTAACCCTCAGTATTCCGCTTCTGTGAGTATCTCCACTCACTCCGCATCCAGCATCATTTTAAAATGCCTAACACAATAACCACTATCTATTTCTTCTATTCTATTCCGGATTACCACCTCTCTATCGCTGAACACGTTCGAACGCACATTCAACCTAGTGCGTGGCTTCCCAGTTTCTGGTTGTCTACCGTTTTCTGATCGGTGGCCCGTCCAAATATATTCTCTGCGCCCATTCTCAATGAACACTTCAGGATCTTAAACGGCTCAATAAGGTCTCCCCTGAGTTTTACTTTTCTAAATGAGAAGGATTCCGTCTCTCCACTGTTTCCTGCTCCTGCTCTGATATATATATATATATATATCTATATATATATATATATATAAATATATATATATATATAATGCGTTTTTTTCCACATATCTTCTTTGCCTCCTCCAGTTCTTCGCCGACCAGTTCTTCGCCACCATGCCGCCGCCCCTCTTGCCACGCGTCAATTTTGTCAACAGTTGTGCCTTAAATTTACCGTGTCTCGATCCTTCCACGGCATTACTACCATATGACTCGCTCTTTACGCCCTACATTGCTAGCTCCCTGTTTTTAAATTGCCACCGTCCATTTATTGTAATACCACATAGCTCATGGCCACGTAGTGCACAGCCATACAACTCAACTTTTGTTCTTCATTTCTTCTTTTCTTTTCTCCCTTTTTCTTCGTCCTTCCCCGTAACGATGGGTTCTCATGCCGATTTTCAGTCCCACTTATGCAAAACTCGCAGGCTCTGTTCTTCTCCACTTAGGTCGAACAGCTGCTCCACCTGACCTTGACCTTCAAACTCGCCGGGCCCAAGTTTGAATTCATCTCCGGGTTCACTTAAGCTCCCTCAAATACTCCCTGGTGTGCATACATTTATATCCCTTCCATCTCCCCTCTATTCCTTCCTACCCCTCCTTTGTACTGCGTATTTCTAATTTTTTATGAACTATGTCTGTCAGTTTTGTCATTTGTGACGATTTTGATCACGCCTAAGGCATGATTCGGGCGTTTCCGAAATGATCTAGTATTATTTTTGTTACATCCTGCAGTCGTTTTTCATACCACTCTTCCTATTTTCCCTCAACCATCCCAATGGCTAGTCGCTGGAACTTTACCAGGCAGGCTGCATCCTTTTCAAAATGGTGTCCAAGCCTGTACGCAGTCCTCTCAAATTGACCTCACCAATGCCTCGCATATAAGTATGAACACTTCTTATGTTCTGCGGGAAAGTGCTCAGAGTAGCCGAAGGAGCCTACTTCTCGCCTTGTGGGCGGTCAGTTTGTGCTGCTTACAGATTTGTAGTCTGCAGTCACTTTGATAAGCAGGTCCTTTGTTGACTCGGTTGACACAACTGTTAACGGTCTATTTTCTCCCACCACCGTCACTCTAACTAAAACTCCGATTAGCAGGTTACGTTTTCTTTCGTTTAAAGGCATACTCCACTCATTTGCTCGAATAACTACCTGCGTCAGGTCGCTTGCTAATTCATTGCAATTCCCTGAATCTTCAAGTTTCACATCGTCTACAAAACGAAAAGCGGTAGGGATGAATCTTCCGCTAAATCACTCAAACAGAGAACAAAAGGAAGCAGCCCAAAAACTGACCTTTGAGATACTCCGCTGGTAACTTCTACTGCTCTTGACTCACATGTCATTGGTACAACAGGAAACGTCCTGTTGGTCGGGGAGGCGGATACTTCCTTGAGTAGTTTCCCCCCCCCCAAATCAGAATTCTCTAGTTTGTCCACCAATAGCCGATGGTCGATCGAGGTAAAAGCCTTGCTGAAGTCTAAGTAACAAATGTTTCCCCTCGGGTCGACGTGCAGCGTGGTAGTGAGCACTGTGAGATTTGATAGACTAGATTCGCCTTTCAGAAAACTGTGCTGCGCCTTAAGCGGCAACCTGTGGTTCATTGGATGTTTACGCATGCCTACCTCACCAGTGGTCCTAAAAGCTCGCAGAGAATGCGTGCAAGGTTTACAGAATGGCAATTCTCCTCTTCTAGCCGTGGCTCTCATTTTTGAATGGCCACAACTGTCGCTAGCTCCCAACAGAACGGAAATTTTTGCGGTGCTCAAAGGTTTCCGGTGGCATAAAAACAGCCCCTGTGAAGTTGGATGTTGATGGAGATCTTGTGTTTGTGAGCCGTCGTGTTACTATATGGGCCCCGAAAACCTGTAAAAGAAGTTCTCGATAACTTGTTCGTCAAAGGGATCCTTGAACCCATTTCGTCATCCAGATGGGCAACGCCGTTGAAATACGATGTACATACCCCAAGAATGTGGCCATTATCATTCCAATTTGAATGAGAATCTTCGTCAACGCGCATGCAATACCATTTAACTAGAGGATACAATTTCTCGCTTTCACGACTCCAATTAATTCTCACTTACCGACTTCGAGGATGCTTACTTACAAGTTCCTTTACGTGCACACTCCCTTAGGTTCACTAGGGTCAGCATCCCATTTGGTTTGTATACGTGCAAGTTTCTATCTTTTGAACGGAGCGTCTCACTAACCATCATTCGGTCTGTCATGAATGCCATCACCATTGGACATAAAGGTGTCGAACTTTGTCCAGATGATATTGTGATCCCCGCGTCACACAAACAGCTCACAGCGAGGGAGATATCGGAACGTTTCGGAGAATTTACCTCGCAATTACCCCCTCCCCCCAAACTCGAGCCTGATTCTATTTCCATTGACTTTGAATACCATATAAACGAGGCCGGTCATGAACGTTACCCTAATCGCCCCGCTCCTTCGTCTGACGTGTTAAACTCCCGAACCATAGCTGATATGCATATTTGGGTTGGTAATCTTCGGTATCACTCGCGATTTGTTCCGAAATTGATTCAATATAATGAACCTAATTCCGCAGACAAGGTATCCGATCGGTCATCGTGGTCAGACAAGCAAGAAAAATTATTGAGTTTTATTCTGTCACAACTTCAACTACGGATGTTTTGAGGTCATATACTCACAGACAACATTCCACTCTTATCACTGATGCATCGTCCACTGCAATTGGTGCCTTTTCAAAACAGGATGGATTTCCCGCTGTTTTAGTTTCATGTCGACTTACCACTGACGAGGAGAGTCATTCCGAGAGGCAGCTTGACGTTTTGGTTGTTTTGATCTCATAAACATTTGTTCGGATCCAAATTCACCATATCTCCTGAGCACGGAGCACCCTGTTTCACTCATGACCCTTCCAAATCATTACACAAATCCACTGTTGCAGTGGTCCAGCGATGGCGAATAGCAACTTTTGCACATGAATCAGACGTTTAGCATCGTGGTTGTAAGCAAGTGCTACATGTAGATTATCTATTCAGAAAGGCTTATTAATGTGCTCCGTTTGATTCTGCTTCTTTTTTAGCGCGTCCACTTCCTGTGAGCCGACCAAATCCGATTTACTATTGGTATTTGCGCTCCTTATTCATTTTATCTGTCAGTTAAAGTAGGCAAACGCGAACGTCAAGCGTCTAGTTCCTGTCCTTTCAAAAAAGATGAGAATTTGGCCGTGACCCTAGATGGAATCATGTGCTTATGTAATCGCCCTGTGGCTCCTGCATCTTTTCGTCGGTCGGTAATATCGGACATGCATTTCGGTCACTTAGGACTTGAGAAAATGAAGGCACCGTCTCCTTTAATCTGCTAGTGTCTCCAGAAGGACATTTGTTTTTGGCTGTTTATCAAGAGTTTTGCCCGTTTTGCACACAAGACCTACTCTCTTTCTCAAACATGAACTGCACGGTCTGCAACTCGCGAAGCTTGTGGAGAATTCATACCTACTAATAAAGTCTGCACCGGAATGCATTTCGGGCTCTGGTAATAATGGATTGTTTTTTTCTTTGGCCGGGAGTGTAATCCACATCATCAGATGGAGAGGATTTAAAGACTATTGCCATGTGGAAGGCAACCAGCCGGGAAGGGGCCCGCTTTGCGCTTACTACCATTATTGGAAGCCACTTCACTGCTGAATTATCACCGTCTGACTAGGAAGAATAAGATTTTGCCACCTCCTGAATGCGTCCAGACATCCATGGTCGAACGGACTGACCGAAACCTCCTTTTGCACATGGAAAGCCGAATATTCAAGGGGCTGGGTTGAGACATGGACAAATTCCGGCTAAAATACGGAAACGCCGCTCACGGCACTGCACCCTCAAGTCCAGCAACGTTATTCATTTGTCGAGTTCTCCGCTTGAATTTGAGATACGTTGAATCTGTAGATGTATCCCACGAACGTCGGAGAGACTTGCGGCCAACATCTGGGCTTGTGTTGGGACAACTTGGTGGTCGCATTGTACGAACTTCGAATATGGAGGTGTCGGCGATTCAAGGGCATGCCCATCAGATCCAGTGCAGGGTACCAGAAATTCCTGCTGATGCACATTGTTCCAAGTACCACAAATACCTAGTGGACATGTAGTGAGATGTTCCGAATGCCTGCCCAATCAGCCACCCGGAGAATACAAGAAGCACCAGCTTCATTCACGCTTTGGCGGATGTGATAACTCTTTATAGCCCAGCTGCCGATCATGATGTCGATTTACTTACACGTACCTTGCAAGGACCAGTGATCTGCCGCCGGTGATTGCATGTGTTCATTCCTCAAAACAGTAAAAAAGAGAAAATCCATGAGTTGAAGCACTGTAGGTGTATCAACAGTTACCGGCACCCACATTAGCCGGACCGCAACACGGTGGCCTGCACCCCGGTCATTAGTACGACGTATATCCTACCTTGCGTTGTATGGATAAGTGATGTTGATTCGTACTTCAAAATGCAAAGGAAATCCGAAATTGACCGCTACGAGGTAATTAACTTGACTACCTCCTACTGAGTGGTTTACTCACAACTGCTACCGAGCTTTGCGCTTGAAGAACTCAGCTTTCTGATGGTGGTGCCGCTCCGGCAATCTTTTTTAACGTAGCTACTTCGTGGATTCCAGAAGTGAGAGTTTGCTGCCCATCCAGAAAGCCAAGGGTCGGTATATTGCCGAGTTTGGAAGAGAGCAGGATTAAAATAGGCGTGCCCTAGAAAACAGTCTCGGCAAAGCTCGGAACGGATGGAGGAACGTCACGATTGGAATAAAAGTCATCCAAAGGACAAAAGACAAGAAAATCACTGGAAACCATCCCAGTTGGCTGAATCGTAACGTCAAAAGATGTTTCCAGAGCTGCCTGAAGAAAAGGGGGAGAAAAAGCGGTGGGAAAGGAAATAGGACAGTGGTCTCACCTGCCAAGAGGAGGAAGAGGGCGATATCGGAAGAGGAAGAGCGGAAGGAAGTGGGTTGACTGAAAGCGTGCACGAGATCGCCAAACCGATCGCGAATACCCGTGGGAAAGTCAAAAAGCTTACTTGGATTGTTGACCAAAGCGGAAGCTTTGGCTTTGCCTCCCACAGCCATAGTATCGGACGAATAAAAATGCCAGTTCTTATCGTGAACATGAAGGTGACCAAGTACGGGAAACTTGGCAATTAGGGTCTGATACGGACAACTTCTCAGAATAGGGAGTCAGAAATTCAAAAATCGAGTAATCCGTTTTGCTGGGGGATTGATGAACGGCACAGAGGTTTTGTTTAAAATGGAGGAACTGGTACTTTGACGAAACCAGTGGAACTCGTGGTCGGCAAATGCTAAACTTGGGACACCGGAGGTAGTGACTGACTGGTGGAAGTAAACGCAGATGCCAGCTTTAGATAAGAATGTGGAACGGACAATATAGCCCAGAAGCTGGAGAAGAGAGGTATCCAAATAAGGATACTAGTTTTCCGGCCAGGAATAATTTGAGGGAATTGAAAGATCGAAGAAACCCCTTCAATCCCAATCATTTAAATGTGGCAGAGAATCAGTATTAGAGTTAAAACCCCGAATAATGATGGGAGATAGAATTCCATGTTGTTATGAATGCTGAACATAAACGAGCCATGGGCTTCTGTGGGTTGTAAACTTCAAGAGCATTTGTGAAACCGGCAGCCTGACCCTGGAATTTGAGGTGGCAAATCACTTAGTGCTCCAATAAGAGAAACGGTGGTGCATCCGTGGTGACTGCAAGGCCATCTGCCGCGTTTTCACTTCTCCGAATTCCGTTCTGTGATTTCCTCATTTGTTCCAAACTACTACTCACATGTTTGCAACCGTCTGAGAACCCCATAAAAGTCCACCGCAGATATTTCCATGAAACAGAAAAAACACTCCGTCTAGCACTAGCCCGTTACGGCCCAGTTTTTGCCCAACACAAGCCTATTCTGCCCAGCGCTGGCCTATTATGCCAGGGCGTCTGCTCATCTCCCCGACTTTAGACAGGGGTTCCATCGCGACGAGAGTGTTGCTTGACGTACTGTGATGACTAGCTTGTCTCCACGAACCAGAGGGCTACACAGTGTGGCTTTCTCAGGCCGGAGATGCAATCATGCCCGACGAGTGACTGGGCGGATGCCAGGCGAAGTCCAGTCTTTTAGCCGGTAGGCGAGCAACATCTGGTTCTAACCAATGTGCTCCTGAAGAGGATGCTGCAGCGCAAAAATAGAAGGCAACAGCTTACAGGTCGGAAATCTCCACCAGATGGACGTACTAGTGGAATACCCGAGGTTTCTCTCGACGATAGAAGTGATCGCACATCGTTGGGTAACTATTTCTCGCCCAGGCTAGGCCGGCCCCACCCCAAAGGATGCTGCTCCGTCAACGTTCCTCTTGATCCGTTGGAAGCATAGGACTAGGGGCTGAATCCGAGAGGAGGATCGACAACAAAGCACCAGCAAAGCAAGACAAACTGCGCGCAACAATCAGCCCTTACTTGACAGACCAGGAGCAATTCCTCAACAGGCGCTTCGGTCACTTTCCCGTGCTGGACTGATACCACAGTCTCTTGTCGGTCAGACGTTTGAGTCAACCGATCCTTTTAGGGTTCTAAGGGAAAAACACCTGCTGTGTGGACAGCCGAGAATTACGAGTTACCTTTAAACTATGAGCTTCCTTCCTGCGAGGGGCCTTACTAATTTTAACTCCGTTAATTTGAGAGCGACGCAAAACTACACAGACAATTGCGGCTCTAATGAAAGCAGTAGTTCAGAAGCTGGGTATTTACCGAACGCTTTCCTGAAGCCCGGATGTTCACTTCACTTGGCCGCCGTCAACGCCTTCACAGTATATCAGATGGGGCAACAGGCCGCCCTCACTAGAACTCTGCAGACTTAATAAAAGGATGCACGCTTCCCCTGAACCACACGCATATAAGACCCCACTTGTGTGAATACCCTTCGCACTCCAAGCGCAACCTCAGTCTCTCACCTCTTTCTTCGCTGGCCGGGCGATTGAGTACCTGACGTTCGTGGTCAGGCTGGCTATGGGATTGCTATGAGCATGACAGCTGAGCGTGCACAGCTAGACTGGATTCCAGTCAGCGATCATTTGTGTGTAGTTTAATTAGACGGTTCTGTGCATGTCATCAACAAAAAGTTGAAGCTCCGATGCATTATCGTCGTAGCTTTGCACACGCCGGCTGACTGCAGCTCCTCTGAGACCAAGGAAGAATTCCATCGGGATATATCTCAGCTGCTTCGGAGCGCACGTTCAACAAACGTGGTGGTCATTGCTGGGGATTTCAACGCCCGAGTTGGCCTTTAGGGAGATTCCAAAAGGCACATTAGAGGCCCATTTGCTGTCCCAGCCGGTCGTACCGAGAACGATGATCGTCTCGTTTAGCTGCTTTTTGACCACAGATTGTTTCTGGCAAGTACAAACTTCTGTCACAAGAAGCGGCATAGACTCACATGGCGTCCTTCTTCGCCTTCACAACTCTGGACTTAGACTGACCATGTTGTGATTGGTCACCGCTGGTGTGGACCAACTAAAGATTGTCGCCTATTTCAGTCTACGCTTGTGAACTCAGAGCACGCCTAGGTACGTGCTCGCTTCTGTTTATGTCTCGTCCGTGGTCGCACCAACGTAAATGCCACCTGTCCCCCACTGTTGCTTTTGAATGACAGCGGGCTAGACAATTTCCGGACGAAACCGTCTTCACGGCTATGTATGCAGCCGGATGTCCGAAACCAGATGAATACTAGAAATAGACTAAGGAAGTTTTATACGCCGCTCCCAAAGCAACCCAGGACTCTGGTCCAAGGGGTTCCAACAAATAATGGGTACCTTCGGCATTAATTTCTGTGTCGGATGCTCGCAGATCTGTCTCTCCAGATGTGACCCCTGAAAAGCCAAACGACTAGAAGCCTGAGGAGTGTACAAGAGCAGTTATGGTTTGCGCAATTCGGGGAAACGGAAAAGACTGCGTCCATTGTCAATAATCGTAAACTTTACATTTTGACTACAGACACCAGTCCACGGGAACCCATTGTAAGTAAGCCAATCAAGGGATCCAATGGCTCTCCGGTTCACTCCAGAAGGAGTTTTTCTGGATTGTTAGGTGAAGCACTTTAAGGAACAAATCAATTCACCCACTTCGACAATAGATCTCGCGAAGACACCTGCCAGAGAAACGACGTAGGTGAATATCGCTCGCCCAATAAAAATCGAAGGTATGCGGAGGTAGGTTACTTGAAAAGATACAAAGCTGCTAGACCCGATGTTTTGTATCCATAATTTTTTGAGGATCAAGACGAAGCTTCGGTTTTGGAGCTAACCAAGCCCCTCCACCTAATTCAGGGTAGTGGGCAGATCCCAGGACACGGTATAAATTGGTGATCATGCTGAATTTCAAAAAAGAAAACAAGTCTTCTTGTGAAAACCACAGAGGAATCAGCTCGGTAAGTATCGCATTCAAGGTGCTCATCGGGCCAATTCTTTCCAGATTTTCCGGCGCGCGAGATGTGTAAGAGTGAGAATCAAGCCGGCTTCAGACCCGGTCGGTATTGTGATGAACACATCTTTACTCTTTACAAAAAAAATATACCACGGACACATCTTTGTTAAGTCAACAATCTCGGTCTCCCGATACAGAGGTGGCGTTCAATTCAGCCAGCTGCTTAGTTCTGTGGCAATGCCTCCTAAAATAGGGTGTCTTCTGGAGAAATTCATTTCTCTTTTCTAATACCTGTGTGCGAAAAGCCAAAGCCGAGTTCGTGCTCGGGGCGATATTTCCCGGGTTCACAACGGAAAGTGGTGAAGGTGGTGGTGGCAATAAACTGCCTAGCAAGAAAAACGTGGACGATGTTGTTCCTCTGAGTGAAGATCCAGGTAAGTAACAAGCTCCCCTAGATAGCTTCGACAAAAGTGTAAAGGTGCTTGGGATGCATTTTGCAACTTCAAAGTGTACAATGCTGCTGCAGGACTAGGTCGGCGCTAAACCACACCTTTGCGTTGCAGGGAAAACCCTAGCTGGTTGGATGAATTTTGTTACCTATGTAGTTGCACCTCACCAGGTGGGAACATATTAGATAAAGTTTCATCGCGTATACAGGAGGCTCGTTCGGCTTTTGCCGATCTCCGTCACCTGTGGCGTCGGTGTGACATCCGATTGTCTGTTGACGGTGGAGATTACACTGCGGTGGTTTGATCCTTTCTTCTATACGGTCCCGAAACAAAGCCGTTGAGGGAAAAAGAAAAACGAAGGCTGTCGGTTTTCAAGCACCAACGCCCCCATGGCATCGCCTGAGTGTAGAGGGAACACCATATCATCAAAGTTGAGTCTAGGAGTAAGGTGTTGGGAACCACAGTTCAGTTTCTGAATGAAGCACTGAACCTAAAAAAGTTGAGGTGTTTGGGACACGTGTCACTCATGCCCACCAATAGATCTCCCAGGCACACGCTACTTTCTGAGGCAGGTACTGATTGGAAGAAGGGTTGAGGCGGTCAATCCAAGTAGGGCTTGACAACCTTGATCAGTGGACGTGGCCAAGTGGGAAGTCTTGCTCTTCCAGGATGGGGTCCAGGGAGCCCACCTACCTGACGGTTGGTAAGTGATATGGCTAGTTGTCATGGCCGGTGGCGTAGTCACATTTGTACCCATTCCTTGTCAACTTGATCTCCGCAAGTTAATTTAATTTTTTTGGTTCTTTCACTTTTTGCTCCTCTTGTTTTCTCCGTTTACTGGACGATGCTGGGAGTCAGCAACCAAAACCAGGGCACGAAACTGCGAGGTAAGGTAGAACAAACTGGAACCTAAACTAGCCAAATGTTGCTGTGGGAAATGTGCTGCTTGGGGCTACTTGGGATTTAGTGTGATCTGAAGGTGCTCAAAAAACAGAGGGCTGTCGGTATCCAGTCAAGTTAATTACCTCGTAGCGGTCAATTTCGGATTTCCTTTGCATTTTGGAGTACGAATCAGCATCACTTATCCATACAACGCAAGGTAGGATATACGTCGTACTAATGACCGGGGTGCAGGCCACCGTGTTGCGGTCCGGCTAATGTGGGTGCCGGTAACTGTTGATACACCTACAGTGCTTCAACTCATGGATTTTCTCTTTTTTACTGTTTTGAGAAATGAACACATGCAATCACCGGCGGCAGATCACTGGTCCTTGCAAGGTACGTGTAAGTAAATCGACATCATGATCGGCAGCTGGGCTATAAAGAGTTATCACATCCGCCAAAGCGTGAATGAAGCTGGTGCTTCTTGTATTCTCCGGGTGGCTGATTGGGCAGGCATTCGGAACATCTCACTACATGTCCACTAGGTATTTGTGGTACTTGGAACAATGTGCATCAGCAGGAATTTCTGGTACCCTGCACTGGATCTGATGGGCATGCCCTTGAATCGCCGACACCTCCATATTCGAAGTTCGTACAATGCGACCACCAAGTTGTCCCAACACAAGCCCAGATGTTGGCCGCAAGTCTCTCCGACGTTCGTGGGATACATCTACAGATTCAACGTATCTCAAATTCAAGCGGAGAACTCGACAAATGAATAACGTTGCTGGACTTGAGGGTGCAGTGCCGTGAGCGGCGTTTCCGTATTTTAGCCGGAATTTGTCCATGTCTCAACCCAGCCCCTTGAATATTCGGCTTTCCATGTGCAAAAGGAGGTTTCGGTCAGTCCGTTCGACCATGGATGTCTGGACGCATTCAGGAGGTGGCAAAATCTTATTCTTCCTAGTCAGACGGTGATAATTCAGCAGTGAAGTGGCTTCCAATAATGGTAGTAAGCGCAAAGCGGGCCCCTTCCCGGCTGGTTGCCTTCCACATGGCAATAGTCTTTAAATCCTCTCCATCTGATGATGTGGATTACACTCCCGGCCAAAGAAAAAAACAATCCATTATTACCAGAGCCCGAAATGCATTCCGGTGCAGACTTTATTAGTAGGTATGAATTCTCCACAAGCTTCGCGAGTTGCAGACCGTGCAGTTCATGTTTGAGAAAGAGAGTAGGTCTTGTGTGCAAAACGGGCAAAACTCTTGATAAACAGCCAAAAACAAATGTCCTTCTGGAGACACTAGCAGATTAAAGGAGACGGTGCCTTCATTTTCTCAAGTCCTAAGTGACCGAAATGCATGTCCGATATTACCGACCGACGAAAAGATGCAGGAGCCACAGGGCGATTACATAAGCACATGATTCCATCTAGGGTCACGGCCAAATTCTCATCTTTTTTGAAAGGACAGGAACTAGACGCTTGACGTTCGCGTTTGCCTACTTTAACTGACAGATAAAATGAATAAGGAGCGCAAATACCAATAGTAAATCGGATTTGGTCGGCTCACAGGAAGTGGACGCGCTAAAAAAGAAGCAGAATCAAACGGAGCACATTAATAAGCCTTTCTGAATAGATAATCTACATGTAGCACTTGCTTACAACCACGATGCTAAACGTCTGATTCATGTGCAAAAGTTGCTATTCGCCATCGCTGGACCACTGCAACAGTGGATTTGTGTAATGATTTGGAAGGGTCATGAGTGAAACAGGGTGCTCCGTGCTCAGGAGATATGGTGAATTTGGATCCGAACAAATGTTTATGAGATCAAAACAACCAAAACGTCAAGCTGCCTCTCGGAATGACTCTCCTCGTCAGTGGTAAGTCGACATGAAACTAAAACAGCGGGAAATCCATCCTGTTTTGAAAAGGCACCAATTGCAGTGGACGATGCATCAGTGATAAGAGTGGAATGTTGTCTGTGAGTATATGACCTCAAAACATCCGTAGTTGAAGTTGTGACAGAATAAAACTCAATAATTTTTCTTGCTTGTCTGACCACGATGACCGATCGGATACCTTGTCTGCGGAATTAGGTTCATTATATTGAATCAATTTCGGAACAAATCGCGAGTGATACCGAAGATTACCAACCCAAATATGCATATCAGCTATGGTTCGGGAGTTTAACACGTCAGACGAAGGAGCGGGGCGATTAGGGTAACGTTCATGACCGGCCTCGTTTATATGGTATTCAAAGTCAATGGAAATAGAATCAGGCTCGAGTTTGGGGGGAGGGGGTAATTGCGAGGTAAATTCTCCGAAACGTTCCGATATCTCCCTCGCTGTGAGCTGTTTGTGTGACGCGGGGATCACAATATCATCTGGACAAAGTTCGACACCTTTATGTCCAATGGTGATGGCATTCATGACAGACCGAATGATGGTTAGTGAGACGCTCCGTTCAAAAGATAGAAACTTGCACGTATACAAACCAAATGGGATGCTGACCCTAGTGAACCTAAGGGAGTGTGCACGTAAAGGAACTTGTAAGTAAGCATCCTCGAAGTCGGTAATTGAGAATTAATTGGAGTCGTGAAAGCGAGAAATTGTATCCTCTAGTTAAATGGTATTGCATGCGCGTTGACGAAGATTCTCATTCAAATTGGAATGATAATGGCCACATTCTTGGGGTATGTACATCGTATTTCAACGGCGTTGCCCATCTGGATGACGAAATGGGTTCAAGGATCCCTTTGACGAACAAGTTATCGAGAACTTCTTTTACAGGTTTTCGGGGCCCATATAGTAACACGACGGCTCACAAACACAAGATCTCCATCAACATCCAACTTCACAGGGGCTGTTTTTATGCCACCGGAAACCTTTGAGCACCGCAAAAATTTCCGTTCTGTTGGGAGCTAGCGACAGTTGTGGCCATTCAAAAATGAGAGCCACGGCTAGAAGAGGAGAATTGCCATTCTGTAAACCTTGCACGCATTCTCTGCGAGCTTTTAGGACCACTGGTGAGGTAGGCATGCGTAAACATCCAATGAACCACAGGTTGCCGCTTAAGGCGCAGCACAGTTTTCTGAAAGGCGAATCTAGTCTATCAAATCTCACAGTGCTCACTACCAAGCTGCACGTCGACCCGAGGGGAAACATTTGTTACTTAGACTTCAGCAAGGCTTTTACCTCGATCGACCATCGGCTATTGGTGGACAAACTAGAGAATTCTGATTTGGGGGGGGGGAAACTACTCAAGGAAGTATCCGCCTCCCCGACCAACAGGACGTTTCCTGTTGTACCAATGACATGTGAGTCAAGAGCAGTAGAAGTTACCAGCGGAGTATCTCAAAGGTCAGTTTTTGGGCTGCTTCCTTTTGTTCTCTGTTTGAGTGATTTAGCGGAAGATTCATCCCTACCGCTTTTCGTTTTGTAGACGATGTGAAACTTGAAGATTCAGGGAATTGCAATGAATTAGCAAGCGACCTGACGCAGGTAGTTATTCGAGCAAATGAGTGGAGTATGCCTTTAAACGAAAGAAAACGTAACCTGCTAATCGGAGTTTTAGTTAGAGTGACGGTGGTGGGAGAAAATAGACCGTTAACAGTTGTGTCAACCGAGTCAACAAAGGACCTGCTTATCAAAGTGACTGCAGACTACAAATCTGTAAGCAGCACAAACTGACCGCCCACAAGGCGAGAAGTAGGCTCCTTCGGCTACTCTGAGCACTTTCCCGCAGAACATAAGAAGTGTTCATACTTATATGCGAGGCATTGGTGAGGTCAATTTGAGAGGACTGCGTACAGGCTTGGACACCATTTTGAAAAGGATGCAGCCTGCCTGGTAAAGTTCCAGCGACTAGCCATTGGGATGGTTGAGGGAAAATAGGAAGAGTGGTATGAAAAACGACTGCAGGATGTAACAAAAATAATACTAGATCATTTCGGAAACGCCCGAATCATGCCTTAGGCGTGATCAAAATCGTCACAAATGACAAAACTGACAGACATAGTTCATAAAAAATTAGAAATACGCAGTACAAAGGAGGGGTAGGAAGGAATAGAGGGGAGATGGAAGGGATATAAATGTATGCACACCAGGGAGTATTTGAGGGAGCTTAAGTGAACCCGGAGATGAATTCAAACTTGGGCCCGGCGAGTTTGAAGGTCAAGGTCAGGTGGAGCAGCTGTTCGACCTAAGTGGAGAAGAACAGAGCCTGCGAGTTTTGCATAAGTGGGACTGAAAATCGGCATGAGAACCCATCGTTACGGGGAAGGACGAAGAAAAAGGGAGAAAAGAAAAGAAGAAATGAAGAACAAAAGTTGAGTTGTATGGCTGTGCACTACGTGGCCATGAGCTATGTGGTATTACAATAAATGGACGGTGGCAATTTAAAAACAGGGAGCTAGCAATGTAGGGCGTAAAGAGCGAGTCATATGGTAGTAATGCCGTGGAAGGATCGAGACACGGTAAATTTAAGGCACAACTGTTGACAAAATTGACGCGTGGCAAGAGGGGCGGCGGCATGGTGGCGAAGAACTGGTCGGCGAAGAACTGGAGGAGGCAGAGAAGATATGTGGAAACAAACGCATTATATATATATATATATATATATATATATATATATATATATATCAGAGCAGGAGCAGGAAACAGTGGAGAGACGGAATCCTTCTCATTTAGAAAAGTAAAACTCAGGGGAGACCTTATTGAGCCGTTTAAGATCCTGAAGTGTTCATTGAGAATGGGCGCAGAGAATATATTTGGACGGGCCACCGATCAGAAAACGGTAGACAACCAGAAACTGGGAAGCCACGCACTAGGTTGAATGTGCGTTCGAACGTGTTCAGCGATAGAGAGGTGGTAATCCGGAATAGAATAGAAGAAATAGATAGTGGTTATTGTGTTAGGCATTTTAAAATGATGCTGGATGCGGAGTGAGTGGAGATACTCACAGAAGCGGAATACTGAGGGTTAGGTAGCAGTCACCGCTTACCCAAGTTATCGTGTGGTAACGCCTAGGACCTGGGGAACTAAATGTAATGGAACGCACATATCATGGTCGCCTATTGTCTTGGTGCTGAGGAGAGTGATTCTACCCCTTTCTCTTCAGCCAAACTAAGGGAGCAAACCACATCTTGTCCCAAAACTGGAAGGAATTATTGAAGTCTTGGTAGTGGTTTTCGAACTCTAGTCAATTCACTGACAGGATTCTGGAAGCTTTGTGTGCTCTGGGTTCTTTCGGCCTTGATCAGCCTGAGCTGACCTGATCTTACTCTAAGGAGGGCAATTCAGGGCATCAGTAACAAGTAATTTAATAACCACCCCCATTACAAGACAAATCTGGTCTGAAAATTCCTTAGTAGGACAGTAACAAAGCGTAAACAGAAGAAAATATACCTACCTCCTGGCCTTGACCGAATTCTGAATATGCTCGAGGACGGAAGCAATCAAGTCAACAAAAAGAACTGTCGGTTCAGTCAATCGGGGCTACTGAAATGCAAAACATGTGCGAGGCGACCCGTAAGCCCAAAGGGCAAATATGGTCAAATATGCGGTGACCGTCCATCAGGTAGCCATTCACTGCCATGCCGTCATTCATCTACATAAATAACTCAGCTTTTTAAAGCATCCTCTTTTGCGCTTTCTTGCCGTTTGTGTTTTCTCTGGTTGTCCTTGAGATACTACCATCTTTCCCCTTTTTTCTCACTGGGCTTCAGGCACTACGTCCATGCATCATCTCTGACAAATTGGTTATCAATATCTCGATCTCGAGCTTGGGTGAGTCTGCCATTTCTAGGCTTTGGACTCAAAGCCAAGAGGTTCTGACATTGGTCTTATCTTGAGTTTTCCTTGTTCCTAACGACCAGCCACTGAGGTTAGCGGAATGTGGGCTTGGATGGCATTTTTTGGGCCCGAGGTTGTTCGCCTAAGGGCTTCAATCATGAATTTGCCCTCTGCAGCGACTGCAGCGGCTGCAGCAACCCAGGTTGTTCATGTATCCTAGAGGACAGTTCGGTATCCAGCTTTGGTAATCAGCGAGACCTCCAAAGCATAGAGGGGGCTGTGATTTAGTGTCATTTTTCGAAAACTGGAAGCCCAGGGAAACAAGCTCAAACTCTTCTTAGAGACCTAACCAACAAATCCTCAACCCGGCCAAGGCTTGGCTACCTTCAAAATCTGAGATAAAGACATTCAAAATAACCTCAGAATTCCTCACTGAGAATGCAGTGCTGGATCTGTTCACACAGGCAGGCCCGCTAAGAATGATATTCGAGTACATCAGAGGGGTCTCAAAAGACAATCTTTTCAGGTTCGCTCAAAAAGGCAGACTAGAAATATTCAGTCCGGCATCGAGGGATCTTCAGGGAAGAACGGCGACCCCAAGCTTTCTAGCCCACCCCTTTCCTCCCTCCGAGCTCTCCCAACCAGACAGAAAGACAAACCGGAGCCCACGTTAACAGCTGAATCTGCGGGGCTCGCATCTCCCAGTGCTCTCTTAGTGATTGCCTTTTCCTTTACCCTGCGGCTCAGGCACCAACCGAGCCTCCAGCATTCCATAATCCAAACGCAGTCCTACAGGAATCTGACAGCAAGCTGCGAGTGACGGCCGCCCACGCAATGAGCGAGGCTAAATTGCCCCTAGATACGGGCATGTGAGCGCGAGAGCTCCACCGTTGGCCCTGCCAGTCCTGGCCATGCTATCAGGAAACGTAAGCTTTTTAGGTTCAAGTGGAACAGGGTAGGCCTAGTGGAAAATGCCGCTGCCATTCCCGTCACCACTACCTCCTCAATCCCGCTGTTCCCAAAACCGACCCGACGTCGGCGGGGAATTCAAGCGCAGGTCTACCCTCCTAATACCCTACACTGCCGTCAAAATTTGTTCTTACTTCTTATTCCTTCTTGCCCATCTTCAATGTAAACTGGCCCCCCGGTAGGCGTCACCAAAAATGATAACCTCAAGTAAGAAGAGGACTCCGCAAAAGGCTTCCTGGAAGGAATCAAACAAGGTCAGCCGAATGACTCTTACTCTGCTCTCATTCCTCCGGCAGTAGTCCTTGCCCTTCTCAAATCTCTGAGGAGCGTGCTCTGAGATGTGTCTGCACCAATTTCCTGGGCATCTTTAATAACATACTTGGGTTCAGACCGCTGTTGGCTGACAGGAAGCCTCACACCCCAGCAGTCACGGAAACATGGCAAAATCCAGATAGAACAGACTGTAAAATTTCTACCCCCAGGACGTACCTCAATCCAAAAGGATTTCCCGAGACGCAAAGCCGGCGGAAATTCCTGAACATCAGCAATAATCTTCCTTTCATTTTGATTAATCCTCTTCCCCACTCTCACCCTTGTGACTCCTTGTGACTGGAGATCAGATTTCTTGCCCAGAATTTCTCCAAGTGGGTGAGATCTGTGGTCTTCCACTTACCAGCTAAGATGAGCTTCTTCATCCCGTAGAACAGCCGCGAGGTCCAAAACCAGCTTTTAACTCAAACAACTACTGCTGCCAAGGGATTTCGAGGCTCCAGGTGTCATTTGAACGAGGAACACTGCCGGTAGCACTATAGGTCGGGCATTAACAGACCTGGTGGCTAGACCTCCCTGGTCACAAAACGTCGGCGAACCAACTCTAAACTATGCTGGGCGCTCCGTCTCACTGCCTGATCTGGTGATATGTAACGAGAACCATCAGGCAGGTGCGGCCAACTTACTTCCCCCTTTGTGCAAGTGTGACCCCGTTGTTCTTTAGTATGACCACGTAATTTGTGGGTCAGCTGAGGACTCAACCGTGCATTCAGGAGGACCATCTTTGTCGGTTTAGGACCATTTCTTGCTCCAACCTGAGTGCTTCAGACTGGCTAGCCAACGCAGAAGCTGAGAAAAACCGCCTTGGAGACCGCACCTCTCAGGCTGATAACCTTTGTGTCCATAAGAAGTAGGTCACGGCCAAAAGTAAACCTACACTGCAGCGACCTCTCAGTGGCCATTTAGATGTGCTCTCTACGAGGTTCTTCGGGCCTGAAATCGAGGAGCTAGAAAAGGAAGTGGCAGATTCTAGTCACG
Organism: Fasciola hepatica; assembly: GCA_948099385.1. Classification (NCBI taxonomy): domain Eukaryota; kingdom Metazoa; phylum Platyhelminthes; class Trematoda; order Plagiorchiida; family Fasciolidae; genus Fasciola; species Fasciola hepatica. The sequence continues at coordinate 16,493,290 of CANUEZ040000126.1, read as the reverse complement.
TTCGTGCCGTTTGCAAGGTTGAAACAAGCGGGCTCTTCGTGAAACATAAAAGGGTTATCCTTGTGCTAGATGCCCTATCAAGCCCGCTGCTTTCAGGTCTAGGCTCAAAACCAGGTAACCGGGCACCACCTTGATTGTGCCTTGCAATGAAGGCGGCATTCCAGCCACAAAATCTTCCCCGATGGTTGAAAGCTTTTAAATCTCTTTTCCAGACCATTTTTGGCCTTCTTCTCATTTCTGTCCATCCTATTCCCCCTTGATCAGTTGGTGAAAAAACTTGTTGGCGCTACACTGTTTAAAAGACGGAGGAGGGAGTCGAAAGTCACATGTGTAAACCTAGTCCACTGAGCCCGATGGCCCCGGATTAGATTCATCCCCAGATTCGTACAGAAGCGTCTGTAATATCAGCGGAAGTCTTCGCAGGGCTCTTTCAGCGGCGCTTCCACACGGTTACTTTTCCGAACCCTCTCAAAAAAGAAACAATCAACCCTGACCTCAAAGGAGGGATTATTATCACCTAGGGAGCTATTGACTTATTAGTCCAGTTAGTATTCTCAGTAGGATTTTCGAGCGCATGCTGAGTTGTGTACTCCCGGCAGGCCGGGGCAAGAGCGGATGGGTCTCCTTGGTTTAGAGCAGCATTTTACCATGAAGGCCATGCATTACCAGTACGCCTAGTATCGTGGACGATCTCACTCGGGCCTACGACGAAGGCATGATTTAATTCATATTTTTTATGGAGTCCGCAAAAGCCTTTGACAGAATACGGCACACTCCTCGTGCACGTGAGCAGGGGCCTCACTTACTTTCCAGCAACATGCTCCCTCCCCTCCGTGGCTTTCTCAATGACCGCTTTTTCATGGTCACCTCTGGTCCTTGCCTCTTAGAACCATTCCCAATCAGCTCTGAATTCTCTCTAGAGTCATTGCTAGGTCCCTTTTGGTTTCTCGTTCACATATATGACGAACCGAACAACACGTCAGTGGACATTGCAACTACTATGACGATGCCACGATCTTGAGTAAAAATGCAGCAGAACTGAAGTCAGCGGCGCATCAAGCCCAGTGATTGTCTGCCGGCTATGCCCTTCAGTAAGTGACGACAGTTGTGTGAGGATTTCATTTGGTAACTCCCCCAGTCAACTCTTCCAGACAAACGAAGCCATCCCAATCCGGGATATGGAGCAGCACAAGGTCTTGGGCTCTTGATTGAACAGGCAGCTCTCTTTCTCTTGCCACCATCAACTGGCCAACAGGTCCACCTTTCGCGTTCTGAACTTAGTAAGACGAAACCACCCTTCTATTTTGAATGATGACTTTCAGATCTTTTAAGAAACTTAAATTCGACCTCTTCTAGAATGAGGCGGTCAGGTCGTGCACTTTGGCGTGGTCAGGGACAGGAGCATCTTAAGAAAGCACATGAGAAAATTCGCGGGTCTTCGCACACCCTTCATCCTCAACAGCTGACGGATATAAAACTGTACCGTTTAATGCTCTCAGAGTTAAAGGAGATTTTTTCTCATGCACAACCTGTTCATCACAAGGCTTGCAGATCGCAAGGTGCTCCAGCCTGGACACCCTCAGAATGCGCGCCAAAAAGTTATTCAGGACTCGCTATCTACCAGACTTCCGGGGGAAAAAGGTTAAGACAGAACAGTCTGGCTTTGGAAAAATTTTCTGTAGGAGGTTATCGACGCTGAGAGCAAAGCAACTCGAAAAAGCCGTTGGACAAGTTCAGATAGGATCAGGTCGCAGGGCTGGCCGCTTTGGCCAGTGTACGTCCAGGTTCTTGAACTCGAGGGCTGCAATGCTCCAGCAGTGCTTCGACTGTCTGGTGGCCTGAATGTCGTGATTGCTGAGTGGTGTACCGCTAGGAAGCGAATGAAAGGCAGGTTCGTTCCCAAAGAACCGGCAGCCGGGTAGGATCAGCAAGCTCACTGTCTGAACTTGCCGCCATCATTGCCCTCCAGAATCCCCAGTGGTCAAAATGAATAATTGAAGAGGCCGCAGTTTGCTGTACTTTACCACGTGAATAAGAAGCAGATGTTTTGTGTCCCAAAGAGAAGAAGGGCGAGGAAGGGAGAGGTGTAACTTGAGGGTATACTGTTTCGAATAGTCATAGTCCGAGGATCCTCGTCCCAGGAGTCATCCAGCAGTCTTTCAAGCGAGACTATTTTAGAGGCCACTATATCTAGTGAAACTTGCTCCGCGGGTTCGCGACTCGGCAGGAGAAGAAATGTGCCCGCAAGCTTCTGATGGCCCTGGGTTTCATCACTCTGTTTTCTTGTCCCCTGAACGTCGGGTTGGTACTTAGAGCCAATAAAGGCTAGTCGGTTTCGGATAACTCGTGATGTTTCTACGTCTCTATCAGATCCCCCTTAGGCCCGGCCTGTTGGACGAGAACAGGTCGAGTGCTTTGAGGAGTTCTTCCTTAGTCTTGTCCCGTAGCTCATTGGCCAACTTAGAAAGCCACCCCTGAACGGTTTCCAACAGCTGTTTGTCCGTACCCAGTATCGGTATCCAAGCCTGAAAGCAGTATTCCAGGTAAGCACGCTCATGCGTTTTGTAAGTTGGCAATATTGTTTTGGCATCCCGAGGTCTGAGAGCCCGACGCGGTTGAGACGTGGGCCTATAACCCCTTGCCGCTGCCTCGAGGCCCCGCAGGATAAGCTTAAACGTGCCTTCCACTTGAACGCCAAGAACTTTTATGGCCCGGGTAGTCTCCATTATTCTGAGTGATCCTTCATCAAGGTGCCTAGTCTCTCTTGCCTCCTGCCCTGGAGCAACCGTCAACACTTACATCTGTTTAAAGGAAACTCCTATGTTTCGGTCCACCCTTGAGTTCTTCCTGCACATAATTCGAAGATGGTTCCCCGTAATCTTGGTGTCATGCGCGAACGGGGAGCCAGTACAATTCAAGGTGTCCGCCAGGTTATTGACCTAGATCAAGAAAAATAAGGGCTCCAACACTGACTACAGTGGCACCTCACTGCGGGCCCCAGAGGTGCTGGAAATTGCATCCGGAACCGAAGCATAGAACGTCCTAACAGTGAAGTATTCTCTAAATCAGTTCAACTCCCCTTGTGCAATCCCCATGCCCTGTAAGTTGTGCACCACTAGTCTGTGGTTTACCGAGTCGAAGACCCTCTGGAAATCCAGATACCGTATATCTGCTTGCTAGTCTTTGTCCTGTCTGCCGGTCGCATCATCCAGAAATGAAAAGAGGTTCACGAGAAGCGACCTCCTGTTTGCAAATCCGTTCCGCCTTACAGTGAATATCCCGTAGCATTCAACAAGTCTTGCGATCCCAACTCTGATGAAGCCCTCAAGTACCTTAGGTAACACCAACAACAGGCCAAGGGGCCTGTAGTTGGATAAAAACTTCAATTTTGCCTCTCCTGTGGATGGGCGCAACTTCGGCTTTTAGCTAGTCGGAAGACAAGGTGGCCGAGGCCAGTGACCTGGACACTACGCTTGTCAACGGAAGTGGGATGGTGCGGTGGGTTCTGCCTGGTCTGGCTGCCTTGATGGTCAGCTACACCTCCGCTGGTTCTATAAAGGTTTCGTCTACTAGAGGAAATCTGTAAGGTTCTAGCAATGGCGGATGACTCCCTGCGTATGCTATACCCATCAGCTAATAGAACTCTTTTTGTACTTCGGCTTTTTTGCCGGCTTTACTTGCGTGCCTACCTTGTCAATGCATATCATTTCATACTACCACTCGTGGCAGGGACATAGACTGTGCGTAGTCTTTTTAGACCCTGCAGGGTTTCTCGGATTTTTGTGCCAATCGCGCCTCGTATTGTATCTGGCAGGAGTTTTGTGCTCTGAGAGCATGTTCTCGCCCCCTCAGGAACTGCAGAAAGTGAAGAAGTCCCCCTGCGCTGGGGTAGCGTCTCCGTGTCACTCGCTTCTGTGCTTGCGCCTTTTCGGCCAAATTTTCATCCTTTGATCTTTTTACAATTTAAACCGTGCGTCCTCTACCCCTCCAACTTTCATCTCCCGAATTATATTGCTAAGCTCCACTCCAAAAAATGTAAAATTAAGAGGTGGAACATAAAACTTGCAGTTGCACTCTCATGAGTTTTGATTTTTAGACGCTGCGCTTTCGTCGCGCTGTTTTATTGTGCGCGTTTATAATTCCTTTTAGGAGCTATAGCCTTGTCGAATTTACTGCACAATCCAGACCATTATCTATACCACTTTTTTCGTATATGCCCCTGGTAGTTGTCCTTTGTTGTTCGGCTCTCTTGATTTCAGCGAAACAGATACTACAGACAAGAAGACACCTCATGAATCGAGAAAAGTTAGGCTGCAGCGCCTACTGCGTTTAGTGAAACAAGGCCGCGCGCCAAGCGCGGCCCAAGGGCCTCGCTGTCTGACGTGACGTGCAAACTCTTAGACGTAATAGGCCGCGCTGCACAAGCTGAATGGGATGCCACGGAGCTGAACCTTCTCCCACCGTCCAGTGATTTATCTTCTGGACCCCCGGCAACGCAAAGAGCAAGATGCTGTCGGGGTTACTGTCCTGAGCCCCTGCGTGCTTTCCAATGGTCTACTTTCCAGCTCACCAGCAGCACCAGTTATAAGACATTTCCCAGGTTTGCATTTTGAACTATCTATCTTTTCCCAAAACCACATTATCCAGTGAACTACAATCCAGCTCAGCTGTGATATCCAGGTACGAAGACAAACGAAAGATCCGGGAACTTTTGCGCTTCAAGCCAGTACCCATGTGCAGCTTCAGCACTTCAATTCAGGACTAATTCAAGACCTTGTGACTACATGCGAAAACAACTAATGAGGCCTTAGTACCGAAAAGCCCCTTGGATGGTCCAGTAAAATCTCGGATCAACAGCTGGCTACCAATCATCGATCCCATCCACATTGAACCTGGGTTGACGGAACTTGGAACCGAGAAAGCCAGCGTGGATCTGCTAGGGGTCGTATCAAAAGGAACGCTCGACAGAATTGCAGTTGACCGTGACGAATATCCAAGTGAGCTTTTTTCCGGTGCAAGCATAACTGAGCTCTTTGGTGCGTCAAATTTCGATCCCATCACTTCTTACCACATTCCACAGCCACCCTCTCCTTGCGCCACGCTAGACTAGGTCTCTGTTTCTGGGAGCTATCTTTTCTGGATTGTCTCTTCCTTACATTTCATTACAATTTGCTGGACGGCCCAGATCCTTGCAAAGTCAGACCGCAAAAGACAAAACGGGACCCCACTCACAGTCGAAGTTAATCCACGACAGGGAGGGCTGTGATCTTGAAGTTCGGGATGGCGTATGACTTGCCGTCTTTAATCTACGGTTTCGCGAAAGGTGCAGCAAACTGTCGGCTAGAGTGCCGGAACTGTGTGGGAAGCACAGGTGCCAAAGTGGGTTTGCCCGGTGTGTTTAGGTTACTGCAAGCCATGACTTGCTAATTTCGCCCTCAGGGAAGTCAGTGGGCTAGAGGGAAGCTGAGACACAGAACAGCAAAACTCTTACATGGAACAAGACCGGAATAAGTAGGTGAAAAATTAGGATGAGCCTGGTCACTATGATGGAGAAGAGGGGGTCTGGAAGCAGTTGGGTGCCTAAAGGCGCAGCCATAAAAGAGAGAGACAAGGGGTCTATTCCTTCCTAGGCTTCACGGAAAGAACCACATAGCAAGGTAAAACGCTATCCTCCTCCGCTGCACTCCAGCAGCATGAAGGGAGAAACTCCAAAATGTGGTGCAGACTCTCACCAAGTCGGTGCCTTGATCTATGCTGAGTCTCCCAAATGCTCTACAAGCTTTGTGAATGTGAATACACCCCACTTTACTTTCCTTAGATCGTCCACACACCATTTGCACCTTTGTTTGTTTGCGTGGGACATTTGAATTCGGCCTTGAATACTTTCTGGCTGCCGTGCTTGGAACACGGGGCTCCAGCCCTTTGGGTTTTCCCGTTCGGTCTATTTGGCTACATACTTGAGGTTTGTATATATTTGTACATTTTGTGGTTTTCAGTTTGGTGCTGTAGAAACTACGAATCAATCTCGTTCTGGTTTTCGGATTCGTCTGAAGTGGCTACGCGTTGCCCGATCTGCGATAATTGTGCCTTGCAGGCGGTATCACGGCTGGAGTCAAATGCCGAGACATCCCCAGGGTAGACAAAGTAATGTAGTGGTTAGAAGCTCTAACGAGGCTTCTTTTGGGGTATCTGGTCAAAGTCATCGGGTACTCCGCCAAAGTGAAGTGGATCTCTTAAGACGTGGGTATTTCGTTGCACGCGCTGATAAAGCGGGTTACGCGGCTTGGAAAGTAGAAGCCTGACGCACAGGAAATGAAACTCATGCATGCCCTAGTACGGTAGAATTTCGGAAGTCTCACTAAAGGATGTTTCCTTGGCAGCAACCAAGAAGATCCATCTACTCTCCAATAAGCGCATTCTAATTGGACCAAACAGCGATAATGAGTGTGAGTTCAGCTCTGGAGGCCCGAAGCTACGGGCACGATGTCCAAGTCGGGCAGTCGAAATTGGGTGCTCACCCATGCACCAAAAGTCCCCAGTAACTCACCAACAAGAGGTGATCGGATCGCGGACCCTCAGCATGGTACTGCACGGAAAACCACTACGCTGTGGAAACAAGTCGCCCGCAGGGGAAAATCGATGGGATTCCTTGTGCAACTTAACAGTCTCCCCATCACCCAACCACTAACTTAAGTGCCGAAAACCGGTGCGGCACACGGGCTTTGCGCTCGACTGCGGAAGCTGTAGTAAGGAAAGCTGTCGAGAAGTGCAGAAAGGGCTGTGAACACTGCAGTAATGTCTATAGTATAGGCCACATGTTGGAAGAATTTCAATCAAAGGCCAGTGAGGCAGATTGTATTGCCCACTGGGAAAGATTGTTGAGCGATGCAGTCAACGTAGGACGATTTGTTCACCCGAGAAAATCCAATTGTAGGCCAGACAGGCAGGATGACAGATTAGGCGAGGGTGTAAAACCGCTACTCACGCAAAACCTGCAGCACGTTCAAGGTACCTAATTTGTGACACCGAGCATCCAAACGGTTCCAGCTGGGGTTAGTTCTGGGGAAAAAAGTGCTTCCTACCTGCGCATATCATAGCTCTTCAGAAGCCGCGGGAGAAAGCGTAAACTTCCTGGACTACGTAAAATGGGCCGCTGGGACGAGTAATCATGCCCATGTAGTGGGAGACTCAAGAGCCCCAGAGGTAGATTGGGAAAGTGGATGTATGCTACTGTCTTATTTCAGTCAAGAACTCACTGATTAGGTCCATGAAGGACTCTGATCATCATGTCTGCCGGCCCGCAGGGCGGAGGGCTGATACACCCCTGCACTATTTGATGTCGTATTACTCAAGTATCCAGTAGATTTGCGAGTAGCAGCACATGCTTCAGACCCTTAACCTCATGAGACCCTCGTTCACACTGGGTAGTTCCGATGCAGCCTGGATCCTGCATTTTTGTGTTTCACGGCGGGCGCTGCTCGCAGAGATCTGTGACCGTCATTCCTCAATGGCTTTTCTACCACGGAAGATGTAGAATCAGATTGATACCTCATTGCAGTCACATCCAGCGTAAAAGAACGCTGCCTACCGCGGAAGCGCTTTACCTGTCTTACGTGTTGTGTGAGTTCTTTTGTAGGCATATATGATAAAAAGGGGCAAGGCATTATCGGTTAAAATCACAGTCACTGTTCGTGCATGCGCCTACTCACCTCAACCTGACGGGAGAGAAAGGGCGGGCCATTATTGGAGCGGTTTTTTTTAATTTCTCGATGCGACTTCGCCCGCAATTTAAGCTGAACCACTTCACCGTGCTTCGGAAAGAACAGTCGTATTCCTGCTGTTGTAGCACGGCATGGAAATACATGTCTGCGCTACTCCCTGACATGCAACCGCTCGGGAAGAATTTAGGTCTACCTCGTTGGAAAGCATCCCTGATCCAAATAAAAAGAACCGGAAGAACACCAAAGAAATCCCATCTGTAAAGTTCCGGTTGCATGGTCCAGAAGAGCATTAGACCAAAGATGACCTATAAAGAAGGTACTACTTATCACTCTCATCCACAATGCGCCTGGGGAAGCGGCACCCGGAGTAGAATTACCAAAGCTGGATCGATTAGGAATGGCTACAATACAAAAGATGTGATAATCGGGTTCCACCGCAGAAGGGAAGATACCAGAGAACTAGAGGGTGGCACAGGTTGGTTCGATTCACAAGAGTAGACGGAGTCCCAGCCCCCAACTATTGCTTCGTAAGTCTTCTATCGGTTGTATTAAGGGCCATGGGGCAATGCACCACGGACGAAGTTACTAGTGACCTAAATAACCGTTGTCTACGTGGAGTTGACCAACGCGGGTTTATCAAAGGTAACTCGTTCCTCACGAACCTATTATCAATCTCTAATGAAGCGACAGAGCGTCTAAACAAGGATGGCCTGGTTGACGTGAGTTACCTGGATTTTCAGAAGACGACCGAGCCGGCAAACCCCTATCTTCTAGTCTCTGAATCAGCATTCTTACAAATAGCGCCCCCGACGGTGGCATGGTTATTAGACTACCCGAGAAACCGGGGATTTTACGTCAGGGTAGAGGGCACTACTTCACCCCTTGCAGACGATTGTGAATGGTGCTCCACAGTGGTCTGTCTAAGAGCCACTGCTTTTCATCCTTTTCATGACTGACCCGGTGAGAGGACTAGGGTCACTTTCGCTACTTATTTGCAGATAACGCCAACATAGTCGAAAACCCAGCTGATTATAATATGTCATCCAAGTTGGACACTCTCCACAAGTGGCCAGCGACCGAGGGTCTACCGCCTAACAATACCAAGTGTGTGCAACTGCTATCCAGTGGTACTGCAGCCCCGCGATACCTGGATTCAGGCAACCTCACGAGGCCGCGAAACCTCCACAGTGAGGGAATCGAATGTACTTATCCACGAGTCACCTGAACTGTCAGCCCAAAGTGCCACCGCAGCCGGCAAGGCTAAAAGGGCTCTATCATTTTGGAAGAACCAATTATGACAGACACCCCCGGGTGGTACTGCTTATGTACACATCCATTTTTGAGCCCCAACTGGAAAACGACGTGCGGACAAGGGCTCCGTCTTTGGTTAATTTCCGGCGATTTCTACAGGTTGTGCAATGAAGCTTTACGAAGATCATCCTGGGCCTTCAGAATCGACCGTATGCATGAATATTGGCAGCGCCAAGACTTTTCTCCTTTGCGGGGAGACGGATGGAGGGGGACAACTGAAAGTTTTGAACAACTGGAAAGAAGTAAGTCCCTAGCGGGTCTCTATTTGAGATTGAAAAAATTCGGCTGTGAGAATACTTATATGTAAAGTCTAGCCTCCATAACGTTGGAGCGAGGTGCAGCAACCGATTTTGACGAGATTGAAAACAAAGTCGATTCCAAATAGCTACGGTACTATATACAACAAATTAATTAATTTTACAATGAGCAAACATCGGTGATGTTCCCTCTGGGTTCTTACGCTCCAAACTGAACAACAAATCAACAACTGCGACTGAATTACAGCAAAAGGTCAGATACGGAAGACGAGATTACCGAATACAGCCACAACGACGTTCAAGCTGAGCGACTCACGCTCAAGGCGGCGGTGAGAGTCCAGTTGGAGACAATGGTTTAGAGCAATGAAACAAACAATCGAGAGTTCGGCAAGGATAGTTCATACGGATGAAAAATATCGTTTGTAACACGGATGCTGATGTATGGAACGGTATATCCTGTACTCCCTAACACCGGCCTCCATAATCCGACCCGCATTTTTCCTATGCACTGCTATGTGTGATCGGCCTCGTGCATCGGCTAGCCCTACGGTTCCTTAATACCAACACTGATCACCGTCAATATCAGCTTACAGTCGAACAAGTGGATCTACTCTCAGTGGTCCCTCCCAGTTTGGCAGACCCGGAGACCCGCCCCCCAATTAAAGAGAGTTGGCTTTTGAACTTACACCACCAGTGTTCGACTTACCTTCAATAATACAAATTATTCAAATGCCACGGAGAACTCATCCTCCATTAGTTCGCACCGTTGCCGTTTGCACCAAGCCATTGTCCGAAACTGAGATGCTTTGGACAACTCCTATCTGCCACCGACCACGCGGTTAAGCCTCCGAAACTAGTAGCACCACATCACCCAATCTGAAGTTGCCTTCTGGAGTTATCCATTTCTGTCGTTGCTGTAATAGTGAAAGATACTCCCTGATCCATCTCGTCCAAAACACAGATATTAGGTGGTTTGCCTGCCTCCACTGACGAAACATTCTATCTCGCAAAGAATTTGTCGGAATATCCCGTGGGTTTGCCCTCGGGATAAGTAGGCCATTTTGTATGAGTACTGGCGGATCACGACAGTCCGAGGTCAAAGGAACTAGCGGTCGCCCGATTACAATCCGCTTACTTTTCGTAAGAATTGTCAACAATATTTCGTCAGTCATTGGCTGTTGGTCACAAACTGAAAGAGGTACTCTTCTAGGTGAGAGCACCATGATCTTCCATATGCCACCACGGTGACTAGCATGTAGGAGATTGAAGTGCCGCTGCAAGCCCCATTGTAACAGTCTATCAGCAATCTTATCACCAGACCAGTTTCCCATTAGGTTTTTTAATTCCCTTTTAGCCACAACAAAGTTTGTACCATTATCACTAACAGTCTCGGCCTGTGCCGCTCTCCTCGGCAAGAAACGCGGTAGTGTCATAGTGAGTGAGTCCGTGCTTTGAGAATAAGAAACTTCAATGTGTACCGCAAGCATCTGGAGGCAGTTTAAGGTGCATCCACATCGTTTCTCCATGCTGCTCCCATGTTTAACTGCAAATGGGCCAAAGTAACCTATTCCGACGTACTTTACCGGAAACCAACCTTGTTGGACTCTAATGGCTGGTGGAGGAACCATCATCTGTTTGCCTACGACTGCCAAATGCTTCCGACATTTTCAACATGCTCCAAGTACACGCTTGACGGCAGCTTCCCCTGTACAATCCAAACATTTTTGCGATGTTCCACGAGTAACTGAGATGGTTTTGCGTGTCCCTCCATTGCGTGATACCGTCGGAACATGGAATCTGTATTCGGATGAGTCTTGGGTAGTATCATCGGATGTTTCGCATCCAGAAGCTGATTGGAGTGATTCATCGGTCCTCCAAAACAAAAAAATCCACTCAACAAATTGGATTGAATTTTATTAGTCTTTTTCATCGGAGATTTGTTGGCGCACAGGCCTTTATTCCTGGCTCGTAACCATTCTAACTCTTCACCATAGACCCAAGCTTGTACAATTAGAATAAAACTTTCCTCCGCTATGGTAATGTCATGCAAATTCAACGGCCCAGTTTTTAGTTTCAGGCCTGCGAGACCGCCTTCCATGACTGCAATGTGCACTTTAAAACGGGTTAACTACGCCACCGACCTCAGCAGGTGAAATCAACTGGCGTACCCGGCTAGAAGTGCGTCCTTCCATGCATACTGCAGCATTGTGAGAAAGGTACTCAAAGGCTGCTTCTGTTCCACGTCCAGTGGTGCTGCAGCAACGATAGGACTGGTCGGCCTTAAAGTTTCGTCGTGCATCAAGGAGAAGGGACCTTTGAACCAGCAGCTGATATCACTCGGTGATGTTGTGCCTCTTGGTTCCAAGTCTGCAGCATTAGCCACCGATCTGACATGACGCCACTACCAGGGTTCCGACCACTGAAAGATCTCAGCCAAAAGGTTAGCAACGCACCTACTAAATTTCGTTTGAGTGTTGTTTATGTAGTGCAAAACTACAGTAGAGTCCGCCCAGTAGTAAGTCTTATCAAATTTGATTTCACTTTCCTCTATAAGAATCCGAGAGACTCTAACGGCCAGTCTTGCTGCGGCTGACAACAATCGAGGGATGGTTACGACCGTCAGAGGAGCTTCTGTTGAGTCGGAGAAAGAGAGGGCACAAAAGGGGGCACTGTCCTTTGAAAACATTCTGGAATACGCCCTCACTCTATAGCCAACTTCAGAAGCGTCACAAAATAATTGAAGCTGTTCATCTTAATTCCGTGAGTCACTTCCAATAACAGAACGCTGAATTTTGAATGCGCAACGTTGTTCCAAACTCCTTACCACTCAGTTGAGCATCTTAGGAGTTTTTCTTCAATCGGGTAGTCTCAATCAAGCTTCAAGTGACACAGTGATTGCAATAACACCTTGCGTGGCAGAATGAAAGGTGAAACCGACCCCAGTGGGTCGCACGCTGACGATACCATAGACAACAAGCCACACCTTGTTTGAGGTTTTTCGTGTATTGTGAATGAAAACTGGAACGTGTCTCCCATTGCGTTCCATTCCAACCCCAACGTTCTATCCAAAGTGGGATGGGCCAGCTCAGATTTTGGTAAAATATCCAGCACCTCTCTACGATTACACACTCACCTGTGAAGCCGGAACCCGCCTCGTGTTGGTAATTCACCGATCTGGATGGAAAAACCTTTACGTTCTCCGGCGTGGGCAAGGACACAAAACAGTAGACTACGTAGAAGTTATCATACACGGCCCTGGGGACATTATCCTCATATTGTGCTCCTCAAACATCTGTCTTGGGAAGTAACGCGAACTTTGCACAAAATGGGGAGGAAGTGGCACCAAAGGGGTGGGCATTCATCTGATATTCAACAAGATTACCACCTAGTCGACCATTTTCCCACCAGAGGAACCTCAGTGCTCCTTTGTCTCTCGTCGGCACTCGAACCTGCATGAACATTTCTTCAATATCCGCAGCCAATGCGACAGATTCCTTTCGAAAACGAAGCAACACTCCAACTAAGCTTGCTGTCGTGTCCGGTCCCCGTTGCAATTAATCATTCAAGGAGTGTCCCTGCAATGCGGCCGCACAGCCAAACACCACCCTCAACTTGCTAGGCTTTTTGGGTTTGTAACTGCTTGATGTGGTAAGTACCACTTTGGCTCAAAACCCATCTTTAGCTGTATATCGAGCACTAACTGGGCGTGGCCCTTGAGCACATAACCTTCTATTATTGTAGGGTGTTTATCAGAGAATCCGGGGTCACGCGCAAACCTTTCCCTCAAGCCGTTAAACCTCTCCTTGGTCACAGTATAATTATTTGGAAGTCTCGCTACAGGTTTTCCAAATCCAAATGTAGCTTGATAATTCCTATGCCCGGAATCAAGTACTGTAAATTTATGCAATATGTCAGAGGGTACACAGTAAAGCAAAACAGAAAGAGTCTGTCTTACATATCATAGAAGCGGTCACTGCCGGTCGGAAATTATGGTTTCCATGACTTTCGAATTTTCAAACCCTGAGAAATAAGGCGATGGCTGATCGGGTAGAGAAATTCGCTGTTTGACAATAGAAAAATGTATGGCTTCTTTCCATGGGGTGGGAATCGTACCAGATAGGAGAGAAAAGCAAAGAAGTTGATGCAAAGCTGATGCATACTCCAAGACAAACCCTTAAGTACGATGTGAGGAATGCCAGCAAGTATAGTCTGTGAACTCCATGAGAAATCTATTAATTTTGCCTCCCAGTTTGCTTCCATTTTCCATCTAAGCCAAATCTTATGTTCTTCTACCCTAAACTGCTCTCTCTAGCCGCCATCTTATTCACAACCACAAAGGCCCGGCCCACTCACGCCACCAAGCCACAATAAACATTCTGGTCCGGCTGGTATTTCTCACATCGTCCTAAAGGGTTTGTCTCGGAGTATGTATCAGTTTTACGTCAACTTCTTTGCTTTTCTCTCCTATCTGGTACGATTCCCACCCCATGGGAAGAAGCCATACATTTTTCTATTGTCAAACAGCGAATTTCTCTACCCGATCAGCCATCGCCTTATTTCTCAGGGTTTGAAAATTCGAAAGTCATGGAAACCATAATTTCCGACCGGCAGTGACCGCTTCTATGATATGTAAGACAGATTCTTTCTGTTTTGCTTAACTGTGTACCTTCTGACATATTGCATAAATTTACAGTACGTGATTCCGGGCATAAGAATTATTAAACTACATTCCATTTGGTCTCAAAGTTCTTCTTTTTTGGTAGATCTGTGCCAGGTTCAAGCATTTCACTCCACTTGATATTAAATTTGGTGTCGCGCAAAAGAGTTAGAACACGGCTACCTCTGAAATGTAACCCTAATGTAAATTATACATTCCAGTGGGTTTAGAACTACAAAATACCCCCGGCATTTTGTGTTTGACCCAAAACCATTTGAGGGGTGCAAAAGAAACAGCTTTTTTCTCCAACTCATTGGAAGGGACGGATACATCTCCGTGAGGAATTTATCTTTTCCGGTTCCCCCAAGTGTTTACCAGACGACCAGCGCAAGAGAATTATTCTGCTGCACTTCAAATCAGAGTTCTTCAGTCGCTGCTGGGAGGGCCAAACTAAAGTGCCCCGCCAGACTCGAAGACCAATCTGTACGTCAATTCATTCTTCAGCTGCAGGCACAGGCTGGGAAGTTTGAATGCGATCCCAAATTAGATTACTTGGATGATCACTTGATAGCAGGAGTCAACCCTCCAGGTTTGCAACAGAAGCTGTTACTTGCGACTGATCAGGCATTTCACCACATTCACTACGGTTTCGAACAGTATTAGGAGGTAAAACAGTGACTGCTACGTCGGAGTCTGTATTGTTTAGTTGCACTGAACATCAAGGCGATTGGCACACTCAGAATTTGCCCGCCGGGGCCAAAGACTTTTCACATTTGGATCACCTCAAAACATTATCAAAATCTGCCAACCATCAATACTTTTAAACAAGCCAATGAATTATCATGGTGACCAGACCCCACTTCTTTGATGGACTCGATCAAAATCTAACCACACTAGTTTGAATACGAGCAGGTATATTCCGCGCGGTAAGTTGCTCTCTCCTCACGTGTCCCTACTGGCTGGTTATTTGTTTTTCCTGTGCCAAAGTTGGCCACATGAAAAGTGTTTGCAGAAGTGGCCCAGCTTGTAGGTTGACAATTCCCTCAGCATCATTTGACAATTTTCCACTTCATACCAGTTTTTTGAAGCCTACTTCATTCTTTTTGCTAAGGAATATTATACACGTTAAACAGACATTGCATACTCCAGGGGGTAGCAAACACGCCTTTATTATCGACACCGGTAGTTCAGGATCTATTGCTAAGGTTAGCCTTACCATTCGACGCACTGCCGGACACAAGCTCCCACTAGTAAGGTCTTGTATGGTTCCAAATCACCCAGGCCGCCCGACTGTTGCCTGGGCATCACTTGGACCTCATTTGAGTATCCTTCGACCATCATCTGAGTGTCCCCCGTGAAACAAAAACGGAAGCTCAAGCGGTGGTCAGGTGACTTTCAGGTGAAAGCCAGGGGACACTTAGGTGACGATCACCGAAACGGAACAAAATGTACCCCTTTAAGCCCAGGTAAATTCAAGCACTAACTTTGACCCAGTACACCTGATTGCACGTATCCTCCACAATTATTATGCCATCATTTTGCGGTATGATGGAAAATCACCACGGGCTTGCCAATAAATCTAACGGTAATTTCACGTTCACTACTTAGCAAAATAGTTTCCCGAAGTTCTTGAAAAAGTCCGATGTCTTGAAACGAATATTGTGTCAGGAAAATAGGTTCATATAAACACGTTCTACAAAACGCAGTCATTCTTCGTAAATTCGATGCATGTAAGCACGCTTCTATTTTCAGCGAACAACTTTTACCCTCCCATTCGTCCCTGCAGTGCATTTCGCAGATTCTAGAACGGAAGAAATGATGAAGGTTTTGTTGGACCAGGGTAGTAGAAAATGTGGCTATACACTTGAACGTTGCTGATGGACTTACCAGATGGTTAAGCAAACTATAAGAAATTAAAACTGATAAAATGACAGCCGGCCCTAACACGTTCGGTTTGTGCTGCCATATCTTGAAAGGGTCAGTCGGAGCTCGTTATCCCCAATGTAGACCACCGTAATCAACGGTGTAATCTTTCCGTTAGTGAAAAGGCTTGTAGCCCAAGGAAAATAGTCCGCAGTTACCGCACTTGCAGATACAGAAAAATAAATCGGAAAGCCGCACTGACAGACAACCGGTCTAGAAAATTTTATATTTCCAAACTAGAATTGTCCTCGAGCACCCCGCTAATCCAATTTTTGCACATCCTAGTCCGAAATCAATGTCCGCGTATTTTGACGCACAGTTTTACCGATGATTCTTGTTCCCCGTGGCAACAAGGAACCGTAACTGCGGGTCTCAGAATTGTGGCAACGGAAGTTACCATTTTTTCGTAGAAGGTTTCACCCTCTACCTTTTAGTTCAATCGGTCTGTCTCCCATGCATTCCGCACAAGAATAACGCATCGCAACAGCCGCCGGTAATCTGCTTGTCCTCCCCCCCCCCAATGTCTCAGTTAATACGTTCCCGAAAATATCCAGTCACACAATTATCTACTCTTTTTGACGGTTCCAGTACTGTATTACTTTTATTTGGTTTCGTCAGATATCGAGCACATGCACCACTTTTATGCGCACTTCAATGTAATTTTGTGTTACTCATCTGCCATTCTTGGGGCCATCTCTGACAAACCAACAGTAGAACACCGATTCACTCGCCTTTTACCTAGAGCCATTTTTTCCACCAGTCTTCCACGATTGAGTATCCGCGCCGAAGACCACTCCGAAGTCAGTTTCTCTAAATCTTTGCTGGAAATGAGCTATACTTACGATAAGTTATTGACCTTCGGTTGTTTCCCAGAGGCCCCATGTCAGACTCAACAGCATATCCCGTTTAGCGATCGTTTTCACGTTTTGACAGTACCACTTATCCACCACCTCCATATGACCTCATAAGATCATCGTATACCAACTCCTCCGTCCACCCTGTTGTCAACTTGTGTTCGCCAGTAAGCCTAAAACGAACCCTTTATTTGAATCGTATTTCACTCACTTGTCAACGTTCGTCACTCTGTTCCACCAGTTTTTCAGGCTCGGGCGTCTACATATACCCCTCCACAAACCCTTGATGAATAGTAAATACCAATTCAGTGAAAAATCGGACTCTGTCGCGTTTACGCAATCTCCTTCCTCGGAAAACACCTCGGGATTCATTCAGTAATACATTTTCGCTATTTTCCGGGTCATCTGAGCCATTGGTTCAAGAGCACATCCGTCATCGCCAAGAATTTTTCAATCTTTCGTCGGTGCTTTTTCGAAGATTTCTCTGTCAGTGTACTCTCCCTGCGACTTTGCACCGGTACTATCCAAAATACTGCTGGTTTCTACTCCATCTCTGCATTACTTCGTTGCACATCTCGACTGCGAAGCCCAGTTCGCTCACTACTGGGCAAAGTGTCCATCTGACCTTCAAATTCAGATTTGCCGGGCTTTAACTCATGAGACCGCTAAAACCTATAGACTCTTTTGTGCTGCATACACTCAACTGAAAATCCAATAATCCTTTTTGTGACCTCACTTGTACCATATGATCATGCAGTCAGGCAAGCTTCAAGTGTCCCCGAAATAAAACCATTATCATTATTAATATTATTATTATTATTAGGTTTTTTGATTCGGTCTTTTACATTTGATATCTTTGTTACAGTTTACATCCTACTACGGAAGGAGTATATGGCAATTAATAACGAACTTGCGCCTACTGTATAGAGTCTTGCTATGTCCCCGAATGGGGGCTGACGTAATCGGTTTCGAGAGCGTGCTAAAATTTGGGACCTGAGAACATAATGACACTAATGAGTGCATGTATCGGGAAAACTGGACACGTCATATTTTTCTATGGTTTTGAGGTTTTCACTTACCGCCCACCAGTGACAACCAGAGTGAGTCTACTTCCATAGCTAAGTCGTTGCCGAAGAACTGATTGGTCTTCGTGTAATTCCGGGACAAACACTGTAAATATGGTCTTAAGGACACAGGGCTATCCTATCCACCGTTAGTACTTTGAACAGAGGACTGCCCGTGCGGTAACTGTCTCGGAGGCTATTTGGAAAATCAACCTCATTGTGTAGCCTTCCGGTGGGTGACGGAAAAATGAGCCGGCGTTAGATGCAACAGCCGCGTAGTTTGCACCTGTGTTAGCTGTATAACCTGTTTACTTTTTGCCGTTCACCTGGCTCGAAATTTATGTATCCACGGGCGCCATCAAATTTCTTTTAGACCCTCCCAGGCCCCCTCCCAACGCGAAGAACTCGGATCTAATGGCAAATCAAGCTTTATTCATCTGGGAGCTCGTAACAAAATCCTCCAATAGGCCATTGGTGAGTGCAGTTGTGTTGAAGCTTGCCTCACAACTTCCCTGGATGAAGAAACAGCCGGAAAATATGAACATGCAAACCCAGTTATCTCTTGCAAGTGTACTTATTGTTTTGCTCAGTGACTTGCATTTGATTGTCCTAACCCTGAGTGATAATATTTTCGAATGTATTTCTCACCACCATAAGGCTCACCCTTCTCAAAGTCGGTCGCAGCCAAATCAGTTGTTTGGTACGCAAGTGATATTCCCATCATGTTCTAAAAACCACCTATAATTAAAATTTCAGTATGCATTAGCCTCTAAGTGCCTCATTATGGTCGACAATGGCTGTCACAGGCTCCGAGTCGGATAGTCGTCCTAAATACCTCCGAAAATGCTCCAAAATGGCTGTGCGTCTGCTACAGCCACCGCTGAATACTTCCTACCCACTGCCTTTCCGTGGCAGAGGTATTCTCACTCAAGCATGAACGAGGAAGCTGGTGTCTGGTTCTTTCCACCGGGTTGGTCGACTGAAATTCAGCCCAAGGGAGACGGCGTTACCCTGATTCCAAACTAACCACTGGTGACGCATGAGGTGTACAAGACTATGCACACAGTCATCCGTGGGGCAGGAGTGCATTGGGCACCCGGGATGTTTAGCCTTATCCGAAGGACACATGAAAAGAGCATTCAGTCACCGGCTGCCAGTGGTTTCCAGAAGGGGCGAATGAACCACAAAATTCGCCGCCGGCTCATATGCACCAACCCTACTGCCTTGCAGGACGAACATGTTTCTCCAAAGGCTGGAGGTGCAGCCTCGAACGAGAATGCCTGCTGTGGACTGGCAGATCGAGTAGTACAGTAGACCGCAAAGCAAGCCACGATGATAGACCATACCAATATGATTACCTGCTGTTTTACGAACGCAAGTAAACAGTCTTCTGCGTCGTACATAACTTGTTCTCCCACTTCCAATTCCCCCATTCTCTGTTCCGTTTTCACTTCCAGTGGGTTCGTCAGTAGACCGTGCTTGCTTTAGGGCCACCGATAGAAATCCTGGCTACATTCTACCTTGTCCTTCTTCGGCTGGCTTTCGAGTCTCACCGGGCTAGCTTTCACCGGCAGATGCCCTGTTTCGTCCTCGAAGCCCAGTCCAACTAACCACATTGAACGAGCCAACCCTGATGCGTGTGTGACAACGGGCGGGTTTGGCTCGCACGCTTGAATTCCCAGCCATTGATGTATAAGTTGTTCCAAAGACTTGTATTCCGTACCGCGGTTCCATAATTCGACTGACGTCCCCATCCAATCATCCTGTGAACCTCCACTGACGCTTCTCTGAGGACGCTGGGTCTGCTGCTTCTGGTCATGCTGGCAGAGGCTTTGTTCTCAGCGGAGGCTCTGAAGGGGCTTGCCTAGACGGAAACTCAGTATACATTCTTTTATGCCTAGTGAGACTCAGTTGTTCGTGTAAAGTGGGCGGTCGCTGTTCCAATAGGCGCAATTTTTTGTCGGTTGGATGCATGCAGCCACCCAATGAAGCCCAGATGCAATCAGAGAAACTTCCACAAAATGCTCCACGATATCTTACGTGAAGCAAGTCGGACTGATATCGTGATTTTGGCAGGAGATCTGAGTTCTCGTTTGGGTTGGCTGGCATCGAATGAGGCGCTGCTTGTAGGCCATTTTGGGCCGGATTCTGATTGCTCGGAAGACGGGAGCCGAATGCTGGCTCTGTGTTCATGCCATCGCCTGCTTGCCAGTACGAACTTCATGCGTTCTACTCGCCAGTAAGCCACTTGGTGCCCACCCCCTCCGAGGCAGTAATAGACCCAGATTGACCACATTATAGTAAGCCAAAAGCGCTCCTGCTGAAAAGCTAGATGAAGCCCAACCTGACAACATAATTCAGCTCTGGTTAAGTTGTCACCTTGAAACATTCTCGCATACTGTTCTGTTTTATTCGAGTCACTGGTTGGAAGCTGTTAGATGTAAACAAGCCCACTGTGAGGCAGGCAGTTGGCAAATCCACGATCAGAAGTGAGGTCTCGATCATTGGGCGGAGCATCTCAGAACACAATATAGTCGGTCCATGGTGTCGGTTTCTTTTACGGACGATTCGGCACAAGTCTGGTGGTGCTTTCCCACAGATTCGCCTACAGAGGCGGAGATATCAAGGGAGAAACAGGCCTCAGGAAGTCATAAATCGTCTGGCTCCGACAGAATTTCCTAGCCAAACTTGAAGGCGATGGGGTGCAGCTCGTTAGGGAACTCCGTGTATCGTCCTCAAAAGTTTGGAATCCAGAACAGGTCTCCTCCTTGTGAGGGGAATCGATTGCTGTTCCCACCTGTGGGAATGGCCAGCGAACTGAAAGCGGAGCAGACTTTTGTGCCGCGGGCTGGATTTCGCTCCGGCCGCAGAAGTACCGATAGAATATTCCCCCTCCGAAAATGTTAGAGCATCGTCACACTTTCCAGAGACCGACCGTCTTGCTGTTCCTGGATATCCGCGTGGCGCTTGACGCCATCGACAGAGATCCACCAAGGAGATGCTCGCCCGGAAATGAAGTACCTGAGACATACGTACGAATCTACAAAGGGTTGCGTCGTCACACCTCAAGTCGAGTAGGGGCCCATGACCAGCAATGGCCCCATTTGCTTTCCCCGGTGGAGTTCGACAAGATTGCCCTATATCTACATTTCTCTTCAAGTTTACCATGGAGAAAGTTTTAAGAGAAGCTCTTCCTAGCATTCTAAATGGCGGATTAAATCTCCTTTCAGGGAACAGAATTTTCGGCTTGTATTATGCCGATAATATTGCCTTTCTGAGTGACAATTCCCAGGCGGCGCAACAAGCCTTGGACAGCATGGCGACTGAGGTATCCGGATAACCAATGCACTCGGGGCCTGCAAGATGGACAGGAGCCTGTGCCTGCCCTAGCCCTTTGTGGGTGTAACAGCCGGTCATTGGAAAATCCCCCTTTTTCCCTCGCGATTCGGTGTTTTTCCCAACGTCACTCATTTCCATACACTATTGACTTGTCTTTACGAACTGGTTGTTTTTCTGGACCAATTGTTGTTTGTTCGCGCCCAGAGCGCTACTTTGGCACATCCTTGTTCAGAACCTGCGTGACGCACGTGCTGTCTGCTCACACGCTGCTATTCGGTTTCTCGTTGTTGAGTTCTTGTGATCGTATTATTGAGGTTTGTATATTGTTTATGTCATTGTTTATTGTTGTAATCTAGTATCGTAGAATATCACGGATAATCGCCTTCTGATTTCGGGATCCGTTGCGAATTTGGCTACGTATTGCTCAAACGTTCGTAACAATACTCAATAGATCAATTTGGAACGAGGAAAAATCACGCAAAATGCCAAAAAAAGGATCGAAATGCAGTCGAATCCCGACAGGAAGTAATACGGCAAGTCTCTGGGAGGTTTTGGGTACATATGATTCTTTAGTTATTGCTAGATCGCCTAGTCCTGTCAGTGCTAGTTCATGTGTTATTGAGAACAATATTGATCGTAAGGATGTCGATTTATATAAGCTGAGAATACTAGAACTAGAGAAACAGTTACTGTCGGCTAGACTACAGGCGCATGAAGCAGAGAAGTGTACACAGAAACAGCGAGAGCATGAGACCAGTGACTTCGACACTTCCGATAGGTTAGGGTGCAACAAGGTAGGGAACCCCACGCCGGTCGCCGACTACAAACCACCATCGATCGATCTGCCTAGAGTGGAGTTAACGGTTTTTGACGGGCGAGCTGAGCAATACTGCAAGTTTGTCAAGCAGTTCGAGACGTTCGTTGAAAACAAGGTAAACGACCCTGGGCAAAGGCTTCTTTACCTTACTCACTACTGCCGAGGCCGAGCAAGAGAAGCTATCGACGGGTGCACCATGCTCGACCCAGAACAAGGCTACACAAGGGCAAGGAAGATCCTAAGGGACTTGTTTGGCCAACCTTTCAAAGTAGCCCGTAACCTAATAGAGGGCGTGATGGCAGAGGCAAAGAGAACCAAGGGTGACGTCTACACCATGGCCGACCTGGTGATTAAGATGCAGAACTGCTCAATAGCCCTCGACCATTTAGGTTACAGGGCTGACCTAGACGCCATGCACACTTTGGAAGGCATAGTCCGTCACCTCTCCTGAACTACAGGGTCGGTGGGCGGAAGAAGCAGAACAGATAAGCCGAGGCGACAGAGAAGCCAACTTCGAAGACCTGACTGAATACTTAGACAGGCAAACGAAGATAGCTGACAGCAGATTCGGCCGACTCATCCGGGACAGCAACCGAGCAAACAAGCCCGGTACTAGCCAAGTCCAAACCTCTGTACGGGAACATCCAAAGTACCAGCCTTGGACCACTACACACGTCATTTCACGAGATGCTACGGCGAAACCAAATTGCAGATCCTGTGGTACTAGCCATGGCCTACCAGAATGCCCCAAGTTCGGCAACGCCACAATCGACGAACGGTGGGGAATGGCGAGGATTGCAGGAGCATGTTTTATCTGTCTCAACACCACGCACCGGGCAGCAGCCTGTAGAACAAGGAATCGATGTGGTTACGAGGGCTGCACGGGCAGACACCATCGGCTGCTGCATCAGGCGAGAGTAACCATATCCGAGGCGAGTGCCAGGCCCAGCGTGATTTGTTCAACTTCACAATCTGCCAGTAAACCGGTACGTTTAGGCGTAGTGGCCGTGGGAGTAGTGACTCCGACTGGGATAGTCAAGGCGTTGGCTTTCGTTGATAGTGGATCCGACACCACTTTAGTGAAAGAGCGGTTTGCCGACAAACACCAACTGGCTAAAGGTGCGACGTCGTTAGCAGTGAGCACGGTGGGCGGAACACAGGTAATGACTGCCGGTAGATTAAGGCTGCAACTCATCTCTCTATACACCAGCGAGGAAACTGAACCAACGGAGGCATTCACGTAAGCGGATCTCCCCATGCGAGCACCAAGGTCGGTGAACGCAATCTTGACTCGGTGGCCCCACCTGCAGGATGTAACCGTTGTAGGCTGGGAAGATGATGAAGTGGATCTCCTCATCGGCTGCGACGTGCCAGAGGCGCATTGGGTGCTTGGCCAGAGAGTGGGCGACCGCCAAGCACCTTATGCCGTACGCACGGCCCTGGGATGGATGTCATACGGTCCAGTAGGCTACGCGGTTCCGTGAATTACTTATCCGCCGAAACGGACCGCATAAAGTATCATCTGCAACGGCTGTATGAAAAGGAGTTTCATGACATTGGAGACGAAAGACCTACGTTGTCTCAAGAGGATCACTTCGCTCTACAAACGGTGCGGCAAGGCACTAGAGGCCTCAAAAACAGTTCGAGGTCCCCCTCCCATGGCGCACACAGGACGACTCGTGGACTGACAACAGAAATTATATTCTCCAACGATTACTACGACTAAAAGAACGCTTCATTCGAGACCAGAATCTGTGGGAACGATACGTGGATTTGATGAAGCGAAACGAGACCCTCGGTTACGTTGAAAAGGTGCCTGTTAACACCGACAGCAGAAGGGGTATCTGGTATCTGCCTCACCATCCGGTTATCAACCCCAAGAAACCCAATAAACTTCGGGTGGTTTTCGACTGTGCGGCCAAGTTCCAGGGCAAGTCGTTAAACGATCGCCTACTACAGGGGCCTGACTGGACCACACCACTGATCGATGTTTTGTGCCGTTTCAGAGTGGGTAAAGTGGCTTTGTCTGCCGACATTAGGGAAATGTTCCATCAGGTGAAGATTCTGGTAGGAGAACGAGATGCTTTGCGTTTTCTGTGGTGGGAAGGGAGCGACCGGGACAACGCAGTGGTGAATTATAGGATGACCGTCCACCCCTTCGGAGCCATTTCGCCACCATTTCGTGCCAACTACGAGCTCCGAGAATCAGCGAACAAACATGACGATCGAGTACATCGGACGGTGGTAGAAAGCGTCAGCAGGAACTTCTACGTCGACGACTACCTTGGGTCATTCGATGATGTGGAATCAGCTCTAGAGCAGTTCAGGGGTCTGACGAGATTGCTGGAAGCGGGCGGCTTCCATCTAACTAAATGGATGTCGAACGCTTCAGAAGTGCTGAAGGTCATCCCGTATCACGGAAAGGCCGAAAGGGCGAAAGGTTTGGACTGCTCTCCACTTCCTATCGAGCGAACCTTAGGGATACAATGGGACGCGGAAACGGACGGTTTTGTTTTCGAACTAAACGTTCCCGAGCTGCCAATAACCCGTCGTGGCATACTATCTGCCGTCTCAAGTTTGTTCGACCCGCTCGGTTTCGTCTCACCATGGCTGCTACCCGGAAAGATCTTGCTGCAGCGGCTGTGCCGTAAGAAAGTTGATTGGGACCAGTCACTGGACCGAGGGGACCGGCTGGACTGGGAAGAATTTTTGAACACCTTGAAGAAATTAGGGGACATAAGAATTCCACGATGTTTGACTCCTGACCATACGACACAGACTGGAGAACTACATGCCTTTTCCGATGCATCCGAAGTCGGTTATGGAGCTGTGGTGTACGGACGATGGTGCGCAGGAGATGGACAATATACCACGAGGATCCTGTTCGCCAAAGCCCGCGTTGCTCCACTGAAGTCGGTCTCAATCCCACGCCTTGAACTCAGCGCAGCCGTGTTGGCAGTCAGGGTGGTGCAAGCTGTGAAGAGATGTTTCGATCTCTAAATTTGGTCGGTGAGCTTCTGGACGGATTCAACGATAGTACTTTACTACATTAACAATGTACGGAACCGGTTTAGTACTTTCGTTGCTAACCGGCTCACGATTATCCCTGATGAATCAGCCACGCACCAGTGGAGTCATGTCAGGTCTGGCAATAATCCGGCCGACCTGTGCTCCCGAGGTGCGAACAACTTCAGGCAACTGGACACGTGGACGAGAGGGCCAAACTTCCTGCAATTGCCCAAACAGGACTGGCCCGTGTTCGAATTAAAACCCCCTACGGAAGTGGAACTGGAGATCAAAGGCGTAGTGATAGCAACCAACGTCGTCGAAGCGTCGTCCATTCTATCGCGACTGGTCAGGTTTTCTTCCTGGATGAAGACGCTTCGTTCGCTAGTTTGGTTAACCAGGTTCAAGAGACATTTACTAGTCATGAAAGGGCTACGGCCCTCAGGTCGGATACCGGTCGGCCCGATAGGTCCCGATGAGCTACAAGCGGCAGAGTACGATATTTTCAGAATGGTACAACGCGAGGCTTTCGCTCGAGAACTCAAGAGGGCGGAAGAAGTGGGGCCGACCAATGAAGACATGCCATCTCTAAGAGGAAAGCTGAAGCGTTTAAACCCCAAACTCATCAACGGACTGCTGCGGGTGGATGGTAGGCTGACCAAAGCCCACCTGAACTTCGACACAAAGCATCCTATACTGCTGCTTGCGAGACAACCTGTAGTAGAGCTAATGATTCAACACGTCCACGCCATGGAGGGACATGCCGGGGACAGTCACGTGACGAGCGTCATCCGAAAGCGTCTTTGGTTGTTGAGAGGACGAGACTGTAAAACGCGTCATCCGACGGTGTGTGCAATGCAGGAGACGCAATGCCACAGCAGGCAAACAACTCATGGCCCCACTACCAGAATGCAGGGTGACTACGGGCTGGTGGCCGTTCAGTGACACCGGGTTGGACTATTTCGGGCCGTTGTGGATCAAGTGCGGGAAAAGATTAGAAAAGCGATACGGATGTATCATGACGTGCATGAAATCACGTGCGGTACACCTAGAAGTCGCACATTCGATGACGACCGATTCGTTTCTACGGGCCTTGCAAAGATTTATCAACCGAAGAAGCGTACCGGCCGATATATACTCAGATAATGGATCGAACTTTGTGGGCGCTCACCGGGAATTGCAGCGTTGGCACAAGAACATAAACAGGGACGAACTGCAGAATCGAACCGTGGCCTACGGCATACGATGGCATTTCAACCCCCCACAGGCCAGCCACCGAGGCGGCATATGGGAAAGCATGATCCGGTCCGCCAGACGGATATTGCTGTCAATCATGGAGCAGCAGCCGCCCGACGACGAGACGCTGAACACCGTCTTGACTGAGGTGGAGCGAATCCTGAACAACCGCTCCCTGGTTCCAGTATTGAACGGCGACCCCACCCACCTGGCGCTCACCCCAAACGACTTATTGACGCTAAGGTCGAACGAGGGTTTCCAAGGGCCGGTAAATCTTCGTGGGAGCTACCTCCACGGGTGGAAGCAAGCGAACTATCTGGCCAAGGTCTTCTGGAGGCGATGGCTACGGGAGTACCTTCCGGCTTTGCAGACTCGACAGAAGTGGCTGGCCAAAACAAGACCATTCAAAGTTGGGGACGTGGTTATGATCGCCGACGAACGCGCACATTCCAGCGCTTGGTCTTTGGGAGTAGTTACGGAAACCATCAAAAGCACTGACGGAATGATAAGAACGGTGAAGGTGAAGACAGCTAACGGAGTGCTCATTCGTGACATACGCAGTATTAACCTACTCGAGAGCGAAGACGGAGGAGCTGATAACCCTGAGGCCTAGTAAACCTTTTTCACACCAGTAATCGAGGTGGATAAAGAAACACCATATATACCACACGGTCTCCGTCAAACACGTTAAGGTGCTCGCGGTCTTTTCGTTGACATTACAGAAGGTTCTTTCCGATATGTGGTGATGAATGCGATTCCATTGTACATCCCGATACATACACACATGCACGACGCACTCTACATCCCGTAAACCCATCAAACATGTGACGGTGTTTGTTGTTTTGCTTTTTGTTGACGCTACCAAATGCCCCTTGCATATGTGGAAGTAGCGGAGCTCAGGTCACACACACATGTAACATTTTACTCGTTTTCTTACCACGCGGTCTCTTGTTGACATTGTAGAAAGTCCTCCTTTGATGTGTAGTCATAACTGTGATTTCATTGTAACTCCGGCACACACACACGCACTCACACACACACTCAAGCACGTACATCCAGGACCGGACGGCCCCTTACGAGGACAACGTCTATGTGACCATTCACGCCCGCCATCGGTCATTTGGTCTTGTGGAAGATGTAGACTAGCCTCACGTCTATGTATCCAATGGATTAGGTGCGACCAGTAGTAGAACGTTGACGACGAGCATTAGACGCGCGCACTGACAGCAGGGCCTAGGCAGGTAGGGACCAGTTTACGTCGCCGTGGTTTGCAGTGTTTCATCCATGAATGCGAGACCTGGCCACTTCGCGTAGAGGATTCTCGGTGCCTTCTCATGTCCCAAAACTGGTGTCTCCGGAGCAGTGCTCGAACCCGGAGGGAACATCGAGTGAGTGATGACGAGATGTACGGTCTTGTGTTAGGTACGGATAGCCGCCCCCTCAACGAAGTGACCGCTCTACTTCGCCTCCGGCGGCTCGGACTCGTTTACGAATGTCTGTCCGTCGTCTACTTTCAGTGCATTATTCGCACGTGCTGGGAAAGGCTGGAACAAGCAAAACAAGGGCCAGTCCATGGCTTTGGGTAGAGGCTTGAAAAATCTAACATCAGCATTGTCTTCGGTTGGAGCTTCCCATCTTCAAGGTTCGGGCCCAAGTAATAAGGATTGTCTTTGGTTAGAGACACTGAAGGACATGGCTCACATTGAAAGTCGGTGGCGCAAACGCTGTGTGGTAAGCATGCCGAACTCCCGTGCCCAGTAAGCACAGAAATGTCAGCCCGACAGTAAGAAGGACAAAAACGAAAGAATGTACGCAATAAAAGGATTTCAAAAAATCAGCATCTCTTTTCCATCACTCGCGTTCTGTTTGCTGCATTGTACTCCCCTTCCTTCTTTTTTGTGATTGTTGTTGTTGCTTTTGCAAATTGCTCGATCCCAAACTGGGGTAAAATATTTATTACGCGCCTCTTAACATCGGTGCAGGTAGTAGCAGCCACGAGTTGTTCCTCCGCAACTGCCACAGGTGAGTCATTCGCTGTTTCAGAACTGGCGATATCATCAACTAAGTCATCTGACTCGTTACTCGTTGTACCTCAACAATGGCCTGGAAAGTTGTAACAAGCTTCATAACTGCTGAATTTTTAAATCACTCTTCGGCTCTGCAGCTGGATTGAAACCCCCACAATAAACCTGCGGACTGCGATCTACTTCTTGTGTCACCTTACTGTAGTTCTGCAAGGGCCAAGCAAATTAGGCTGAATTTTTCCAAATATGAACGGAGAAATAGGTGGAAATATATCGCTTATATCCACGAAACAACCGAAAAAGCTGACTGAGCAGAAAGCAGTTTCTCACAGCGTCACCAAAACAGTAGCAACGGAGGGCCACTTCCAGAGATTGGCAGCCATAAGGGGAGTGCAATAAAACAACTGAAGTATGTAAATTAAAAATATGCTGTCAACTGGACGGTAAATCTCAATATTCATCATTATAGTGGTTTTTATTCGCCCAATATCGACCTTGAACTTGTCCTTGCCTTCATGATTGAAGAGATTGCCGTATTTAAATTTAGTCAGAATCAAGATACTAAATATTCCGAAAGGTGGCTTAACAGAGACTCTTGCTGGGAATTTTCCACACTTGTGATAGGTTCTCCACTATTTATATAGATTTCGATTGTTTTAGCGGTATTGTAGTGGTTTTTGCAACCATCTTCTAGAGGACACCCAGGTGACGGCCTAGTGTCCCTTTGTTCTGCCTGGGAAGTTACCTGACTCTGATTCCACTGAATATGAGTTTTTGTTCTCTGAATCAGTACCCTTTGCTTCTGGCTTGAAAGTTCTCCGTAAGTTTCACGTTTACTTGAGGCTCTGAACTTTTTCACATGAGTCGACTGACCTCGGCAGTTACCTGTCAAGCAAACTGCCCGGCAAGGC
This sequence comes from Fasciola hepatica, assembly GCA_948099385.1. Classification (NCBI taxonomy): domain Eukaryota; kingdom Metazoa; phylum Platyhelminthes; class Trematoda; order Plagiorchiida; family Fasciolidae; genus Fasciola; species Fasciola hepatica. The sequence continues at coordinate 16,464,170 of CANUEZ040000126.1, read as the reverse complement.
CGTGCACGGCTCGCTGTTCGGAAATCTCGCTGCTGGGCCTTCGACTGGCTTTTCACAACAGAGTCGTTCGCAACACTCGAGCTTAACAAATGACCCCCTTCCACTGTCCCGTGATCTATCTTCCGGCTCACTGGCAATAGAGAAAGCGAAGAGCTGTCGTGATTAGCGTTCTGAAATCTTCCTCGCTGTCTCGTGTTTTACCTTCCAGCTCACTAGCAGCATCAGGTGCAAGGTACTCCCGAGATTCGTACTTTAAACACTTTCCCCTTCTCTTCCTATTTCTGCATTACCCGTTGAACTATCTTCCAGCTCATGGGTTGCATCCTTGCCCCATTGACATAGGCCTAACCAGTTCGTTATTATTGTCGTCATATTTTGCCGTAACCTACAGTTGGGACGACGTCCATACTGCACACCCCGTTTTTTCAGGTTTTTTGTTTCCCACTACCTCAGTCGCCAATCTGGATAACCAAGGATACCACCTTGACCCGCAGCGACATAGACCCAGGTGGAACCTTCCTAGCAACTGAGACTGCAATCCATCCATTCGACAGAAAATACCTCCAACTGCTCACAAGATCGTTTGGCGTTTTCTAGCTCAAAGCCTCTCCCGCCAATAGCACTATAATAGCCAACACGAATTAAAGTTCACGCGCAACCTGCTAATATACCGGTCATCATCAGTCATCAAATTATTCTGTCATATCTCTCCACATCTGGATAATTGACCAACATATCTTTCGCTCTGCCGGGCGAACTATACCAACAGGACGACGCACATTACCAGTTTCGACGCTGAATAACAATGGGGCCCAATAAATTATTACATTTATGCCAGTGAAACAGGGTAGTACCACTCCAGTCTACACAGAGATTTTCAGCTTTAGTATCCGTTGAAAGAGTTCATTTTTCCCTCGAACCGTGGTCAGCCGAAAATTAACCCTCCACTTTTCCAGGACCTTCCGGTTGCGCTTTCTCATTTCCGAATGATACAGGTTGCTTCTCTCAAAACTGAGCTCACCATTTTAGGGACCGCTGTTCTCTCTAAATTCATCAATGTTCCCAAAGGCTTTTTCATAAAATTGGCTTCGTGATTCTTGTTTCAAAACTCATCCCATTCATCGAACTCCGGTTAATTCGTTACTCAGGGTTCGGGTCATCTTCATGGAATGCCTTTCCCCTCGCGTGCATCGATTTGCTCGACCACACTTCCAAACAATTTTTCTTCGCTTCTTCCAGTCCAGAAATTACTCTGTTTGCAGAACCTCAGTAAGCCCCCGTTTTTTCATGGTTTGCATCAAACTCGTTTAGAAAGCATCTTTAGCACTGTGCATTACTGATCTTCTCGGTATCCCCACGGTGCAACGCCGTCCAGCTCGAACGCGAGATTGGTTCAAAAGCGCCGCGCAAACCATTATTATAGTCACCATTCCAAACTATCGGTGGCTGTTTTTCTGTTGCTGATGCTTTCGACTTTTATTCTCAAAATGTTTGAGTATTTCGTCTCATTGAGTAACGTGTTACTCTGTGATCATGCTCTAAAGCGTGCTTCTCGACCACGGCCGGGAAAATTACCATTATTCTTGTTATTATCATTATAGTGACACGATGCGGGAGTTTTTGGGACTCAGCCTCATGCTCGTGTACTAATTTGTGACTTCAAGGACAAGTGGATACAGAGTAGCTTGTTTTGAAAATTTCCGTGGCAACTGGTGGAATGCGTATTCCTGGAGAAAGGTTATAAGTATCTGACGGTCCCATTTTCTTAAAGCTCAGGAAAATTTCTTTTTGGTTTGAGAGAACCTGTTCGCCGAGCACTTTTTAGTACCCTGCCGACCGCACATGTACTTTATAGTCCACGTAAGAGCTCGGAATTACTAGCCCTGTGAAGTCGTCTGACTAGGCCCGACCGATTGTAGCTCCTTTGAAAGCTGATAGAAAAACACCACGGTTTTGCGATGATTACCGGCTGACATCGAACAAGTGATTATCGCAGCTCACGTGCACAACTGAAGAACCCGAAATCGTGCCCTACCATCTAGCGGGGTTTTCTGCATTCTCAAAGACTGACCTAAAAGACGCATACCTGCAAATACCCCTGCATGAGGAATCCGGTACGGTAACGGCCGTCAGCACTCCTTTCGGCTAATTTCAGCGCAAAATTTAACCTTTTGGTCCCAGTTTCTCACCTGCTATTTTCCAACAGCCTCTTAACCACGTTACCCAAAGTCTTGAGGTTGTTGAGGCATACCAAGATGGTACTGTTTTCCATGGCTCCACTCGGACTGTACATGACTATCGTCTTCTTAGTTCACTGGAGCCATCCAATAAGTTCAAAGTTTCCACTGACCCGGGCAAGTGTATTTTCGGTGCGTAGGTTTTCTTGTCTTTGTCATGTTAATAATCCTTAGGTATTCTCTTGGACCCAGCAAGCTTAGCCCCGCTGGCTGAAGTGAATTCTCCAGAAAACTCTTGTAGAAGAAGCTCTGTTCTTGGTGACCTTCCATCCAGAGTGTCCTATTCATCTCGACCATTGGTCCACCATGACAGTTTCCCGAGACAACCAATACCACTGCCGCGAGGAAATCATATGAAGGATACAAAAGCGTATTTCACTCCGGTCATTTTGGGTCTGCATTGAGGTTTGGCGTCAAACAAAATGCGGCGATCTCCTGTATTTTACTCTCATCTTGGTGGCTCTTCGATCCCGGCAGATGGACCACTTTGCTCTACCGAAAGCTTGGCCATTCCTCCGGTATTCTGCCTTGTTACATTGACAGGTCTGCATTAAAAGCATTTGGGTGTTGACAAAATGAAGTCAGTAGCACAAGTTATTTGTTGATGGCTGGAACTGAAAGCAGATATACTAGGAACAGTAAAGAACGGCAGGCTGTGTTTGTACAAGGAACATTCAAAACCTTCAAAGTGGCTTCTTTGACCAGCGCCCTGTGAGGCCTGGCAGCAGGCGCATGCAGACTATGCAGACCATTCTAAGGTAACATGATGCTCTGGTCATCAATGATGCTTTTACCCGTTAGCCAGGGAAATATTTAGCAAATTGATCTACGACTGATTTCACACAGACTACTCTCAGCCGAACATTCAGCGAAAGAGTTCCGTTACTGACAATGGCACCCTCCGCTGCTAAACTCCTGGATGAGTGGTTAAAATGTCTTGGTTGAAAACATGTACACAATGCTTCACTCCACGCACAGTAGACTGGTTTCGCAGAGAATCATGTACGCAGGTTAAAAAGTGCAATTCATTCTTCAATTCCCCAATTATTTTTGGACTTGATCTTGCCTTTGACAGTCTCTTCATGCAATATCATAAACCTGCTCAAGATGCCATGAGTGAAAGTCCATCGGTAAGAGAGTTCAGGATATCCAGTTCCATGCATCAGCATCCATGTTACAAACGATATTTTTCATCCGTATGAACTATCCTTGCCGAACTCTCGATTGTTTGTTTCATTGCTCTAAACCATTGTCTCCAACTGGACTCTCACCGCCGCCTTGAGCGTGAGTCGCTCAGCTTGAACGTCGTTGTGGCTGTATTCGGTAATCTCGTCTTCCGTATCTGACCTTTTGCTGTAATTCAGTCGCAGTTGTTGATTTGTTGTTCAGTTTGGAGCGTAAGAACCCAGAGGGAACATCACCGAGGTTTGCTCATTGTAAAATTAATTAATTTGTTGTATATAGTACCGTAGCTATTTGGAATCGACTTTGTTTCGAATAGTGTTGAAACTGGTTTCCATGTGCCTCTCGAATGTTCCGGTGGCCAGACTTCACAGTGCTCAATATCCTTGGCAAGCACTGGGACATGAAATTACGCAGCAAATCGGCAAACCGTTCCGAATCAAAGGACAATACCCTTCAGGTGAATCAAACCCATTTGCCCGTAGGTGATGGTCACGTTTCTTGCACAGGCTCTAATATATCAGGTTGTTCTAGGGTGGGCTCAGCTTCTCACAGAGCTAAAGCTGATCTGTTTTTAACTGAGTTGACGGAGGAGCAGGTTGCATACCAACTGGAATTAGATAAGCAACGTTAGCTGCTCGAGGTGGGGAATGAGACGAAAATGGCAAAAATGCGTTTCGCACTCGCCGAAGAGGAAAATCTAGTCAACGTTCCGGCGGCTGTAATTTATACCATCTGTGTAATTGAGATGTCGTAGTCCGAGAGCCGATTGTTAGTGTAAGTTGAAGGTTGATTTCTGTTTTTCCAGATGGGCTATCTCAAGACCGGCGGCCTGAGTTTTCATTTTACGCGACGGGAACCGTACTTTCACTATCCTGTATCGAGAAGAACTAACCATTCAAAGACGTCATGCTGACCAGGTGAAAAAAACGGAGAAGTTCAGCCAGATGTCATTTCACATGTATTGCACCAACTGGCTCTTCTCACCTAGATACCTTTTAATCGGAGAATCCCACGGAACAGCTGAACATCCAAAGGTGTGAAAGAATTCGTTCGTTACCTCAAAGAGATGGCAAAAATTCCTATTTTATTTTAGCTTGTGGCGGATGCGATATTCAAGGTTAACTAGTCGTGTTTTGCTACACGGTTTTCCCTCTGCGGTATTGCATAACTTTACAGTACGTGATTCCGGGCGAACGAAATATAGAGCCGCACTTCATTTGGTCTTAGAATCCTCGATTGTTGTCAGTTCTTCCCCGGGTTCAGCCCACTCACTATATTCGACCTCAATTCCTCTAACACAGTGACTACCAGGCGATTGCCAATACCGGTTCCATTATGTTCGTTCTCCTGATGGCCTACTGGCTATGGCCTTGCACTCCTGGTCAGCGTCACTCAATAACCATGAGGAAGAGCACACGATCTCACTAGGCACATTGAAAGTCTTTGGCCGCTTCTGGAATCAAGGTTCACTGTCCAAATTGCCCAGCTTCAAGTCTCTTGCAGGCCTCGCCTTGTGGACATAGCATTTTCAGAGTAACCAAGCCATCCGGGTTGGTGTCGATGGTGCACAATCACAGGCTTTTGCCATGAATGCCGGTGTCCCGCAGGGTTATGTTCTTTCGCCTACCCTCTTCCCGCTTTCCAATAATGACCTCTTCTACACCACCGCCAACCCCACTCAGGCTTTTACTGATGAGGCACTTCTTCACTACGCTCTTTCTTGTCACACGTTCAGCAGTGCTACCGCCAACATCGACGGCAACGGATGTGCCCTTGTAGCAGGGCTCAATTCTGATCCTGAACAGACCTCTTGTGCATCTCAAGATCGTCTCCACCGCTGAGTTTCTCAAATATTTTCATCAACCGCTCTCAAACACCATTAGTTCCCTAGCCACTTAAGTTTTGCTTCCAGCCTAATTAGTTCCTCCAAATCAATGTCCTTCCTGAGCCTTTTGATATTTATTTCTTCGTTCTGGTCCTCACACAAGTGTTCGCTTGTGCCTTGTAAAGGGCGCGGAACTGATTTTCTGTTCCGCTCTAGACGTTTCTTCAAATCATCACACCTCCTACTGTACAGAATTTAAATTTGACCCACACTTGAATACTGCTGTCACTGGTCGTCTTCTTCTTTTACTCTTCTCGACCGGGTTCAGAGCACGGTCATCCGTCGAGTTTATTACCCAGTTGCACTCTCCGTTATCCCTATTTTTATGCCGTTGTTCAGGGTTTCGTTCCCTCGGCCTTGCCTCGGCTGCTCCTGTTTTCAATAATTGACAGCGCATTTCAGAGTATAGGCAGCCAGTCACCCCATTCAGGTTCCTGTCTCTTCATCTCAGACCTCATGTTTTCAGTCTGGATTCCCCAGGACTGTTAATTCATTGAACACCCTTACCCTCCCAGTCTTCCCACACACCTACAATCTTTTTTCTTTTCAAAAGCGGAATCAAAAAACGGGAGTTGAATTGAATGTTCCCTAAGGATTTTTCTTACCGCAAGTAGTCCAAGCCATGTTTCGTAAAAACCGTTTACAGAATGAATCAGAAGGTGGACTGAGCCCATCTGGGGACATCTACTCCTCGGCTGTCGAGCTAATCGTGTTCCGTGGAATTATCCATCATTTGCTCAAAATTTGCCCATCTCGAGTCCAGATGGGTCCTGTCTACGCATGCTGCTTTGGGTTAAACTAAGAGTCGCAAGATATCTTTTTTCAAAACCATAAAAGAACATCTGTTACGTTAGGATGCCATTTGTATTATTTTCTTTCTATTTTGCCATAGTGTTGCTTTTTGCTTCATACCATAAATTCCACTGAAGATTTCGAGAATTCTTCTCTAGAACACTCTAAGTTGGCAGCCTTACGAGGTCGCGAACCCAAGCCAAATCTTTGGAGGACGGTGAGACACCCGCTTCAAGTGGGCATCAGACTTCTGACACCATGCCAGTGTTGGTCAGCATCTTGGACCGGCTCTCTGTGAATACTCCGAATCATCCATCTACCATTCCTGTTTCTGCCCCAGATAAGTATACCTTGAAAGGCGTGAAAAAACAAACTTCCTTAAAAGATCTGGGCATATGTTTGAGCACTACGTCGACTGGAGGAAAGCCGATTTGAAGGCGAGTAGGCTGGAGACCACGACTAAGGTATCCCAGAGCAGCCTCTTGAAGAGTAGTAGCCAGCCAGCGTACATAAATGATTCTATCTGCAACCACCACAAAAATTTGGATGAAGCGATCGACCAATCCGACTTGATCCACTTTGGACCGTGGTGACCGTCAACACACTCACCATAAAGATTTCGTGCTTGATTTATCATAACCGGCGATCCAGTTTTTTCAGCGAGAGCAACTCGAGGAGCTTGAAAAGAGCAGATAGGAGAAATCAAAGTAATTCAGGCTTCAAACGCTTCTTGGTCCTCCCTTATAGTTTTGGAAAATAAAAAAGTATTGATTCATCGGAAACCTGCGACTTTGATCTCTCCATCCCGCGATAGTCAACAGAGGACTGCAAAGCCCGAAAAAACGACTGCCCCTTGCGGAAACCACTATAAGATATTCAGTGCAATAGCCGAAAATGACCGAACTCGGGCGCCTAATTAGGTTCACTTCCTGCAATGTGGATTAGGCTGGTAAAAACATCTTGCCAGATCGATCATCAATCCGCTGGCCAAAATAGTTTCGAACTGTAGATAACTGCCCGACCAGCAAAAGGTGCGACGTCTTGAGTGTTCTAACAAGTTATAAATTATTGAACGTTCAGTCCGAGCTGGCATGCTCGGGTGGTCCATTGGCTTGCGTGAAGAATGTTATTCCTTCCATTTCCAGGTACTTTATCGGGAGGCGGTTGAATCTGTTTGTGTGGAAGATCGAGGTGAACAAAAAGGACGCTTTCTTACTCCTTAGATTGTTTGACCTTAAAGCGATGTCGATCATTCTGAGAAAGTGACTGTTTTCTGGACACCGTTTTGGATCTGCTTCTTCTGCGCCGTCTTCTGACGTTTGATATCGACCCAACTGTTTTGTTTGGGTAAGTAAGTCTTACTAGACTGAATGTTCCAAGGCCTCCGTCGAACCCGTTCTGGATCACTTTCATTTTCTGTCCTTCGGCAATTGTACACGCTCGCGGTTCGCGTTTTGCTAAGCCGTTGCGTTCATTTTTATTCGGTATATTTTTCGTATTGATACTTTTCCGGTGCCACAATACAAAGAATACAACTTCACATCTGCCAATCGACTTGCGTCTTCTCTATTTGTGCAATAGAGGGGACCAATTTGGTGCTTCGTTGTGAGACCGAGTACAAAACACGTCCATTAGCCGCGCCCGAAAGCCTTCTACGTTGATGAGCCCAAATCCCTCCAAACCTCTCCAGATTATTCGTCTTCTTAGTGAGTCTGTGATATTTAGCTGCCTCTTGTCCCCTTCTTGTTGCACTGTACATATTTCTTACGATATATTATCCCAGCAAAGTCATGTCTGAGGATAAAATGCAGCTCAACACAGACCGCTTTATCTGCAGTTGCTTCCAACACAGTAACGTTTATCCCACAATGCCCTGAGGTTTGATTTGCAGCCTTAGAGCTGCAAGTTGAGGCACATAGGACTGTCGTCCATTGCCAACGGTTTTCCTTCGCCTTAGGGGCAATCCCGGGCTGTGATGTCACCTCAGTGAGGGATTTGGTATCAAATCCTCCTCGAGTGCAGCCGTACGATCGGCCTAAGGAGGCAACGCTTTGGTATTTCCTTCCTTCTAGGGAGGTAAGCTTACGTCAGCTAATTGGCCGGCACCCCAACGGGGATAGAAAAACCCATCCGCCACCAAGCTCACCTTCGGTCCCTGGCAGGGCCCGCCGATTATGGTTCGGAATATTTAAGGAACTGTGGTTGAATTCATTACACTTTCGTGTTCAGACCACCGTAACTGCTCTCCACGCGGACTCGTCCTTGGAACGAGCAGCCGCAGTGGCCAACGATATTGTAGCGGGTGTCGGCAGTAGGGCTAACTCCGTTACCTCCACGACATCGCTCAATCCTTGGGGCGTTGATCTGGATGAATCGCCGGAGAGGCCTGGGCACTCTCGATCCGTCCAGCACTGACTGTCCTTGAAGGACAGAATCGAAACACCCATCCCTCGCAGTAGCCCACGTAAGCAAAGGCCCGGGCGGGCGCCCTCTACTGTCCACGTCCGCCGTGAATACGTCTCACCTGCACATTCCAAACCAGACTATCATACCAGCGGTTTTCGTTGCTTCCACCGCGCCTTTGGACCAGCCGCCCTTAGGTGAAGACAGCCGTGTTCACACGCGGCCCGAAACGCCCCTGCCGGCTATTAGAAGCAGCCGTGCCCGCCGACAATCCGCCACAGATTGGCCGTTTGTCTTACTTGCATGATTCGTGCACTAAGGCTAGGTTCTTAGTTGATGCTGGCGCCCAAGTTCCTGTCTTGTCGGTTGGCAAAGACAAGCCACGAGCTTCCTTGCTTCGACTGTCAGCGGCGAATGGTTTCTTCATTCCTACCTATGGCACGAGACAGCTTGCGGTCAACCTGGGACCACGATGACAGTACTTGTGGACGTTCATCCTTGCGGACGTTCCCACAGGCATACTGGGGATAGATTTTCTGCAGTACCATGGATCAATTGTTGATTCACTTGGGCTGCAGATTATCAATCCTTGGTTGGATACTAAATTTACAGGTGTCGCAGCTCAAACAGATGCATACCGAATCATAGGTTTGTCTTCTAATATTTCTCAAGATTTTCAGTCTTCATCCAATAAATTCCCCACTTCGACCAAACCTTCTGAAAAAGTATATACAGTGACCGATCGTGTGGCACACCACGTTGTCATTCTCGGGCCAACAGTCACGGCACGACCTCGCCGACTGGCACCGGACAAATTGGTCTTCGCCAAACGTGAGTTCGACACTTTCTTTCTAAGGGTATTGCTCGTCCTTCTCATAGTCCATGAGACTCACCTCTACACATGTCTCGTTAGAAAAATTGACATTAGCTGGCGACCATATGGCGACTATCGTGCACTAAACTCGGTTACCCATTATGATAGTTATCCCTTACCCCACATACACAACACCACTGCGGTACTTCATGGCACGACCGTATTATCTAAGATCAATTTGGTGCGAGCCTATTGCCAGATTTCAGTCGCCGCTGAAGATGTCGAGAAAACCGCCGTCACGATTCCTTTTGGTTTGTTTGAGTTCCTACGTATGCCTTTTGGTTTTCTAAATGCTGCTCAGACATTCCAGAGGTTCGTCGATAGCACTACACGAGGCTTGAAATTTGTTCACGTCTATATCGATGACTAGGCGATCACACCGCCTAGCTTAGATAAACGCTTCCGGCACTTGACGCTACCATTTCTACGTATGTTCGAACATCGAATAGTGGCCAACCCTGATGAATGTGAACTTCGCAAACCGGAACTTTCGTTCCTCGGCCACAAGATCACTCGAGAGGGTGTTAAGCCTTGCGAGGATAAAGTGCGCGCTGTTCTAGGTTATGCCGCACTGTCCTTTATCAAGAGGCTTAAGGCACGCTTGGGGCTAATTACCTCCTATCATCGTTTCGTACCCCATGATGCTGGACTTTTGTTTCCAGTAACTGACTCAGTTCGTGGCAATCCACGTAAGTTGTCGCTTGTGGATGCCGCACGAGTGGCGCTCTCGGAGATTAAAACAACATTAGCTGAGGCCACACTCCTAAAGCACCCAGTTCCATTCGCCACGCTAAGCACAGCTGTATGTGCTTCCGACTTGGCTATCGGAGCTGCCCTGCGGCAGTCTGTTTTCGAGATTTGGCAAAGGTTGGAGTTTTTCTGTCGACAGCTCACTCCCACGGAGAAGAAATAAAGTGCTTTCGGTTGCGAAATGCTGGCTGCGTGCAACGCTGTCAAATACTGCAGCTATGCAGTCGAGGGTCGATATTTCCTCCTCTATACCGACCATGGGCTTTTGATATATGCATCGCGTACTTATACTAACCAATACTCCCCACGGGATGTCAGCAATTAGGACTATATTTCCCTGCCTGGAAAATTCTTTAAGCCAAGGAGTAGATATTAACTTGCCGTTCAGACCCACGTTCACCGTTTGTCTACATGCATGCAACATCTCGCTTCGAAGCAGACCCGAGTGCAGCGACGACAAGTTTTCGTTCCGACTGAACTCGAAACTTGTTTGCATGTATTCATTCGTGTTGATTCAGTACGGAAACCACAGCAACAGCCTTATGTATTTCCATTTCGAGTGATTTCTCACTACGATAAGACCTTCAAGGCCGATGGACAAGGTAGCGTCGATACAGTTGGCATCAACCGTCTCAAAGCCCCGCTCATTAATGAAAACGTCTCGCCCAATGACATGAGGTTCGATGTCAACCCTGCACTACCTGTCGGTGGTGCCTCGGTTTCACGTCACGGTTTGCATTTAGCGTTACCTGCTACTGTTTTGAATGGAGGTACCGTTTTAGTCGAACGCACGACTTGTGGACTCAATTCCCGTCCAGCGAATAAAGACACAGAACGACAGCGATTGACGGTTTTTGTACTTGTATTGATTGCCCTGTATAAAGTACAGGAGAAGGGAGGCTGATCGAGCTAATCACCAGAGCTGATGAGCTGGAGCGCGCCTTGCCGTTTTGACGTAGTGTGACGAAGGTTCTTTTTTTTTAACGTGTTCTTATTTTCACACAGGTGGACTTAAACAAGGCGCGCCTAAGCTCTAAGCTCACGATTGTATTTTATTGAATTTGGTGTCTGCGAAGCCGCTACATTAGTCCCCCTCCAGAAGGACGACCGAGTAGGAGAACTTTGACCTAAGAGAGCGTCGTGAGTTGAGCCAAAATCCAGCTGAATAGTTCCAGCTGGAAAAGGTTTGTGCTCAGCACCTTTAAGGTGATCTAAGGACCTCTGGGCCATATATAGCCGCAGAGAAGGTTACTCACGCGTGAACTGGTGGGGTATCCTCTCCCCGCGCTCTCTATCTAGAAACCCTAAGTGGGGACAGGGACGTGCCAAACCATGTACAAGGCACGTAGGCAACAACAACAAAAAAATGGTAATGTTCACATGGTGACACATGTCCATTGTTAGTGGTGTGCCAGATTCTTCCTAGGTAAACAACGACTGACCCTGGAAGAGATAAGAAAAACTGGATACAGTACGCAATCAAAAGGGGAAATCTATGTAAGAACAATAAAGTCAACGAATCGTGCAGGGAAACAAACATGCCTACCAGACCTGGTGGAACGTGATGGGGGGTCGACCTGTGACTCACGCGTGCTGGAGCTAGATGTTGTTGGAGTCGGGCAAACGTCTGGGTTTTTACCATCGACGGGCAACGGCGTAGGCTGGGTTTCCGAGTCGACGAACGCTGGCTTAAGGCGGTCGATGCTGACGGTTTCTTGCCGACCATTGAGATCGATGATGAACGTTTTTTCTAAACGCCGAATGACTTTGTGCGGGCCAGAATAATCTGGAGTCAACGGGCGGCGGCTCGGCGTCCGCAGAAAAACGTGCGTGCACGTATGTAGGTGGCTGGGAATAAACGACGGCCGATTTGTCGAACGGACAGGAATACCAATATGCTGACGCATGTAGATCATGAGACGTTGAGTGTAGTCTCCAAGGTTGGGGAAAGGTGCGCTCACCTCGGGTGCGACAAATTCGCCAGGGAGACGAGCGGTGGTGCCGAATGTCATGGACGCAGGTGTGCAGGGAGTGTCGCTGCGCAACGTATTGCGAATGCCCAATAAAACCAGTGGTAAGACGTCCATCCACTGAGGATTGTTGTGAGCACTGAGCGAAGTTTTGAGGTGCCGGTGAAAACGTTCGACCAAGCCATTTGCCTGGGGATGATAAGCTGTGGTGCGAATACGCTTAGTGCCAGTCAGTTGGAGGAGATTGTCGAAAGTGGCAGATTCAAACTGAGCTCCTCGATCGGTGGTTACTGTGGTAGGACAACCAAAGCGGGAAATCCAGTGTTCCATGAACGCACGGGCGACAGTTTCACTGGATACATACGGAATTGGTATGGCCTCGGGCCAACGAGTGAAACGATCAATACAAGTGAGTAGATACATCATACCTCGGGACGGTGGCAAGGGTTCCACAATGTCGACGTGCACGTGAGCGAAACGGGCGTCTGTAGTCTCAAAATTTCGGACTGGACTGGTGGTATGTCGCTGAATTTTGGCTCGCTGACAAGCAATGCACTTACGTGCCCACTGACGAACGTCGCGATCCATGTTTGGCCAAACAAATCGGGCACGGACTAGTTTGCATGTGGCCTTGATACCCGGATGGGATAGACCGTGCAACACATCGAAAATTGGACGGCGATGTGAAAGTGGTACGATTGGCCTTGGGTGATCCAAGGTGGTGTCGCAGAGGATAATGCCAGCAGATGACGGAAGAGGCAAGGCCCGCACTCGGAGACTTGTATCGTGAATGGTTTGTTGAAACTCAGGATCCTGCTGGCTTCGTGCCAGGTCCTCGAGATTGATACCGAGAGCAGCGGGCGACCCGAGACTGTGGATCCTGGAAAGAGTATCTGCAGCCACATGAGCTGACCCGGAGATATGACGAATGTCAGTAGAAAGTTGTGATATGAAATCCAGCTGGCGAATTTCTCGTGGAGAATGACGATCAGACGCGTTGCGGAAAGCATACAGTGGTGGCTTGTGATCTGTGAAAATGGTGAATTCCCGTCCTTCCAGAGCGTGGCAAAAATGACGTGTGGCGGTGTAGACCGCAAGTAACTCACGACCAAACGCACTGTATTTGGATTCTGCGGAAGACAGGCGGCGTGAGTGAAAAGCCAGAGGCTCCCAGGCGCCGTCCACGGCCTGCTGGAGAACGCAGCCAAGTGCGACATCGGAAGCATCAACAGCGCTACTGACGGGGGCATGAGGATCCGAATGACGGATAAGAACCGCAGACGACAAGGCCTGTTTGAGCTGAGAAAAAGCCTCCTGGGCTTGATCGGTTCATATGAGGGTTCGCTGTTTTCCCGCAAAAGATCAGTGAGCGGTTGCATCAGGGTGGCGCAGTGTGGAATGAACCGGCGGTAATAATTGACAAAGCCGTTGAAACGTTTGAGCTGTTTGAAGGACTGTGGAAGTGGAAATTCGGCAATATCACTGACCTTGGTTTCAGCCGGACGAATGCCGTTGGCGTCGATGATGTGACCGAGGAAGAGCCATGACGGCTTCCCTAATTCAGTCTCGGCGGCATTGATGGTAACACCGTGCTCTGTTAACCGCTGGAAGAGCTGTCGAAGATGAAGCTGATGTTCGTCGACGCCGGGGCTAGCGACAAGAATATCATCAATGTAAGGGTGAACGAAGGGCAGCCCGCGGGTAACACCGTCAGTAAACCGCTGGAACGTTTGGGACGCGTTGCGCAAGCCAAATAGCATACTGAGAAACTCAAATAGATCAAACGGAGTGGTAACGGCGGTTTTTGCAACGTCCTCGTCGGCGACCGGAATTTGATGATAGACCCGGATCAGGTCGATTTTGCTGAAGAAGGTGGATCCAGCCAGAGCAGACGCGATATCATGAATGTGAGGCACAGGATATCGATCTGGCGTTGTGACCTGATTGAGGCGACGATAGTCACCACACGGAAGCCAGTCGCCTGAAGTTTTCTTCGGCACCATGTGCAATGGAGAGGCCCACGGGCTGTTCGAAGGACGGATGATACTTGGGTCCATCATTTTCTGGAATTCAAGACGAGCGACGGCCAGTTTGTCTGGGGCTAAGCGACGAGGACGGGCAAAAACAGGAGTTCCAGAGGTACTGATGTGATGTACAACAGCCGAGCGCACCACGGGTAAGTGGTTTGCCGGTCCGGTTAGAGACGGAAACTCAGCTAAAATTTTGGCGAAGGTATCGTTGGCGATAGGAGCTACGGACGGTCGAACAACGTTGACCAAGCAGACAGATCCAACAACAGCACGATGAGTCACAGGGTCGGTTAACTTACGAGAAGCGGGATGTAACGAAAGGTTGAAATGATGCTGAAAATCAACTCCTAAGATGGGCTGGGAAACGTCAGCAATGACAAAAGTCCACTGAAAAAAACGACGCAACCCCAGATTTAATTTGAGACGCCTAGTACCAAAAGTGGATATACGAGACCCATTGGCTGCCTGAAGCTCTGAAGTGTGCCGGTGCTGACTATCAGAAGGGTAAGGGGGAACGACACTGATCTGTGCGCCAGTGTCAATCAAAAACTGACGGTGGGAGATGAGGTCCTTGATAAATAGAAGACGGCAGGGTGTAGGGAGGCCAACGGGCGCTGCCGTACCTACACGTTGGCCGACGAGTTTCCCTGGTTGTCGTGGAACGTGCACAGGGGTGTACACTTCCTGGCGCTGGCACGATACTGGCGGTGATACCAACAACATGCCCAAGTGTGTGCATCGGGAGAGGCTGGCCCAGGAGGACTGCGAGCGGCAATAGGCCGAAGGGTGCGAGTTGGGGAGCGGCTACGACGTGCCAAACGTGAAGACTGAATAGCGGTCACGTCCGCCCGAAGGGCACTGAGTTGTGCAGCTAAATCTGTGAGAGTCGCCTCCGTAGTGGTTGTGGACGAACGAACACACTGACTAATTTGGGCGGAGGTGGTTTCCATAAAACGGTCCACCGCCAAAGCCAGTCTGTCTAGTGAGACTTCATCTACGAGAAGGGACAGAGTGCATTGCGCTTGTTGGGGTAGCTGCTGCATCCACAATTCTCGCAACATCATGTCACCAACTTGGATGCCCTTGGCCAGCTGTCGCATACGACGCAGAAGCTGTGAAGGCTTCTGGTCACCGAGGGAAATTCCACTAAGCAGCTGACGAAGACGGTTTGAGTTGGAGACCCCGGTGCGTTCTAAGATAGCCTGGTGAAGAATATCATAAGCCTTGTCCGTGGGTGGGTTGGAGATGATATCCTCGACAGCTTCAAGAATATTTAAAGGCAGTTTGGCAGTGAGATGCACATACTTCTGTTGCTGGGAGGTGATTCTGGAAGCAGCAAACTGAGCGTCCAGATGAGTCAGCCAAAGGGAGGGATTACCCGGAATGAACGGTAACGCCTTCACTGGGCGCGTAATAGAGAGCGTTTCAGGCACCGCAAGGTCAGACATAGTTAACTTAGCGTCATCCATATCAAATAGACAGCAAAATAAATATACGATGGCTGATCGAAATCAACACCAAAAAAGGCTCAATACGTATGTGCACAACGAAAACAAAAGGAACGCGGAAGGGCACGGACGATATAATAAATAAATAAAAATTATTAATAACTTGGAACGGGCTCACCAATTAAGTCGAACGCGCGACTTGTGGACTCAATTCCCGTCCAGCGAATAAAGACGCAGAACGACAGCGATTGACGGTTTTTGTACTTGTATTGATTGCCCTGTATAAAGTACAGGAGAAGGGAGGCTGATCGAGCTAATCACCAGAGCTGATGAGCTGGAGCGCGCCTCGCCGTTTTGACGTAGTGTGACGAAGGTTCTTCTTTTTTAACGTGTTCTTATTTTCACACAGGTGGACTTAAACAAGGCGCGCCTAAGCTCTAAGCTCACGATTGTATTTTATTGAATTTGGTGTCTGCGAAGCCGCTTCACCGTCTCACGTTCAAGACAGCATCTTCTTGGCTCTGCTTCCTCCCTGAATGAGACTGCTGCCTCACGTTCAAGTCAGCAGAGCATGCGCATAAAACCGTCCGTGAATGAGGCTCTCTTCTCACGTTCCGGCCAGGAGATTAGTTGACTATCACGTTTATGCCACTGGGTCAAATACGACCTGATTCATCGCACTCTGCAGTGATAAACTTTCTGTTTTTCTTTTCGACACGATTATACACATCAATAATTGACACTGCACGATTGGCTGGTCCCAGAAAATTCGGAGAAATTTGCATCAAAGTTTAGATTCCTGTTCAGCACCATAGTTGTTGTTCCTTGCCACTGCAAAACCTAAGGAATTGGCTCACTTATATCGTGCTGGTTAATGATTAACGGACGCTGGACGTTGTTACTGTGGCATACCTGGATAACGATTCAGGCAACCGAAGTCGTTGACAACGAACCTGGTTTACGCTCGACCATCATTCTACAGTTCCTGCATACCACGGATTCCGTCCGTCAGCATCCTACAGCACAGCTACATTCCCGAACTTTGCGCTCGTTCAAGTGCCTCCCACGCTTTCCAGCTGGGAGCTGCTGTACTGATGTAAATCATTCTGAGAAAGTGACTGTTTTCTGGACACCGTTTTGGATCTGCTTCTTCTGCGCCGTCTTCTGACGTTTGATATCGACCCAACTGTTTTGTTTGGGTAAGTAAGTCTTACTAGACTGAATGTTCCAAGGCCTCCGTCGAACCCGTTCTGGATCACTTTCATTTTCTGTCCTTCGGCAATTGTACACGCTCGCGGTTCGCGTTTTGCTAAGCCGTTGCGTTCATTTTTATTCGGTATATTTTTCGTATTGATACTTTTCCGGTGCCACAATACAAAGAATACAACTTCACATCTGCCAATCGACTTGCGTCTTCTCTATTTGTGCAATAGAGGGGACCAATTTGGTGCTTCGTTGTGAGACCGAGTACAAAACACGTCCATTAGCCGCGCCCGAAAGCCTTCTACGTTGATGAGCCCAAATCCCTCCAAACCTCTCCAGATTATTCGTCTTCTTAGTGAGTCTGTGATATTTAGCTGCCTCTTGTCCCCTTCTTGTTGCACTGTACATATTTCTTACGATATATTATCCCAGCAAAGTCATGTCTGAGGATAAAATGCAGCTCAACACAGACCGCTTTATCTGCAGTTGCTTCCAACACAGTAACGTTTATCCCACAATGCCCTGAGGTTTGATTTGCAGCCTTAGAGCTGCAAGTTGAGGCACATAGGACTGTCGTCCATTGCCAACGGTTTTCCTTCGCCTTAGGGGCAATCCCGGGCTGTGATGTCACCTCAGTGAGGGATTTGGTATCAAATCCTCCTCGAGTGCAGCCGTACGATCGGCCTAAGGAGGCAACGCTTTGGTATTTCCTTCCTTCTAGGGAGGTAAGCTTACGTCAGCTAATTGGCCGGCACCCCAACGGGGATAGAAAAACCCATCCGCCACCAAGCTCACCTTCGGTCCCTGGCAGGGCCCGCCGATTATGGTTCGGAATATTTAAGGAACTGTGGTTGAATTCATTACACTTTCGTGTTCAGACCACCGTAACTGCTCTCCACGCGGACTCGTCCTTGGAACGAGCAGCCGCAGTGGCCAACGATATTGTAGCGGGTGTCGGCAGTAGGGCTAACTCCGTTACCTCCACGACATCGCTCAATCCTTGGGGCGTTGATCTGGATGAATCGCCGGAGAGGCCTGGGCACTCTCGATCCGTCCAGCACTGACTGTCCTTGAAGGACAGAATCGAAACACCCATCCCTCGCAGTAGCCCACGTAAGCAAAGGCCCGGGCGGGCGCCCTCTACTGTCCACGTCCGCCGTGAATACGTCTCACCTGCACATTCCAAACCAGACTATCATACCAGCGGTTTTCGTTGCTTCCACCGCGCCTTTGGACCAGCCGCCCTTAGGTGAAGACAGCCGTGTTCACACGCGGCCCGAAACGCCCCTGCCGGCTATTAGAAGCAGCCGTGCCCGCCGACAATCCGCCACAGATTGGCCGTTTGTCTTACTTGCATGATTCGTGCACTAAGGCTAGGTTCTTAGTTGATGCTGGCGCCCAAGTTCCTGTCTTGTCGGTTGGCAAAGACAAGCCACGAGCTTCCTTGCTTCGACTGTCAGCGGCGAATGGTTTCTTCATTCCTACCTATGGCACGAGACAGCTTGCGGTCAACCTGGGACCACGATGACAGTACTTGTGGACGTTCATCCTTGCGGACGTTCCCACAGGCATACTGGGGATAGATTTTCTGCAGTACCATGGATCAATTGTTGATTCACTTGGGCTGCAGATTATCAATCCTTGGTTGGATACTAAATTTACAGGTGTCGCAGCTCAAACAGATGCATACCGAATCATAGGTTTGTCTTCTAATATTTCTCAAGATTTTCAGTCTTCATCCAATAAATTCCCCACTTCGACCAAACCTTCTGAAAAAGTATATACAGTGACCGATCGTGTGGCACACCACGTTGTCATTCACGGGCCAACAGTCACGGCACGACCTCGCCGACTGGCACCGGACAAATTGGTCTTCGCCAAACGTGAGTTCGACACTTTCTTTCTAAGGGTATTGCTCGTCCTTCTCATAGTCCATGAGACTCACCTCTACACATGTCTCGTTAGAAAAATTGACATTAGCTGGCGACCATATGGCGACTATCGTGCACTAAACTCGGTTACCCATTATGATAGTTATCCCTTACCCCACATACACAACACCACTGCGGTACTTCATGGCACGACCGTATTATCTAAGATCAATTTGGTGCGAGCCTATTGCCAGATTTCAGTCGCCGCTGAAGATGTCGAGAAAACCGCCGTCACGATTCCTTTTGGTTTGTTTGAGTTCCTACGTATGCCTTTTGGTTTTCTAAATGCTGCTCAGACATTCCAGAGGTTCGTCGATAGCACTACACGAGGCTTGAAATTTGTTCACGTCTATATCGATGACTAGGCGATCACACCGCCTAGCTTAGATAAACGCTTCCGGCACTTGACGCTACCATTTCTACGTATGTTCGAACATCGAATAGTGGCCAACCCTGATGAATGTGAACTTCGCAAACCGGAACTTTCGTTCCTCGGCCACAAGATCACTCGAGAGGGTGTTAAGCCTTGCGAGGATAAAGTGCGCGCTGTTCTAGGTTATGCCGCACTGTCCTTTATCAAGAGGCTTAAGGCACGCTTGGGGCTAATTACCTCCTATCATCGTTTCGTACCCCATGATGCTGGACTTTTGTTTCCAGTAACTGACTCAGTTCGTGGCAATCCACGTAAGTTGTCGCTTGTGGATGCCGCACTAAAGAATTCGAGAATTCTTCTCTAGAACACTCTAAGTTGGCAGCCTTACGAGGTCGCGAACCCAAGCCAAATCTTTGGAGGACGGTGAGACACCCGCTTCAAGTGGGCATCAGACTCCTGACACCATGCCAGTGTTGGTCAGCATCTTGGACCGGCTCTCTGTGAATACTCCGAATCATCCATCTACCATTCCTGTTTCTGCCCCAGATAAGTATACCTTGAAAGGCGTGAAAAAACAAACTTCCTTAAAAGATCTGGGCATATGTTTGAGCACTACGTCGACTGGAGGAAAGCCGATTTGAAGGCGAGTAGGCTGGAGACCACGACTAAGGTATCCCAGAGCAGCCTCTTGAAGAGTAGTAGCCAGCCAGCGTACATAAATGATTCTATCTGCAACCACCACAAAAATTTGGATGAAGCGATCGACCAATCCGACTTGATCCACTTTGGACCGTGGTGACCGTCAACACACTCACCATAAAGATTTCGTGCTTGATTTATCATAACCGGCGATCCAGTTTTTTCAGCGAGAGCAACTCGAGGAGCTTGAAAAGAGCAGATAGGAGAAATCAAAGTAATTCAGGCTTCAAACGCTTCTTGGTCCTCCCTTATAGTTTTGGAAAATAAAAAAGTATTGATTCATCGGAAACCTGCGACTTTGATCTCTCCATCCCGCGATAGTCAACAGAGGACTGCAAAGCCCGAAAAAACGACTGCCCCTTGCGGAAACCACTATAAGATATTCAGTGCAATAGCCGAAAATGACCGAACTCGGGCGCCTAATTAGGTTCACTTCCTGCAATGTGGATTAGGCTGGTAAAAACATCTTGCCAGATCGATCATCAATCCGCTGGCCAAAATAGTTTCGAACTGTAGATAACTGCCCGACCAGCAAAAGGTGCGACGTCTTGAGTGTTCTAACAAGTTATAAATTATTGAACGTTCAGTCCGAGCTGGCATGCTCGGGTGGTCCATTGGCTTGCGTGAAGAATGTTATTCCTTCCATTTCCAGGTACTTTATCGGGAGGCGGTTGAATCTGTTTGTGTGGAAGATCGAGGTGAACAAAAAGGACGCTTTCTTACTCCTTAGATTGTTTGACCTTAAAGCGATGTCGATCATTCTGAGAAAGTGACTGTTTTCTGGACACCGTTTTGGATCTGCTTCTTCTGCGCCGTCTTCTGAAGTTTGATATCGACCCAACTGTTTTGTTTGGGTAAGTAAGTCTTACTAGACTGAATGTTCCAAGGTCTCCGTCGAACCCGTTCTGGATCACTTTCATTTTCTGTCCTTCGGCAATTGTACATGCTCGCGGTTCGCGTTTTGCTAAGCCGTTGCGTTCATTTTTATTCGGTATATTTTTCGTATTGATACTTTTCCGGTGCCACAATACAAAGAATACAACTTCACATCTGCCAATCGACTTGCGTCTTCTCTATTTGTGCAATAGAGGGGACCAATTTGGTGCTTCGTTGTGAGACCGAGTACAAAACACGTTCATCAGCCGCGCTCACACATCTTGTATAACTTGTTTTACTCTCTAGCTTAATCAACGAGTGTCATCAGTTGGAACCAAGCTTTCATCTACTTAAAAATGACGGTGATCTAGGCGAGTCGACCGGTAACGGCAATTTTAAGACCCCGGGTTTTTACGAGTTCCGGGCTGAAACTCTCAGGCTGGTGAAAGCCCCCACACCAAACTTTATAGCACGGTGCTACTGGCTTCGGAAGGCTTAACCCAGCACGATCGTTCCAAATATTCGGAAAACAATATTTTTACGCAAGGTCTCGGAAAAAGAGCATATTAATTATGTAGAAGTTATTCTGGAAAGACTGATGGAAATGGGTCTTTGATGGAAGCTGGAAGAGTGCTACCTCATTCAATCAAAAGCTACTTATCTGCGACTTAAAATCCCGGCCGCCGTCATCCACACAGATCCAAACAAAAAGAAACAAGTTACTTCACGGCCCAAGCCGAGAACACTTGAAAACGTCGGACGTATTTTCAAGTTGGAATTTTACTGTATTCGACTCGTGACAGACTTTGTCCAAACGGCCACCCTTTGTTTCACTGTGCTGGAAAAGGGTAAAAGGGCTTGAGTGGGACTCCGGATGAGAAGATTCGCCTAACATCCCGCGGGAAAGACTGTTCCACACTAATACTAGCATTACCTGATGCATCTACCTCTGCGGGGAGATTTACACTAGACACCGATGCCATGTATTCAACGATCGGGGCAGTACTGTCACAGCTTGGGAGAGGTAACTGAGAACACGTGGCAGCCGATGCCTAGAGGGAAGCAAATAAACCTACCGTGCAACTAAGAAGGAAACGTCGGCCCCCGTGCTCCTTTTTAGGCATCGCAAACACTATCTGATCAGCCGGGAATTCCTCGTCCGGACAAAACATCCATCCGTACGTTGGCTTCAAAGTTTCAGAAACGATGGAGGTCGGAGTGCACGGCAGCAAGCGGCCTCTCGAGAGTCATCAGGATTACCAGCTAGAAATCACAGAGGTTTTCCATCCTGTGTAGCTTGAAGGGCAGTAACAGTGAGGCTACAAAGAGCGGCATATAGATGATAGCAAAAGGTTCAAACAGACGGCCTAAGAACGCCTCCGATTTATGACCGACCTCTCTCAGAAGGAGACCAAAAAGCGGGGACGGAGATGGCAGGAAAGACTTCGGAGGCTGGCTGCCTGCTTACGAATTGAGACTAGCTGAAGTTGGAAGAATCGATACTTTTTGGTCAAGGTCCGAAATACACTCCACCATCATCATCGCGCAGTGTTAAGCAGCAGGACGCGTCCTACTGACCACCACCTTTCTCACCGAGTTGCACACGGAAGTGGCAAGAATGAATGTAAAGGTGGACAGGGAATAGACCTGCACAGAAGGAAAAAGGAACTACAACCCAAGGATAGTGACGGCTCAGACACTGGTAAGCAAAGTGCTTCAATTCCTGTTCAAACACCAGGGTCACACCGGCAGCAGCAAATTGGAAATCGCTGCTAGACAACGGTTCTGGTGCCTACATTTACTAGGATTTGTTGAATTTTGTAATACGTTTGAATTCCGCCGCTGTTTCAAAAACCCACCTCATGGAAAAAGTCACATGTTTAATCGATCATGAACATCATATCTGCCACACGTTGAACATGGCTCCTGATGCATGTAGACGTTTGCAGGCATTGCTCGTATTCTTACTGATCTTCTGACCACAGATTCTTTGTATGATTCACCAGATTCACACTGCATGTTGCTATCCGGAATAGGAGTATTATTGGGCGAAACTAGCAATAGAGTCTTCCTCTGACGACTTTCTGTGTTAAGCTGTACCTGGTCGATATGTCTCTGATTACTAGACATCGTGATAGTCAAGTATGGCCACCATTTGACTACCGTTTCCTACCACAATTACGCCACTGGAAGGCCGCAAATTACTCCCTCTGAAAAAGCTCACGCCAGCAGAAGAGACACATGCAAAACTGGTTCTGAAACAGCGAGACCTGACTAATGGTGTTGGACTCTTACTAGTTGTACTATGACAAGCATTTCGGTTTTTGCATCAAGAAATTATCACCAGTTTGGTCTAGTTCACCAAAAGACAGGATTGGTAGACTGTACAATACTTTGAGAAGTACGGAAAAAGGTTTCAGCAAGTTCGTTAGACTGGGGGTGGCGGGGAGGAGCGTACAAATGATGACAATCAAGTTTTTCCAACCAATCGTCAAAGGATTTGGCAGAGAAATTAGCACCAATATCTGTAACAAGTGCACGAGGTACTCCTCCCCTACTGGACATTTTGCGCAATGCGGTCTGTGGGAATTCGGCTTCTGGTGATTCAGCCCACAGTAGATCCAGCCAGCGAGGAAGAGCAGCAACAACTACCAGTACATGATACTTGCCCAGAAATGGACCACAGTAGCCTGCATGCACACGCTGCCATGGTTCGCATGAAACTGGCAACAAGAGCCATTTGCTCGGGCTTGAATGTAGCTTGTTTGAACACCGCTGACAGTTCACGGCAGTATTGATAATATCTGCCTTTCAGTCAGGCCACTAACATATCAATGGGCTGAGTACTTCATTTTTTTGACTTTTAAGTGCCCGAAATGAAAGTCTTGAATCACGGCTGATCGAACCGCTAGAGGAATAACAATACGATCATTGGAGCATAACAATCCATCAGACGTGTAGCGTACTACTCTGTCTATATGGTACACTAAATTAATGTCAACAATATCTAAGACGACACTAGCAAACTAAGATGGGCGGAGGAGCGTGCTGTGATAAAAAGGCCAAAAGGGTATGTACATTAGGAATTAAGATGAAACAAAAGGTGTGACACAAACTCACAGTTGTTCAGTGTTCTTGTGAGCAGGAAATGAGCGCCAAAGAGCCAATATCCACCAATATCTTCAGTTCAGTTCGGTCTGACAGCCATCCGTTGGACAGAACAGGATGGTGTTAGGCGAAGTGCCAATAGACGCCGTGGAAGCTTCTTAAATGTTTTGTTTCTCACAGTTAGTTCTGACCGATATAATTCCAAGACACTCCAAATCAGAAGATGAGACCGTGCCAGAACGAAAGATTTATTGACAGTCTTTTTGTATTGCTCGGTGATGACGACAAAGTGGTGTGTGTGTTTTACATTGAGACGTCGGTACAACAAAGGAGTGTTGCGCCAAGGGACGTTGAAAATCATGGAAAAAGTCGGAAATGTACAGGTACCTTCACAACTCCCCCGCCAGAGCGTTTGTTGTAAAAATAAACGTTCGATAGAAAAATAGAAAGAGGAAACGGTTAGCGAAAGAAAACGTCAACTAACAAAGTCTTGAAATCTGACAGGATGTCGAACGTATCTGCCAGAACGACGGGCTACCAGGGATGGTTGTTTCTTTGGTGGTGTTGACGGGTTTGGTGTAGTGTCAGGCGTGATGATAGAGACTGGATCATCAGCAGGAATTTTTGGTGGTATGTCTAAGGATGCTGATGGTGTCGGTGTTGCTGGTGATGGAGGTGTATCAAAATACGCGGGTTTCAATCTGTCAAAGGAATCAGTGTCTGGTTTATCGGCTTTCTGAACCACGAAATATTTGTCTATACGACTAAGTACCTAAAATGGACCTTCATACGGTGGTGTGAGTGGTTTACGAACAGCATCGTTACGAATAAAAACGAAAGGTGACGTATATAGATCATTATGTACAAAACGTGTGTGGATGACGAGCGAGTGGGTATTGGACGTAGATGTGACATACGACCTTTGAGTTTTTGGACAAACTGGGATGGGTTAGAACTGGCAGCAGTGCTGGGTTGAACATACTCATCTGGAAGGTACATGGTGGTACAGAAAACGAGTTCAGCCGGCGTGCTGTGGAGGTCGTCTTTGACTGATGACCGGAGACCCAAGAGAACTAGTGGCAAATTGTCGCTCCAGTTATTGGGGTTTGGCTGTGATATCAGTGCTGCTTTGAGTTGACGGTGTGGGCGCTCCACCATTGCCATTGGACAAAGAATGGTATGCAGTTGTTGTGATGTGTTTACAGCCAAGCAGTTTAGTGAACTCACGAAACAAAGTCGATTGGAATCGGCTGCCACGGTCTGTGGTGACGGTAGACGGTACACCAAATGTAGCAATCCATTGTTGGAGTATCACTTTCGCAATATTTTCTACTGAGGTGTCGGAAATGGGTACTGCCACCGGCCAGCGAGTGAAACGATCAACAACGGTTAATAAGTGTGTATGTCCATTTGATGGTGGTAGTGGACCAACAAGATCGACGTGAATATGTGTGAAACGGACGTCGGGAACGATGAACGTACTGGGAGGAGAAAAAGTGTGGCGGTGGACTTTGTTTCTCCAACACTGTAAACACTGTTTAGTCCATAATGCAATGTCAGAATTCATACTGGGCCAAACAAATCTGGCAGAAATGAGTTTGCGAGATTCACGAATACCAGGATGGGAACGAGAATGAAAATGATCGAAAAGAATCTTTCTGTAGGAAGTTGGAACGATAGGACGAGGGTTACCTGTAGACCAGTCACATAGGACTGTGCCATCGGCTGAAGGTGGGGGAGAATCGGTCAGCTGGAGGGTGGAGGATGTGCGCAATTCGAGCAAGGATGGATTATCACGCTGGAGGTTTGCCAGTTCCGTAAGATCGAATTTAGTCTTCACCGTGTTGATGTCAGGTCTGGATGAAGCATCAGCCACAACATTATCAACTCCACGCACGTAGCGGGTGTCTGTTGTGAACTGAGAAATATAATCCAAATGGCCGATGTCTCTGGGTGAATGTCTGTCAGGCTTGGCATGAATTGCGTGTGTCAGGGGCTTGTGGCCAGTGTGCATACAAAACTGTCGTCCTTCCAGAAGATGGCGGAAATGACGGATGGACAAGTAAATTGCTAGGAGTTCACGAGAAAACGTGCTGTACCTTGTCTGTGCCGCCTGGAGTTTTTGCGAGAACGCTAAGGGCTGTAATTGATTGTCCACAATTTGATGAAGCACTGCACCGACTGCAGTATTTGATGCATCAGTTGTTAGGATTAACTCAGTATTTGGATCCGAATGTGGATGATGCAGCATGATGACAACTACGAGAGCAGTTTTGGATTCTGCGAAAGCTATCTCGGCCTCGGCAGTGAAATCAAGTCTCGACGTTGGACTTGAGTGGATCGGCCAAAAGCGAAACGATGGTCGCACAATGGGGGAACAAGCAGAGTTAGTAGTTCAAAATTCCCGAGAAACGGTGTAACTGTGTGATCGTCTTAGGTGCAGGAAATGATAGGATGCTGCGCACCTTGTCTGGGAGGGGTGTCAATCCGTTTTGATGGATATGGTGCCCGAGGAAGTCGAGGGACGGGACGCCGAACACGCATTTATTAGGGTTCAGCTGAAGTCCGTATTGTTAAAAAGGTTGGAAGAGTTGACGCAGATGGACGGCATGCTTCGATGGAGAGGCGCTGCCAATTAAGATGTCGTCGATGTAGCCAAACGCGAAGGGTAAACCTCGATGCACTTCATCGATGAATTGTTGGAACGTCTGAGCAGCGTTTCTCAATCCAAATGGCACACCTATAAACTCGAACAGGCCAAAGGGCTTGGTGATGGCTGTCTTGGGAATGTCTTCTTCGGCCACGGGGATTTGGAGACATGCCTTTACGAGATCAACCTTGGAAAAGATTGTCGTCCCAGAGAGATTCTGTGCAAAATCATGAATGTGTGGAATCGGGTACCTGTCGAGGACAGTGACGTTGTTGAGAGCGCGGTAGTCTCCACAGGGTCTCCAATCACCAGATGACTTTGGAACCATGTGTAAAGGCGAGGCCCATGGGTTTGAATATGATCGAAGGATGCCAAGATTCATCATGTGTTCGAATTCAGGGCGTGCAATACGGAGTTTGCCGGCGTTGAGTCGGGGTTGTTGAAAGTGGACCGGTTGGCCTTTTGTGGTGATGTGGTGATACACAGCATGAGAGACTGGGTCGGTGAACTGACACGGCTTAGTGAGGGATGGAAACTCCTTCAAAATGTCAGCAAACGGCGATTGCGGGATCGCCAGCCGAATACCCAGGCAGTTGGTGCATTTACCAATGCTGACTGCACAAAGCTTGATTGTGGTGTCTACCAGCTTGCGATTTTTGAGGTCCACAGTTGGGCCAAAGTGTGAGAGGAAATCCGCGCCAATAATGGGAGTCTGAACATCTGCCTGGATGAAAACCCATTGAAAAGAGCATCGGAGGCCTAAATCAAGAGTGATGGACCGTTGGCCGAATGTTGCTGTGTTTGCTGCTTGCAGTGTGAAGTGAGATGGTTTGAGGCTATGATGTTTGGGTGGGGGGATTACACTGATCTCGGCCCCGGTATCAATGAGGAATCGAAGGCCACTGGATCGGTCAACGATATAAAATAGGCGACTTTCATGTGGAGAGCCAGCCGTAGTCGTCGCCGCTACTGGCTGGCCTGGTCGTTTGACTGTGAGGTGGAAGTGCGGAATGAACATGGAGGATCACAGCGGCGTGCCTGGGAGCTGAATGTGCGGTGGTACCAACACCAGGTTTGTTACCGGCGGTTTCTGTACCGTGACCTAGGTCGACGAGGTACTTCGGCGGACACAGGTCGATGAGTAGTTGATGCGTTGCACATTGCACCGACCTGATTGCACAACATGCGAACGGTTTCTTTTAGGTCCGTAATGTCCTTATCGACATGAGAGTGATGGGATGGGGAATCGGGACTGCGAGAACCGTCACCACGGCGATCTGGGGCAGGAACTGGTAATGTCAGAGGATTCGTGTGTCGGAGTGGTTTCGGCGGGTGATGTCATGTGAACACAGGGTCTACCAGCCGGGTAGAATTCCATTATTCTATCGGCGTGTTGCGCAACTTTGTCAAGAAGAGTAGTGGGCTCCGGCATTGGCAAGAGCTGCTGCATCGGGAGGGGTAGTTTATCAACCCATATCTCCTTGAAAATGGCGTCGTCCATTTGACGTCCAGCCAGTAGCGACCGCATGTGGCGCATAAGCTGGGACGGAGTTTGGTCTCCGAGCTCCACCGACGTGAACAGCTCCCGGAGCATTTTTTCGGCTGATTTTCCGGTACCCTGAATGACTGCTTCCTTAAGCTTCGTGTAAAGAGCTTCTGGTGGAATGGGATAGAGAAAATCTTCCACGTCAACGGCGATGTCAAAAGGAAGCGCTTGGACAACGTGAGAGTATTTCACGCGCTCTCTGGTTATACGTCGAGTATTAAATACGGCTTCTGTTTGTCGTAACCACACCCGAGGGTTGGACGCGGCAAAAACGGGCAGTTTGAGAGCAACCGCGCGGATGTCAATACATTCGGTGTCAGACATGGTGAATCGTGTGGAACTTGGACCAAAAGAATCAAGCTAGTGTCAAAGGATGGAAAAACAACATGAGCTCACCAATTTTGTAGCGTACAACTCTGTCTATATGGTACACTAAATTAATGTCAACAATATCTAAGACGACACTAGCAAACTAAGATGGGCGGAGGAGCGTGCTGTGATAAAAAGGCCAAAAGGGTATGTACATTAGGAATTAAGATGAAACAAAAGGTGTGACACAAACTCACAGTTGTTCAGTGTTCTTGTGAGCAGGAAATGAGCGCCAAAGAGCCAATATCCACCAATGTCTTCAGTTCAGTTCGGTCTGACAGCCATCCGTTGGACAGAACAGGATGGTGTTAGGCGAAGTGCCAATAGACGCCGTGGAAGCTTCTTAAATGTTTTGTTTCTCACAGTTAGTTCTGACCGATATAATTCCAAGACACTCCAAATCAGAAGATGAGACCGTGCCAGAACGAAAGATTTATTGACAGTCTTTTTGTATTGCTCGGTGATGACGACAAAAGTGGTGTGTGTGTTTTACATTGAGACGTCGGTACAACAAAGGAGTGTTGCGCCAAGGGACGTTGAAAATCATGGAAAAAGTCGGAAATGTACAGGTACCTACAGAAGTGACCAAAGGGCACTCTGTGCGAGTAACGAAGTCCGGAAATGGTCGCTTTTCATTGTTTTACCGTCCATGGCGCAAAGTCGAGATCACAGGTGTGAATTACTTACGGGTATCGTGAATCAGGTCTTCTCTACGCACAGGAAGTGGCTGTACCGACAAGTAGTCAGAAGTGTGCAACGTCTTGGATGTAGGAACATATTTGGATAGAAAGTCTACATGCCGAAAGTGTTCAGCATTTTGATGAACGATATCGTAGTCTTAAGAGCTCAGTGCAATACTACAGCGTTGAGCCATTGCAGCTGATGACTTTGCTGGTGATTGTGTGGGGCGGTAAACGAATTCTACCGCCTCATGGTCGGTGACAATGGTGAACTTGGTACGAAAAAGATATTTGTGTGGGCGTTTCGCTCCCTAATAGACGGCCAGTGCCTCCCTCTGCGTCTGAGAATAACCCGTTTCGGCTTTCGTGGGTCGCCGTGAAATGCAGATCACAGGACGGCCACATTGTTCCAGAATAGCACCAGTGTCTGTCGGAGATGCATCAGTAATTACAGCGGTATGATCCTTCGGTGAAAAAGGTTCACGAACCACATCCGACTTCAGGAGTGCCAACGGATTACGCAACGAGCACCCGTGAAATGGAAACCATGAAAAACACTAAGCAGAAATAAGATCGGACAAACAGCTATACCTCTGAGGAAATTTTGAATAAACCGAGAATATTACAGTAATGCACCGATAACAGAAAGGAGTTCGTGAATGTTGGTGGGCGAAGGTACGTCAATTAAAGGCGATAATCGCTTGGGGTCTGCGGAAAAGCTCTCGGAATTTATGGTATACCCCAGGCATGAAAACTACAGAACACCAACAACACACTTGTTTGGATTGATTGCAACGATTAACTGAAGAAATTGCTCTACTAAACAACAAAGGCGGGAATCACGTATACTTTTCGATGGACTGTGAAAAACAACTTCATCTTGGCAGCATTAAGCTCCATCGAGACCGGCTACAACTGAATCGAGAGACTGTTGGGATGTGGCAGTAAGGGATTATACTTGTAAAAGCCAAATGGAATATTGATGACCGTCAACAAACTAGATTAATCAAAAAGTGGTATTTGTAAATATGCGTCCTTGAAGTCAATCTTCGAAAAGACTTTGGAACCCGAAAGACGATAGAGCACACTCTCTGGTTCTTCGGAAGTACACGTGCTTTGAAGTAGTCTTTTGTTGAGAGTCAACCGATATTCACCACATATCCGTGGGGTTTTGCCGTCGGCCTTGAGGGGAGTTACAATTTGAGTAGTCCAACTGGATAATTTAACTGACGTGATGATGTTTCTTCCATACATGGATTTTATGGCGAGGCGAACTGATTCACGTAGGCTAAATGGTACGATGCGCCGTTTGATTAATATCGGGTCCCTAGAAACTTGCAACCTAAAAAGCGGTATATGCATCCCGCCAGAAACCTTGGGCATTGGAGGATGAGGTTCCAACGGCGAGAAACGCCGGCCTGAGTGCTAGACGAAGAAATATTCACGCGTCACTAACGAGAATTTTTAGACCTAGGATGGACGGACCAGAATCAGAAATGAGAAACTCACAAGGGATGGGAAGACGGTTGGAAACTTGAATCGGAATGATACGTGAACCCGTAAATCGGTGAAGAATGACCAGTGATAGCTCGGATCGTGACATCAGTAGTCTGAATGTGAGCATCAGGGGAAAAATATCAAGAAGAGATTTTGAAACAATATACTCGGTACTGCCCGTGCCAACAATAAACTTATGAGAATTTCCGTTCGGAGTGAACAAAGTCTGAGTAATAGGAGAAGGAGAGTTACGGACAAGAGCTAAAGCAAGGGAAGAAATTTCATCTTCAAGTAAAGCTGGATGAAAGACCATGCGACACAGTTTACGCTGTTGGCAAACACTCTGTGTTACCTGCCTTGCAGTATGAAGAGCATTGAGAATTCCGGTGTGGACAAGAAAACAGGGGATAAAAGCATCCACAAGAAGCACAATTCCTCAACAATTTGTGCACAGAAGTATGAGAATCGCTTAGACCCTTGGGAGAAATGCCACTGGCACGCAAACCACCGGCAGTTTTGAATTCTTCCGAAGTTTTTTGCTAGTACTTCTTTGTGGTGTCTGGTTTATTGAATAAAAGTGCAATGTTCACGTGCGCAGTTTTAGATTTGACATCCTGATGCCATTAGCAAATAGTTCTTATGCCCTGAAGTGTGCGATCACCCTGAATTAGTAATCCCTGCTGTAATTCTTGTATATTCATTCCGGCAGTTAGACTATCTGAACGTTGATCAATAAACTGCGTCCCATAATCAAATTTTGAAGCTTGTGTCTGAAGTTCGAGAATAAAGGCACGAAAGGACTGGTTCTCTGTGCGGACGAGAGTACTGAACTTGGCTTGTTCAGTTGCAATAAAGTTATTGGGTTTTAAATGATGAAGCAAAAGCGCCTTCGGTTTGCCACAAGAGGAATTCACCGGAAAGTCCGGAAAAGCGAGGTTCTTCAGCAATGCATATGTCTCTTTGCCAATAAAATGTGAGAAAAAAGCAGTTTTATTCTCAGTGTTCAATCCACTTTTAGTCAGACACCAAATTTTAAAAAGGTTAGAACAGTCCCCGCAATCCCTGGAGGTACAACTAACATCGAATAGCTCCATATCAGCTGAGTGCACATTGGAATTTCCGTACGCGACGCCAAATGTGATGCAGCATGTAGTAATGTAGTGTTATCCCGCACAGAATATCACGAAGTGAGAACGCGGATTTGGCACAAGACTTATCGTAGTATTTGGTATTTTGCGCACAAAAATGTAAAATATCGGCGTAGGTGAATGCAACGGAAATGACAAAAGTCATATGTTCAGTCGGTTGTGAATACCAAAACTACTCAACAAAGTGGTGCGAGGCCAGCCTGATACGACTAACTGATGCCATGGCGGTGGTATATGCAATTCTGGGTGGATGGATATACGAATAGGAAGTACATGGTCGACACCACTCGGCCCAGGGCCAAACTTTGGAAGTGCACTGCTGGAGGGACTATTTTAAGCTTTGGGCGTTGACAAGACCAAAAAGACAGCCTATCATTTTTAAGGCAGCGACCAAGTAAAAAGAACAGAAAGTTCTGTTAAGGGCGTTTCCAGACTTCAATCCCGTCGAATGGGATCGGACACCACCACGATACCTTCTCACGTATAATAGCACGGTTGATCGTTCCACTGGACGAACAGCACAGTTTCTACGGACCAGTAGAGAAATAAGACAGCCAAGTGACAATTGCCTACCTACCATCGGCCGACGGCCGATGTTTGTCACAGAATACGAATTCAAGATGGCCGACCCTTTCGGGAGAGCAGATCAAGAGACCCGTTCTCAGCTAGAAGCTGTATATAGGTATCAAAGATATTATTTTGATAGAAAGTCGTTTGGCACTGCCTTAAAAGTCGGCTATCAAGTGTGGTTTCATAACACCCAACCGGGTCCTGGAATACCGGACAAATTACACAGGGAATGGCGGGGGTCGTATGTGATCGAAAAGATGTTGCATGGGACGCTGTGTAATTCGGGACTCCAGAAGGTCCAACCCGTCGTTTGTGATGCATTTCAGTCAGCTTAAACCATGTACACCATCCAGCAAACCGGAATTGAACCCCAAAGGGACTCGTAGACCAACCTGAATAGGCAATCGAACTAGAGGTGCCCAGTGAGGTAAGTTGTACGGGGGGATGGGGACGACGCCTTCAGAAGAAGGGGAGCATTCTAGGGGGAAACCCAAAGTTACGGCTGTGAATTAGCTTACTTGTCTGGATAAGGACAACCGTCTCCCCTTCGTGCTATTCCGGGCCTCACCATGTGCGTAGTTTTGGACGCAGAGTCGCAAGATATTGAGTGTGAAAGCCGAGAGAGCGCATTCCTTACGTGACGATACCACTTGTATCATTATCATTCTATCTTCCCGTAGTGTTGCCTCGTGTTTCACAATACAAATTCCGTCGAACACTTCAAGAATTCTTCTCCAAGCTACTACACATCAGTGTTGTGTTCCTCCATTTCTTCAGACTTCGAATGGTTGCTACCATCCCGACATTGCGCTTAGAATTCACAAATGCTTGATTTCTTCTTTGTAGAGCCATTAGTTGTTAGCATCGGGATCCCCTGGTAACTTATATTCTCTTCATGGGCAGTTTGTTTGAGGATGCCATCTTGGTTTGTGCCGGACAGGGCTGCATCACTAAAAGCGGTTTTCCAAGGTAAGCTGCCATTGTAACGCGCCAAGATAGATGGCCACGCCCATCTTTATCAGCGTGAGTGCTGATGTTTGTTTGTGCACCTGCTGAGCTCAGGATCACCGAGTTTTCCTTCCGTCTTAACAAGTCGCCCACGCGTAGCTCCCACGGAAGAAGCGGCTTCCAAAATACTCCAGCAATAACATCAGGCGGGCACCGTCCAAGGCTGCGTCCTGACATCATCGAGTGAGCGCACTGCAATTTATCTCACTTTTCGCAATACCAGAACCAATAGAGCATACTGAAATCACTCCAGCCAGCAGTCACGCAGACCAAAGTAGCAACGAAACCAAGCTGGGGAAATGGCACCTCAGTTGTGTTGCAAATCGGTTTCGTAATAATTTGTTGAATAAAAGAAAATAACTGGTAAATTAGGAGTTTTCGTTTACTTCTCAGTCTTTATCGTGCACTAAGTTAATGTCAACAACATCTAAGACGACACTAGCAAATTAAGATAGGCGGAGGTGGGTGTTGAGATAAACAGCCAAAAGGGTACGTAAATTAGAAATTAGAATAAAGCAAAAGGTATGAAACAAACTCAGTTGTTCGCCTTTCTTGTGGTTAGGAAATGAGCACTGAACAGCCGATATCCACCAATATCTCCAATTCCGAACTTTCTGACAAAAATTCGTTGGACAGAACACGATGGTATTGAGTGCCAAGCTAAGCCTTGGAAGCTTCTAAAATGTTTTCTTTCCCAAATTTAATTCCGGTTAACATAATTCCAAGACACCACAAATCAGAAGGTGAGACCGTGCAGGGATGAAAGATTTATTGACTGTTTTTTGTATTGTGCGGTTGTGACGTTCAGAAAGATTTGTGTGCTTGTTTTACAAGAAAACTTTGGTGCTACAGAGTTGACCAATCAGAGCCAACTTCTGTTGCAATCGTCCTCGGCTTCCATGCTTGGTTCAAGCTATTCTGCGTATGTAGCCGTGAAGCTGTTTCTGGTAGTTTCACATGTGACGCCAGCAGAATCCCCATAGTTATTCATTCTGTCGCTGACTTCGGTACTGTCCGATTGGCGGAGTGAACTTTTACATGTCAAAGGTCCCTCTGTTGGGACGTTTGGCGTGGATCTTGAATCTTCTGAAGCCACCCTTGGGAACACCAAAAGGAATAAATGCGCTCTTTTATGTGTACATTTTCGAACTTACTCAAGGTAAAGAAGAGGGAAAACAATTGCCGGACGGTTTGTTGCACCACTACCAACATTGGGGAAGGTAAACAAAATTTCCGGAGCACGTTTTCCCAGAACAAGGAAAACTGCCGCTGTGTACGCTATGTGGCTTGGTTTCGTCCGCGTCAGAACTCGTGGTTGAAACCAAGGCCGCTTTCGGAGACAGGTGAAAAAAGGTTACATCCAATAAAAAGGTTTACTTAGATGTGCTGAGACACTGCAAAATGTGTTGGTAGATCTGGCTGTTCAGCAGATTTTCGCAGCCTTTTTGGATGGGAAGGAATACTCCACCCAGTCCACTAGTGGGAAGCAGTGAGTCACGTATGCCGTCTATAACAAAGGAAGTTAATCAATTTGATTAGAAGTTGCCAGTGTATGGGATGTATATGTATATAATAAAAATTTAATTTTCAAATTGATATTGCGCATTAATTCCCTATAGTGGAATATTAAGCATATTCAACGGTGAACAATATCACTCATTCTGAAAATCAAAATCGAATAATTAATGAGGTAATGACCAACATGATAGTTTAGTACAGACAGCGTTGCTTCTCGAGACCAATCTCCATTACTTGAATTAGATGAAAGACTTCGTGCACTTTATTTCAGTAACATCATCGAAGTTAACCGCAAATGTTATGACTCCTAACAGAAACAAATAAGCCACGGTTTACTTTAATTGACAAAAAACAGTAGATAGCTTTGACCCTACCGGATTATTCAACAAGTCAGATTGCCCGCGAAAGACCGACTTTAGAGCTCAATTTAGAAACGTCGGTAATGTAAGTTACCTTCTTCGATTAATTTCCCTTTACTCGAGACGGATTCAAGCCAGGCCTAAAGAGTGCTGCGGTCAAACAACCAACATTTAAAAAGGCTTTCGAGTGTGCTCATTTGTGCTTGCAGTAGTGTGGGGTGCAACGGGCACTTCATAACTTGGGGTAGTGGGTGTATTAGCAAAATATATTCTGAGGACTTTTCATGTGAGTTTCACTGAGCCGCAGAGTTCCTCCATAGCAATAAACATCGAAAGCTTCTTATGAGTTCATTACTTCCCCCACCTGCCTGACCATATCCTAAGCAACTTTTGTTCCTTCGTTTGGGCTACATCTCCTGATGGTTTACCCCCTTCCGTTTAACAGTTTGTGGCCCGTCTGTCAATCAAATTACCGACGAGAAATCTGAGACACACGACTGAAATGTTAAGTTTCTTTTTAAAACGTTTTTTTTTGTACAAATTTAAGCTGGATATCCCATTTGAAACACTAAAAACTCCAGAACCTGATTAGAGCACTTCAGGTTGGGATTCATCCGACAAATTCGATGCAAATTCTATGTCAGCGAAGTCAATGAGTCATGGCACAATCAAAAGCAGTCCAAAAACAGTGAAATTATATAAGTTAGTGGTTCAAATTTCTTGAAATGAAGAGAACTAAGTTTTTGATCGTAGATCGCCTCCGGAAGGAGTGTAAGCCACGGCCCAATAAAACGTATTAACAAGTATACTGGCCGATTACCAGCAAGGAAGGGAAAGTTTCTCTTTGGGAAAAACGTGTGACAAACAATACTTCTTCTGTGGCGGTCACACGTGCGCGACTCGTACAGACTGGAAGAAACCTTGGTGAGCCGGAGATCAGTAGGTGCGCAAGCAAGCGTCAACACTCACCGATAAAGGTGGGCATGTCGATCTGCCTGAGCGGGTTACAAAAAAACTTGGAAGACCCTTCTGACTTCACAAAGCGATTTTAGACCATGATCATCTCTTGGACAGCACAAGTGAAGATTTAACGCATTTCTATTTTGTACCTTGTTGCACAAGGAAATGAAAACTGAAACTGAAGGTGCCTACAAGTATATTCAAGATAAATAAGCCTTTTCAAAAGTATAAGTAATGAAAATAAAATCTACAAATAAAATCTGACCAGCGGAACAAAATTTTGGTTTCGCTTTTCTTTATAAAGTTCTGATATGTTGTGCTATTATCACTGTGAGGCCGGTTAAGTCTTACTATGCTACTTCCTCATCAACGGCGTTTGCCAGTTCTTCCCATCTATGTGTTGACCACCTATCCGTCACTGCAATGCCTCGCACTACATCACCAGGACCACCACAGCAGCTTCCCCCCCCAGCCTATTAGAAGAAGAACGCTATGGATGCGGAGAGAGTGGAGGACGTGCATGTAGCACGCATGCCCTAAGGTCAGAAGACAGAGGCTTTTTGCAGCCAGCGTTCAGTTAAACGATAATGTGATAAACAAAACAGACGTAGTCGATTCTTGCTAAAACATCATGTTCATTTTTTAGCATACAACCAACTCTGGCATAAGCTGGTTATTGCTGTCTTCTTATATCATGTCATATACCATCTCCGAACAGTCTGGATCTTTCTGATATGGACCAACTTTCCAAAACACTTTTCCTGTTATCTGTTGTTTGATCTGCCTAGGGACCCCTGTAGCGTACAACTCTGTCTATATGGTACACTAAATTAATGTCAACAATATCTAAGACGACACTAGCAAACTAAGATGGGCGGAGGAGCGTGCTGTGATAAAAAGGCCAAAAGGGTATGTACATTAGGAATTAAGATGAAACAAAAGGTGTGACACAAACTCACAGTTGTTCAGTGTTCTTGTGAGCAGGAAATGAGCGCCAAAGAGCCAATATCCACCAATGTCTTCAGTTCAGTTCGGTCTGACAGCCATCCGTTGGACAGAACAGGATGGTGTTAGGCGAAGTGCCAATAGACGCCGTGGAAGCTTCTTAAATGTTTTGTTTCTCACAGTTAGTTCTGACCGATATAATTCCAAGACACTCCAAATCAGAAGATGAGACTGTGCCAGAACGAAAGATTTATTGACAGTCTTTTTGTATTGCTCGGTGATGACGACAAAAGTGGTGTGTGTGTTTTACATTGAGACGTCGGTACAACAAAGGAGTGTTGCGCCAAGGGACGTTGAAAATCATGGAAAAAGTCGGAAATGTACAGGTACCTACACCTCCACGAACGGGTGTCTATATCTGCTGCTCCTGGTGTTCGGTCGCTGCCTGAAGAACAGCAAAAGCTGCGTGACCGTCAACTATTCCGAAAATCAGGATCATCCATACTTTTCGGTTGAGATTCAGCACCACCACTGATTCGGTTTATAAAACGTATTCAGGCCTATCCAAGCACCTCACTATATGACAGTCCACTCCGTCCATCCCTAAATGGTCCGAAGCGCTCATTGTTCATCAAGGCTCACAACCTTTTGATCGGCTGCCCAGTGAGCCTTAGGCACGTCACCACCGATCAGTACGTCAGGTTGTGCATCGAAAGGTTTTCTCAAAAGAGGCCACCGGCTTACCATAGCTTTATTGAAATCTGTCGGTGCCACCAACGGACTGCTTGCGGCAAAGGTCTATGGTTCGTCAACTGTTTTGTAGTCTACCACAGACAATATTTGCAGTCTTGGCTTCCCAGGCTTAGTGATGTGTGTGTGTCCGACGGCGATGATTGCCAACATGTTTACCGCTCCAGATCATGCTGTTCTGCAGATCTGCGAGCTACTAATGTCTTGTCAGACCCCAGACAATCAAAAATGCCACGGCTCTGATTACCCTCTCATACGTCTTGGCTCCTACAGGGACGAAACCCAGCCTCTCTGGCTTATTTGGGTTGTTCGTCAGGAAGCACACTTTCTCGCTGCTTTGACTTTTGAGTTCCCCAAAGTTGATGGGCTCGAAACGCGGAGTGATGAGTACCCCGACGTTGGTCATGGCAACACTGAGTTCCCCTTCGGCTTTCGAGAGCTAGACTTGAGCCGCTCAAGTGTATGAAGCAGGCGCCGTGCTCTTTGACATTAGTCCATCGAGAGACAATACTACGTTGTAGGAAAAGTGGAAACCGAAAGACAGCGAGTTGCCCCACCGAACTTACAAGTAATCGGTGTCATGTTTTTTTTTTGAGAGATAACATGTGTACTCACCCATGGTTTGGTTCTGGAGTCCCAGTTTGGTTCGATCTGTGACGCGTTCATGCTTGGTCCGGCAGTCATATTGCTGCCCCTGATTATCTGTCCAAATCCGCTTTCTGCTAAGCATGACTGCCAACGTATATACTCGGTGAGGTCTCCAAAAGTGGCTTCATATCCATAACGGTGATTTCTTTCAGCTTCTCCTGTCCAGCGGCTCTCCACCTCAACCGGAACTGTGCAAACAACCTATTTTGGAGCTTGCAATGCTTGGAAATCTGAACGGTAGTTCGGATGGTACGGGGCAATCGTGAACCCAAGCACTTCCATCTCAGACCAGTTGACAAGCAGATGTCATCTTTGGAGAGCGTGACACCAAGACGCGCGCCATCCATCAGTTCGCGCTTCTCACCGAACGGTTGTCCGAAGAATTCCGTCAGTTTATTCCGAGTTCTACCGTTGCGCACTTGAGGTTCTAAAGGCTTATTCGTCTACTGCTTTTACAGTAGGTCCGCGGCTGTAATACATGAAGGAAGGCAAGCTTCGTCCGGGGTCCGCAATTTTAAGCTCAACGAACTAATAATACTGTCTCATGAATTTTTAGTATTCATCCGGAAGTGGGTTGAACGTTATCAGTTTAACTCTGGGCACGTCTGCGACTGATGTGTTTTCTGTCATTAGTTTTACCAGTCCATGGAATTCTACTCTACAAGAAGCTTTATGGCCAGCGGTAACTTCGTTAAAACCTATATCCAAGAGTTTGTTATTAAGTTTAACACGGACCACATCCAGTTTTTGCTAACTTAAGCGGAGTTTCTAGTAAGGATATTCGTAGTCTATTCGAGTCTGCCCTTAGTGGTTTGAAAGCCTCCGCAAGCGCTCTGGTATGCTGCAGCTTCGTTTTTAGTATCAAACCGATCAGGTTAAGCTAGGCCTTGACAGCCAGATGGTGTAGAAACAGTGGAATAGACATGTGACTAGTCAGTACGTTATCTTCCAATAAGTATTTACCTCCTTTCTTGTATATGCCCCTGTTCCCGCTTCCTCTAGTTGCTTGCTACCTTGGGCTCTGGGCCAGGGAGGATGCTGATTTTTCCCTCGTTCATGCCACAGCATCCAGACAACCACTTCAAACCAACCCAAATTTCGAGGGTTGCAAACTGTAGTAGTGGGAGTCGTGTTTGGGTCTTTCGGACGTAAACCTCTGGTTTCCACTACTCAGGTCTCACCAACAGCCTAACAAGTACTTGCTCAGGGTATTCTACCAGGGCAGTAGATGCGTTACATTCTAAAGCACCGCCATTTTCGTCCCTCTTTCCACCATTCTAAAATAGCCCTAGAAAGCGCCAACTGACAACATTTCGCTTCCTACCAGTGGCAGTGTCACTGAAGTGGTGCACGCCTAAGCCACGCTCGAGTACCAAAAGTCATGCGAACACAGCAGAAACCTCATTGTCAGAGTTGCAACACGAAACTGTTTTGGCCACGCAAGCCGAGCGCAAGTAGGACGTAACGGGCGCTCAGAATATCCCACCAGTGTCAAAAAACTGTTCAGCGGGCATCTGCCCCAGTCCCGAAGAAGCAGCTTTTGGAACTACATAAACTTGTCGACAGCACAGCTACCTTCATGCACGATCGGCTTTATTCATACAGCATGCTGTGCAAACTGAATTGAACTGAGCCTAAGCAACTTCTTTGGTGTGCTAGGTACTCAAGAAGTTTCCGCTTCAAACTTTCCATCTCCGTCCCCAATTTCCGTGTCGCTGCTAAATTCCCGTGTACCACTTACCCACTTTCGTCTGCCGTGGAACTCTCCTAAATAAGCATTTTTTGGCTCCCACAGCGTCATAACTTTGGTTTGGTCATCTGCCTCAATGTGGCCGCTATCTTTTATCACATTAGGCCCGCCTCAATAATCCTCGCCTTCAGGCCACAGGATTACTGTTAACTCTTCCATCATATGCTAGGAAGTTCTTGATCCTTCTACAAAGCCTGCTGTTCTGACTTTGTTGATATCTGTCACCACGATCGTACGAGCTTCCTTCTTAATCTTCTCTGGCCGGTTTACCTTGTGAAGTGTGCTACCCCTCTAAGTTGTTGCAATAGAAGCTTTTTACATTCTTTCACGTTCCTCACACTAATAGTGTGGCCTACTGCTCTGAGCTTCACCCACTTTTGTTCGTTTGAGCGTCCTGCTGTCCACTGTTTTACTAGCAGGTTGTTTGACCGTCGCTTTTGGTACTGGGAGCTTTCGAACAGGCGAGACAATTGTCTGCTTATCTGTGAGTAGAATAGTGTAGGATGTAAAAGATTAACAACCCCGTCAAAGGTGAAACACCGGATCATATATTGGTACGTGCAATGATACCTGAAGAAAAATGCGCTAGCTAATGATATCCACTCCGTTCCAAGGTCAATACCAGGATTCTGCGAAGCCATCAAAAGGGAAACGACAATGAAGTAATACAACCCAGGTTTATGGTCACGTTTATTCTGTTTTTATAACGCTGTAGATAGGGTAAATCGTATCTTCCTTTCTGGAGATATGGGCGGTCTTCCGTTGCTCTCCTCCGCGTTTTTCCGTTCGCTTTTGAGCCAAGATCATCCATGCTAAAATTATGAATACAGCGCCAATTCGGTTGGCTGAAGTCAATTTTATTTCTAGATAGTTACGTATTTTATACTCTTCCGTAGCTCCCAACACTGAGTGATAATTTCTTTAACAGAAATGTAAAGATGTTGAAAGCATCACTTCTGGCGGATAAAGGGAGAAATCAACTGGTTTATTGTTTGTGACCCCAAGTCTACCTTACGACGTTTGGGTATTCTGACCCTCAACATTCATCTACTGCTTTCCTTAATGCATTGCGTTGTTTTGTTTAAGGTCCCGTTCGATAGTTTATCTTAATAGGACGTCCTTTAGTTTGGTATTTGATCTAAATTTGCGCACTGAGTAACCTCTTCGCAGTGTTTGGATGTGCCCTCCTGTGCCTCTCTCCGGGACCAGAGTGAAAACCTCCTATGAAGTATGACCTGATAATCCATTTATTGACTTGATGGTTTGTACACAGTCCTAGCATACGCTCCACCGTCCCAGCGATAAAAGGTCCGGGGCCTGAATTTGCGTATTCCCCTCCCAGTACCTGCCTCTGTCCCAGTGGCTGCCCTTTACCTTTTCTAATCAGTCCATGTCCCACTAGTAGCACTGTCCCAAGGCTAACACAGTACCCCGTTCCGGGCCTGAATATAGCTTTGGAGAATGGCATGAAAACCACGTTGCATGACAAGTTGCCTCTAAGTAGTATGGCCATATTAGCTAACTCGGTTTACTACTTCAAAGGCTCGAAACTGGTCTAGTAATATACACGGATCTCTGACCCAAAAGAATCTTAGCAGCAAACCTGAGCAACTCCAATTACTCACTGTGTTTATGGTCAGACTTACGCATTAGGCGGGTCCTGGCGGAATGGTCCTGTTGCTCGACTGATACAGTGCGGCTTACAAGAAAACCTCCATATCCACTACGGTTGGCATGTTGTAATCGGCTGGCGTAAATGTAGGATTGCCAAGTTCATGTACTAAGACACTGATAAACGTGAGGATAAATAAGAAGCCAAGCATCGATCCTTGTGGCATCCCCTGTGATGGCGAGAAGGGACTACCAGCCCAAACTCCCACCTTCTTAGGCATCTAGTTCCCTTCTCTTTGCTTTCTAACTGTACAAAAGCCCTGAAAAGTTGCCTTTACTCGCAAGTTCCGACGCGACGTGCGCTCCAAGGACATGATGGTAGTTGTTCGCGATTTCGGTGTTCAAGTTAAAGCCTAGGTGAGACGGAAACACACAGACGGCTAATGGGGCCCCCAGCCAATCAGACCGACAGCGGTGACCGAAGCATCCAACTAGGTTTCAACAAAAACTATCCCTAGTGAATACAGACTTCTAGCACAAAAAGCGGCACCGACTAACCTGGCTTGACCCTGCGCCCCCACAGCCTTCGACCCAGATCAGTCAAGCTGATATCGATTACCGGTGGCTCTGATGATTTCAAGGCTGTCGACCAATTTGGTCCACTTCTGTGGACACTGGCCACATTCTTGACAGCTCCCGTTTCAGTCCTCTACTCGTCGATGACCAAAGCAGCGCCAAAACCAACTGTCCTCCGCAGCTGCTACTGGATGGCACCCACCAATCTGCTTCCCAAGCAGAATTATCTGCCTGATTATTGGTGTAATCGAATAGCTAGGGTCCAGAAGAGCGATGGACGGAGATCCAGCGGGCCCTGTATGAGGCCGCTAATGCTGTCCAAGGTTCAACAGAGAGGCACAGAAAAGATAAGTATCTGTATCCTCAGCGGAGCTGTGGGATGCGCCCTGATCGAGTCCTCCGGATGCCACTTATGACGAAGTACGAAGATGCCTTGAAAGCCAACTGATTTGAAGCTCGAAAAATGATCGTGAGCAGTGGTGGGTTGTGAAGCGCAAGGTGATGGAAAAGCTGCTGCGATCGGCGAAAGCCGCAACCTTTTTCGTCTAATCATAAACACCAGCCTACAAAGGCAGGCCTAAGTGAACTGATGAAAGAGGCGAACGGCTAACTAACTTAAAATTGAGAGTATCATCTCGTCCCATGTGCGGTGCTTTCTCAGAAACAGTTAAACTCGCTCCTA
Organism: Fasciola hepatica; assembly: GCA_948099385.1. Taxonomy (NCBI): domain Eukaryota; kingdom Metazoa; phylum Platyhelminthes; class Trematoda; order Plagiorchiida; family Fasciolidae; genus Fasciola; species Fasciola hepatica. The sequence continues at coordinate 16,421,139 of CANUEZ040000126.1, read as the reverse complement.
TCCACTAAGCGTTTGCCAGGTAGCATCAAGGGTTCTCCATCGGACAGACTACACTGGATAAGTTTGGTTAGCACTAAAAGTAAACTGCTTTTCGGTATCATTCTCCACCGCCTGCCAACGGCTCGCGAACAGTACTAGCGCGTGAATGAATCTGTTTTTAGACCTGATCAACGCTGTGTTGTTCACATCACTGCTCGACAAATTTTAGGACATAGGCACGCCTTCCTTGGGCCTACCATCCCCGTTTTTCTTAACCTTAAAGCAGCCTTTGACCAAGTCGACTGTACAGTTCTGGGGCTACCTATTTTTGTAGGGTGTACCAGAACAATCCATTTCCATCATTGAGTCCCTCCAAATGAATTGCCGAAGCCGGGTTTAGCTTACGGACAGGCTTCATCCGAGTTCACCATAAAACATGGCGTAGGTCAGGGTTGCCCCATGTTCCTTCACTTCTTTGTCTCGAGATTGATATCACTTTAGAGACCGCACTTTCGTCAGGTTAGGATAGTTGGAGTCAACCTTTTCCGGGCGGAAAATCTTCAGACCCTGAAGTTATGTGTGACACAGTTCCTTTATCTGAAGATCCAGGCAAACTGCAAGCCTTTCCAGACAGCTTGAGTAACTGCTTAGCGATGTTCGGTGTGCATTTCGTACCTTCAAAGTGCAACATGCTGTTACAGGACTGAACTGGTTTCCCTGTTGGACGGCCAACTTCTCCGAAGTGTCGTTCGCGTCGGATAGAAACAACGCTAGGTAATGGAAGGGTGCATCGTCGTGTGTCAGGCACGGATAGCTGCTCTCTTAACGAAGCGATGGCTCTACGCGGCCTCCCGTGGCCGGGTCAGGCTTTACAAAAGCCTACCCATCGTCTGCCTTTCCGTGTGCTGTTCACACGTGCTGGTCGAGGCTGGAAGAAGCAACGTGGTAGTCAGGTCATGACTTGGTGTAGAGCTAGGGAAAGCTACCAACAGCATTTGCTTCCGTGGGCGCTTCTCTCCTCCCCGGTTTGGACCCAAGGAAAAAGGATTGTCCTTGGTTAGAGACATTGAGGGACATGGCTTAGAATAGAAGTAAGTGGTGCGAATGCTGTGCCGTCTGTTCGTTGAGCTTCCGAGCTCCGTAATCACAAAAAGTCATTTTGACAAACAAGATGACGAAAAACGCATCAGAATGTGTACGGTGGGACGCAAAATAATCCGCAGTTTTCCTCTCAATAACCATCTATTTTACTGTATTGTGACTGCTGTCGTTGCGCAGGCACCTTGCTTGATCTCAAGCCTGTGCAACTGTGTACGCTCCGCAGTTTTCTGTTACCAACAACTCGGCGCTGGCCTCATTCCCCTACCCGATTTCTCACCTGCTTTCACCGCAACCCATTTCGGACAGACACTGCACCACGCATGCAGAGGTAACTGGGTCATTTAAACGTTCACACACTCAAGCTCATTTACACATGACACTGCTCCCATGGGAAAGTGTTCTCACAAACCATCACGTGCACAGAAATGGTCAGCGATTACTGCTCCGTGATCACTGACGCAAGCTCCACTGCTTCACTACACTGGGGGTTTCTCCGAGACGTTTATGTACCCACGCGCACAAGCTGGTATGTCTACAAGTTGTTCTCTATGTATTCAGTCATGCGGTGACAAGCGCATAATGAATCCACACCAGGATGACCGGGCTTTTGCTTTACGACCATAGGTGCACCATCCCAAGCACACAGACACGCAGGTTGGTAGACCTTGAACGGTGACTATGCCAACCAGACTGTTTTGCGGATCCCACTATATACTCTCCTGCTCGCCGTTCTCAGTATCACACTACAATTAGTTTCGTGCAGAGGGTGTGTTTTATAATTTACTCAGAGACTTGGAGACATATGGTAGTACATTTTCCAACTCATTTGATGAAGCATATCTATTACAGTACCGTATTCCGGCTGACAAAGTCTACTGGCCTCGCGTCTACTGGTGGTCGGAATTCAAAGTCAACTAACTTAAGCACAAATGCTTAGGATGGCTTCAAGCTGCTAGGTGGAAAAAATAACAGTGGACTAACACGAAGGCTGCTGCCGTGCAAGGTGGCCATTTGACCGGTGCACTTGCAAGCTGTCACACTCCACGCCAGTCGCTCCCCCCCCCCCCTCTGACAACCAGGTTCTCCGTCTGATGGGTCGCGGGAGGCAACGCTCTGCTCATTGTGTCGGCTTTATGCTGTTACGGACGGGTGATCACCGAGTCGTCTGTATCCACAAATTCTGCAGATTTTGGCTTGCTTATATTCGCTGCTGAACCCGAATCATCTGGAGCCTTACCATTGCCCCGGTGTGCTCTGTGCCCATGTTTAGGTTTTGAATCAACGGTCCCAGCTGAGTTATCAGTTTGTTTGCATTTCCTGCTTATGGAACCACAAGGGGAATCTGCGTCAGACTTCTGCTGAACATGCTTGGCTAGCATTCGAAGCAAATAATCCACACGAGAACGGATGTGACTAGCTTGGGGTTGCTTTGTTTGAGATACAGGCAGTAGCTTTGATCCCAAACCGAGATCTGCGTCCAGCTTGATCGCCTCCCAATTATCATAACCGTGTTCATAAACACCAGTCAGCAGACGAACATCATCAGACGCATCCCAGGGACAGGACCAAGCAACCAGCTTCGGTAGAAACGGAAGCTCGAATGCAATTCTGGCCTCCTTTCCTCCACTTGGGAGGCTTTGATGTAAAATCTCCAGATACTGCAGACTCTGCAAGAGAGGTTTAGCAGCAACCGATAAACGACCGTACTGAAACACGGGCCCCTTGCTTCCTGTAGGCTTCTGCTGTTCGTCGCTCATGTTAGCAACCGCCTCCATAGCTGGTTTGCAACCTTTGAGAACGGCATCAACCACTTCTCGTAGTTCACCTTCTGTTCGATCTGGAAGCTTCGCGTCAGCCGCAATCGCATCAATCCTTTCCAGAGGAAGAGCAAAACGTTTGATCACACGTACAAGGGCGCGAATCTCCTTGTCTGACAGCTGAGATGTTGACTGTTCACTCTCCACTTCGTCATCGGAGGAGCTACCTGAAGACGGAAGTGAATCCATACCAACCTGGAACGTCCTCACTTTTTTGCGTCTCCGATGTCCCAGTTCAAGACCCACCAAGGATTTTTGCATTTCCTCGGCTTTAAGTTGTCCGCGAAATTCACTTGGAATGATTTGATTGAACGCGTAATTAGGAAACAATTTGCTAAGCTCCATTTGGCTTTACAGGGTCGTGAAAAATCCCGAAGACACCAGTCTCTCACTAAACCTAAACATGAGCACGACTTTCTTTTCATAGTTTTTCTCAAAAGAAGGGAAGTAGAAAAAGCGTTTTTCCCGTTCTGTTAGTTTTTGTACATATTGGACCTCTTAGGGTAGTCACTCCTGAAATTGTCTTCCTTTTTTCTTGCTCCTGGAGTTTGCCTTTACTCACTTTTACTTTTATGCGACTATCTCCTATTAGAGGATGAGTCGGCTCAATGAATATCCCGTATTAAGGCTGAACACGCGGCAGATGAAGTGAGTTTGGTGCAGATAACGATCCAGTTTTTCTTATATTCGCGGTAGCAATAAACCAACAGTAAGCCTAGGCGCTCTACATTCTTCACAACAAAGTTTATCCGAGTTTAGAGTCGCCCACCACGGCGGAAGTGCCATTGAGGGCAGGTTTGGGTCGGGGTGTTTCTTTGGTTATTTCCGCCTAGGGACGCCGTAAGATATCTCGGGTCATATATATGACCCAGCCACCGAAGTCGAAGACCTTGGTGGAAGTCGAGGGATTCGCCAGTTACGCAGCACCGTTTCCTAACCTCATCATTTGTACTCGGTCGTGCCTATTTATTTTCACAATACGCCGCAGGCACTAGTGATCAAACAACTCCAAATTTCCAGTATACTAGGCTCTCAATGACCAAGTTTTGCAGCCGTAGGTGAGTACGGGGTGTATTGCGGCATGGTTGATACGCACCTTGGCCCGAAGGCTGATTTCACTGTGGGTCCACAAAGCCGGTCGTAGCTGGAGAAAAAGCTTTCCAGACACGGTCTACCAGGAGTAATAACTCATCCTACATCTGGCAATTCGGAAGCAGTGTGAAGCTTAGATACTTGGGTGACGGAACACATTGGATCAGCTGGTCATTGATGAACTGCTTCTAAGCTGTTGGCCCTGGGCAAGTTGACGTACTTTTGGTTTTCGTGGGGTTTACTTCTAGCCCAATGGAGTTTGACAGGAAATCGATTGGATAAAGTAGTGATTGGTGAGTGTCGGGAGAATCTGCTAGCACAAAGATGTCATCCGCGAACTCCAGGCCCGGGATGTGTATCCCCTGACTCATGTGGATACCGAGATAGTCCGTCAGTGCCTAGCCCTTTGTCCTGCTGACCACGTAGTTTGACAGCACCGGTGAAAGAGGGCAGTCCTGTCGGATGCCCGTAGTGAGCGTGAACTCGGACGGCTCTTCAACACACACACGGACTCGCACCCTAGTGTACGAAACATTTCCTCTCAGAAGCTACTGCTGACTGCTGGAACCTTCGGCGGTGCTCCAGTGTTCAACTTAGTGTGAAACTTCGGTCCCCACAGCTTCTGCCGAGGCAGAAACCCCCTTAGTTTGGTCGGATGCGGTGGTCTCTTTCAACTGAGAAGCGGTTGGGCAGCAGCACGCAGAAAATCTTCGAGGTCGCCTCGATCAGGCTGATCACCCTATTGCTGTCACACATGGATTTGTTCTTTTTCTTTGGTCTGATAAGCAGAGTGGACGGACCACAATCAGGCAGACGAACTTTTCGCCATATGGAGCCAAATGGGGGTGTGTATTCTGTTGATCAACGACGACAAGCAGCACTTGTGGACTTCAGGTAAAAAGATATCTTCAGCCGATTTTGGTTCATTAGCTGACTGACGACTTTGGTGATTTCAGTCGTGCTCGGTGGATCGCAACTGACGTCGTATGGTTCTGCAAGAACTGGGGCTTGTAGGGTCATGGTGTGAACTGGTGTTCGTTTGCGCAGTCGATCGAAGTGCTCTACCCATCGCTTTTTTTCTGCCTAGGTATGCGCAAACCGGCGGTGTCGAGTGACTCCTGCCCGCAGAGCTTAGCCAAAGCGTTGCGAATGAGGCGGAAAAGCTAGCCAAAGTCACTGATTCCTGCTGCAATCTCTATTTTTTCAGCTACCTCTGTCCAGTGCCGCCCACGGCCAGCTCTAGCGGAGCACTGGAACTTGCGTTGCAATTTGCGGTCCTCGCCACTTCCTTATATTAGAGCTTTGTTTAATCTAGTCGACAGTTGAATTACGCCCTTCGAGATCCAGTCTTTTAGAGGCCTATCAGTTTTCCCTAGTTCTTTTAAGGCAGCTTCTCTAGTCGTCGATTTGATCACCTCCCACTGCTCCTAATGAGATTGAATCCAGCGAAAAGTTGGTCGCTATGGCTAATTGGTTGGTGCTCGGGCTTAACAGCGTCAGGCATTTCTCTGGCATCTCTAGGGCGCCATCGTTCATGCGGGTTGGTAGGGAGGCCTTGGGGATTGCGGACAAATGGATTCTGATTCGTGCGCGAACAAGAACGCGTTCTGTGTTCTTTGCGCTTCACGTCACTGCCCCACGGTGCGTTCGACAGTCTTCTACAGGAAAAACCCAACGAGACCCCAATAGAACATGGTGGATTTGATGCGGATTGCAACAGTAGTTGGAGTACCGTGTCAGCACGTGCTTTTTCAGCTTACTGGAAGAGTGTGCTGCAAACCATCACTCCGTTTGAGCCAGGCGAACTGACCAGGCGGTCACCATTCTCACAGTGTTGGCTAAAACCAAGTTTTCCCCTGGAAGTTGAGCAGCTCTAACGAGTTCGACGGACCCGTGTGAGCGTACCAGTCTCCAGCGAAGATCAGAACGTCACTACTCTGGACCTGACTGGTTACCTCTAGGAGGCTATCGCAGAATTCATTCGTTGTTCCGCCTTCCGTCGCGTTGGTCGGGGCACAGACCACGATGGCCATAAAGGTCTGCGGGGGTCTTTGAGACGGGCCAAAACAAGTCTTGCAAACATCGGCTCCCAAGCGACCACTGTGCTGTTGGATTTATTATTATTGGAGAATGCAACGCCGTTGCGTCAGGAGTTGCTTGTCGGGCCGCTATGAGAGATCCAATAAAGTTGCCCCTTCCTTTGCAACTTTTATGCACCGAGTGACAAAGTTGGGTATGCTGACATCTAAGAGACCGGTTCCTTCGAAGTTGTAGCTGTGGAGTGTCGGCATTGAAAAGCTTTGGCTGCCCACTTCTAAAAGTGTTCGTACATCTGACGGGTTATAAGTGCCTGTTCTTGCAGTTAAGCATCCTAGCTTGTTGTCTTGGCACCTGAACCACTGGAGCACAATTCGCGTTACTTACTGGAAAGCTGCGGCATTGCAAGAAAGCATGTTTCCGAAATTATTCTCGAAGATTCTGGGGAATATAATACGAGGCGGTGTCCTCAGCACGGTTTCGAGGTTGTTGTACTACTCGGTCACCCAGTCCGGAGTAGGGAGTAGGCTGACAGTGCCTCATCCGGTCTTTTTGTCCGAGGATGCACCTCGAGATTTTGCACACCTAAGTGCAGCCTACAAGGCAGCAGGACTCTTCCAGATGAGCCGGGTGGCCCTTTGTGCAGTTCATTCGCCCTTTCCGGAATATCGGGTCGGGTGAGTTCGATAATTTCCCTTTGTACCTGTTGGATCAGTAGATCTCTTCAGATTTATCTGCCATTGCATGCCGGACACCATGTCGCCGAAGTTTTTAGACCTCAGTTACTCTCAACCTGGTTTAGCCCGCCTTTCGAGCGGTTTGCCGGAGTGTGACAGCTGAATCATGCTCCAGCTTCGTGGAGCCACAGATTGGAGCTGGGTGAATGATGGAGACCCCTGAGAGGGAGGATGTCCCGAGGGACAAGGCCGTCAACCAACCCTGAGATGCTACTCCTCTCAGACACCATACACACTCCTGAGTTGAGTTGAGTTTCACTTCCAGGCAGGGGTTCTTTTGTCGAAAGTCAATTTATCCGCGACAAGGAGTGGCGTGTGGGGAAGGGAGGACACTCTTATCCCACAGTCTGTGTGCACGTGAAGGTTTTGGTACGCCTAGCCTCCCTCTGGTAACCACGACCAGTTGTTTTGTTGGCGGGCAACCCACTTCAACAGCTATGCATACTTGACGAACAGAGGAACATGTTTACTCACCAGAAATATCGGGGCAGTTATCGAGCCATGAAACAATCCTGCTGATGAATGAATGTGCCATTCCGAATCCTTTTCTGGCTCTAACACACGATAAAATAGTGGTTTTCAACATCCTGTTTGTTGTTATTGTCATCCTTGTCATCTATTTTCCAGTCTTGTGAGTCTTTCTTCAGGAGGAACGATTATTGTCACAATTTAACATCTCAAAGAGGTTTCTCCCAGGTTTCTTCGGAGGAGTTCGAATAGTAACACCGAATTCACTTCTAACAATCCTCTTTATTTTTACCTTACCTATACGCTTTGTTTCATCACCACGAACCAAGTTGTTCCTGGTTTAGCCTCCATTAGGACGCATTCTTCTGCATGTCCTCTCTGATCGTTTCTCACTCCACACTCTTTGCTCTGCAAGTTCGCATAAACATCTTCGCGGCTGCCGACTTTGGTTTTCAGACCGCTGGCGAAGCGTCATTCGATTCGTGTCTGCTGTTGTCAGTTGTGTCCGTAAGCCATTCGTCTTTTTAGCCTTGTGCGCTGAGCACATGAACTCGCCCTCGAATAGTGCTCCCATCTTACGTTCCGGCCGGAAGATCGTTTGTTCAGCGCGTTTCCACGAATAAGTCCAACACAACCTTCACTATAGCATTTTGCAATAAAGAATCTCATGTTTATCAGTGGGACTTACTTGTTGTGACTGTATGACTGTCACGTCCTTTGCGGTTGCTACGCCAAATTTACTTCTCTTATTGTTTCACGGATCCTCGCCTAACGTAGGCCTCTCTAGTCCCGCGAAATTTTGAGAGTTTTGGCACCAACGCTCACACCTTAGTTCAGCCTGACCACTGTTCATTTCTGTCACTGACAGACCTACGGAATCGGCTTCCAGATATCATGGTGGCTATAGCTACCATTATACTGGTTACCCGACGACAGACATAGTTCGTGTGGCATACCTGGGCGACGATTCACGCAAATGACATCATTGGTACCGAACCTGGTTTGAGCTCGACCAACATTCTGCGGTCCCAGCCTAAGGCTGGTTCTGCCCGTCAGGGTCGTATGGTACACCTACACTCACGTGCTTCGCACGAATTCATAAGCACGAATATCAGTTGAAGGACTATACCTAGCGTTTTTCGAAAGCTTTCCACTCTTTCTAACAGGGTGATGTGGGGCAGGGCTGCTGTAGTGCCCTCGATCTTTCTGGGAAAATAAAACTTTTCCCGATTTCATTTCCGATTTATTTTTTTAAACAATGTTCCCTGACGCTCGATTTTGATTGTACTGTATTGCCCCCGTTACGTACTTTTGCTGGACTGTCCTTCGCGTGGTTTCCATCGACTTCTCTTTGAACACCCTTCCGGGTTTTGTTGACTGTAGGCGCGTGTCCTACCTTCTGTTTCGCCGTTTCCCTCGTCTGCTTCTCGTGTATTTCTTATATCGCTGGTGTTTCTGTGCCATGATATATGGAATAAACTATCGTATCCCTCTGCCAACACAAGTCTCTTCTATTCATTTGACCAAGAGGATTTCATTGGTAGTTGGCCACGAGACCAGAAAGAAAACACGTCACAAGTTCACTAGCTAAACCTCTTCTACAGAACTTTCAAGTATGTTCTAGGCAGCTAACTTGCACTCACGTCATGGATACCATTTTACCATAATACGGGATAGTTTCGCAGAAAAATCGGATCAAATAAACATACTTAGAAGGAATAAATCATTTATGCACTCTTGGTTTGAAGGTGGTGTGGAGCCTACTGCCATCATTCAACGTTAAACGTAGGTCAAGTCTGTGAATACGTTTCAACATCATCTAATTTTTACGAACACACTTTTGTTTCAGTTTAATAGTCATGCTGTGCTATTTGCTATGTTTTCCTAATAAATGGCATTTGACAAATTCAACCTCCCCAATGTATACTCAGTGTTCATGCGCACTCTACAGCGCAGACGAAGATGCGCACCCCTGCAAGGTCGAATTTCTCAACTTAGTACTCACAACCTTGTTAGCAGGCAAAATGTGGCAAACGCCACAAAGAAAATAATAAAATGAGTTGGATAAGTGTCGGCGGAATTCGCACGATAGAGAAGCGAACTAGCTGAGTTTACCGGTATTTAGTGCCGAATAACGACTGTAGGCTCCACACTAACCTTAAACGGAGAGTTCACGAGGGTCGTTCCTTTTATGCATTTGGTGCACTAACGAAGAAGAAGTGTGATAAGGTCAGGGATCCAGACGAGTTGCCGTGAAGGATGCAAACTGGATGTGCTCTCATTTCCCCCTCAGTGTTGACGTGTTCACACAATCACCTTTTGCTCCGTGAAAATACCCTGGGTTACGCCAGAGTGGCATCTTGGAAGTGCAATTAATGTCAATATATCGTACACTTCTTGGTCCTTCATTCTATAGGATAGGTAAAGTCGCCAGTATCAGTGTTCGAGACTATAATGATGCACTCAAATAATATACTACTCCTTTTCAAGTCCATTTTTAGACTTCACTGAATAACTTTGTCATGTTTATTTACTATTTTCTACCTACCTTAATTTTATTACTGTTGTTCTATCAAATTTCTCCTTTGTTGTTTTCAGATCGCACCGTTCAGTTGTATGTCAAATAAAGCCTAAATTCTAGGCCTCTGTCTTCTGTTTGCCTCAATCACTCGGATTTCGTAACCATACATACACATTTTCTCAAAATGGAGTGCTATCTACGTCCTATCAAATTTCTCCTTTGTTGTTTTCAGATCGCACCGTTCAGTTGTATGTCAAATAAAGCCTAAATTCTAGGCCTCTGTCTTCTGTTTGCCTCAATCACTCGGATTTCGTAACCATACATACACATTTTCTCAAAATGGAGTGCTATCTACGTCCTGAACGATTCGACGCAAATCCAAACTCGACTACTTCTTCAAAAATTTGGCGTTACTGGCTCTGTACGTTCGATAAATTTCTCGCCAAAGTTGGTGTAGACGATTCCGAGAAGCTTGACTTTCTATATAACTATGTCTCTCCGACCATATACGATTATGTGGCTGAATGTACTGCATACAACGATGCCATTGAAGTCCTTGAAAAATTGTTTATCAAGCCGCCCAATGAGGTCTTTGCACGCTACCTACTCGCAACATGCAAACAGGAAACGGGGCAGAATTTCAACCAGTTCTACCAAAAACTAAAATCCTTAGCAAAGGATTGTAACTTCCGGGCCGTGACAGCCGAGCAAAACCAAAACGACGCTATTCGAGACGCTTTCATAAGCGGGATGCAGTCGAACATTGTCCGGCAGCGACTCCTTGAAAAAAATCTCTGGACTTACAAACTGCCCAAGAATTAGCCCTATCGATCGAAAAGGCCCAACAAAAATCCAGCGCCCTCCAGACACCATCAGTATGGTACACGGCTTCGGCGTCAACACCCACTGAATCAAATGATAATTGTCCCTCTGACCACGAGGAAGATAGCAACTTACTCATGGAAACAACGTCAGTAGCGTTAAAAACCAAGTGTCATTTCTGTGGTAATGACAGACATCCTCGATTCAAATGCCCTGCTAAGGATGTAGTTCGCAGTAACTGTGGAAATAAAGGACACATCAAACGTGTCTGCCGGTCACCACCGCAGAAACGCATAGTCTCTGCCACAACAGCTGTACTTTCTACCATTGTCGCCGCCCATTCACCGATTTGCCTTTTAAATGAGCTAACAACGATTACTGTGAACAAGATCCCTATGGAAGCTCTGATAAATACGGGGAGTTCCGACAGTTACATCTCCGAATCCGTGGTACAGAGTCACCGTCTCAAAATCATACAGTCATCCAGCGTCATCGGCATGGCTTCCACAAGATTAATCAGTCAAACGAAGGGTCACTGTTTTGTTAACATATGTCTCAAGGATAATTCGTACAGCAAACTTCAAACTCTCTGTGCTCCCTCATCTGTGTGCGGATGTATTAATGGGGCACGATTTTTTGAAGTTCCACAGGGCAGTTGAGATTCGATTCAGTGGCAGTAAACCAACTCTCTCCCTTTGTAGTGTGACAGCTTCACGTATTGAACCTCCTTCTCTTTTCGGGAACTTGCTACCAGATTGCAAGCCTATCGCAACTAAATCACGACTCCACACTCCTGAAGATAAGAAATTCATTCAATCGGAAATTCAGCGACTTCTGAGGAATGGCTTCACCCTGGCGCGCTCAAGTCCTTGTTGCCACAAACGAAAGACACAAGAGACGCATGGTAGTTGACTACAGTCAAACTATCAGTCGATACACGTTATTGGGCGCTTATCCACCGCTCAGAATCGATGACATGATATCTAAAATATCCCGATATTCCATTTTAGTGCATTGGACCTGCGGTGCGCATTTCACCAAATCTCCATAGAAAAACAAGACAGGCCACACACTGCTTTTGAAGCCCGTGGGTATTTATATCAATTCTGCCGGATACCGTTCGGAGTGACGAATGGTGCTGCTTGTTTTCAGCGTGCTATCGACAAAATTATTCGCGAAGAAAACTTAAAGGGAACGTTCGCCTACATCGATGATATAACTGTGTGTGGCACAAACAAAGATGATCACGATAAGAATCTTACTAGCTTTCTGAATGTTGTGGAAAAATACAGACTTACTCTGAACGAAGAGAAGGGTATCATCGGTACGAAAGAACTTAAACTCTTGGGTTATGAAGTTTCACATGGTCTGACGAAGCCCGATCCTGAAAGATTACGACCCCTTCAGGAACTCCCTCCTCCAAAGGATATAAAATCTCAGCGACGAGCTGTAGGTTTATTTTCATACTATTCTCAATGGATACCACGCTTCTCGGATAAGATTCATCCACTGGTCCATAACCACGTATTTCCCTTACCAGACAATGTCAGAGTGTCATTTGAAACATTCAAGAGCGAGCTCGAATGTGCCGTCGTCACCACTGTCGATCCCGAGGTGCCATTGATCGTTGAAATAGATGCCTCGGATATAGCTATCTCAGCCACACTGTCACAAAATTACAGGCCGGTCGCTTTCTTTTCCCGGACTCTGTCTCAAAGCGAAAAGCATCTTTCATCCGTAGAAAAAGAGGCAAACGCTATTGTGGAGGCTATCCGGAAGTGGCGACATTATTTGCTGGGTACACATTTCCGACTGATCACGGATCAAAAGTCGGTCGCTTTCATGCTCAACTCCCGGCATCATCGGAAGATCAAAAATGATAAGATTCAGAGGTGGCAAATCGAATTATCGTGCTACAGTTTCGACGTCATTTATCGCCCGGTCATGAGAATGTCGCAGCCGACACACTGTCTCGCAGCTTCTGCTCCGCGTCTACGTCACTCGCGTCACTCAAAGAATTACACAACTCACTCTGCCACCCGGGTGTTGTCCGTATGCTTCATTTCGTCAGGACAACGAATCTACCGCACTCAGTCGACGAAGTGAAATCTGTCACCGGTGGCTGTACCCTTTGTGCCAAATGGAAACCACAGTTTTGCAAGCTACCTACCAAAAATTCGATCAAAGCCACTTCGCCGTTTGAAAGACTAAACATTGATTTCAAGGGGCCGCTTCCCTCAGTATTCAAAAATCCGTACCTATTAACCATCATGGACGAGTACTCCAGGTTCCCGTTTGCTTATGCTTGCTCAGACCTGTCGACCGCCCCAGTCATCCGTTGCCTTTCCCAGTTGTTTTCGATTTTCGGTATGCTGTCCTACATCCATTCACACAGGGGCTCTTCTTTCATGTCTGAAGAACTGAAGGACTTCCTCCACCGCAAGGGTATCGTAACCAGCAGAACGACGGCCTACAATCCTCATTCAAACGGACATATCGAGAGACTCAATGGAACCCTGTGGAGAACCATTGTTTTTGCAGCCCAGTCAAGAGGACTACCATGCACCCAGTGGGAGGGTGTTCTGCCCGACGCACTACACTCCGTCAAGTCACTACTGTGCACTGCAACAAATGAAACACCACATGAACGATTATTCACTTATCACCGTAAATCAACGTCAGGGGTCTCAATACCTATCTGGTTGAGTAGTCCAGGATCGGCCTTGATGTGTCGTTCTGTAAGGTCAACAAAATACGACCCTTTGGTCGATGAAGTTGAACTGATTGAATGCAACCCGAAATACGCTCATGTTTGTTTCCCCTAAATTCTAGGCCTCTGTCTTCTGCTTGCCTTAATCACTCGGATTTCGTAACCATACACGCATCAAACGTATTGACCGATCTATTTTCCTTCATCATTTAGTAGTAACTCACCACCTAAAACTTATATTTTCGAATCACTTGCTCATTGTATTAACCGCAAGGCATTTCTCATCGTGCCTAAAAGGAACGTGACGAAATATACGTGATCCACAACGCCCAACAGATATGACTGATAGTTTATGCCAGTATCATCATGGAATTCGGGGCGAACTCCTTTAGCCCAAACCCATGCAGCGCGCCCAACTGTGGCCGCGTTGGGCTGCGTCATTAGAAACGTTGGGCAGCGGTACCTGCGCCCAATTGGGAGCACGTTGGGCTAGCCCAACGTTGGAAAAATAGCAGGGCATTCGTATCTCCTCTTTTCCTAATTCATCTTAATTGTCTGTTTCTTAGTATCTTTATCCACTACCCATCCTTTCGATCGAAACCACTAGCCTACCACTGATAATTTTTTTTTTGAAAATCAGATAGTTTATTATATAAATGGTATAATAACTTATAAAACAAAATATGCAGGTTTTGTAACGCTGATGTACCTTAATAAATATCGTGGTACTTTTACTATTATATTTCTTGTAATCTTTGAAGGCACATGTTACGAGTCATTTTAACCCAACGTCAGCCCAACAGCGTTTGGCATTGTGCTGCTTGGGAGTAGACTTTTGATGGGGTGAGTCTAATCTGACATTCGGCACAAAACGATTTCTACAGGTGAAAAGAGTAACGGTAAAGAGACTAACATTACTAAGGAGTGACTAATAAATGAAAGAGGACTATGAAAAAACAGTTGTGAGTGCTCTATGAAAGGGGACACTCATTGGCTGGGAAGATAGTGCCTTGGCATGTGGGATGTGGGAATGGTCCACAAACTCAAATGAACTCAGCCCAGACTGGATACACGGGTTATTCTACGGCGGACACCATTATCAGTTTTCATTTGAGCGCCTTTGTGTTCACATGGCTTGGCCTGTCTCCGATATGATTGATCTAGCTACGCTGAGGATAAGAGGTCTCACTTTACAAAAAACACGCGAGAAATTTCATCGCAGACACCCTGCCATAACCACCGCTGAGTTTTGTGCTCGTGTTGGCCAGGGACTTACAATTTACGGTAGCGCCCACACTACATATAACGTCTTCCTAAATAATTATAAATAATTTCACAAACATACCCCCAAGCGGTTACTGCGAACTGTTATCCTTCCGTTGTCTGTGAGCGTTTTGCGATCCATTGCTGTGAAAACGAAACCCATAAGATTCTGAATGGTATGCTGTTAGGGCATTCCCATTACCGAATCAGAACGTAGGCGGTTGCTGGGATCCAGCTAGGACGCATTACTTTGGAGTCAACTGTGTACGTGAACGGCTACATATGTTCCCTGGACCTTGCTAGTAATCTGTATTCCACTTGGTGCATATCCTATTGCACCGTAATGTGGTGTACCCGTATCTCTCAGCATTCTTGATTTTCGTCATTTTTCCTGTCGAACCGCCACACCTTCACGTCTTTGAACGCATTCTATTTGGAGCACCGACCACGCCCCTTCGACCAGCATACTTTGTCGCGGTAAGAAAAGCCAACGCCCCATACGCATCAGCCGCTGGTACACACGGCTGTTGAATTATGATTTTGACTTAGTTTATGTTGCCGGACAAAACGCACTTTCTGGTCTGGAATGCAGGTTGGATAGAATATATCGGTGGGGTCAAATTGTTTGCAATTCTCAGTGATACTAACTTCAAAACGACTACTTTTACTGAGGTTGAGAAACGGACAGAAGGCGATCCAGTTCTGAAGTCTTGAAGTAATTCGCGAGTACGAGGCTTGAGCCCAAGTATTCCCGGAAGTCCGTCTATAATCACGTTTTAACTGAATGACCAGGTAGTCAACAACTAAACTCCGAATTGTTAGTTTTGTGCCATCAAAGATGAGATGTCAGTAGTTATTAACTCTGTCATGAGAAGTTGTCTTCTTGTAATACTGAAAAGTTTGGTTCCTGTGGCCACATCAGCTGGGCACGAGGGCACCTGGTACCGCGCGAACGAAAGCCCACACGTTCGAGTACCTTTGGTGGTCACGATTCAACTCCAGTGTTGAGGCTTCGGTGAGAGAATGTGCACCTTGTCAGCGTTCTAATAAAAGCGTAAAACCACTGAATGCACCTGCGCAGCCCACGAAGTGCCCTGTGGAACCTTGGGTGAGGATTGCGACTGGTATCATAGAACCATTTAGAAACGCCATTTAACACCAGCGAAAAATCCTTGTTGCCACGTGATTTTACCCCAAAATAACCACAGGCTTTTCGGTGTGAATAAATTACTACTTTGGTAGTTCTGCGATGAATGCAGCATCTATTGGCGAGATTCGGTCTGCCTGAAGAAATAGCTACAGACGATGGTCCTCAATTTCGTATTTGTGAATTAAAAACCTTCCTCAGAACGGCATTCACCTTGTGCGTACGGTTCGTTATAATCCTGCAGCCATAGTGGTGTGCTCAAGTAGCACATCGAAAGTAGCTATTCAGACCATAGGCATTGAAAGGGAAAAGTGGATGTCCCCTGCTGTTGCATTGGCCGCTTACAGAACAACACCGCGTACTGTCACCGGAAAGATTCCTGCACATTTATTGTTGGGCAGACAAATACGAACGCGACTTGATAACAGCGAGTCAAAACATGAAGAAGAGGTGAGGAGAACCAATTATCAAAATAAGCACAGGCGATACGATCAAACAGTTAACTCCGGAACCTCTGTCAGATTTCGCATACCACAAGTTCACAAAGGTGGGATCATGCTGTTTTCTCCCGTAAAAGTTGAAAGCTTTCAATCTCCCGGCAAGTACCTGCTGGAGGATTGCACTAAGGTTAAGGCTCGTCAACTTTATACTGCACTTCTTGGGGAACGACCATCGAATTCATTCCCGTCGAGTACTACGCCCTTTCTACACGCGTCCGCAACAGACAGTGCGAGCCTCCGAAGATTCAGCCGCGTTCAAGCAGAAGACGTGAAGTAGTGTTGTGACTTGACCGGGACTAACTTGTCGTGCCATGTACTGACAGTGAACGCTGTCTACCAATTGTCTACATGTCGATTTAAACCGGCCAGAGATTCACGTGCCTCAAGTCGACTGACTCTGATTGCCCTTGATGCTGGTTGATTGATCGACGTTTTCTTCAAATCTGTTTGTAGATTTCAGATTGTTATCTGGTTCTGGTGGCTAAGTACATTCCTTCACTGCTAAGGTGTGATTTTGTGAGCATAACAATACTATGCATCGGCTTGAAACCAAGTATGACGATACCATCACAAGCACAAAAATAAGGGGAGTACAGCAGTGCATAGCAGTCACTCATTGCAACAAATATCTGTCTCATGATTGCATACGTTGTGGGCTATTATACTACTCAGACGCCCGAATCATAGCAAGCCTTCTTATTCAAGGGTGTACCCCTAGGTTTTGCGCAGCCAACTGCGGCCTGCAAGGAAGCATTGTTCATCCGGATGTGCCGGTATTGAATTGTATGGTTCGTTCGCCTCTTTTGATAAACCTTATTGGGCAAATAGAATTCAACAAGGAGCTATGACCTTGTTTAGTGGCGAGGCACGCTCTCCACGTTAGTCCCGGCGGCATTTCAGAGCTGAGAACACCAGTCACACTGAATTCGCACCACATTCCTGACCGCTTTTCTTCTGAGTACATCTTATTCACGGCTAACCACTGGAGTGGCCGTTCTATCCAAAACCTGGAGACATGCTCCACAGCAGTCAGCTGTGCTATCCGTAACCGATCCCTCGGCCACGGGCGTACGGTATTAAGGAGAACAATCGGACGACTTTTTTCGTCGTCGGCCAACCAGACTCACGGCCGTCAAACAACATGCAAGCGCCGACGACATGCACGAACACCAAGCGCTGCTCAACCACTGATGGTGGTTGTGGGTTTAGCTCCGGTACAAGGATTATTCCGGACAGCTTTTTACTCTGAGTACTTTCCAAAGAACTCGGAATTATAATGGAGGACCAGATAACATGACCATGAGGCTTGGAGTGGTGATCTACAAGTCAGATTCGGTGAGGAGCCGGGCTACGGGGAATGCATCTTACCACGAAGAGGCGAGTAACACGGTATTCGGAGGCCCCACATTCCTTGTGGAAATTTGATTACAAAATGTTGCGCGAATCACAACCGAATTCAAACTTCGGCCAACGCTAGCATGGGTTCTCGTAAGGAATAAAATGAGTTTAGTCAGCCTCTACGAAAGTTGGTAGAAGCCAGGCGATTCCCATAAATACCCGACTATTTGACACTATCCAATTATCGGACGAATTTGACAGATGCTACAAAAGTTACTGCCACCTGCCCAATTAATAACGATGCATCATAAAAGACGAGTATGTAATGGGAATATAATTTTGTAGTGAGGGGATTGAGCGCAAGGTTTTCCTGCAGAAGATGAAGAGGGCAGTGAAACACGCGGTGAGGGGGATCGGCGGAAGTATAGAATAAAATAAGGCTGAAATTTCACTGAGTGAAGGGAGAATACAAACGCTGCTAGTCTGTAAAAAAGTGAACGATCACAGAGTTCGTTGATTGCAGACGAATTTACATTATTCGAATGGAATTCACAATCGTGTTTGCAATCGCATAATTTATTACACACGATCTTGATCCACCATGAAATTACCCGTTGAGAAAAATCATGCGTCTGTTTGCGTTTTGATCGCAGAATGTGATGATGAACATGGTTTTGTTTCTTCCACATGTGACTCACCGGATGGACAGGGTGACGTTTGTATTCCTAATTGAGACAGAGCTAATACGTCTGAGTAGGTAGGTGGCTTAGATTCTTGGTTAACGGAATCGACAAAATATTGCTCAACAGAAACCATGTTCGAATCAGCTGCAGTGATCTTTGGATCCTCCTGTGGACTCAGCAGACCGGGTACCGGGGAGGACTTGATTAAACTAGCGTACGAAGGAGGTGGAGGAGACGGACTACGTAGACGCCGGAGAGCGGAATCAGCTGAAACAGAAGCGATGAACATTGTCAACACAAACACCACACAAACTTTAATTTAGCTTTCTTGAAACTAATCGGAATAAAGCGGTCATACGATCGAAAACAATTAAAAAAACGCGTTAGTATTCGTGACACGGTGTGATCTGGGAATCAGCACTCAAGGTGAACATTTTAGAAAGACAGTGGCCCATTGAACCGACGTTTACCAGTAACATGAATAACTAGAATGATGTTCCGCATGAGTAATACATTGAAGATTAATCCGAATTGGGCGGCCGGCGACAACCAGCTTTACGATTTAATTATTATAACTGTACTGTTATGCACGGAAAACAAAAACCAATTAAAATTGGGCACTTTTCGGGAGCGATGACTATTACATTAAAGACTGTTCGTATGCGTGTGCGCGGAAGGGAGGGGAAGTACAGCTATGGTGATCAAGTCGGGCAAAATCACCACTGATGCCGTAGCACCGCCATTTGTGTTTTCATTAGTCATGCAGTTCAATTCAACATTCAACCCAAATGTAAAGAATCAACAGCTGTGCATATTCAACACTTGCTCATGGATTCTCTTTCCCACAGAATAGAGTCCAGGGTGTCAGGGAACGCGTTGACAACACAGAACCAGACAATAATGACCTGGGTAACAGACTAAAAGTCGGTATCCGGTGGAAAAGAAAACGCTGAGTAATACAGCAATCTAATGAAGTTCCCCACGTTTGGAATATTGGTGTCGCTCATAGTTCAGGTTGATAATTCGTATGGGTTGATGATTGCTGAGTTTGGCATTTAGGTTGCAAACGTTTCATCACCAGTCAAAGCCACAGCATCGGTGTGCAGGAGGCAGTTCTTTTAATAATCGGTATTTATGTTTCTTGCTTGTACATTTGACTCTAGCCTCGTCGATGGCCTGAAAATTCCATAGTACTATATATGGAAAATTGAACTCCCGCGGTTACTTCTAAACTCAGTGATTGACCGCTTGAGCTCTCGCAGGCATTTCAAAATTTAGAAGCCTAATCATTCAAATTTTTGTGGTCAGTTTTCTTACCTGGGGAATTGCTTCTCACGAGATTACCGAAATTTGTCGGAATCAAACACCTAAAAAAGCAAAAGCTACCTTATACAAGTCAAGGGATCGTTTCGAAATTTAGAAATGTCCGTTTAAAGTCAAGTTGATAACTATGGACGTAACCATAGAAGTTGCCATATGTAATAACATGGAAATTCAGGGTCATCGAGGAGGTGAAAATAACATATGAGGGCAAGAACCAGGTATATACCGATACGCAATGATGATTTTTCCTCGATCGGCGGTGAAACGACTGCAACCTAAATGCCAATCTCAGCGATCATATACCAGTACAATTCTAATGAAGTGTTTTCGTAATAGTTTCTGATTTCAGAGGTACTTGTGGCTCAGATAGACAGCTCCCATACAATCACAAAGTGGTCAATCGACCCACTCCGTTTGCCTGTTCTTTCACTATGTCTTTCGTGTATGCGGCAATTACAGGCGCTACTTCGAGCACAATTCCTTGGCGTAAGCCACCGTGCGGTCTTTGAACTCAGGCCCTTTCACGCGGTTTGCACCCCACGGTTTTTTCCCGCTGATCTCATTGGTGAACGTTGGTTGTGCACACCTTCCGTTTGGTGTTTAGATTGCATACATCTCACTGCCAGTTTAGGTGATGAAACGTTTTCTGTCTACTACGGAATTAGGTACTGCTGCTGAAAACCGTCCAACCGTTCGAGGGAGGCTCTCAATAACCCGTTTGTAAGTTCCACATAACCAGTACTGCGTCATCACAACAGTTAGTTATGCACAGAAGGCCAAATTAAATACGACCCTATGAAGCATAGCTACAGATGTCGCCACAATGAATTGCTTTTCTTAGATTTATAATTGTAAAACAAACAAAGATTTAGAATATGAAACTAGTTTATCTTTTACGTTATTTCTGTGACTGATGGTCACTTGAAATTGTGACCACTTTATAACTCGAATTTCGACAATACCCGCAATAATCATCGTTCCAAGAATCGCCTCGTTTACCGGTAGCTAATGCCTGGATTCATTGTAACTTTGAACATCGCAAAAACTGAGTTCGATGTTTCCCCAAAACGGAGAAGAGTGCGGTGAGGCGGAACTTATCTTTCTGTCCGATCACGATCTAGTTTTCTTGATCTGAAAGTCAATCAACGAAGGGTGTATCGAAGAAATTCAATGCAGTCATAAAATCCTCGTAGTGTGTCCAGGTAGCCTGCAAGCATCATAGTGGAGTTGAAGTTCACAACTTCTTAATGCAACGCTTGTTTGTAAAGAATTTATTGTAATAACCGCAGCGGTTATCAAAAAGCAGGTGGGTTTCATGGCCCTTACTCTGCACATACCAGCACAATTCTCGCTGGCAACAGCTGTCGTGTAACCCGAAAGTTAGTTAGAAAATTTAGTGGAATTTCATAACATGGCACAGTATCCATCATGCATGCGGGAACTGAAAATTGAAAAAGAGTAAGTTCACTTGTCAGCCCTGGTGGCTACTCGTCTGAATTGCATTTAATCTTGACTAGTCCCACGTAGACTTCAAAGCGAGGAATCGTATACGCTGTTTTGGTTTAACACTGTAATGAGCTTAATGTTTTTATTCACATGATATCGGCTGAGTCCGCTAATTCACCACCTCCAACTGAAACTTTTATTGGCGAGTAGTGTGGAAATATAAGCAAAAGCACATCCGGCGGAAATTTATTTCGTGCCGTTTACATTAACTTGCCTATTACCAAGCCTTGACGTAGTAGGGTGTTACTTTCGACTTCCCCAAGGTGTCCACAGATGTTTGGATACCATACGAATGGCCGCAGTCAACTTCGGGCTAAGGATGGTCTTTCATTCGAGTTCACCACGATAATTGTTGTTCATCACGGTTATTCTATCTCCTTTTCCGTTTACCTCCAATAATAATCTAGTCCTAGAGACCGTTCCTCAGTCATGTGAGAATCGTACAGAATCGTTCTCGGATGGCAATGCGTTTGGTTTTTACCAAACTCAGTCATCTATGGCGTCAGCGTGATATAGGATTGTCTGTTGAGGGTCAAGTGTACACTAGAGCAGTTAGGCCAGTTATTCTTCATGGTTCGGAAACATGGCCACTTCAGATGGAAGGTTATCGCTATTTGAACACCGATGTCTTCGCAGCATTCCTCGAGGTTCTAACGTCGCGTCTTGGGTACACGAAACAATAGAGCTGACCAGGCTCAGGTGGTTCGGATGTGTTCCGGATGTTCCCGGAACGACTTCCTCAGCGTGCAGTTTACGCTGAGACGAATAGCGGTTGGAAGAAAGGTATGGAAGGTTTAACCGGTGGACATGGTCGTGTAGAGCTTATTAATCTTTCCGAGGATGGGTGTCGCTTTTGTATTCACACACTACATCGAGCTCATACCACAATTTGTTATTCTCTTCTTAATTTTTCCATGCTATTGATTTTTTTTAATTTCCGACTTCAGTTACCGTTGAGAGGTGGTAACGAAGGCACGCACCAAACGCACTGCTAATGTTTGTTTGAACTAAATCAAGCCGTTTGAATTTGTGGGACCAGCTACGAAGGTTACGTTTAGGATACCAAGCTGTTTCTAGAGGGGTATCGAAGAGTGTGATGTGACTTCATTTACATTAGGCGTACCGACCACAGACTTGGAACCAAAATGAAGAGTAGATTTCTCTGTTCGCGAGCACGGCCGTATGCGAAGACATCCGACTGCACTGAAAGAGCGTTCTTTGGGCCTACCTTCGGGTTACCATCTAACACGGAAGGTGACCATTTTGTGAAACCGGCTGCCAGCCGAAGCGGTGGAGGAGTTCAACGACTGCGATGAACTGACGCCTTTCTGAGGGGGTGGTGACGGGAAACTCACGCATGAGTTCTTGTCTCTGAGTTGTGACGGGAATGGTTATTTCTACCTTTATATTGAGGACTGAAGACGTGTCGTTTAGGAACTAAAAGAAAACTGAGTAAAACTTCAAAGATGCATCACCGTTCTCTGACAGTTACTTCAACCTCAACACTGCCGTCTCTCCCAGTGCTTAAAACATTCCCAACACGGGTAAGACCCAAACCCACTCTTCTTGTTTCAGCATTCGTATCGCCTGGCGATTCATTCCGTGTTCATCAGTCAAATGATCCACCACGAAAAGAGTGAATAGGTTAGGCGCCTACAGCAGTTTAAACTCGCATTCGACAATTTCGATTGTTTACCGACGTTCACGCGCAGTGCGATAAAGAAATTCAGTTTGGATCATGTTTCAGTAAGACCTTTTCCATTGTGCGGCAGACCGACTGTGTTCGTCTCTTGGACTCCACCATAGAAACCTAACACTATCACAGATGTAAAAAATCCCATAAAACATCAACCAGATCGACGTGACACGTCACGCCAGGTTGCCCAACCGATCCGCCGCCGCAAGCTGGTAGTTCAGCAACCAAATCAGCCCCGCAACGGTACAATTCATTTGGATGCACGTACGAGTTTTTAAGATTTTCTATGTGCACTTTAAAAGGCGTGCCATAAGGCCACAATTATTCTGCTTCTTACACAATGCTGACGTGTTCTGAACTCACATTAGAAGGTTGGTGTGATAGAAATCACGAAGCAGAAACTGAACACAAAAGCTATCAGTGGGAAACAGCAGTTAGATCAGAGGCGTACGAAGAGATCATTGGACACTGTTTGCAAAGTTGGCATCTACCATCTACTACCAGCCTCAGTGAACGTTGGGCGCCGCGGAAATCTCTTTGGGAGCATGAGCCGCCTCAAATATTGCGGCCTTTTCTGCTTAATCAGACGAGCAGCTTCATGTACTCCATACTCCACGCAAGAACTCAGTATTTCTGATCCGGTGTTCTCATCAGATTCGAGCAATGCTTCGAAGACACCGTCGTTCTAATGTGGACAACCTTGCTGCGTATACTTGACCGATAACGAACAACGTCCCATTAATACCACCGAAGCGAAATGCACTTTGTGTGTATGCAAGGACACTTCATTTGATATCCAACATTCGGGTGGAAAGTACCATCCTAAATGGTAGAACCCGGTACGGCATAGATTTTTAGTAAGCTCGAAGGTCGGCACAGCGGTACGGGTAAAATGTCATAGCTCGAAGACACTGTAGGATTGGGAGGAAAGTTTCTATATCGAAGGGTACGGGTGACTGCCTCTGTGACTGAGACATACGGTGAGAGGTCATAAGAAAAAGAGTTGCTGAGATAAACTAGGAACACCTGAAATCACAGTGCAATCAAGCGACTATCCAGCCAAACACTACGGACTGGTGATTAAGAACGTTCATCGGACGGATGGCCTTATACTGGACCCCGTTAAAATAAAATTGAGAGAAGGGCTAAGCTCAGCCTCGCACGTGACCACAGTATTTAGGTGTGGAAGGAATGTATGAGCTACCTAGAAGGTGGATCTAAGTAAAGAAGCGTCTGGCGCGGAGTAGAAGACCAGTCTTGTGCACAGCATGAAAGGTCAACAAAAATATGCGTAAAGAGTCGGCGACAGAAGACAACTATTCGGCAGAGAAGCTGCACCTGTTGAACCAAAGAAGACCGAATCAAGGTTCAATTTAGGAAGGAAAAGAAAGGTTTTGATGTAGACTTGAAACGGGAGAGGCATCAGGTTCATTGAAAAGAACATCACCGTCGAGGCTATAAGTTGAGATACGTCGCGGACTGAAATCAAGTACTGAAACGGGTAAGCAATAGCCGCGGTCTATGTTGGCGGTGGCCTGACAGAAGATGGAGCAAGCAATGGAACAGCGTAAGACACCATCACCAGTGAACGTGTGAATGAGGTCGGAACTAGTGGATTAGAGATCTATTGATAACAATGAGAAAGGTGTGTGAAAATATGGTGTGAGGGTAAGTGCTGACTCTTGGTCGATAGACAGCTAAGCCCCGTTAGTAGAAAGCACCTGTTCTGAATCCAGGTCAGGGCTTGAGGCAACGGATTCACGATCGACAGAACGTTGGATCGATAAGACGAGAAATGATTCACGTCAAGTAGTGGCTGGTCGTAACACCAATCACGTAAAACGTCTCCGACCCAACTGTTAATAGTATATTTAACTAGCAATAAGCATTTCGATGGGTAAGCATGTATTATTCCCAACAACTTTGCACTACATATGGGAATGTTTTGTGAACATCGGGTGCTCAGCAACGACTTACCTCCTGTCAGGATTATGGAATGAAGGCTATTGGTAGGCATGGCGGTGAACTAGGAACGATTCAAAAACAGAAGGACGAAACACAATCAATTCAACCACTCCTGGTTGATGCGCATGATAATTCTTTACCGCGGACCACTGGTACCCCTTTCAATAACTGTCGTTCATGCAAACAAGAGCAGATGCAATATGGATGAGTACAAAACAAAATCACAAAATCTGGCGCCGCTCTCATCGCATCTAGTTCAATCGAGATGAAGGACGAGGAGAAGGACATTACGATCAGTGAAGTTTGGAGTACAGACTTAAACTACCACAAACAAACTAAGTTTTACACGACCAAGTTCACAAAAGTTCATAATACAATATAAACGGCCTTAGACCGACTTACCGGAGAGACTGGAAGAACGAAGACTATCGTCCCGCTGAGGGCTGTTCTGCGTCACGTGAGTGCCACGAGCAGCCGATCGACTCGGTGATGACAACAGGACGCGGCGAGATTGGCTAAGTCGTGATCTGGCGAAAGCACGGGGTGGTAGTCGAACAACGTAGTCAAGATTGTTACCAAGATAGTCCAGATCGGTCAGTGAACAACACGCCGCCCCACGAACCACGGGCAAATGCACTCGACGCAAATAGGCACGTCGACCAACCAAACTAAGCCACATCAGTAGACAGAAACAGGCTAGTAGCATAGCAGGAATCTTGAACCAGGAGTATGCATTCTTACACGAACGGCACATACAAGGATTGACAAAGAACTGCCTGAAATGAAAGGTATGTGAGGAAAATTAATGTAAAAATAACACAGAACTCGAAGTGGCGAAAAACACTGAAATACCGACAAAAGACACTGAACTCCGAGGAAAAGCAGATGCACGCTAAACTGAATTAAAACACTGTCATTTAATCTGACCAGTAAAAAAATTCGACTTGTTGTCATTGTTTGAAGTGATGGATTAAAACTTCGGCCGGCTGATTGAGACACCAAATGACAACAAAAAAGGACGCCGTCTTTTGCGCACTGTGATCCATTCTGTCTTCCACGTCAAAAATGCCAGCTTCACTGCAGCGACTTCACAAAGTAGAGGACATCAAGTGATAACCGACGCGCAACTAAACAACACCGTTAAAAAAGAATGAACAGAGACAGTTACATGAACTAAGAACCGGATAAATTTCGGTGTTGTTGCAGAAAACTATGGAAGATAATTTGGCAATGGTGACATCAACCAGGAAACGAAAAATCTACAGACCACGGAAAAAATCATTGTATCCCATCGAGCAACGCAACTGAAATCTGTCTTAACACCAGGCTTCTTAGTTAGTGCCAAACGCTAGCAACTCAACTGCGATCTAGGTTAATAAAAGGATGGTTTAACAGTTCAGTGCGGTCTTGGCAACGAGCATCATCCGAACCCCTTCAGGCCTTTTCTAGTATTGTGATGTTCACTTGTTCGAAATTTTCTCTGTTTGGGAGTCCGATTTATATTCGGACTGTGAGAAAAGATTGCCACGACTGCTACATGTGGTAAAGAACCGATGCTGTTTTACTTTTCGTCCAGGTTTGTGACGGGCAAGAACCATTCTGAATGTCTGCTTCTCATTCAATCAGCGGAACTTTTGTTCGTACATAGCCACCGAGAATGCATCATCCAGATGTGACAGTACTGCGTGAACCAAAGTGACATGCTCGCATTATTCACACAGGAAGTTCGTTGGAAACTTGCCCGCTTCTGAGCTAGGCTGTATGACCTGGAGCGGGCTGTCTTTCAGAAGTGAATACGGCAGGAGAGCACTCGCCGAGAAAATTTGAACAGAAACCCAACTAAGTCACAGACGATAATACAATGGTGGAATGTCTGAGACATAAAAGCCAAGGTTCACCTTAAGGAAATCATCCAAATGATTTATGAACATTACCAATATTCAGTCAACGAGAACGAAAAAAACCGTGAATCGGAGACAATCAGCAAACAAATTCATAACTAGTGTGATTGTTTTTTTTCCGTAGAGCTACACGGATACAGTCATAAAGTTATTTATAAATTCTGAACAAAACTTCGGACCTCGAGTGATCTAACCCTTATTCACTTCTAGCACTTTATTACCACTGAAAAAGAGCTTTCTAATAGACCGGATGTGTTCGTAGTGTGCCGAGATAAGAATCAAAACTGTTGCTACATGAACACGATTTAATCTAGTTTTGCAGCGTGCTCTCCGTTTGGTTGACCGAAATGTGGAACATCCTAAAATATGCAATCTCGGAACTCGTGCCGCAATCGTACTAACTGTCAGAAGTTGTATTAACTGACAGAAAACACACGGAAGAGTGAGCAAACAAAATTTCGAGTTGCTGAGGTACGATTTATCAGCGTTTTAAAAGTGCTTTTGTTTCATTTATCTGCGAGCTTTCGTCACAACCGACATCTCAATAACGCAATCACTGGTGCGACAGGAATTGTGCCAACTAAACTGAAACCACAGACGGCACAAAATGGAACCCAGTGATATTACCATAAAGCGAGAAAAAATTCATCGAAATAAATAGCCAATATTACAGTAAATGAACGTGAGGAAGACAGGGTTCCACTGTCCTAAAGATAGAAAAAACGCGATAATTATTAGAACTGATGTTGATGCATACGCCATTTTGAAATGATAGTGACCAATTCGGCGACCAAATAAATCAATCTGGGTTACATCGTTAGGACTAAAAGCATTCCAGGAGTAGGACAAGTGCACTTAAAAATGCAAAAAAACTTATTCACGAACCTCTGATTAGAAGAGAAGCTCAAAATACAACGAAAATGATGGTAAAAATTGGTAGTTTGAGGAAGTACTACGAACGTACGATCAGTCTTGTGTGAAACGCAAATATGGACTGCCACAAAAGGTCATTCACATCTCCGGTTTAAGTTTGTGAATACAAAGCCATTTTGACGCGCGAGATGCCTAGAGGTAGTTATAATTTCTAGGATTCTCTCAGAAAATTCACGCAACCAAATTTCTAGGGATATTGGCTTCGGAGAACGAAGACAGACACGGCTATGGTGAACGGTGCTCGGTAATCAGTGAATGGACAAGTGCCTGGAAAACAAACTACAACGCTGGGTTATTGAAGCTGGACGTGGTCACGGAAATACAGGAGTACAAGCTCACCAACCCGTCGATCGTGGTCGTTGATGAACAGTTGCCTTCGAGGTAGAAAGAATGAGCGTGAATTGGTGCCGTGATCCCAATCAACCATAAATAATTATTCCCCAACAACGGATCAAAATGCATTATTAGAAACGAACGCAGTGCCTATTGAATAGCAATGAACCTGATAGGACCAGAGAATTGTTGTTGGTGTTCTTGGTTACAAATACGCGGTCGTCAAATAGGCTGGTTAAAAATGTTCAGTCTACGAAATGTTCGCAAAACATGGTTGAAAATCGACCGGTTGGGAGACAAAGACATACCTGAAGTCGACAATATCAACCGTAATGAATATGTGAATTCCCAAAATTGTCAGAAAAGCTGTTCGTGCACAAACATTTACCCAAATCTGCTGATTCATTATAACAAACCAGGGTGCATGTAATCAAGTCAGCGATTACAACAGACCCAAGGACGGTGAGGCCGCCAAATAAGGTCAAGTCCGTTTCATCTGGTGTATGCGAATTTTGAGCCGAAGGCAGGGACGTGTGGAGTTTGCGAATATGTGATGAGTCTTGAAAAACGCGCATTTCATTAACAAAGGAGGACACATGTACAAAAAGACGCAATAACTGTATTCTAGGGTGACACTTCATTTTTATGAAACAAGGCTTTGATTGCATGGATAATACAAATGTAATCAACATCATTCTCCCAAGTGAATTTGGCAACCCACCCACCTATCCATCTACAAGCATATATATATATATATATATATATATATATATATATATATTATATATATACTAACGATGAATACGAACTCATAAATAGCGAAAGCGAAGATTTAACTATCGAATGAAAAAACCGCGTCAACAAAACGCAAGTGCCCTTTGGAAATCATTTAAAATATTCACTAGAAACGGGTCGAATAAACTCAGATTGTCGTTCTCCTTGTCAAAAAATTACCGATTTGCAGTTCATGAGAATCAGTGAAGTTCATCACTTTTTAGGCTATAGGCGAGTGATTTTACCAGTGGAATACCTATTGGATTCGCAAGCTATTAAACTACATTATAGCTGACACGTGTTCTCGCCATATTTGAAGGTGTGTCACTGACTCGTAACTGTCATGCAGCTCAGTCGCATAAAATGACGGGCCTAACCGTTGTAGTATAAACTCGAACCCCGAAAATCAATTGGATGTCACACTGACACCAAAGGTGGTTCACACTGACCCAAACCAAACGCATCTTCTGTATATGCGACAAAACTTCATCCGATATCCGACCAACTAGTGAGATGCAACTACCACGGTAAAAACATATTTACTTCGATCAGGTTTGATATAGGGCCAGCCCAGTCCAGAAACAGTATTTTACGACTGAAGGTGCGAAACGCATCCCAAGTAATGCTATACGACTATTTAAACCACTTAGAAAAATTTACATCTTACTTGGGTCTTCACTTAGAAACACGATATCGACCGCGTACTCAGATAGTTTGTTCTCTGAACGCCAGTCGATACCGATATTCTCTCACATTTGGGTAGGGTTTAATCCAGAACTGCATTGGTTAAGAAGTTTGAGACGGAGAACGATAGGGACAACACTGAAGCACACCATTTTTAGTGGTGAAATCGGGTGAAAGATCGCCATAACCACGATTTTGGCCTCGGTTATTCGCATACAATGACCGAAAAAGATGAGTTTATCTGGCACCTTTCAATGAGGCAGTGTTAGAGAAGCACGCGGTCGACTGAATCAAAGGCCACTGTTTGATCAAGGAGGAGAGATCATGGGCTCATAGAAGAGGTGCCTGAGCTCTAGAATTTGTCGTATGATGAAGAGGTGGTGATGTGTGTGGTCACAAACACGGCGGTCGGCGTTCACAGTGCAGAAGCACCGAGATCACAGTATACGAGGGATTGAACCCGGAGTCTTCTGACTCACTATTCAAACAAGGAAAATAACTCACTGAAGAATTCCTGCCAGATGTTGAATTGTACGGTTTACGGACATTTTCACATCGTAAGTGCTCGGTAAACTCCTGATGCAATCAGGAGTAAGTGCACGGGAGACCAAAGAACCATAGGCAATGTAGATCTGGAGATGAACAGCGAAGAAGGTGAGCACCAAATATACTGCACTCATATGGGTGTAATATTCAGATAAAAAACAAAATTGACCAAGGGGTACTCGAAATTTCTAAAATTAACATTAGGCTCAGACTGGGGAAAATGTCTGTCATTATTTACCCATTGATCGAAAACCAAGTACAACAGTATCGATATGTTTGATGCACAATGGGTAGGAAATATCAATTTTGGTGAATTTGTGAACAACAGACAGGCGTATTTCCTTGGCTAAGGGGACGTATGTTGAATTAGAACACGTACGGTGACATCTTGGCATTTTACTGAAATAGAAAGATCATTCTTGTGATGGCGCATTAGCGTTGATTCTGATGCGGGCATGTGAAACCTGTACTCTGCATGTGATAATCGCCTGGTGTTGGAGTCATTCGCAGACAGAATCTAGTAAACAGGCTAGTAACTAACATCTTGAAACGGTGCCAAATCCAGCATGAGAGTTGAAAAACGTGGAAAAGAGGTTCACACGAGTGTCAACAGTGGATATGAAGTTAACCTGTAACAACCACAGGAAAGAAAAATCTATATTTCGAGTGAATGACCGAAATACTCAAGCATTTGGCGGTAGACTCGGTCAGTCTCATTGACATGAGCGTGTCCGCGCGTACGTGTGACCGATAAGTGCATGAAATCTTACGCGCAGTGTCTGTGATGTATCGGACTAAATATCTGAACGAATCCAGCGAAACATGTTTTGCTGGTTGCGACCTATGGTCAGTACGGCCAACAACAGTGTGATGGCTCGGTCGATCCTATGAGACAGGCACAGTCACGTAGGAGGTTGGGGGGGGGGGGTCGAAGGAAATGCAGACAGCTAAGGAAAATAATGTATCTCGACCTGACAGAACTATCATGTCCCAAGTGTCATGACGGATCAAAGACTTTGTCATTTCGCGAATACAATACAATACAATACGGTAGAATAGGACATTATCAACTGATGCAGTTTTTGCTATTCACGATCAAATCAAACTGTCAGAAAATGCGTGAGTACTCACGGTTTGAGATGGCTAGCGGAATTCGGTTGTTTGCCATGCCTTGTCTGCAGGACGGGGTTACCTCCTGTGAGGAACTCACGTGACCTTTATATCAAATGGTAAGGAACACCAGGCGACACAGCGACGAGTATCTCACGTGTATTAACGTCCATTTCTCATTTAATAGATAATTTTTCGTAATTCTGCCGCATCTTTCCGATTCGGCTTCGCTCAAGGAGGTAATCAAATTTTTGACAACTTTTCTATGTGATTAGTTAAATTGAGGCTGAAATTAAGTACATCCCCACCATTATTAATTTGTCTGCGTGAACCGTGAGCTAGAGCCGAGAATTTCGCTACACCTTCCCCCAATGAATAAATAACAATAATAATATGGTCGTCATTATGCTGGGGAATGTGGACAACACGGTACAAATCAGATATTTTTCGTAAGAGCCAAAACAGTTATCCGGTAGACCAAACTAATTTCTATGACAAGTGATCTTTCCAACTGGTCCGTGTAAAATGACAGGAAAACGGGGAATGCGGCAACTGCTTTATGTGCATTCCTCATACATGACTAACTATGTCCAAGCAACGAACTCGGCTGACCGTTGCTGAGATGAACCTATCTAGATTCTTGTGTATTTTACTGCACTTTACTACGGGAACTGACTGTCAATTACTCGAGGCAATAATGCTGTACAACAACAACTAATTTTACTACATTTTTGTCGAATCGATTTTGTTCTACTTCCCTTCCTTGAAACAACGAATAAACGTGCCGATGTAAAAGAAAATACGTACTGATAACCCCAAGAATTAAAGGTGATGAGGACTCGCTCACTAATGGGACCCACAGAAAAGCATTTGGAGTCAGAACAATGCCAATAAGCTCTTCAAACGAAAACTAAGGTGAGATGGAATTGTGGAACTTCAGTAAATTAATCAGAGACCCACACAATACTCTAAGAAGAAACAGTTTTCAAGTAGGCAGACTGACAATCAGTCTAGGAGAGATGGTTAAACCGATTCCAAACCAACCACGGGTGGCGTATGAGACGTGCAACACTACGTTTATCGGCGTCTGTGGCGGACGGGACGGCACCCAGGATGTCTAGCCCATCCGAAGGGTGAGCACTCAGTCACCCGCTCCCAAAGGTTTCCAGATGAGACGAATGAACCATACCGGCTCATCTGAACCAACACTGCTGCCTTGCAGGACGCGCTTGGCTCCGTAAAAGCTAGAGGTGCATTCTCGAATACAAATGCCCACTCTGGACTGGACGTCCGAGTAACAGAACGGCCCACAATGCAACAATCATAAAAGACAATTCATACGATGATTGACGATTCTTTCACGCGCGCACAAGATCGCTCTCTCACACCGTACACTAAAACTTCCCGATCCCCAGTTCAATTCCTCACTTCTTTCCTTTATCAGACCCCTCGGTCGATCGTATCTGCCGTAGTGCCACTGGTGGAAATCCTGAATATACTCTCTCTATTCCTTTTTCGGATAGCCTCCGAATCTCACCAAACCCGATACCACCGGCCGATGCTCTGCCTCGTCCTCGATGCCCATCTAAATTAGCCATCTGAACCCTGGTGCGTATGGGACGATGGGTGGGTTAATCTCGTGCGCTTGAATCCATTGACATCGATGAGTGTTCCATTATTCGGTTTTCTTCTCCATCTTATTCTCCCGTGAAGTTTCACTTACGCTTTTCTGGAAACGCTCAGGCTGCGGTTTCTGGCCTTGTCGGCGTTGGCATTTCTCTCAGTGAAAGAGCTGAGGCGACACTGCTAGACTGAATCCCAGCCGACAGTTGCTTATGCAAAGAGAGACTCCGGGGTTGGCGCAAAATGAATCATCGCCGTTCCGATAGAAATCTGTTTGTCGTTTCAGCGTAAGTGTCCACCGATTGCATCCCAAACGCAGCCAAAGATGATTGGAACAAAAGCTCCACAACCTCATGCGTAAAACAAGTCGGGCCGATATCGTCAGTCTCGCAGATCTGAACACTAGATTTGGTCGACTGTCATCGAATGAGACACATTTAAGAGGCCCTTTCGGGCTAGATTCCTATCGCTCGGAAAAGGTGGGACGATTTTCGGCCCTGTGTTCAGGCCATCGCTCGTTCCTCGCCAGTACTTCAGAACTTCGGATGTTCTTATAGCCGGTACACCAGGTGGCATCCACCCTCCATGAGTCAACAGTGTACCCAGATCGACTAAACAGCTATAAGCTACAAATGACGGAGTTGCATACAGAACTGTCGCTCGTACTGACGCACCCCCTTGATTCCAACGACGCATTAGTTTGCACAAAGCTGTCCGTGTGTTGCGGTGGGCGCTCCAAGGATACGATGCAACGACGGTCAGATTGCAAAGAGCTTTTCTATCCATCTCGCCTATCTGTCTTCCAAAATGCGCTAGCTGAAAAGCCAGACGTAACCCCACCTGATAACATAAACCAGCACCGGTCGCTTAGCAAGAATGTTTTACATTCCACCGGTTTAGTAACTTCTGGCCTGCCTCGTTGTGCCGCGAGATTCAGGCTTCCGCTGAATCTCTGCGTCTTCGCTGTGCACGCCAATCTATCTCGGCTGGAAGCGAGTATAACGAAGCACAACTCGTAATGAGACGTGCACTTAACACGAGTCTTCGTAGGGACCGCGATATTTGGTGGCCGCAACGTGCATCAGAGATGGAACGTGCTGCTGCCATGGGATATTCCTGTATCCTTTCCTATCTCGTTCGAAACGCCGGTAGGAGCCGTTAGGTGTGAGTTAAACAATTTGTGAAGTTGGCAGTTCGCCAATCCAGTCAACAGCGGTGGCTCAAATGCTGGGTGGAGCACTTTCAAACAGTTTAGCTAGGTCTCAGTGTCAACTTCTCCTATAGCTCTTTCGGTACATGTCCAGTGGTGTGTTTCGACAGATCTACCTACCGAGGAGGAGATCCGAAAGGAAATCCAGGCATTAGGATGTCACAATCCGCCGGGCTCCGATGGCCCTCTTCCTGCCCTTTTTAAAAATGGTGGGATGCAGCTCATTATAAAACCTCTTGTTGTTCTCAAAAGTTTGGGATTCCGAGTAGGTTCCTTCCTTGTGGGAGGAATCGATTATTGTCCCCATTATTGCAAAGGGCTCGCGCAGTGACCGCGCTAACCATAGGGGAGTAGGCCCTATTCCAATAGTGTCGAAGTTGCTTGCATCTGCCACACTTCACAGGTTGTACCAAACGCGTGAACAGCAGACTTGCGAGGAGCAAACTGGGTTTCGTGTCGGTCGTTAATGTATCGATCAAATTTTCACCCTCCGATAACTGTTAGAGCACTGTCACACTTTCCAAAGACGCACAATCCTCGTGTACTTGGACATTCGCATGGCTTTTGACTCCGTCGACAGGACAGCACTCTACAATTCTCAGAAGTATGCATCAATCCTCAAAGAACTGTATCGTCACACCACAGGTCGCGCTAGGGGCTACGGCCAATTTTTGCATCTTTTTGTTGTCGCCGACGGGGTATGACAGGGTTGCCTTTTATCCCCATTTCTTTTCAACTTTGCCATAGAGGATGTTCTACGGAATGCCGGGTTTTGCGAACGGTGGAGTCAAACTCCTTCCACGAAACAAAGCTTTCGACTTGGAATATGCCGATGATATCGCCTTGATGAGTGATAATGCACGGGCTTGGACCGCCTGGCGATTGAAGTACCCAGATATGGTATGCACTTTGCGCCCTCCAAGTGCGAAGTGCTCTTGCAAGATTGGCAGGAACCCATGCCTGCAATCACCTTTTGTGTTGATCAACTTCAGTTAGTTGAAAACTTCAAGTGCCTTGGGAGCTTCATAACAGCTGGAGGGTGTTGGGGAAGAAATCAGGTCACGAATAATGAGGGCTAGAGCTGCTTTCACAAACCTGGAACACCTGTGGCATCGCCGTGACATCCAGTGTTGAGGATGTTCGGTGTCTTTCTGTTCGACCACCGATGTCGCCGAAGCATTGCTCGCGACTGGTGGGAACATCGAGTGAGTAGTGACGAGGTGCACCGTCATGCGTCAATTACGGACAGCTGTCCTGCCAATCGTCTACTTTTCTGTGCTCTATTCGCACGTGCAAAGCAAGACTGGAAAAAGCGACGCGGCGGTCAGGCCATGGCTTGGCGTAGATTTATGAAGCTGGCATCAGAAATTGGTATCGGTTGGTGTTTCCTGTCTCCCTGGTTGGGGTCCAAGGGATGAGGATAGTCGTTGGCTAGAAATGCTGAGGGACATGGCTTAGAATAGAAGTCAGTTGTATGAATGCTGTGCGATCTGTCTGTTGAACTCACGCGCTCCGCAGTCACATAAATGTCATTCCGACAAATAAATTGACAACAAAAAATATCAATAAGTGTGCAGTGAAAAAAGTCACAGCATTTTATTTTCTTACTAACCGTTTCTGAGGTACCAGCACTAATGCTGTTGTGAGGAGGTCATATGATCAGTGCGAAGCTGAATGGTGGTACACAGAGCGAAAGGTTTAAGAATCATATGTGATGCAAACGAGGTCACAGGGAAATGAAAAAAGAATTTCAGACAGCAATGACAGAATACTATTAGATCTTCTGTGTATCTAGATACGTGAATGACCGGAATTTGTGGAGACATTTTTAAAGCTCATGTGAGGTGAAACGGAGTACCAGAGATTTCAAGTTCAGTTAGAACAGCTGTGAAGTCAGTTCAGTTCAGTCTCAACAACCAATACCTTCACGAATAAGTACCCGTGGCTTTCTTGTCAGCTTCTGACACACCAAGCAACACAGTGATCAGACGACAAGAGATGGAAATGAAGTAGAAGAGGACTCGAATGCAAGGGAATCACTGAGCGCCATACTCGGTCAGGAAGCCTAACACATTCGTAGGCCCAATTGCATAAGTAAAAATTTCCAGAGCTTTCTGCAGGGCCATGGACTGGTCACTACAAATTACTGTGAATACAGAAGAATAGCACAATGAAGATATGCAAACATGAAAATACGTACACAGGTAAGAAGCGCATATGGTCTCAGAATAATACTCTAGCTTCAGGGACACAACAAGATTAATCACACAGCACAAACTAATTACTTGATTATTCGATTGTATCCGTTAACACTGGTGAACCTATAACAAGGTGAGGTTACTTCATTGTGCATAAAATAATGTGACATAAATATGCGCTCTGAGATAAAAAGTAGATGAGGCCTATCACAGCAAAATAAAAAGCCAAGAAATGAGTCAACCTCTGCTCATAAAGCCATTACTCATCGATATGAATCATCACGACGAGGC
This sequence comes from Fasciola hepatica, assembly GCA_948099385.1. Taxonomy (NCBI): domain Eukaryota; kingdom Metazoa; phylum Platyhelminthes; class Trematoda; order Plagiorchiida; family Fasciolidae; genus Fasciola; species Fasciola hepatica. The sequence continues at coordinate 16,384,831 of CANUEZ040000126.1, read as the reverse complement.
TGCACCACGTGATGTGATGGCCTGTGTGCTTCTATGACTCACAGAGCTACGCAATCAAATCAAGTCAAGATACAATCATGTTTGACACGTCAATGAACAGAGGCCAGGCGAAGTTCAGTCTCTCTGAGCCAATTACCGAGCCACATCTGGATAGCATACTCCGGTGAACAGACACGGAGAAGCAGTTAACCGGTCGAAAAACCCCCACTAGTTGGACATGGGAGTGGAGTACCTGGGACGGCAGAAGTCATCACACTTCACTGGGCAGCTTTGGCTTGCCTACACTGGGTAACCCCTAGCCGCATCCATGTTTCACTTGCTCCATTGGGTGTGTGGGGCTCAGGGCTGAATCCAAAAAGCGGATCGATAATAAAACAGCAACGAAGACAAAACATAATAGTGTTGTGAGCAAACTATTGTGGCCACACTGGTGTTCAACTAGTGTAAATGTAGGATCCCGCTGATGCACTTACTGAGCCTTGAGCTCAGAGTTTTCTTCTTGCTTTTTTCAGATCGAACACAAGCACCCCCATCCCCCCGGAGGAACACTGGTGCGTGCATACTACAATAGGATCAACAATCGGGTCTCATGTGACAGACCGGAAATTCCTTCACGGATGCCTCGGTCACGCTCCCGTGCTGGGTTATTGTTCCGTTGCCTTGCGGGTCAGACTGATAGCGGTTCTAATGAAATACTCTACCATTATTATACAACGAAAAGAAAGTAAATAATAAAAGACAAAAAAGAAAGAAACCCATTTTACAGTGAGGTAAGCCGCGAAGTATGGTTTGCCCAGGTATCGCCCACAGTTCTTTAGAAAACAACTACTTTTTGTCTGGCCTTTATCCCTCACGTCTTAAATCCAGTTCGATGAGAGTAGTTAGAGTTGTTACCACATCTGACCCATTTGGACCTTATGTGGTTCTTTGCAAGCTCTGGTTGCCGGTTATGCCTAATAGCGCAATAAGCCTTAGTGGCTACGTGATATACCCATTCCATTGTACTCATGCGCAAGTTTGCAAACAAAAATAACTCGTGACAGGAATAGCTTAAGGACAGAGGAAAACTTAGAATCGACTCTCAGACCTAAGCAGTTTATTCACGTAGCTGCTTTCAACGTTCGCAAACGTTGCTATAAGGAGCAACAAACTCCCCTAACTAGAGCTATTGAAGCCTTTAAGACAGACAAGCGCTATTTTCGAAACACGTATACAAGGCAATAACTCAGTTTCTCGTTCCACACTTCGAGTGTCGGGCTGGCATCAGCGTCCGGGCAATATTGACAACTGATGAGAAAATGGGAAGTGTGAGTAACGATGATACTTGCTATCATACGTAGAGTTCAGTTTAGACAACCATTAACCATGCCCCGAGTGCCGTGGCTTTGGTTGCTGTCTTCTGGCGACAGCCTCAATCGGAAACAATAAGAAAGGGCAGGAATATCAAGGGAGTAGTAAAAGAACTACAAATATTGGTATCGAGTCAATGAAGAAAGTTTGTGAACACAAGAGCGCCACTGACGGCGACACCTAGCCGTTTCCTCTAACGTATATAACCACTGGGTGGCAGGGTTTCTTGGACCCCGCCCACAAAGTCTAACACGTCATACGTGGCCACGTCCACTGGTTTGATTTTTCATACCTTTCTTCCACGCCATAAACTGGCCACCGTTAAGCGCCTCAGCGAACATCGATGCTCAAATACCGAAAAACTTCGTATATCCTCCATCCGCAGTGGCCATGTTTCTGAACCATACAGAAGCACTGATCTGACTGCCACAGCGTACACCCTTGATAGATAAACGGATGTTATATCGACGCCACAGATGACTCAGATTGACAAATGCCAAACGAGCCTTCCGTATACGCGAACACGCCTCATCTGACATCCGACCTCCGGGTGAAATGCAGCTGCCCAGAAAACAGAACTTATCTACTATGTTTATAGTTCCTTCAAGAACCGAAAGGATTGGCGCGGGATTAACTCAATCTTGCAACAGCACCTTACACTTTGAAGGTGTAAAACGCACACCGAACATTGCTACGCAGCTACTGAAGCTAACGAGAAAAGCTTGCAATTCACCTGGATCTTCACTAATAAGAACTATCTCGTCCGCATATTCGAAGTCTGATACCTTTACAAGCGGGGAAAGTGTAATATCCCTAACTCTACATGACAAAAATGCGGTTTCTAGGACCATATCAATCACAACGTTACAGAGAAAAACAGAGAGGGGAAACCTTGACGAACACCACTTGTCGTGGTGAACTCGGGTAAAAGAACACCGTAAGCCCAAACTCGGCTTCGGCTATTCGTGTAAAGGAACTTTAAAATGCACATGAACTTCTCCGGTACACCCTTCAACAAGAGGCAGCGCCGGAGAACCGTGCAATCGACTGAGTCGAAAGCCACTTTAAGATCGAGAAAAACGCGGAAAGTGGGTCTGTGGAAGGTTTGCCTTTGTTCTAGAACTTGTCGCAGAGTGAAGATGTGATCAACACAACCTTGACCAGGTCGCGCGAGCACCGTTCGCGAGCGGTTGATAAGCGATAGAGAATAATACCAGCAAGCAGTTTTTATGCGATGCTAACCAAACTACTTCCCCCGTGGTTTTCACAGGGAAACCTGTCACCCTTCTTGTAAATCAGTACGATCACCGATTCACACCAACTCTTTGGAACTTGTTCCCTATCCGATACCAAACGGAGGAACATTATCAACTCCAATCACGATGTTGAACCACCGTCTTTGAAAATAGATGGGGGCAACCTAACCGGTCCAGCAGCCTTGTGTCGTTTAAGGTAGCAGATCTCATGGAGAATTCCCGATTCTGAGGGAGAATTGGTATATACAACCTGAACTACAGCTGTGGTGCTACTTGGCAATCCTGTCATGGATGAAAGCCAGTTGAATTTCTTCTGCAAACGCTCCTCCCAACGAACCAGACGACGCTCTTGATTTTAAACCAGTAAGCCATCCACCTCTTTCATCAGTTTACCAACGCCTAGCTTTTGTGGACTGGTATTTCTGATTGGACGGGAAAGGTTACGGCTGTTGCCGATCGCCGCAGCTTTTTCATCTCCCTACACATCGCAATCCACCACTGTTTATGGTCGTTTCTCAGGCTTCAAATCAGTTGGCGTCTAAGGCATCTTCGTACTTCGTCATATCTGGAATCCGGAGGATTCGATCTCGACGCATCTAACAGTACAACGGGGATACAGATATCCATTTTTTCTGTGTCTCTCTGTTGAACCTTGGACAGCATTAGCAGCCTCAAACACGGCCCGCTGGATCTTTGTTCATTGCTCTTTTGGATCCTGGCTATTTGACCGCATCGATAGCCAGGTGGATAGTTCTGCTTGGAAGGCAGACTGATGGTTATCGTCCAGTAACACCTGCGACGAGACTTCACCTTGACGTGGTGTGATGGCTTGCGCGCCTCTATGACTAAAAGAGCTATACAGGATGGCTTCTTTAGGCCGGAGATGCAATCATGCCTGACAGGTCAATGGGTAGAGGTCAGACAAAGTCCAGTCTCCTGGTTCTCCTGGTTGGGGGTCCATTTCAGCTGGCAACTCAGTCGGTCAAATCAGTGGAAGAATAATTGATCCAAGCAAATGGGCTTCCACTAAGCCATCCCGCTGCCTTGCGGATAGGTTCTTGTTAGAACTAAAGGTTTTAGATAAGGACCCTAATCGTTCTCCTGCTTTGCGGCTGGACACCTTAACAGTACCCGTTCAACATCTCCCATGAACTGCACGAATACAAATAATTCCATACTGCATCGGTCGTCGCGCAGGATAATCAGGACCGCGCTGTCCATCGCATCGAGCGGAGTGGGTATTGATAAGTGGACTACTGCTCAGAGTTCCCTCACTTTTACTCAACCTTTGTCTTCCATTCCCAACCACCTCTCTTTGCCCCATCTATCCACCCATAATGCACTGATAACATGTCCAATACTAGCAACGGTTCATTGTCAAATAGTGTCTTGAATAATCCACTATCTTGTAACTCACATTTTCTCAAGCCTGGTCAGCCTCTGAACCTCGGCTCCTTCAACGTGCGTACACTCATGCAGGCTGGTCAGAAGACATACCTAGCCCTCCCAATGAACTCTTTGAAGACTGATGTCTGCTGCGTAAGTGAGAAGCGTATCCAGGATTCGAGCAGTTTGATTCAACTAACTGCTCCTGGTATCTGATCAAGGTATTTTCTGCGCACTTCTGGAGACGAAGTAGCTACAGCTGGGGGTCACCGTGGTGTAGGAATAGACTTGACTGAGAAGGCTGAGGCTGCCCTCTCTTAGAATGGACTCCTGTTAACAGTCGTTTATGTGCTGTAAGACTCCAGGTGTTAGTCAGCGTTCGAAAGGACAGTTTTGTTAAGCGAAATTTGTTTATGACCTCGGCATACGCCCCCACGGACTGCAACGCAGAAACGCAGAAAGACGAGTTCTACGATGACCTCGCTACCTTCGTTCGCAGCAGCAAAGGTACTGACATTGCAGTGACAGCTGGTGATTTTATTGCACAAGTGGGCAAACTTAGTGTGTCAGAAGCTTGTTTAGGTGGCCGTTGTGCTTTACCTTCTGAGCGTATAGATAACGGAGATAGGCTCCTCCAGTTTTGTGTAGACAATCGATTGTTCTTGTCTAGCACCAATTTCCGACACAGCTCGCGTCGCACAGCGACATGGCGCTCTAACTCTACAGGTACTTTGAGTCAAATTGACCATATCGTCGTAAGCAACCGGTGGCACGGTTCTGTTCAGAACCGTAGATCTTACTGGTCCACGAACGTAGAGTCGGACCATGCATTACTTTTAATGCGATTATCTCTCCAGCTCCATGGTAATCTTCACAAATCGCAAAACCCCGTTAGCTGTGCAACGTTTGTGTGATCCAGAGGTCCTCACCCGTTATGAGCAGAAGTTAGCACATGAGCTAGGATCTGCGACGAACAGTAATGTAGATGAGCATTGGGCTCATATCAAACAGGCGATGCATGTTGCAACAGGTTTTGCCTGTGGTCCTAGATCCGATGTTTATCAAAGACACTGGATTTCTCAAGAGTCGTTCAGTATGATGGAGCAAAAACGTCAGCTCTCGAACAGAAAGATGGATAAAATACGAAGACATCTACAAAAGCAAATTACCAAAAGCCTTAAGATGGATCGCGAAAACTGGTGGGTCAAGGTAGCCGAAGAAATGGAAATAGCAGCTGCTTCAGGTAACATTCAAAGACTGTTCAGACTTGTTCGCGACAGCGCTGGACGGCGAACCCCGGTCAGTGAAACGATTTGCGAAAGAAATGGAGAACCCATTCATGGCAAACAGCAAAGGTTCGACTGTTGAGCCGAATACTTCAAAGAACAGTTTAGCTGGCCGCGCGCTAATGTAGTCACTCCTGTGTCAACAACTGCGATTCCTTGGGTGATATCACTCCAGCTCGCATCGGAAGTGGAAGTGGAGTCATACATTCGACCACTAAAACGAGAGAAAGCGGCAGGTTCCGACGAACTTCCCCCAGTTCTTTTCAAAATGGGTAGAAGTGCTTTGATAAAATCACTAACGATTTTGCTCCGTGACAATTGGAACGTATTCCGTTATTATGAAGCGAGTCATTGATTGTTCCCATATTCAAGAAGGGAATACGCAATGACTGTAGTACCCATCGCGGGATTAGCTTAATTCCGATAGTCACCAAAGTATTTGCTTCGATTTTGCTGTAGCGTCTTATCTACGCTCGCGAGAGGAACACCCGCGAACAGCAGGCTGGATTCCGCCCAGGTCGAGGATGCACCGACCAGATTTTTACTATTCGCCGACTACTTGAAACGCGTCACACGCACCGCCGACCGACAATGATGGTTTTCTTAGACTTGAAAGGCGCCTCCGATTCAACTGATCGAACAGCGCTTTCAGTGCTTTGCATCGAAAAGATATACCCCAGAAGTTCGTGAACCTACTAAGATCATTGTATTCTCATACTTCTGGCCGCGTTAGAGTATACGGTGAACTATTCGGTCGGTTCGAAACGATCAGTGGTGTTCGACAAGGATGTCTTATCTCCATTCCTGTTTACCTTCATCATAGACGAAACAATGGAGAACGCCTTGCAAAATCTTCAGGATGCATGCTTCGAACTAGGAAATAGTGAAAAGCCGTGTGACCTAGATTACGCGAACGACCCTGTCCGCTTGTTCAAATGCACGGAAAATGTTCAACGTGCACTAGATAGACTTGCAAGAGCTGGTGTTACATTCGGCATGCGCTTTGCACCTTCAAAGTGCAAGGTGATGTTGCAAGACTGGATGTCAACGGTCCCGAGCATGATGCTCGATGGGGAGGTGCTGTCAGTTGTCGACCACTTCACCCACCTCGGCAGCAGCGTGACGACGGATGGGAGTACAGTAGCACGCTTATATCCAAGGCTCGAGCGGCGTACGCTGCACTGAGGCATTTGTGGCGCCGACCTGATATTTCACTGAAGTTGAAAGGTCGTGTATACTGTGCCGCGGTGCGTTTAGTTTTATGGTATGATTGCGAGACTTGAGGTTTGCTTGCGGAAGACATTCGTCGTCTTGAGGTTTTCGACCACAGTTGTTTACGTAGTATCGCTAAGATCGGGTGGAATTGCCGAGTGAGCAATGATGAGGTCAGAAAGCGAGTATTGGGTTCCAGTTCAGAGAATTTTCTATCACAGCGTATACAGCTTAGTAGACTTCGTTGATTGGGGCACGTGTTACGTTTGGCAAACATACGTCTACTATATCGTGTTCTACTCTCCGTTCCTCCTAGGGAGTGGAAGAAACCATGTGGAGGTCAACAGACGACTTGGCAGCGAGGAATGAGGAAATGTACAGCGAACTTAGGAAAAGTAGGTGCTTCACGTGTCCTGGCTGGAGTCCAAAAGATCCCTCAATTATTTGGGTGGAGACACTGAAGGATATGGCAGCGAACCGTGAACAGTGATGATCGTGTTGTCACTTCCTGTCGAACAGAATTTTTTTATTACACATAAACTGAATTACAGTATAAGGGGTACACCCCATAATCAGAAGATATACTGTAAAACTGGGTTGAGGGTAAACATTCACGTTAGAACCAGTTTATTGATCCTGCTTTCAAAGAGGGAAAGGTTGTAAGTGGGTGGGAAGGCAGAAAGAGGAAGAGTGTTCCATAACTGAATGATTGATCGATGTGCGTTTGTACAGTTAGACTGTGTATTCTGTGTGTTGGCTACTAAGGCATTCTTTCCTTTTCCCACCTGTGTAGGTCCACTCACTATCCATTTTATATATTCATACTTTCTAATTCAACGTGCAACATGGTGAGAAAGGCAGTGGTCAGTGGGGCTTGTCCTAATGTTCAACGCTGTAGGAACAGCTGCAGAGGCGGTTAATTTAGTGTTATTTCGGCCACTGACGAGACGCAAGCTGGAATGCACGCGGACGAGAACGTGATCAACGTCTAAAGACGTGGACCAAAATAATCGACAGCCTCGAATTCATCCGCGCGACTGGTAACCGATAGCAGTATGATCGATCTGGGTCCAAGGCTGTGAAGTCGCAGGAGGATGTCAAGTTAGTCGGTGCCGCTTTTTTGTGCGAGAAATTTGTGCTCGCTAGGGATAGTCGAGTACAAATTTCTCACATGTCGCGGGTCGACAGTGGCCCTTTTACCGATACAATCACTTTACTTTACAGGTGAAGCCAATGAACACTTTTATGCACCCAATAAAGGGTAAAGTTTCAACACGTGCATGATTAACAGCGTAGTACATGAAGTGGCTGGGATGTGGAGAGGAAAGAGTAGAAGCGAAATGAAGCACTGAACACGGTTAATTATCGACGAAGGTGAACAACAAGATCATTAATTACTTAATCGTGGTTTACAAGTAAGCGGACAAGGCTATTTCTATAGGTAGATGTGCGTGAAGGAAGTACTCTGGATTTCGAGCGAGTGGAGCAGTAAGAAAAAGACATTGGAGGGTGGGGAGGGATAGCAATGATTGAAGTTCAATAATAGCCCACTAGAAAACTTGCTGCAGGCATCCGAATGCTTTCTGATGGTAGTCAGCGAGAGTTTTTCTATTGTGCAACAACGAGAAAGCGATTTCAGACACTTGGTGGTAATATTAAAGTGTTTTTCTTACAAACCAAGAAAAAATGCAGAAGAACAGTAAAGTCAGCGGGGAAGAATGTAAGAGGTTACAAACTGAAAAACAAGATTATAAGTTTAGTTCAGATTATAAGTTTCCTTAGACCGGAAAACAAAAAAGCTTTCTGATTTTAGTGAACACTGATTCAATATGACTACTGTGACAAAGGTTGAGTTAGAGTAAATCCGTTCATGGATGGAAGAAACCCCAGACAGATGTTGGCTATCAATGCAAAGATTTGGGATGCTATCAAAAACAGTTTGGTAGTGTGATCCACATTGAAGATCAAAGGCCCCAGCAATATATTTGAGGACATTGAAGGAGGGAGAATTTTTGAAGGAAATTCAAACTTTCGTTTTCGTCACAGGGACATATAAGAACATCATCGGCGCACTTGCAGTCAATGAGTTCAAGTGAAATGCGCAGTTATTAACCTTAAAAGACAAACGAATAGGGGATAGAACAGCAAACTGAACTCATCACAGTTAACTTGAGGAGAAGAAGAGTATCTGTTGCTACAAAAGGTACAGTGTGTCGTTACGGTCAAAACAAGGTGTTAAAAGTATGGCAGTCAAGGCCGTTATTATGTAGTATACGCGGTAGAGTATCTCGATGAAGAGAACAAAATGTGTTCGTGCAGTCAAGAAAAACTAGCCGGACAGTATATCCATTGTGATCAAGAGTAGAAATCGAACCAGTGTAGCCAACGGTATCAACAACCGACAGTTAATGGGCAAACTGTATCCGGTTGGGAGACTGAACTTGGGGAATTATGCGGCGAAGCATATTCTCAAACACTATCGACTATTGCACGATATGTGTTGGACCCTTTCTCGACTACACGTGATGCATACAAATCTACAACTATCGAGAATTGTCTCAGAACCGATAAAACGGTTCAATAGATTGGCCAAAGGGGATTCGAGCGTGAAAGAGCGGGCTTTTAGCAACATTGGAGACACTAAGTCGGGATGGCAAGAGCTATTGCACGCAACTTGATGTAGAATTTTAATAACGGCTCCAAGTGTGACGGGATTGGTTTCACGGAAGTCAAAATGGGGCGGAGAAAGTGAGGACGCGTCGAAGTATACTGTGAACTGTTGATACAAATCTTCGACGTTTATCCTCAACTTGGGCTTGGCATAGAACTACTGTTTTAGGAATTTCCGTATCCCATGGCAGTTCTTGTTCCCTAGCACCGTGTCACTCTGCAGACTACTCATACGTCGTAGTTCAGTTTTTATAACCGTGAACAGGTTTATCTACGGCATAATGCCATTCCGTAGTTGGGGAACATTTCGCATATGTCTTCTCATCGCGCACTTCTTGGGAATGACTGGAAGAAGAAATGAGGCGGTCCGACTGTCTTGGGATGGAGAATGTGACATTGGCACTGCTGCTGCGTACCAATTTCCCTATAAGGACCCGAGGGATGAACATCATTGGTAACTGGGCCGATTAACGAGTATGACTCCCAATCGAAGCCAGTAGCGCAAACACGGTGCGGTGTGCTCAATAAATTATTGCAGCCCCAAAGTTACTCCAGAATACTACAACCGTAAAAACCCAGTAAACCACGAAAAAGCCAGTCATGCAAGCAGCGGTCACGGTTGATTGTGTGATAATCGCCTGTTTTCTTATTATTTGCTTGGTCTTACTGGCTGGTGGTCTCCATCTGGCAAATCAAGGGTTGTTCACGACGTTGACCAGTTAATGGTCACGGAAATCAGAGTGCTCGAACAAACGGCGACTGAGTAGCACTTGTGTAGTCCAAATCATATAGTGTGCCACACATACATCCAGTGAAAAGTGAGTCGTAAGAAAATATGACATAACCAGAGATAGACATTAATCCACTGTCGTCCGGTTCGTTGCCACGCTTGACCTATTGAGACCTTATGTGGTTCTCTACTCCCAGTCTCCGGGTTTGGTTGCCGGCTATCCCTGACAGCGCGATTGACCCTCGAGGATATGTGGTATACACCCTCCACTGCACTCATGCGCAAGAATACAAAAAAGCTTCACCAGTCTGGCCACCAATGAAAAATGCGGAAATCGTTGAAATGCCTGGTCTCCAGAATGACAATCTGTGTTGAGGAGACACCTGGTGTGCAATGGTAGTTACTCATTCGCATTATCCTCGCTGGCTAAGCAAAAGAAACACATGATCGATAACCACTGAAAAATAGGCCCACCTGGCTGACATCGGGTAACGAGTGAATCAGAGCAATGCTTTCAAGATCTGTACAGGAACTTCAACAGTCGTGACACATAAGTGGTCAAAGCCAGAGAAAATCATCGGCCAGCCAGCTTGTTAAACTGGGCATACACACAAGGACAATCTGACTACAGTTTACGTCTGTTAGTATGATTAACTGTTCCTGTTTCCATATTATCGATAATGAAGAATGAGTGAATGGGGAAAAAATTGCTTTCCCAAAAGTGTTTCTGTTGTTGTTATTGTTGCTACTAGCTTACTTAGGCTTCTCTGTGAAGAAATTGGGCATGCAGTGACGATAACAGAGCTATATCTACACGTAGTACACACATACAGCTTTGAATGGAGTTTGTGGCTCGTCCATTGATTAGCTCGCTTCTCCTCGAAGGCACGTGATAAACGACACGAATAACACGGTCGTGGTGAACAACACGCAAGCGACTGCATCGTGTCGAATGACGGTTTCTAAAATGCACTGCTACGCACACAACGATTTGGATGAGCAGCTAAAAGACGACGTGCGCGAATCGGTTCGACATGAAATATAGATGCGCCAATTCAACAAAAGACCAGACTCCTGTTTTGTATTGGAATAAGGGGAAGATGTGATTATATTTAATTTGAAAGGTAGTCATCTTTAACTAATGGGACGAAGAGCAGTGGTGTCCCGACGGTGTGCACAGGCACACTGCCACATATAACAGATAAAGCCCTCATATAACTAACTTAAATGATTCACGCATTCAGCTCTGACCTGCCTCGTCAACGATGAAACTCGCCTCAAACTGCGCCAGCTTTGGGTGGATATCTGTTAGCAAAAAAAACCGTCTGAAATGATACAAGTCGAGATAATTAAGACTGGAAAAACTGCCTAAACGTACCTTAGACCCCATGGCCAACATGAGTACATCATTTCCAGGACACGATCCTAGTACCCAAGTGGAACGAGCGTATTCCGCGTAATCAACCGCACTCATATTTGTGCTAAAAACAGACGGGAAATGATGTGATATTTAATTTTAGGTTACAAATTGGTAGCCAAGTTGAATCGCACGCCAACATATAGGAATTGGCGAACAGTTTAATGAAACGAAACAGAAATAAATAACCTGGGATTTTCTATTCTTAGCCAATCGACGGAAATAAATATACAGTGACAACCATCCTCCAGTGGCGGTGGTATGAGAGAACCAAAATAACCGGGCAACAAGCGAAGGGTGACCGTGTGCGACCAGCTTTAGCTAGTCCGGTTTGGTGAAAGACAGGCACGCTACCACGTCTGGCATTTTGGGATCGCATATTTTCTCCACGGGCTTCGTTATCGGTCGTTTGATAGCACGATGTGCCTTTATGATTAAATCGTATATCCATTCCACTGAATTCGTAAGTATGCATGCAACTGAGAAAAAAACATTCACGAAGTTTAGTCTCGGAATAGCCAAATTCAAGAGCGTCAGTATGATGAAAACCGTGAGACTGCATAAGTTGCATGTACGTAGGCAACATTGCAACGGAATCAATGAATAACGGCTGAATATTCATCTCTCGGGATGTATGAAGCATTTACCTGACTAATTACGACTGTAATTCTGTCAGTCTTAAGGTTGTCAGAAGCAGATTGCACATATGGCCTCAGACGGCTGGAAGTGAATGTGAATGGACCAAGAACCCTCATCCGAATAGAAAAATCAACTTAACTGACAAAGGGTCAGCGGCTCACGATCTCATACCTTGATCAAACTACTAGTCGATTCCTATTTGGGAAAGGATACGTCTCAACAGTTGCTTCCGAACCCCTTCTTCGTCTACATAATTTTCACCCGATTCTTGTTTTTTTGCTCCTTGTTCATTTCATCACCGACCTAAGCAGACTGTAAGGTAGCAACCAAAACCAGAGCAAAGAAGTGCAAGATGAGCAGTTGAAAGAACCGAACTGAAGTGAACTACGCTCAGAGAGAGAGAGCGACAAAGACTGAAACAATTCGGTGTGAAGTTCTTGTTTAAACTACCTGGAACTATGTGACCTTACAATGGCTTTGATGTTCTTGTGGATGCTAATGAGATGAGACAAAATATCCCCACTATCTACCATGGACCCAGCACAATGATTATCAATGCACTGTACAACTGGAGATCAGTGCCTTACATGCAGACTGATCACGAACAACAGCTGACTTGATGATTCCATTTTTAAAGCACCGTGTTTTTGTCTAACTGATCAGTAAAGATGGAGGATAAATATAATCTGCAATCGTATGAGGTAAACAGTAACTCAACATTGATTTTAGGGCGTCCTACAGAAATCCTCGTGTCCAACACATCCGACATGGATACAGTGGTGCGTGCTGGGACGGTATGGGCTAACACATTGTCGATAGACGGCCTAGTCTCGTTATCAGACAGTACGTCAGCGCCTTTCCACAACCCATGTCAAGGTTTGAGTCAACGGAATCGCAGACAGGCTGAAGATGGGCGGAGTAAAACAATATGGTGAAAAATAATTCCCCAAACAGACAAAAGTGACGTTATACGATAGTGTGGACCAATTAGTTTGTGACGCTACGATTGTCGACAGAGACTCTTCATCCTATAAAAACAATGTGCTCTGAGCTAGTAAACAAATTGTTTAAAGGCAGAAGATACTTCTTAATGGAGTTACTGGGTAAGACTAGAACACATTATCTCGTGATCGGCGGTGATTAATGATCAGCGTGTCAAGCTTTAGGCCTTGCGGTCCAGGGTTCGAATCTTCCACGGTCGTCGGCCATTTCTCCATTCGATAGCACTTAACTACAACTCCCTCTCAGGAATATTGTACCGTTGTTGGATATAATTAGCAAAATAAAAGGGGCATAATTCAATAGTTTTTACCTCTTTATTGATCACCCAGAAGCAAGTTGGTCATTTGTAAATGGGCCAAAAGTTTAACAAAACTAACCTGGTTTATGCCTATTTTGACAAAAATCATCAGAACCACTACCAAGTAGAGTGTGCTACGAACTTCATCCATTTGTAATAACTGTGAATATTGATGGTATTCCTAGCTTCAGTTTACTATCTTCGTAAGTTCATGATCAGTAAACTTGTGTTTAGAATGAAAACGCTTTGTAGCTAGTTGAGATGAACTGACGATGTCTCCTGGAAACATGTCATCCAGATTTTAAGCTGAGTGATCCGGAGCCCATGAAAACTTTCTTTGTATTGTTTATATTGAAATTCGACAACAACGATTCCCGCCAGCGGTAACGATGAAGGGCTCGCAGAACAAATTCGAAAACAAATTGAACAGATTGACTAGATTTGGCAACCAAACGAAGATAATGCGTTTTCCAATTCAACAGAACTGCACAAGAAATTTCGCCCAATGGTAATTTGACACTGTGGCAACAGAATATTGATGATATGGCATCAAATTGAAGCGGCATCAGGGGAGGTGGTGCGGATAACTGCGGAAGACGGTTAGATGTATTCGGTTACATCTAGATCCCTTATAGTAGCCTTCTCCTGATAGTGAAAGAAAGTGTAACTAAACTGGACGCAAGATACCAGCAGTAAAAAGCTCTATTCCAACGTTGAGCAAGCGGTTCTTTCTGTGATAGTAATGATGATGAAGACACTCTGTATTGACGGCAGATGCAATCCGATCAGGCTATGTCCTGCTCCCAGAAGTAGATTAAGTTACGGAAATTAGGCTTCAAACACTGATAAAATTGCTCACCGGGGAAGCGCGCCCAAAATGAGGACACCTATGATCAACCTGCGAGACAATCCAATCTGATCCGGGCTGCATGGTTTTCCGCAAAAGCACGGTGTATCACGGGGTCGCGTTTCCAGAAACTGATGAAGAGAAGCGCCTGAACAGCAAGGAATTAGATAATATGAAAAGAAACATCCCTTGTCAAGTGAAGAGTGAAACCTGAAAACCGTCGGGTTGCTTGAGAGGAATTTATTAGCCGTTTGGTATTTTAGGATTAAAAATCGGACTCGGAGCTGTGTAAATAACGCCAAATTGCCCTAAGTTGTTTTAAAATCAGTCATATCCAACTTTATATGGATTTCAGAGTGAAGGTCCCGGCGGATAGGCGCAGTCGGGCTTTCCATTTGTGAACGTTCCATGGACAAACAGAGCAGCTAACCCCGGTCTGAGTGACGAATGATGACCATTGGCTACCACCGACTGACAAGTATTGCTTTGATGAATCATCCTTTGCTGTCAATAAATGAGATAGTTGCGAAAAAAGAAAATATTCCAGTTGGTCAAACTGTTACTGTGAGTGGATCCGAAACTCGGATGACTCGCCAAAACACAATCGAAAACTGCTAGATACTTCACTAATTTTGTCTTCCGAGGAAAGGTGGACGCTAATCGTCCTTCGTTACGTTCCATCTATCCAAGTCCCTTCAGGAAAGCCGTAGGAACCGTGCTAAAACACCAGAACACGCATACATACATGCATACATACACATACACATACACACATATCCATAGATACGTAAGTCCTTTCTTGCATACATACTTCAGTTCCTCTCAACATACCAAAATTTCGCAATAATTTGACGTCAAACAGTTTTGTAAATAATTCTCCGTATGTCTCGGCGCACCACTGATGAAGATAACCAACATGGGTTCCATTCCCTGCCTATGTGCACAGTGAGTAAATCACCTACCAAGAATTTGAAGGTTCCTAGAACAGGTAAACCACCGGATTCGTACACTAATGACAATAACACGTATATCTAGCGTGTTTCCTTGAGACTTCAATCGTAGATATTTACGGTCCATACCACGCCCGGGATCACCGCAATGTTTCGAGACTGTTATCACTATCGTACTGCATCCCAGTTGCAAGCGACATACGTCAACGGTTTCCAATCTACCATTTTCTGTACAACATCGCCACCGACAACATTTCCAAAGAATCTCCACAGTACCACACAAGATGTTAAGTTCCGTCTTGATGGTAAAATTCCACAAGTGGGCTATACAGAAAGCATCACGTTGGTTTTTGAAGGAACCAGTGGGGTGAATGGACAAATGAAAGACTTATTTCATAAGGTGAGCGTGAATTAGAGGTTTCTGATCTGCCGCTTGTGTACTAAGTCACGGCTCCATTCTGGAGCACCATGACTGGTGCAAGGGACATTATAGACCAGAATTAACCCACATTTCGGTCCTGGGCACCACGTTTGATCTTCCTAAAGAATCAGCTATTGACACGTACGGATGACATTTCAACTGCAATGAACATAAAAACTGCAATAATTATATGTTAGATACAGAGATTGATCGAATCGAAAATGTCCCGTCGCTACACATTCGGTGTTGTATATGAAGACTGAATGAGAATACACGGTAACTTCTCGGGAATAATGTGGGGATTCTATTTGTTTCCACCACTGGGATTCGCAAGAATTATACGACATTCTGGACAACTCACTGATTTTCGCAAATGCGTACACTTAGCAATGAAAGCAACATTCCAAATGACAAAAAAGCCGCCATTTTCAACTGAAACGTTTGCTTTTACTAACAACATGAAGCACGCAAATATCGCTACATTCGAATGCAAACTAGACCCCAGATGCGGCCGATCCCAATAAATCGGGTTGATCCAAACCGCTTTTACTTCAATTTCAGTTATATCAACCCCCCGCTTTGTGGATAAATGTACCGGGTTTAACTGGTTGCAAGCCCCTAACATAAACAAACCGAAAATGTCAGAAACCGAAGCAAAGACAGCGAAAAAGCGGAGTAAAGGATGGTACCAGTGTGTAAACAAGGAGAGAGGTCTCAAATGCAAGTACAACACTGGGTGTGATGCGTTGTCGTATTCTCTAAGCTCTCCAACTGATGGGAACGCAATTCTCGTGGAGCTCAGAACGTCTAACAAGTTACTATAGCCAATCACACAAAGATATTCATAAATTTTCGCTAATTCATCGATTGGTCAGCCTGGTTTTCCGATTAGACGCTTCCCGTCCCAACGAAAGTGTATTATCTGTTGCCAGATAAAGACAAGAACACCAAGTTTATTCAAAGACATTCGCAAGTATTGCAATTTTGACTAGCCTCTGCTTGCTGCTTACAGTCAAAACCTGGAGCGTTTGGAAACGAGTAAGTAGTATCAGTTAGTGAGAACTTTATTTTGAAATCTGGTGAGATGCTGACTAGTCTTCAGTGTATCACACGAATGCTTCGACCAAGTACGCATAGAATTTCCCATAAATAAGCTAACTTGAAATGATTCCAGTTTCATCAGAGTGCGAAGCCGACAATGGTCAAACGGACAACATTGAAACTTGGTGGGTCTCTAGTCCTAACCTCGACTTTATTCCAACCGTTCTGCAACTTTCTCCATCTACAGCCCATAATTGACACCGAACAACCTGCTAAATACCTTGCACCTGCTGTATGTTACAAGGAAGTAAAAAATCATTATTGTTATTATTATTATTGTAGCTCTAATTGTTAGGGCAGTATTACATGCTCCTCGCATTTAGTTCACTCTGCACAGTCCGAGGGATTTTATGATTACAAGGTCGCCATTTTTGATTGCGTACCATGTAGCAAGTAATCTGATAGGTAGTCAACGCGCAGTTGGATTGGGAGCGTACTTGTCTCCATGACAGAACTCGCTATTTGATTGCGACAAGGAAAATCACCGTGTCAATCAAGAGCGGTACATAATAAAAGCCTGACTGAAGCAAGACAGCGATATCACGGGGACGAATTCGGTCATAGTTTCAATAGGCGTTTTCACACTGTATCAGAAAGCAGAAATTGGCAGAGTGGAGTAAGAACGCCTTAAAAGCAACCAGAAACAGCTTCACTGCTATTCAATCTCCATGGGCTTTGAACTACATAAACTGGTTGATTAAAAAACCTCGATAAAAAAGAGAAGGATGCATCTTAATCTTGAAACAATCCAATCAATGTGCTAAAATGTGGACTTGCCTCAAACCGGTTAGAGTATACACTACTCGCTCCGTTTCAGCATCCACAATGATTAACCAGGCACTGGGTGATCCAATAGTAATATAGATGATTAACATTATGGAAATAGCTTAGAAGAGGTGAAATCCACAGCAAAAAAGTCGATCAAGAAATGGCAAATGAAAATGTCACCGAATTTGAAATAAGGCTACATCACTTAATTTTGAAGCGCACTCAACAGGTGGGTTTCGTGAACCCTATCTGACTAAGTTCAATTACCAAGTCTTTTCCGTCATGCCGGGACCACAGAACCCATAGCTATCCTTCAGTAAAAGCCAACCTCGGAAAACTTCAAACCTTGAGGAAGTTCACCTAAGGTATGTGCAAAACATATTCTATCAAGTGTGGCTGACTGACATTGTGCTCGGAGTAAAGAGTTACACTGTATACCTGAAATCCTAGGTCTAACTCTAAGACAGCTGATTCGATCAATGATGCGTCAATTTCCGCGCCCGGAAACCGACATTGATGTATTCGCTTCGCAACACTCACGTTTCCGTACCGTAGAATGGAACTGGTCTGAATAAAGGAGCACGTTAATCCTGAAAGACGAACAGGTGACATGTAAACGCCACAAGAAGCTGACATCGACACTCGTCAAATTCGCCTTTGCGTACGTAACAACACTTCACCCGATTCACATATCAAGTAGAATGCGGATTCGACAGGAACTTTTTTTAACAGATAATGGTCAATTCGGAAACGATGTGAAATTGAACAGGCACAATATAGGGTTTGGGTTCGTTTGTTTGTGTCAGTGAAAAAACCGAGTCCCTTTAGTTGCACTATGACATCCTAGTAGTACAACTGAGTGAACCGATTCCGCATATTACGAGGTGAGAATCACAAGGTGCTCTGATTAAAGGTGCAGGCACATACACTAACACTGACGGGTTATCATTCCTGTCAGCATTGTCACACAAAATTGCATGTGCATAGACCGCAACTCAATAACATTGATTGTCTATTTAAACCTCCACAAATTCCACCGCCTGATCAATCGAGAAGTTAATGAACGTCAAAGGAGGTGAAAGAATCACCTTTGTACTGACCGCCTACGTCTTCCGAGAACGAGAAGACTAAGGAATAATAAATGGTTCCAGTCGAAGTCACTTACATTGGGGACAGACAACATTCTGAACCTATAGTGGAGATCAGAGAGCATAAGGCTGGTTTATGCTACAGATTCGTATCTAACGACAACAACTTCCTAAAAATATCTATGCGCTTATTTGAGAAAAGGACAGCGAAATGCGTTCGAAAAAGACATTATGACGAGATTATGACATACCAGTAGGGTGCTGGTAACCCCTTAAGCAATGACAGAAACCAGATTTCCATAAAATAGACATGGGTCAGTGAGACGTAAAACATCTGAAAATGTTCACCTTGACTGGCGATGAAACGTTAGGGACCAGAAGTTTATGGAACTCATTGATCTGATCTACAAGTACCATTGTTATTCCAATACGCAACAAGTATTCGTCGTATTCTAAGGTATCTGTTCTGTTCTGTAATGACCGGGAACGGCTGACATAAAAACGAAGACAACAAAGCGATTGATGAGAGACGCATCGGAAAAGAGGAACCGTCAAATTTAATAAAAATATGGGTGAGCATGTACTGAAAAATGAAATGAATTATACTTAAAGCAAAATTAAAAGGAACCTTTCTGATATACTATGCAACAAAGTAGCTAACTTTCATCTTTCATCTATACCATTCGCCTCTGGATCTGCGATTGACCATTATAAACCATAATCATGAATGCGTGGGACGAGGCGAACAAAGTACTAGTTTCGCCTTCAGGGGAGAAAACTTGTTATGAGAAAAAACAACCGAGTGAAATAGGACTACACAGATAACAAAAATAAGGTAAACCTCAAGCTTCGAACTCGATAAATAGTTCAAAATAAGAAAATACATCAGGTTATTGAAATAGACCGGTGTTTTGACTGGCTGCGAAACCTAGTCACTGAGAGAAGAGGACACCAGAAAGTTGGAGGTGTTTTATTACTGGTGTCTGTGACATTTCAAACGCAAACTGGCACCACAGAGTACCCACCAGCAAAGTTAGAAGATGATACCTAGGAATCGATAAACTCTTCGTCGTCCTACAATGTCGCCGACTGCGGTGGCTGTGTCATATCCTACGGGAACCTGAGACGGAACTAACCAAACTAGCCCCCGTCGCCAAACCTGCTATGGATGGCTCTGTCGTTTTGGCGACCGGCTCACAACTTGGATCAACGCCGTCGAGAAGGGCATAGAACACCTAAGCTTACGGTTGTTCTGTGGTGCCCGACAACGCGAGAGAAGCTGACTCGCGATCTGTAAGGAACTCGCTTCCAACTGCCGTGCATGGTCACCTATGATACACGACATTCATGGAGTAGACTTATCTTCCAGCAGGAGGCAGTTGGGTAAAATTGAAAGTAATTATTGGGACTCGTGACTGTCACACGTGGTTGTGAAGCGTCAGTTCCCGTTCTCTTATTTTGTATAATATTCATCTTATAGAACGAAGTTATAGCTGAAGTCATAACTGTTTGTTCGAACCGTCCTCCGACTGGTGAAAAAACTGAAGTCATTGACCCACTCATCGATAATCCTTTGCTTCATCGATTCGAGAGTACCTTGGATCTTAATTTCTGTCTCTTATTTTGTTGACCTCAAAAGCCAAAAGCCTACACAATTTAGCGCATTACCAGAATCGTTGTCCGTCTACTATTTAGCTAGTTGTATGAATAATCACTTCCACTAAGAATGGTGGTTCATCACTGTCTTGCCATGCCCAAACTGTAAAATACTGATTCTAACCACAACCTTAATTGCTCTTCTGTGAGAACTCACGCAACGAAGACATTTGTATGCATTTGTATATGGGCCGCATAGGATGAGGCGTAATGAGACTGTATCATAATAGACAGATCAAAGGGTGTCTTCGCTCTGCATTTACATCGAGAACCACGAAAAAGATTATCTTCACAATACCACACCGTGATTTTGATTGGACATAATAAATCATATTTTGCATTACGAACGAAGACATCAAGAAAGCGGATGCAACTCACGCGCTGATTCTGACAGTGTCCGGTTTAAGTCACAAATAAATCCGGGTCGTGTCAAACCACACAGTGATGGTGAATAACGAGGGTTAGGTAGAACGGATGTAGTCAACGTCTCAGATAAAACTTGACCGAGGATAAACATCAATTCCATTGGAACCCATGCAAATGTTGTGCTAAACATGTGAACTGAAATGGAAGAACGTCAGTGCATATATACAGGTCTAACGTGCAGTGAGAAGAGGGACATTATGCAGTGAGCCGTATTTTGTCTTATAAAAGATAAACTGGGGAAATGTCGAGTGAAGTGAAGCAACGATCAGTCTCACAGTAAGGAATCAGGAGTAGAGCTATACTCCACTCGACAGGGCCGGAATGTCCGGCATGAAAACAGACTACTGGGAAGAAATTCGAACACAATTCTGTTTATCAATTCATATAAGATTAAAAATCGCCTTAACCACTATTTGTTGGTCACCGTGTTTGAAACCTGAAACCGGAAAACGCGAAAGAGCGTTTTCAAATTGCTGAAAGTATTTTATTGAGGCTACAGAAAGCGCAAAAACTAACCGTTAATTCGTTGTATAAAAGTGCTCTTGAAACGATTCTTATCACCAACTTTTCGTTACGACATCTGACCGATTGGGACATTATGTGGTTCTTCGCCAGTCCAATGCTCCTGGTCAAGTTGCCAATTATCCCAAATATTATTATGGGCCTTCGAGGATGTGGGGAACATACTTTCCGTTGCACTCATGTGAAGTAAGAATTAAAAATTATAAAATAAAAAACATCTCTGTTGATTATTACAAACCTGGGAAACTCACATCATACATTTCACAACTATTTTTCAACCGATTTCACATTCTACTTTTATCAACATCGAATTTTTAGTCTGTTCCTACATCAGTGAACGAAACTAAATAAGTGGGAGTTGCGTCTCTGACTAAAAGTTCTTCGTGTTCTAACTGCGCATCCATTATTCACCGGTATTCAGCTCAGTTCTCATCCATGGTTAGAATGAGCGATCGTCACCAGCAAATGAGTCGCTCAGTAGACAGATCAAACCGAGGACAATTTTCACCTCATCTCGATGGTAGAACTCAAGTTTGTAGATTTAAATTCAATGGAATCTGTAGCAGAAATTAAAGGCATTGGGGAGTTTCCACCAAAGTAAGGGGACGAAAGTGAATTCTCAGCTGACTAGTAGTTAAATCTAGGAGAGATGGCTAAACCCCGATTCTAAACCAACCATGAGTGGCGTATGAGACGTACAACAGTATGCTCACCGGAATCTGCGGCGAAGGAGTGCATTGGCCACCCATGATGTTTGGCCTCATTCGAAGGGAGTATGAAACGATCAATCAGTCACCGGCCCCACGTTTTCTCCCGCTGCCTTGCAGGTTAGGCCTTGAACAGCTAAAGGCTCCGGTTGTAGAGCCCTAATAAAACCACCTGCTTTGGCTCGGACAATCTGGCAGTAGTGCACCCACAAATAAAACATAGAAGCGGACTATTTACTTTTTCTTCACCGACTGTACTATGCTGTATTTGGCGCAGCCCGGAATCAGGCGCGTCATATATATATATATATATATATATATATATATATATATATATATATATATATATATATATATATATATATATATATATATTCCCATGTGTACAAGTTAGAGTTTCGGTTTCAGTTTATTCAACCATTGCACTCGCGCTTCTGTGCTCTGCTTTCGGTTGCAATCCTCCCGCATCGTCGAGTCAAGAACAAAAAGAACAGAAGCATAAAGTGGAAAAGATCCCCAAAAAAATCAAAGTAATGAGCGGAAATCAAGAAGACAAAAAAGAATTCAAATGCAACTACGTCACTGACCGCAATACCTTGTCATATTACTTAATGCCCCCAACTATTCGGCAGGTGGGTAGCGTGGACCCTAACTTGAAAGTCTGACAAGTCCCACGTGGTCAAGTCCACTGATCAAGATTTTCATACAGGTGCATTGTGGAGTCAAAAACCGAGTGAGATCCCGTTAGTCAAGCTGCAACTGTGGACCAATCCATCGGTAGCGTAAGACCCATTACTTTCACGGCTGTGTTCTAAATACCGTGCCGTCAGTTATTGTGACCTTGGTATCCTGATCTCATTTCAGTGCAATGTTGCAGCTCCTGGTTGGATATTTTTGCCATGTTCAATTGTGCATAATTGGAAGACATTCATCGTACAGTGTTAAACAGCAAGGCAAGCTCCACTGACATTGATGATGAATCGCTGATTGCTACTCTAGTTTCCGCGACTTCCTGATTGTGATCCCTGGGACCGAACGTAGTACCGCCCGATAACTGCATTTTGTAGTTAGGGGCGTCAGTAGTTCATATTTGGAGTACAATTAATTCAGTCTGCAGTACTGACGTCTAACTTTTGTAAAGCCTAGCACGCATTATCTAATCAGCAACATAACTGATATTATGCGTATTATAGCATCGCTTTGAGAAGAGTGCATGGATTATTAGTATAAGAGTAAACAGAACATATTTCCTTGGTAATAGACAAAATAATAAACAAATATTCATACGTCGGACATTCCCGCCGAGGGATAGCAACTATTTTGGCAAATACAAATAGCTCATGTTTGTGCTGCATATGCACTAGCGTTACTGACGACTTCGTACTGCATTACAAGATGCCGAACTTTGATCAACAAGTGCGCAAAAGAGCTCAGGAAAACCAAGACAAATTTACTCAATGGTTCTCTGTCGGTAGCGACAACGGAGAGGACTAATCTTTATCTGAATGCACACTTCCGGCAAATAGCAGAGCTGTATGATACCGGGGGCGTTCCCATCTAGAGGATAGGGCGTCGGTCATCATTATGGTGGTTAGCCGTGAATAAGTTGGGCCAAGGGTCATTAAATAAGTGATCGTGGGTGATCAGCGGCAGTGCTCAAGGAAGTGGTGGGCTTTCGCCTGACAAGCGTCTTCCACCATAAAAAATCACATAAGCCTTTGGACAACACTGTGATGTGGCGAATGTGACCTGCCACTAAATAAGGTCATAGCCTTTTGTCGTGTTCCGTCTACTTACCAAAGTTTTCCGGAAGAGACGAACATACTACGCAATACACCATTTGGTTGCGCAAAATATCGAGGTACATCCTCGAACAAGAGCCGGATGAGGCGCCGGCAACTCGCTTTTTACTCCGATCTGAGCGACCTAGTGGTACAACAGCCCCGAAACGGTGCTGAAGACACCATTTCGTACCACATTCCAGAGGATCTTTATGAACAATTTTGGAAATATGCGTTCTTACAATGCTACGGCGTTCCCGGCAAGCGACTTGAATTGTACTCCAGTGGTGGAGGTGTCGAGACAACAAGCTTAACTGTAGGAAACAGGCACATAACTTGTCAGAATGTACGGACACTGTTAGACGTGGGTAGCCAAAATCTCAATGAAGACATTCCATAACTAAAACATCGACATAGTATGCCCCTCCCCTCCCCCCCCCCCCCCCCCGAAGCCCGCCTACCTAACCTTCACAATCGGTGCGTCAAAGTTACAGAAGAGTAGACAGTTTACTGGTTTTATCACAGGGCCTTGACGGACAACTCCGGGCTCCACGGCGTCGTATTCGCCCTTAGCAATAAAGATAACTGCGATGACTGCGTAGAAGACGATTACTGCAAAACTTGCTTCGGAAAGCTTCAAGGGTTTCCCGCAGAACCTGACGGTGGTTGTGATCTACATCCCGACTAATGTGGCGAACAACTAAGCAAAAGAATTCCACGACAATCTTCAAGATGTGACATTCTGGAGACTGGAACGCTCTCACAGGTCCGTCGAAGGAGTCAACGTGGCACGTCTTGGGAAACCTGGCCTTCGTCTAAGTTGCGGGAATGATGACCACTTGGTCAGCTTGGCTGATTCCAACAGGATAGTCGTTTGCAGCACACGCTGTCAGAGACCCCAAAAGCACTTACTGACAAGCCACTCCAACAACGGTCTCACTTTGCATCAAATCCACTACATTCATCTTTTTTTCTTTTGCGCGACTATCTCCTGTTACAGCACAAGTAGCTCCATAAATATCGTGAAAATCATTCATGCAGATTCTCGGGAATATAGTACGAGGCGGTGTCTTCAACACCGCTCGGGACTGCTGTACTACTAGGTAGCTCAATCCGGAGTAGGAAGTAGGCTGACGGTATCTCATCCGGCCTTTTTCTTCGAGGATGCACCCCGAGATTTCGCACACCTAAGTGCAGTCTACAAGGCAGCAGGGTTGTTTCAAATGAGTCGGCGGCCTGTTGTACGGTGATTTGCCTCTTCTGGTATACCGACTAAGGTAGGTTGGACAGCCTTCCTCTGTAGCCTTCCTTTTTTCATTAGATGCTTGCGCATGAGCGTAGTGGACGGAGTATATATCATATAGCCACGGAGTTTCATTGCGCAGTTGCAGACAACCGTCACCCGATGGGTGCCCCCATCTAGTCCTTCTGCAAGTTTTACCTACATTTGTCTAGGGACCCTCAAGCTGCGGCTGCCGGTCTTGCTGGTGCAGACGGGGCTCTCAGTGAGAGAGCTGGGGCTCTTTTATTTGACTGGATACCAGTTCACAGTCAGTTGTGTGCAGTGAGACTTGGAGGTTCGTGCCAGGTAAGCAAACGAGAAACATCTGGGAGGCCATTTTGGCCTCGATTTTTCGTTCAAAAAACGGCGAACGGTTTTTGGCTATGTATTCAGATCACCGCTTGTTTCTCGCCAGTACGAACTTCAGACGTTCTAATCACCGATAGGCCACGTGGCGTCAGTCTTCTCTCCGAGACAGCAATGGACCCAGACAGACCACGTCGCAATTAGCTACAAATGGTGGGACTGCATACAAAACTGTCGGTCGCACTGAAGCACTCCCCTTGACTCCGACCACGCGTTAGCCTGCACTAAGTTATCCATGTGATTCGGTGGGTGTATCAGACGTACAATGTAGCAGCGGCTAGACTGCAATATGCTGTCTGATCCGTCTTATCTCTCCACTTTTCGAAACGCCCTAGCTGAAAATTTAGGATCAATGCCACCACATAACATCAACCAGCACTGATCGCTTATTAAGAATGCTTTGTCTTCTGCTGGCATAGTGATTTGTGGCTTGACCCGTCGTATCGGATTTCTGCTGAGTCTCTACGCCTTCTTGATGTACGCCAGTCCATCCCGGCTCGTAGTGAGCATAATGATGCACGGCTCACAACGCGACGTGAACTCAACCCAAGTCTGCGCAGGGATAGTAAAATCTTTTGGTCTCAAAAGCATCCGAGATGGAACATGCTGCTGCTGTGGGAAATTACCGTAAGTTATTTCATCGCATGCGAGTCACCGGTAAGAAGACACTGGACGTGAGCGAAACTATCTGTGAAGTTGACGGTGCCGATGTGCTTTTAGGTCTTGATTTCTTGCGTTCGGAGGCGAAAGTGAATCCTTTTCATCGCGTAAGCTTACTGCTGTTCGTATTGGTCCACCACTTCTGCCTACCACCAAACCCCGATCCGGCAGGAAGACAAGGCTTCTACTGCATTTGAAGCCTGTGTCAACAACGGTGTTTCGTGCTTTCAGAGGGTCATCAAGCAGATTATCAATGCGGAATTCCCCCCCCCACCGGGCACCTTTGTACACTGGAACAAATTACTATTTGTGGTGAGGACGAAGAAAAATTCCAGAAAAACCTACCGCGATTTTACACTACTGCCGAGAAATACGGACTGATATTTATTGGCAGTAAAAGCACAATCAGAGTAAAGCTGATTAGGCTTTTGGGATACGAAATTTCCAACAGGTCGATTAAAATTGACAGAACTGAACCTCTTCTTTCGACAGATTGGAAGTCACGACAGCACGTCATTGAGCTTTTTGCGTCTTATTCACCTCGTGTAATTTTCCTTGTTTTTTACCTTGTTTTGTTTACACATCTTACATCGTATCAATTTCTATTTCAGATCATGTACCTTCATCATTGGTCAAGTAGAGAGTAACATTCCGGTCACCCAATCTCGTTCTCTCTGATAAAGCTATCACCGTCTGCTGCGAACTGTACGTATCAATTCACAAGGGAAATCACGCTATTCGGATAAGATTCGACCTCTAGTTAACAACCGAATATTTCCCTTGCCGGATGCAATTGCAACGTCCTTCAAGTTCATGAAAGACGAACTGTCGAGATCCGTAATGTCAATAGTAGATCCAAAGTCACTCTTCGTGGTGGATACTGACGCTTCTGACATCGCTATCGCTGCATTACTAACACAGAGCAATAAACCAGCTGCTCTCTTTTCTAGGACATTGACAGCTAGTAAGCAATATCATTTGTCGGTGGAAAAGCAGGCGTATGCCTATTGTTCATGCCATCCGAAAGTGACATTATTTAATTAGTGTACATTAAGTGATATGGCTAGGTGTCGCGGCCAATGGCGTAGTCGCATTTGAACTCTTTCTTTGTCCCCTTGATTTCCGCTTATTACTTCGATTTGGGGGGGGGTCTTTTTCATTCTATGCTCTTGTTTTTTGCCGTTTACTGGATGATGCTGGAAGGTAGCAACCGAAACCACAGCACAGAAGTGCGAAGTTAATGACTGAATAAACTGAAACTGAAAACATTTTTAATTAATTACGGACTAAAGATCGGTCGCTTTTATGTATGACATAAATTACCTGGGAAAAGTACAGAATGATAAGATACAGCGTTGGCGCATCAAACTATTGTGTTACAAATTCGACGTGGTTCACCGTCGAGGCGAAGATAGCAAAGCAGCCGATACACTATCTCGTGGGCATTGCGGCTAAACATGTGACATTACTCTGAAGGATTCACATGATTCCCTATGCCATCCCGGAATAGTCCGCTTGATACATTTTGTACGATCCTGGAATCTGCCTTTCTCAGTTGAGGACGTAAAGAAAACGGTATCCAGTTGTCCTGTCTGTGCTGAGCTAAAACCGAGATTTTGCAAAATATCTACTGGAAACATGATCACAGCCACATCTTCATCTGAACGTCTAAATGTCGACTTCAAAGGTTCGCTGCCTTTGGCTACTCGTAATGGGCACCTGCTTACGATAATTAACGAGTAATCTAGATTTCCATTCGCCTTTCCTTGCCAGGACATGACGGCGTCCACTATCGTTGACGGATTCTGCCGATTGTTCTTTATACTTGGCACGCCTTCGTACACCCACTCAGACCACAGTCCTTCGTTCCTGTCCGAAAAACTCAAACATTTCTTACATGCTAAAGGAACTGTTATCAGCAGAACGACAGCATACAATCCACAGTCTAATGGGCAAGCAGAACGCCTAAATGGCATTATATGATGCTGCACTTCACTCGCCGCTGACTCCAGGTCTCTGGCTAGCACCAAATGGGAAACTGTCCTCCCAGATGCACTTCATTTCATTCACTCCGTTTTACACTGCCACGAGAGCCATATCACATGACCTTTTGCTACGACACAACAGGAAATCCACATCATGAGTCTCTTTACCAAGCCAGCTTACTGTCCCCGGACCAATCTTCATGAGGCGCCATGTCCGTTCGCGGAAGTATAACCCTGCCATTGACGAACTGGAACTCGCCGAATGCAACCCAAGGTATGCTCACATGCGTCTACCAGAAGGCAGCGAGGAAACGGTTTTTATTCACAACCTCACTCAAAAAGAACAGCAGCAGCGTAATCTTGATGACACGTTTTCGCGTTAGACACATATAACATATTAGACCACCAAACAAACACTAACGAGCCCGTTCACACAAAAGTCTTAGGTCAACGTATTCCCAATAGCACACAACGGTCATCGCTCCCAGATAAACATCAAAGAGTACGGACGAACAATCTCCAAAATTGTGAAGTGTAAACATCCATAACTGCTGCAATCTAAATTGTAAAACTCAGCAGAAAAGAATGTGGTGTACTAACTGTTTCTTATTACTGCCCACCGATAATGCGCATCTCCATGCCTCCGTTTTTTTCCTTTCACTGGCCTCATTTTTTTCAACACTGTTTACAAGCTTTACGAGAGAGGGTTCTGCGCTCCCCTACAGTATCCTATATATATATATATATATATATATATATATATATATATATATATATATATATATATATATATATATATATATATATATATATATATATATATATATATATATATATATATATATATATATATATATATATATATAATATTCCGTCCTACGGCGTAACCAAGCTGGAATAAATACGCGACAACAAAGGGGTAACCGGTTTCTGGAAAGCTAAATTAGCATAAAAATTAGTTTCGGGTGTAGAAAGTGAGACCGATTATATAAATATGGATACATCAGCGCATCACTATTAGTGTTGTTGCTTTCATAATTTATACGTAAAAGTGCGGCGTATATATATTCGTGCGAGGGAGAAAAATGGATTCATTTTTATCTGCTCACGTACACATAGGAATGAAGGTGGAACTTGTTAGTACGGGAGGGAATATTCTACGGACGGAAATCAGAGAAAGTGATGGACTTGGGTTTAGCCCTAAGCCGTTGTCTAATCTGGCTTTTAGTTCTTGTATCTGTTACTCCCAAGCTTAGGGATCACTCTCTGGTGGCATATGTTGGTATCCGAACCGCCATAAAGGGTTCAGTAACCGTCAAGCCGGACACTCCAGGGCAGAGCACGTCCAGCGCCGAGCCAATGGCTTGAACCCTCGAAGGTCACCACCTTTCATTCTTCATTCTTCATATTAAAGACAACGTAAATCGTCCGTATAAGCCTCGTCACAATCCACTCGTTGGCGTAAACTCAAGACTGAGTTGAAGCTATAACCTTAACAAAGACTGGCCAGGTTCCTTCACGAATATTTTATCGTTTGCCTCTTCTACCACACCAGCAGGTCGAGAATTCCAAAGGTTTGTAGCCTTCCGAGGCAAGCGGCGGACTAACGGCAAACTAGTAGAATGCATCTTTACCAATATCAATGAGTGCCCGCGCTTACGACATGGACCACGGAGCAGGAAATCCGCTTGCAGCTCAGGTCCCAGATCACCTCGAACGATATGATGAATGCGCATGAGACCACCGCGCGTCCGCCCATAGGCCTCTGGAAACAAACTAGTTGCTTTAAGACATCCGTCGTAGCCGATCCCGCATAGTCCAGAGATGAGACGAGTAGCACACTTCTGCACTATCCAACTTGGCTGATTCTGCAGCTGTATACGGATTTGCAGCCCCACCACTATATTCGAGTCTAGGACGTGCGTGGGAAGTACACAACATACGGAACGCATCGTACGGTAGTTTCCCAAACGATCGGCAAATCAGACCGAGCGGGAACACACATTCTGTCCGTGGTACCTTTGGTTTTCGGGGAGGAAGACATCAATACCCCTAGATCACGCTCACAATCTGTTGCCGTAGAAAGTTTCCAGACAGGTTGTAGCTCGCTGCCAGCTGAGAACGACCCACGCGCATGTGAACGCACTTCGCAAGATTTAGTGGGGGCATCCACACAGAGGACCAATGCATGAGCGCATCTATAACGTCCTGTAGAATTCGGTTATCTGTATCCGAACGAAGTACGCGCCATAGCTTCAGATCACCCGCATATAATAGGTAGGAGGGTGAGAACACCGTTGGGAGATCATTATGTAAGTGAGAAACAGTAACGGTTCAAGAACAGATACCTGGGGGACACCACTGGACGTCGAGTGCTACCTTAAGATAGTTTCCCAGACTTTGACATAAAATGGCCGTCCTCTTAGGAAATCATCGATCCACCTTAGTGAGGGATCAGCCACTCCCAGTAATATGGTCATGTGGGACTTTGTCGGAAGCTTTTCTTAAATCCATGATGCTGACGTCCTCGGAGTACTCCTTGGCCTTCGCTGGTCCAGAGCTCACCAGTGAGCAGAAAACTGGACAAGCAGAAACGGGCTTTACGAAAGTCATACTGTTAGGAACTGAACAGATAATGGTGTCCCAGGTGTTTCTGCGCCCATTTGGCTGGGACGTTTCATGATCTTGTAGACGACACATGTTAGACTCACAGCACAGCCGCGGCTTTGCCGCCACCTTTGAACAGCGGAACAATAATATAATATCGCCAGTCGTTTAGTAGTTTCCCTGCTGCCAGCGAGGTATTCGACAGCCCGTTGACTGGTGATGCAATGGTGTCGGCGAGTTCACTCAAAACCAGAGGGTGAATTCCATTATCGCCGGCTGATTATTGAGACTTGAGAGGTCGTGGTCGTGCCATAATTTCCTCTATATGAAAATAGCAGGGTACGATGACGGGCTCCAGCCCTGGTGAAAAAGTTAACGCAGAATCCTGAGTTGTATACAGTGACGCATAATGCCGTTCCAGGATATCAGCCTTAACTTCTTCGGAGTCAGCGATGGTCTCAGCCTAAGCAAACTTGGTATTCCGGGAGTCGCTCGCGTACGACGTTTGAGATATGCGAACAACCGTTTGGGTGCCTTACCAAAGTCGGCTGCCAGCCTTTCCTCAATCCCACCTCGCTCAGTGACTTTTATGGACAAACAATGATATCCTATCTTCTTGCACACATCGTAGCCGTCTCTAGTCTCTTGATACCTTTGTCATGCACAATATCTTTTGCGGAGCAGGCATCGAAGTTCTCTATCAAACCGCGGAGGACCATGTGCATGAGAACGCTAGCGGTGGGGTAGAGTGAAGCGATCAGCCAGCTGAAGGATCTAGTCACGGATTAAACTCCAGGCTGTGTTCACGTTATCAAAATGTTCTGCTCCTATACCATATTCCGTGCTACCTCTCTATCCTCGAGACTTGCGCGTCAAATGTTCGATACGCAATGTGGATTAGGAGACAACTGAACGCCACGTCTCCAGTGCGTGCACAGCACAGCATGCTCACTTGAATCCAAATGGGGCAGAACATCATTCTTGGAAACATCCGGCATCCATGAAGTCAGAATAAGATCCAGGATGGATGACGGCTCATCTCGGAAGCGAGCTGGCTGGGACATGTGTTGGTACAGCTCTGGATCGCATACCGTAACAAGCAGACCTGTAGCGGTGGCCAACTTCGTTCATACTTTTAAAACGTTTATTGTTTAACCGAACGCTGACTGCCAAGCGCGGTTGCCATTTGACCGTTGCTCTTGCGCACGCTCTCACGCACGCTCCCAAATACACGCTAACCACTATCTCTCCCAATCGCCTTCTCGTTCTCACGGGTCGTGGACAATACTGTTCTGGTTAACATATTCGTACAGTGCCGAGCATTAGAGTAATGTGCAGGTGGTCCACGCAGTACAAAAGACCGAATCACACGTTTACTGAGGAAACCGCGAAGTAAGGTCTAATCAACCTTACAATTGGTGAGCCCGACGTGTTCCCTGGGTCACATGAGTTTCCTTGTTTTCTACCGTTCAAGGTCCCGTCTGCGGAGGTTTTTGTGTGTTTTATTGTTTACCTACCCGTTGATTTTTTGCTCGGTACCGACCAGAAAATTATTTGGTAAACGTTCACCAAATAATTTTTTTTTTTGTCTATTTATATTTTTGGTGTCTAGTTCGTCGTGATTTTCTTCCACGGAGATTATAGTGCCCCATTGGTCGTTGATTTCTTTTCCCGTGTGTATTCGATAAAGTTACCCATACGTCTGCTGAACGGAAACCCTGCTCAGACCCCACCGTTGGGGCGATCACGCTGCACATACCGGCATTCACGCCTGCTGATCCAGAACTCTGATTCACGCTGGTCTAGTTAGAATTCGAAAACTGCCGTATAACCAGTGACGCCAGCCGTTTCAGGTGGGTAGCAGGCCGCCTCCCGCCAGAGGTCACAATGCAAGTAAGGGACGTAATAATCTCTTTCCGAAGCTACGAGGCTTTGAAGGAGGCTGTCATTGCCCGCACGACCCCAACGCAGGATCTACGTATGCAACAACTTCAAAACGTTGAGCTTGGAAGTAGGAAGCCCTCCGAACTGCTGCGTGAGATGCAGCGCTTGAGAAGACCGACGGTAGGCGAGGACCCGCTCTGAAGGGAACTTTGGCTGCAGCGTTCGCCGCACAACATACCAATTTTACTAAGTGCCACGCGCAAATGCTCGCTAGAGGAAAATGCAGTGATAGCTGATGACATTATGTCACGATACAACCCCGCTGTAGCTGGAGTAACCAGGCCCTCCGTCGCAACGGTGCCTGCCTTGCCAACATCTAACGAACTCGCGTCAGTTTTGTCTAGAATTGACGCGAGCCTGCAACGCCTAACAGTTAGAAGTGGGTCACAGGAGCGGCACCGCGCACGCTCACCTAGGCTCCATAGTCCGTCATTGCGACGACGTTTCGTCGGTTCTTCAAAAGAAGGGTATTGTAAACACCACAGTCGCTTCGGTGAGGGAGCCGAACGATGCGAACGAGGGTGTACGTTTCCCGGTGCTCATCAGGGAAACTAAACCCCCGTCCCGTGGTGGCGACCCACGAAGCCGGGTATCAGACCAACAGTCGTCTTTTGAACGTAAGGGATTTCATTTCAAATAACCTATTCCTTGTAGAAACCGGTGCCGAAGTGAGCGTTCTCCCCCGACCGAAAGGCGACAATAGCACACCGCAGGCCCAAACACTACGCGCTGCCAATGGCACGGCCATCCCAACGTTTGGCCAGCGGTCGCTCACCTTAAACTTGGTTTTAAAGCGTATTTTTTGTTGGGTATTCATCATCGCCGACGTCCCGTACCCAATTCTAGGCATTGACTTCCTGCAACACTTTGACTTGTTAGTTGATGCACGGCGCCGCACAGTGGTGGATCGTCAGATCACTCTCGCTGTTGCGGGTTATAATTCGCGAGTGAATCACGTCAAGCCTTTTTACGTTCAACCACCGGCACACCAAACTCATGGCGAACTCATCGCCGCCTACCCAGCCATGTTTCGGCAGGCCGGGCCTCTCCCAGCAGTGACCACCAACGTCACTCACTATATCGATACTAAGGGACCCCCAGTGTTCAGTAGGCCGCGTCGGTTAGCACCAGACAAGCTTCGTGTTGCACAGGCTGAATTCGAACACATGCTAGAACTGGGTATAATACGCCCTTCTAGTAGCCCTTGGGATTCCCCTCTTCATATGGTCCCTAAGTCTAGCGGCGACTGGCGACCCTGTGGTGATTACAGAGCACTTAACAAAGTCACCGTCCCTGACCGATACCCAATTCCCCATATACAGGACCTTACTTCATCTTCGTGGTTGGGGTCCAAAAGATCCGTCAACCAGTTGGCTGGAGACACTGAATGATATGGCAGCGAACCGCGAACAGTGGCGATCGTGTTGTCACTTTCTATCGAATCAGAACGACTGATCGATGTGCGTTTGTAAAGTTTGACTGTGTATTCTGTGTGTTGGCTACTAAGGCATTCTTTCCTTTTCCCACCTGTGTAGGCCCACTCCCTGTCCAACTTGTATATTCATACTTTCTAATTCAACGTGCAACATGGTGAGAAAGGCAGTGGTCAGTGGGGCTTGCCCTGCTGTTTAACGCTGTACGATGATGATGATGATGACTTCGTCTTCATCAGGTTGCTCCGTATTCAGCTGTATCGATTTAGTTCGTGCGTACAACCAGATCCCGGTAGCAGAGGCCGATATCCCTAAAACTGCCGTCATTACGCCTTTCGGGCTGTTTGAGTTTCTGCGAATGCCGTTTGGACTCAGCAATGCAGCCCAGACCTTCCAACGGTTCATGCACGAGGCAACTCGCTGTTTGGAATATGTCTACGTATATCTGGATGATATTTTGGTGGCTAGTTCTTCAGAGCAAGAGCACGCCGCACACTTACGAGCACTTTTATAACGCCTTAGCCAGCACGGCGTTACGATCAATATCGCGAAATGCGAATTAGGCCGGTCTGATATCACCTTCATAGGACATTCTATTTCATCCTCGGGTATCTGCCCTCTGACAGATAAAGTTTCCGCTATTCGCGACTACCCTGAACCCCAATCTTTTCGCCAGTTGCGTCAGTTTGCCGGCCTGATGAATTTCCACCGCCGATTTATTCCTCATTGTGCGGAAATAATGCAACTCCTCACCGACCTGTTGCGCGGAGGTAAGCGGAAGTTCGTGTCTCCCGACACGGCACAAGTCGCATTTGCCTCGGTCAAAGATGCTGTCGCCAAAACAGCACTCCTTACCCACCACGACCCTTTGGCTCCTATTTCGGTAGTGACGGATGTCTCGGACACAGCGGTAGGAGCAGTACTGCAACAGTTCGTAGACGATTCTTGGAAACATTTAGCATTCTTCTCCAAACGCCTACAACCCGCCGAATCTAAGTGCATCACATTTGGTAGAAAGTTATTAGCCATCTACTTGGGAATCCGTCATTTTCGACATGCACTCGAAGGCCGTTCGTTCACGGTGTTTACAGACCACAAGCCTTTGGTTTACGCACTAAAGTCAGCTTCCGATCGATACTCACCACGCGAGATTCGCCACTTAGACTTTGTCTCACAGTTTACTGTGGACATACGGCACGTCTCTGGGGTACTTAATCCCGTCTCCGATGCCTTATCACGCGTACATGAACTAAGTCCGTCACCGACGCCTAACATCAACTTGGACGCAATGGCACAGGCTCAAACTATGGACCCTGACATCGAACAACTTCGACAAAACGGTTCTTTGAGCTTAACCACAGTACCTATACCAACTTCCCAGAATACCATCGTGTGCGGTGTCGCAAGGTCGCCCTAGGCCGGTGGTTCCCGCTGCCCACCGTTATCCTACTTTCATGACACTCCACAATCTGGCTCACCCGGGTGTGACAGCCTCGGTGAAACTGATAACTGAGCGTTTTGTTTGGCACAATGTCAAACGAGATGTCCGTCAATAGGCTCGTGCTTGCCTGTAGTGTCAGCGTGTTAAAAAACATAGGCACATTAAGGCGACATTAGCCAGGTTCCCAGAACCTGAAATATGTTTTCATCATGTGCACATCGACCTCGTAGGACCACTTCCACCTTCGCTTGGGTACGTTTACATACTCACATGCGTGCATCGTTTTAGTCGCTAGCCGCAGGCCACTCCTATCCCTCGTCCCACGTCGGAAGAGGCCGCGAAAGCTTTTCTGACCGGTTGGGTTAGTCATTTCGGTTGCCCGGCAATAGTGACCACCGATCGTGGTCCACACTTTGACGGCACTTTTGGCAGCCTGCTCGCTACGCTCGGTTGCCAACACGTTAAGACGACAGCTTACCACCCTCATGCCAATGGTATGGTTGAGCGTTTCCACCGGAAATTAAAAGCCGCCCTTCGAGCAAACGGTAACCCCCTTTGGAGTGAAACACTACTATTAGCACTCTTGAGCCTGCGTAGTACCGTTAAGGAGGAATTAAACACAACACTGGCCATACTAGTATATAGATGTACACTTCGTCTGCCTGGGGAGTTGGTAGCCCCCCTCCAACCGTGACTTTCGACTACGGTGATTATGCTCAGCGCCTTACGCAGCACATGCGAGTGCTGAAGGCCAGTCTGCAGCGCGAACAGCAGTCTACAAGTTGTTCCAACTGCGTTAGAAACCGCTACTCATGTATTCCTTCGCATCGATGGCGTTCCATCACCACTACAAGCGCCATACACTGGCCCGTTTCGGGTGATAAAACGTAGGGCAAAAACATTTGTCATAGACATCAGCGGACGACATGACACCGTATCCGTCGACCGTCTCAAGCCTGCCATCATGAAATGCGAGCCGCTCGGCCAACTTACACCTGCTCAAGCCGCTCAGTCACCCGCATCGAGCAAGTTATTACTCGAACCACCCACAATTACGCCTAGTGAGGACTCAGCAGCTAGTCCATCAGATTTTCCAACCGTACCCGCAACGCGAAGTAGCCGTCGCGGCCGCCAACTATGAAATCCCGTCCGCTTCGCCGATTTTGTGGCGATTTTTACAACCGACTGTTAGCAATAAGTTGGGAAGTTTGCCATGGATTTACCAACCAACAGGCCCGAGAAATTACAACCGGTAGTTATGATTTCATTTTCTTCTGGTGTCCTAACGACTACAACAATACCGAACATCGTTCGTGTGTTGTTATTACGGACCAACATCCGCCGGCGCCCTCAGGCGCTATTTTGTTCCAGCTTGCCTTGTCTTCTCTCAGACGGATTTACACAGTCACATTGACTACATCCGTAGCCTCGCTGACTCCCATGCACGTTCAAGGAGCCAACCACTCACTGCACAACGGGACGATTCATCAGCCTGGTACTGGAGACGACAACTGGACACCCTTTTGGATGGACCTGAAGGGGCATCTTCAGGCTCGCATGCGTATGAGACCCGTAAGCGCCAAAACACAGTTGGACCGACGCACATCGAACCTCGAGAGTGCAGGCATCGTTAAACTCACCAGCAGTCGTTCGACGTCACCAACAGTATAACGGGCAAGCTACGAGGAGTACCCAAACAATCAATACTTCCGGCCTACCGCCACGATCGAAGCCCAACTCTGTCGGACTTCTAGAAGGAGGTCCCTGTAGCGGGGGCCAACTTCGTTCATACTTTTACCACGTTTATTGTTTAACCGAACGCTGACTGCCAAGCGCGGTTGCCATTTGACCGTTGCTCTTGCGCACGCTCTCACGCACGCTCCCAAATACACGCTAACCACCATCTCTCCCAATCGCCTTCTCGTTCTCACGGGTCGTGGACAATACTGTTCTGGTTAACATATTCGTACAGTGCCGAGCATTAGAGTAATGTGCAGGTGGTCCACGCAGTACAAAAGACCGAATCACACGTTTACTGAGGAAACCGCGAAGTAAGGTCTAATCAACCTTGCAGATCTCCGGAAAAATCGTCGGCTGCTGCAATGAAGCAGAATGCTGCCCAATCAATGTGAGGCACATTGGAGTCACCGAAGACTAAACAGAGACCGTCAGATGCCCAGCGCCTCAAGGAATCCAGGATGTTTAAAGACCCTGCAGCGAGTATCCTGTAAGAAAGTTCCAAAACCATGGGCCCACTATAGTTAGTCAGTATACTGACTAACTTTGCCTTACACCAAAGAGAATCGCCAAGTTCTTGGGGGTCTGAGTAACGATCAAAGAGATATGCAGATATTTCGTCTGATATAAATAATAAACCGTCTTCAACTATGAACCGAGTTCGGTCCAACCGAAACATGTCGTTGTTTCCATGTACCTACAGAATCGTCATCTTGTTGATATCAACTTGGCCATAAAAAGACACGTAATAAGCCGCCGATGATTGATATATTGATTTCAGTAGCTGCATTGCCTGGATTAGCATACAGACGGTAATCACAGACAGTCACAACACGTACAAAATGCTTTGAGAGTACTACTAGATCAGTAAAACGATATCAACGTATTATCATACGAGGTCAACTTCCGAGCTGTGCCTTAGAGAGATTGCAAGTTTTGACCGACGGAATATTTCTGTCTGAAAAATATGTATTGGACATACGCGTCAGCTGGCGCACAGCGGCTGCCGCTGCCCGTCTTGACACGCAGTGTTTATAACAAGCAAAAGACGAATTACTTTCTAACAGAGGAGTTATAACAGAAAAAACAGCCTGCAGACTGGCAGAATGATCTTTCGCCGTCGTGCCGAGAGGTTTCGAAGCGAACCAGTCCCTA
Source organism: Fasciola hepatica (assembly GCA_948099385.1). NCBI lineage: Eukaryota > Metazoa > Platyhelminthes > Trematoda > Plagiorchiida > Fasciolidae > Fasciola > Fasciola hepatica. The sequence goes on along the minus strand of CANUEZ040000126.1, from coordinate 16,346,708 downwards.
TTCAAACGTTGACTTATTTAAGCAAAAAAATCAATTTCCTCATTTATATGCAACAAAGACTGGCTTCCGAGCAAACTAACTGAGAATTTGATGGAGGAGAAGAAAGAGGAGGCGTCACACCTGAACAAATATGAAGACCAGATCTTCAGGAGAGCCCGCCGCGCCTTAATACATGCACCCCCGAGCCAAACATTGTGCTCAAACACAGATCGGTTCAGTAGTCATGACCTCTTAAAGTCTTGAGGTAATATCCGGGTTCGAGGCTTCAGATCAGATCAGATCAGTTCAGTTCAGACCAGATCAGATCATAGGATATGGAGGCTTGAGCCGAATTTACATCCAGTTTCTTGCACCCGATGTTCCAGAGATCCTCACGTTCTGCCACAGAAAAACGAAAACATAGCGTTCGTTCCATTGGTCACGACAATGCCCGCAAGTTTCTTGTTGTCTGGCCAACCATTTCCATTTACCAAAACAAGAGAATCCCGGTAGAAGCACTAGAGACCTCAGACCCCACTGAACTATGAGGCATGGTGGAACTACAAGCAGTGTTCGTCGAAGGTGAGACACTGACGCTCACATTCTTTGGTCCTCCCTCTAGAGTACCCCAGTAGTGCTTGCTCGGATGATACTGAAGGCTTTTTTACTTTCCACTACGTCTACAAGCACGACTGGGTTTGGGGTGGCGAAAGTGGAAGACCAGAAAAAAAGAAAACAGAAGATAAAAGAAAAACAGAACATAAATGATGTTAATGAAGACTAAAATACTAACAAGTAGAAACAGAGGAATAAAAGGGGGAGAGGTCCAACGATTGTGAAATTGGTTATCAGTAGCAGCAATGCCAGCATCAGTAAGAGTGAAGATGTGCTAGCTTAAGAAGTGGGATATGAGACCCTTCGCCATACTAGGACTTCACCTGCAACTCGACACAAGCTACGTATCTAGTTTGATTCCAAAACAGGTCGAGGACCAGTTGTGCCTTGGGTTATGAATGATGCTTTGAGTTGTGATTTGTGGTGGCAGGGAGGCGGTGTAAAGAACAAATGCTGAAAATCCTTCCAAATGTTCAACGTGCTTTATGAAGTTGGCTATATTTAACATTACCTTGAAAAGCTCGCTCATATACCACACTTTTTCACGTTTTCTTATCCATGTGAGACATTTGAATTTGGCCTTGAACCGTTTCTGACCGTCGTGCCTGAGCCGCGGGGCTTTGAACATTTGGGTTTTACAGTGAAGTCTATTTGGCCGCATACTTGAGGTTTGTGTATTTGTACCCTTTGTGAATTTCAATTTAGTACCGGAGAAACTACGAATCAATCTTATTCTGGTTTTGGGATTCGTTTGAATTGGTTACGTGTCGCTCGATTTGGCGAGAACTGACTTACAGGTGGATCCCTGCACCCCTTGTTCAGGAGCTCACCTCACCACTTTTCTCATTTCCTCACCTTCTATTTTTAGGCTTTTGGGATTCCTCAGTGTCCCCTGGGGCTCTTCTAGAACCATACCTTCTTGGCCGTCTTGTATCGTACCTCACTTTTTTGTTGGCTTCCGCGGTATGGGCTTGGTAGCTCCCCTTATCACATCGCATTCTGATCGCAATTAGTTAAGATAAGGGCCAACTGGAGAGTACAACACTTCAGCCATTGGTTTTTTGGTTTTGTGGGAACCTTCCGCCAGGCCGAGAATCACTATTCCATTATGGTGACTTTTTTGGAGGGAAATTGAGGAAGTGCCTCGAAAAATGCCAGTCTCTTTCCATATATTCGAGTCCCATATGTTGCGGCGATTGTGCTGTGTGCGCGGCCATAGCAGTCTTAGTCCTAAGTGGCATCGTGCAAAAGCGTGGAGAACAGGTGTGACGATAGGTACGCTCAATTTCGCCCGGCCAGCCCGTGAAACCTGGTTTCAATTCACCCTTGTAGGTTAACGAGAAAAGTTGGATTTCAGCGCCATCCACAAGCGAGCTTCACTGCACTGTCCAGATCTTTCGTTTCCTGGTGGAAACATTTTTGCTGTAGCTTCAAGCTTTGCGAGTCCTGCTACTCAATGTGTCTGACACTCTACACTAGGTCTCCATGCCAACTGTCAGTGGACTTTTAACTTCCTCTTGGAGTCAGCAGCCGTTTGATCCTCCACCACCATGGGCTGAAGTTTTTTCCACCAATTTTCTACTCCTTGGGGGAAGAAACCTTCCCTAATTACCGTACCGCGACGGAGTTTCACAGACTTCAGCTAATGCCTTCTGAGCCTGTCTTCTGTATTTCTTGGGAGCAACTGAAGTCATCCCACTCCAAGAAGCCCCTCATAATCCTGAAAGCTTCAATGGGATCCCCCCTACTCTCCTTCGTTCCAGACGGAACATCTTCAGTTATCTAACCTCTTTTCATAGGGCCTGATTCGGAGCTCGGCAAGCATTGGTGTGAGTCTCCTTTGCACACTTTCAGGTAGTTGCCTGTCCCGCATAACATTCGGATGCCAAGCTTGAGTGGCACACTCCAGAAGCGGCCTTACTTGGGTCGTATAGGACTGTAACAGTACCCATGGCTTCCTCGAGGCAACCGTTCTCTTAGCTGTGACAGGGCATGATTACCTCTCCTTTAGGCTTCCAAACATTGCTCCTGGGACTTGAAATTAGCAGTCAATAAACCCCCAAATCTTTTACAGTATCAACCCTTTCCAAAGCCACCCAGGTATCTACGTCCCCAAGTTCCCCAGGGCACACCTGAACGCTGTCCTCGGCGAGTTACCTGCTTTCAGTGGTGTCGAATGAGAGCTCTGATTCTATGCACCACAGGCACATCTTATCGAGGCCGCTCTGCAGGGCTATTTCTCTAGGGTCTTCTACTATCCTAACGTGGCCGGCAAACATGAAGTGCGGGCAATCCAGCCCGCGAGCAAAGTCGTTTATATATACCATAAACAGCGGTGGCCTAAGCACCGATCCCTGCGGGACTCCACAGGCAACCCTGCCCATACTGGGCCTGTGACCCTTCACCCCCAAGTATAATCTCCTTCCTGTGAGAAACTCATCTAACCAGTCGCCCAACGAGGGATTGATTCCACAGGCTCGAAGCATGCTCGCCAGCAACCTATGACTTGCTGAATTAAAGGCTTTCCTGAAGTCCAGGTAACAGACCTCCACCTTTTCGCCGTCTCCAATTCTTCCCGTAACTTAGTGCAGTAAGTACGCGAGAATTGCCTTGCACGACCAGTCCATAAAGCCTTGCTGGTACACACTTATCATCCCACTCCTCGATAGGAGGGCAACCATTTGGTTTCGTAGAGTCCTTTCCGGGGCTTCCAAAAGCTCTGATGTCAGGCTTACAGGTCTGTAGTTGGAAGCTTCTTCTCCAGTTCCACCTTAGTGGATTGGCACCACCTGGGCCAGCTTCCAGTCCGTTGGCTGTTGACAGTCCCTCAGAGACTGGTTGGATAGCTGAGAAAGCGATTCGACAAACAGGTTGGCTATTGGCTTAAACAGGCCCGGGCATATCTCATCTTGGCCAGCTGCCTTACGTAGTTCCAGTCCTGCTACCCCCTCCCCCTAACATCGTTTTTCCCATTTTTGACGAGTGACGTTCCTGTCCCGCTGAGTAGAGAAATACCAGGCACTTTTCTACCGCTGTAGTTTCCTAAGCTCTCCCTAAAACTGTTGGAGAAACACATTGGCCCTACCTGCATTCGTTTCAGTGCTTTCGCCCCCCGAGTCCTTTAAACTATCAACTGCAAACCGTAGGGTTAACTTTGGATGGACAAAATTAAAATGTCATTTCGGGTTCCTTTCCATCCCTCGAGCTAGCCTCTCTTCTTACTGGCTTCTGCACTTCAGTGGTATTCTCAAAGCCCGTAAAGGAGTTCAGGAAACCCCGTTCCATGCATTAGCATCCATGTTACAAACGACATTTATCATTCGTATGAACCATCTTCGCCGGAATTCCGATTGTTTGTTTTATTTCTTTAAATCGTTGTCACAAACCGGACTCCTACCGTTGCCTCGAGCAAGAGTCACTCAGCTTGAATTTCGTTGTGACTGTATTTGGTAATCTCATCTTCTGTAGCTAACCTTTGCTGCAATCCAGCTGCAGTTGTTGATTTGTTGTCCAATTTGGAGCGAAAGAGCCCAGAAGGAACACTATTGAGGTTTGATTATTGTAAAATTAGTTAATTTGTTGTACATAGTACCGTAGCTTTGGAATCGACTTTGTTTTGAATTGTGTCGAAATTGGTTGCTATGCGTCGCTCGAGCGTTCCGGTGGCTGGACTTTACAGTACTCAGTATCCTTGGCAATTGCTGAGGCATGAAATTACGCAGCGAATCGGCTAACCGTTCCGAATCAAAGGACAATACCCTGCAGGTGAACCAAAACCCTCTGCCCGTAGGTGTTGGTCATGTTTCTTGCTCAGGCTCTAGTATATCAGGTTGTTCTGGGGTTAGCTCGGTTTCCCATAGAACTAGAGCTGATCTGTTGTTAGCTGAGTTAAAGGAGAAGCAGGTTGCAGATTAATTAGAGTTGGATAAGCAACGTAAGCTGCTCCAGGTGAGGAATGAGACGGAAATGGCGAAACTGCGTTTGGCACTCGCTGAGGAAGAAGAAGATCTAGTCAACAGAGATGAAGTCAAGGGTGGAGTAATGATCAGTGAACATCTTTCTCGTTACTTAGGTGATTGCCACGTGCAGAACGATGCACCACGAACAACAAGCTTGATTCCAGTGGCGGAACCTGCAGTGAATTATCGTTTGGACTTACCCAGGGTGGAACTGGAGTCATTTGCGGGCTGCTCGTCAACGTACTCGAGGTTTGTGAATCAGTTCGAATATTACGTCGAAGGTAGAGTTCGAGACGATGGCCAGCGCCTACTTTATTTGATGCATTACTGCAAGGGACAAGCAAGGGATGCGATTGCCGAATGTGTTATGTTGCCTCCAACAATGGCATACAATAGGGCTAGGGAAATCCTAAAGGATCTGTATGGACAAGATCATGTAGTGGCTCGTTCACTGATTGACGGCTTACTGCAAGGTCCGAAGCCTCTGGTGGAAGATTCGGATGCCCTGACCAAATTGTCGTTAAAAATGCTGAACTGTCAAGTTGCCCTCACGCAGATGAATTGCATGTCAGACCTCAACTCATTGCAGACTATGGAACGTATCACTCGAGTGCTACCAACGCGTCTCCAGGATTTGTGGGCTAGGACCGTTGATGATATTTTGGGAAGAGGAGACGAACCGAGGTTCCAAGATCTGCAGCACCTAGTGTCCCGTTAGGCACGGATTGTTCGAAGTAGGTTTGGCAAACATGGCTGCCAATAGCAAGGCTCAGGGGTAGTCGTGGTCATCCAGTTGTAGGAATTATGCACAAATCCCGCATCCAGAAGCGACACGGTTCATGCCAAATCAGGGCAGTACTTTGTTGATCGCAGCTAATAGGTGTTCGGTATGAAATGGAATACACGCACTTGAGGAATGTCAGCGATTCCTGTCTCGTGATATATCCAGTCGTTGGGCATTGATCAAAGAAATCAAGGCTTGTTTTTCGTGTCTCAAGTGTGGACATCTGTCTAGCAACTGTTCTGTATCCAAACCATGTTCAACATCAGATTGTCCTAAACGGCACCACCCTCTACTGCATGTTGCACAGAAGCAATGCACCGATCGAGTCACGCAAGATACAAAACAAGGGCTGTAGCTGGATAAGCTGGGTACGGACAGAGCAAAACCCTGGACAGCGGACCAATAATTGTGCGGCTACTCTTAGGCCAGAAAGTCGGGTCAGTTTAGGTGTACTACCAGTGCCAGTAGACGGACCGGGGGCTCTGTGGAAACATACGCCCTGCTGGACAGCGGGTCTGATGTGACTCTAATACAAAAAAACATTATGGAGCTGGTGGGCCTGAAGGCATCCCCGACCTCACTTTCGATTTCGACCGTAAATGGGGCTACCACTTGGAATTCGGGAATAACGGAGCTGCGACTGAACTTATTGTCAGAGAATGACTTCGTGAATGTAGAGAGAGCCTTTTGTGTTGATAGGCTATCGATCCAAGCAGTTCAGTACTGCACAGATGCGCACATTTTATCCTGGCCTCACCAACGTTGCGCCTAAAGACAGAATCTGGAGGATTCGAGAGTGCGAATCCTGATAGGTGCCGACGTCCCAGAAGCACATTGGGCATTAGAGAAAAGATGTGGCAAAGGAAAACAACCCTATGCTGTGCGGACGATTTTAGGATGGATTGTTCTCGGTCCGAAAAACCTGGAACCACGCTTTGTGAGGACAGTAAACCACATTGAGAGGTGAATCGACCCCTTAGCAGAACAGATCGATCGACTGTACAATGCCGATTTCTGCGATGGGTGTGCATCGGAAAACTCTCCTTCATTAGAAGACAAACAGGCCGTTGACATGGTTTCCAATGCCACAACCTGGTTGGACGGACACTATGAAGTTGCACTTCCGTGGAGGAATCCTGAAGTGAGACTTCCAAATAACTATATTGTGGCCAAAGAGAGATTGAAAGGCTTGAAAAAAAGGTTTGCGCGTGACCCGGAATTCTTTGACAAATACTTTACAGTAATAGAGGGTTATGTGCACAAGGGCCACGCCCAGTTAGTGCCCGATGCACAGCTAAAAATGGGTTTTGAGCCAAAGTGGTACCTACCACATCACGCAGTTGCAAACCCTAAAAAGCCTAGCAAGTTGAGGGTGGTGTTTGACTGTGCGGCTGCATTCCAGGGACGTTCCTTGAATGATTACTTGCTACAGGGCCCGGATACGACAGCAAGCTTAGTTGGAGTGTTGCTTCGTTTTCGAAAGGAATCTGTCGCATTGGCTGCGGATATTGAAGAAATGTTCATGCAGGTTCGAGTGCCGACGAGAGACAAAGGAGCACTGAGGTTCCTCTGGTGGGAAAATGGTCGACTAGGTGGTAATCTTGTTGAATATCAGATGAATGCCCACCCCTTTGGTGCCACTTCCTCCCCATTTTGTGCAAATTTCGCGTTACGTCGCACCGCAGACGATTGGGGAGGACAGTATGAGGATCACGTCCCCAGGGCCGTGTATAACAACTTCTATGTAGACGACTGTCTTGTTCCTTTGCCCACACCGGAGAATGCAAGAGTTTTTGCCATCCAGATGAGTGAGTCACTATCACGAGGTGGATTCCGGCTTCATAAATGGGTGTGTAATCGTAAGGAGGTTCTGGATATTTTACCAAAATCTGAGCTGGCCCATCCCACTTTGGAAATAGATGATTGCACGCCTGTGCCGGAGAGGACGTTGGGGTTAGAATGGAATGCAACAGAAGACACGTTCCAGTTTTCATTCGCAACACGCGAAAAACCTCAAACAAGGCGTGGCTTGTTGTCCATAGTATCATCCTTGTTCGACCCACTAGGGTTGGTTTCACCTTTCATTCTGCCAGGCAAGGTGTTATTACAATCACTGTGCCGCTTCAAGCTTGGTTGGGACGACCCAATTGGAGAAGAACCCCTACGATGCTGGGATGAGTGGTTAAGAAGTATGGAACAACTATGCGCATTCAAAATTCAGCGTTCTATTATTAGAGGTGACTCACTGAACGAAGGTGTACAGCTTCATGTATTTTGTGACGCTTCTGAAGTTGGCTATGGGGTGGTGGCGTATTCCAGAATGGTTTCAAGGGACGTAGCCCCCTACTGTGCCCTACTGTTCTCTAAGTCAAGGGTAGCTCCTCTGAAGACCGTAACGATCCCTCGATTGGAGTTAGCCGCAGCAAGACTGGCCGTTAGAGTTTCTCGGATTCCTATGGAAGAAACTGGAATCAAGTTTGGTAAGATCTACTACTAGACGGACTCTGCTATATTTCTGCACTACATAAACAACACTCAAACGAGATTCAGTACGTACGTTGCCAACCGTTTGGCTGAAATCCATCAGTGGTCGGAACCCTGGCAGTGGCGTCATGTCAGATCGGAGGCTAACCCTGCAGACTTGGCATCAAGAGGCACAACATCACCTAGTGATATCAGCTGCTGGTTCGAAGGTCCTAAATTCTTGAGAAACGATGAAACTTCATGGCCGACCAGTCCTACGGTGTCTGCAGCACCACCAAACGTTGAGTTGAAGCAGCCTTCGAGTACAGTTCTCACAGTGTTGCAGGACGCATGGACGGACGCACTTCTAGCTAGACACTCCAGTTGGTTTCACTTGCTGAAGTCGGTAGCGTGGTTAACCCGTTTTAAAATGTACGTTGCAGTCATGAGAGGCGGGCGCACGGATCTAGGATTGACAACTGGGCCCTTGAAGTTAAACGACATTGCTAAAGCGGAGGGAAGTGTTATTTTGATTGTACAAGCTAAGGTCTATGGCGAAGAGCTAAAATGGCTACAAGACAGGAGCAATAACCTATGCACTAACAAATCTCCGATGAACAGAACCCTATTAAAACTCGATCCAGTTTTAATAAATGGAATTGTTTGTGTTGGAGGACGACTGAACTACTCCAGTCAGCTTCAGGGTGTGAAACATCCGGTGATACTACCCAAGACTCACCCGATTACAGACTCGATAATCCGATGGTATCACACGATGGAAGGACACGCAGGACCTTCTCAGTTACTCGCGGAACTTCGCAAAAAATTTTGGATTGTACAGGGGGAGCTGCCGTCAAGCGAGTACTTGGAGGATGTTGGAAATGCCGGAAGCATTTGGCGGTCGTAGGCAAGCAGATGATGGTTTCTCTACCAGCCATTAGAGTCCAACAAGGTTGGTTTCCGTTCAAGTACGTCGGAATAGATTATTTCGGCCCATTTGCGGTTAAACATGGGCGCAGCATGGAGAAACAATATGGATGCATCTTCACCTGCCTACATATGCGTGCAGTACATATTGAAGTTTCTTATTCTCTAAGCACGGATTCATTCATTGTGACATTGCTGCGTTTCATGTCGAGGAGAGGGGCACCGTCCGGGATTTTTTAGTGATAACGGTACAAACTTTGTTGGGGCTCAAAGGGAATTGAAGAACCTAATGGGAAACTGGTCTAGTGATAAGATTGCTGATAGATTGTTGCAACGGGGCGTGCAGTTGCATTCCAATCCCCCACATGCTGGTCACCGTGGTGGTATATGGGAGGTCATGGTGCGCTCGGTTAGAAGAGTACTTCTTTCAATTTGTGACGAGCAGCCGATGACTGACAAAATATTGTTGACAATTCTTACGAAAAGTGAGCGGATAGTAAACGGACGACCGCTAGTGCCTTTGACCTCGGACTGTCGTGATCTGCCAGTACTCACGCCCAATGACCTACTTATCCTGAGGGCGAACCCACGAGATATTCCAACGGATTCGTTGCGCGATAGACTGGTTCGTCAGTGGAGGCAGGCAAACTACCTAACATCTGTGTTTTGGAAGAGGTGGATCAGGGAATATCTTCCACTATTACAACAGCGGCAGAAGTGGATAACTCGAGAACACAACTTTAGATCGGGTGATGTAGTGCTACTAGTTTCGGAGGCCTTGTCGCGTGGCCGGTGGCCGATAGGAGTCATCGAAAGCATCTCAGTTTCGGACGATGATTTGGTGCGAACGGCGACAGTGCGAACTAATGAAGGATTAGCGCTCCGTGACATCAGAAAAATTTGTCTTATTGAGGGCGAACCGGACACTGGTGGTGTAAGTTCAGAGGCCAACTCTTCTCAGGTGGGAGGCGGGTCTTCGGATCTGCCGAATCGGGAGGGACCACTGAGAGTTGATCCACCTGTCCGACTTGGAGCTGCTCTTGACGGTGATAAGTTTTAGGTATTAAGGAACCGTAGGGCGAGCCGATGCATGAGACCGACCACACCTAGCGGTGCACGGGAAAAATCCGGGTCGGATTTTGGGGGCCGGTGTAAAGGAGTTCAGGAAACCCCGTTCCATGCATTAGCATCCATATTACAAGCGACATTTATCATTCGTATGAACTATCTTCGCCGGAATTCCGATTGTTTGTTTTATTTCTTTAAATCGTTGTCACAAACCGGACTCCTACCGTTGCCTCGAGCAAGAGTCACTCAGCTTGAATTTCGTTGTGACTGTATTTGGTAATCTCATCTTCTGTAGCTAACCTTTGCTGCAATCCAGCTGCAGTTGTTGATTTGTTGTCCAATTTGGAGCGAAAGAGCCCAGAAGGAACACTATTGAGGTTTGATTATTGTAAAATTAGTTAATTTGTTGTACATAGTACCGTAGCTTTGGAATCGACTTTGTTTTGAATTGTGTCGAAATTGGTTGCTATGCGTCGCTCGAGCGTTCCGGTGGCTGGACTTTACAAAGCCTTTCCACGAGCCGTCACGTATTCCATTAGTTTCCCACGGCTCCCCCTCTTCCTAAATCTGCACCAGGCCTTGTGTTTTCTAGCCTGTACATTCCACGCCCTGGACTTCCACCACGGCGGCAAGCCATTTCGTTTGGTCCTCAATATCCACGTAAAGGCATCCATAAGAGTCCCTAGGTTCCCCTTGATACGATTCCACTTCTCTTTCACGCTGTCATGAGTGATCCCCCAATTCAGTTCCGCCGCCGCGTCAGCTGGCGTTGGGGTCTTTAGCCCACCGAGCTTACGGCTTCCTCAGTCCGTCGGTGCTCTTTCATGTGCCATCCGTTCGATATTTATCACTCCTTGGTAGCTCTCCCCAATGGTGTTGCGATGTCCACTGGACCTTATTCTCCTTCATACTTCGTCATTACTCAATGAAGTATCACAGCTTTCTGGTTTATCCTCCAAAGCTTTTTGCTGCTGCACGTGTCGGACAAGAGCTCCGTCCTTTAGGACTTGCAGAAGTGCATTTTCGAAAGATTCCTATGGAGCATCCTCCATTTCCCAGTCCTTTTCCGGGACCGTGATGTCCCCCATGATGAGCTCCGCTTCGCCTTTACTGGCTTTGTCAATTGCCCCCAGCAGTTCAGTATCCTCCACTCTGGTAGAGGGTGAGCTTCGGTAAGCGCAAAGGAGAGTTCCAAGGGCTCTTTGTGTTCTAATCAATGGCTAAAACATAACGTGTTTGGCAATGCAGTTTCCATGCCTTCTTGCCGGAACGGTCGCTAGGCAACAAGCAACAGGACTCTACCACCCAATCTGCCATTGGTCCTGTCATTCCTGTACTTCTAGAAGCCCCCCAAGCAAGCGTGAGCGACGACATCGTGCGGTGTTAGCCGCGCATCCTTGGGCTCACCGATGTGTATCACCCAGTGTGGCTGCTAATTCATTCTACTTGTCGTGAATGATGCAGGCTATTGTATAAATAATCAGCAAGGGCGCAGAGGCTAGCAGTCTTTTCTTCTGAGGGCATTTAAGAGGGATTTTTAAGCTCACAAACCCTACACTCGAGAGCTGCCTTCGTTTTATTTGTCTCACTAGCCTAATTTTTCTCTACATTGTTTACAAGCTTTGAAAAGGTTCTGCACCCCCCCCCAAGTATCCTACTTTCAGCACGAATGTTCTTATATATATATATATATATATATATATATATATATATATTCCGTTCTACGGCGTCACCAAGCTGGAATGGATACGCGACAACAAAGGGGTAACCGGTTTATTGGAAAGCTCCGCTAGTATAAAAGTTAGTTTTGGGTGTAGATAGTGAGACGAGTGGCACACTTCTGCACTATCCAACTTGGCTGATTCTGCAGCTGTATACGGATTTGCAGCCCCACCACTATATTCGAGTCTAGGACGTGCGTGGGAAGTACACAACATACGGAACGCATCGTACGGTAGTTTCCCAAACGATCGGCAAATCAGACCGAGCGGGAACACACATTCTGTCCGTGGTACCTTTGGTTTTCGGGGAGGAAGACATCAATACCCCTAGATCACGCTCACAATCTGTTGCCGTAGAAAGTTTCCAGACAGGTTGTAGCTCGCTGCCAGCTGAGAACGACCCACGCGCATGTGAACGCACTTCGCAAGATTTAGTGGGGCATCCACACAGAGGACCAGATCATAGGCCCATTCAGATCTTCTTGTTAGTTACGGCTAGCTTAGTCCGAGCGAATCGTCTACAAAAGTTTTAGATCACGTCTATAGGGTATGCAAGTGGATGGGTAAACGAAGTGAAGATCGTTTATTTTAATGAGAATCCATGATGGTATAGGAACGGACTCCTAGGTAACACCGCCGTTTGCTGAGTACCACCTGGAAATTTTTGTTAAGTCCCTGACAGCAAACAGCCGTCCTCTAAGGATGTCTTTAATCAGCCTCCGCTATGGAGCAGAAGTTTCCTTTAATCCTCTTTTCAGGAAAAGAGGATCATGTGGAACCTAATCAAGGGCTCTGCAGAAGTCCACGAAGATGGCGCCCCGGAATATCCTCCGGCCTTCGCTTCAGTCCAGCGCTCACGAGCAAGCAAAATATTCGACAAACAATGAGAAGATTTGCGGGAACCATGTTCCTGGGAACTGAATAGGTAGTGGTTTTACATGTGTTCCGGCATCTTGTTGGCTGTGAGACGTTTCATTACCTTGCAGGCGATATAAGTTGCAGTCACAGAATTAGAATTACCAGCAGCATTTTCGTCGCCACCTTTGAACAGCGGAACAATAATAGCGGCTCTCTAGTCATCCAGTAGTCGCCCTTCTGCCAACGGGGCTTTGAACTACCTGGCGATTGGTGAAGCATTGATGTTGGTGAGTTCACTTGACGCCAAAGGTGAATTCTATCAGGGACGTCTGATTGGTGAGACTTCGGAGATCGTAGTTTTGCCGTCATTTCGTCCACATGAAAACAAGAAGGCTCGTTAACGAGTCCAGAAGTGGCGAACCAGGCGAAAGATTTGTTGCGAAGTCCGTTGTGTGCACCGAAGCATAATGCCCCACCAGGATATCAAACTTGGCCCCGCCAGAGTCAGCAACGATATCAGCCTGAATCACGATTGGTACGCACGGCATTCCTCTCATGCTGTGTTTGAGATACGCGTACACCCGCCTGGGTGCCTTGACACAGTCGGCCACCAGCCACTACTCAAACCTGCCCTGTTCGATTGCCTTCATAGGTGAAAGCAGATGCTGTATCTCTTTTTACGCAGCGTACCCATGGTCGGTCTCTCGGTACCTTTGCCATGCACTATTTCCCTCGCGAAGTAGGCATCGCAGTTCTCTGTCGAACCACGGAGAACCATGTGCATGAAAAAGCTGGTGGTAGGATGAGACGAAGCGATCAGCGAAGGATCCCACCGCGGATACGACTCCCGTATTCAAGATCGTCGTGCTCCCACACCGTAGTCCACGCCGCCTCCCTCATAACTTCAAAGTTTACAAGTCAAAGGTTTGGTCCGCAATGTGGGCTAGTCGATGTCTGGACGCCACATACGCAGCTTATGTACAGAACAGCCTGGTTGCTTGAACCTAAACGGGGTAGGATGTCAATGTTGGAGATACCCGATATCCTTGGAGTGGGAACAAGTTCCAGAGTGGACGGCTGCTCAACTTGGAAACGGGTTGGTACAGATAAGCATTGGTGCAGCGCCAGGTCACATACCGTGATAAGCAGATTTCGAAAAGCGCTTTCAGCTGGTATAGTAAAGCAGGATGAAGCCTAGCCATTGCGGGGGGGGGAGTGAAGTCATCTAGGACGAGATGATGATCCTCAGATCCCCATCTCCTACAGGGCTCTAGGGTGTCCGATGGCTCTGCAGCAAGTGCCCTGTAGAAACGTCCCAAAGTCACGGATTCACTAGTAACTAACTTCACCTTACGCCCGAGTGCCTCGCCAAGCCCGTGGGGATCCAAGTGACAATTGGGCAGATGAGCTGATATGCCGTCTCTTATATATACTATTACAACGCCACCACCTATGATCAGAGCTCCGTTAGAAAGATACGCGCAGTACCCCTGCAGAGCTACCCCGGTGTCCAGAAACGCGTTACGCAACCAAGTCTCACTCAGCGCTATAACGGCAGGTCTACTGGCTATAGCAATCAATCGCAGATCCCCAAGTTTGTTCAGCAACCCCCTAACATTGCTCAGGACCACATTCTGATATCTGTCCATTCGCGACACTCCGATTGATACTCACAATAGGGCGCCCCCTGGGCTGGAGCTGGTAATGTCACTGCATTCGGTAGTGGCCACATCAACCGCAGCCTCCTCTTCATTACCTAAAAATCCCGTAAGTACTAAGAGTCCATTTCGTTCGCGCGGCTTTCCAGGTCCCTGGTCATGCAGCGGCGATAGCCGTGAAGTCTCCTGTCCCTGTCCGCGAGAAGCAGGAACAAGCTTCAGAGGTCGGGAATCCCCAGTTTCGATTGTCTCCCCCAAACGAAAAGCCGTTTCTACCTGTGTAGTCCCCGCCAGTGTCTCCTCACCGGCAGAGAACAGTTTCCCAAATATACTCTTCTTACTGAAGGAGGTCGTGCTCGAGGCTGGGCTGACGGACCCACACCGATGATTCCGGAGTTCCAACCATTAGCAAGCACTGATCCCGGAAGGGTGAGTTCTTTGACCCATGCGCATCTGTATCCAAGACGCTCTGTGTTCAGGGGGTGTGGCCAACTATGAGACCGACGGAAAGACGGCTGCCGGTATGACAGGAGTGATTTTTGTTGCTTCTTCTTGGGACGGTAAGTTCCTCTCCTTGTTGTTGGCCCTCCCAAAACCGTAACCTCCTCAACGCCAGATTCAGCTGGAACAGAAGAGACTTGTGAACTGGTGACTACCATGGTGTTGGAGGCCACAACCTCCGTGAACGTTTTTCCACTTGACGGCGGTGAAGGTGGCAACGACAACGCTGGTGAAGATGATGATGATGTTGATGCTTTTGCTGCTGGCGCTGCCGCTGATGTTGGTGACGAGCAGGTGGATGGTGACAACAACGACGACGATAATGATGATGATGATGACCGTGAATCAGTTTCATCTGCGATAGAATGCTCCGTCATTACTGACTTCTTTGCTGGCCACACAGCTGTTGACAGCTCAATGCTTTTGATGCAACGCACTTTGAGCTACTTCAAAAGGCCTTTGTCTAGGGCTTTGTAAAGGTCACTGTCCACTTTAGAGCACCTAAAGTGGATCCAGCCATCACATCCATCACGTTGAAAGTAGTTGTCGCAGGGACGAACAACCTTTGCAAAAACCAGACATATGGACTCAACATTCTTGACTGTTTTGTGAGGCAAAATGTCCCACAGATTGACAAAACCGAAGAAAATATTATTCCAAGTATCATGCTGAGAGACTCGCCGATGAAGCGCAGTTGGCTATTAGTGAGGGTGCCTTGACCGAACCTTTTGTCAAAAGTCATCCAGGTGAAGATGGACAACACCCCTCAGACGCGTAGTCCCCGTGGCAAACAGGAAGTCACTACAGCTTGAGCGTTTACTGGTACAAGCACTCCAGTCAGGGTGCCTTCTAAGCCCTGCTAGTAAAGGCGACCGGGACCCTAGCAACAAGTGGCCTACGCAAAACCCAGAAGCAGACTAAAAATGGTGGAGAATGGCTCGGAACTAAGTTCTGAGCAGAATAGACCTCCTGGCAAACTGAGAGTTCCAAAGGGTCCCCAAAACTGCCTACACTGTGCACCAATGCAGCCAGCATAAGAAACATTTGGTCGGAATTGGGGACCCGTACTCTTGGAGACGATATGATTTTAAACTAGGAATTATGGTTGAGACACCACGAGGATACCGGGGGCCTTTTCCCGCTAGACTAAGTTCTGAGAAGGAAGGAGAGGCAGGAAGACCAGGGTGAAGTCATTTCTTCCTGTCATGTAGAAATCATATCCAACCGGCCGATCTTGCGTAATGAAGTACCCTGGACCCTGATTACGAGTAATGGAAGAACCACAAGACCAGACAAGAAAAGGAAGAACGTATTCTGTTACAATTGGTTTGTGCTCTCCAGTTCACATACAAAAATAAGCATATATTCATTGGCAGATAACGTTCTGACCAACCACAAGGCGACTTCCTTGTACCCACACGACCTTACACTGAAGGTCTGGCTTTACGCAATCTGCTTGATACTGCAAATGAAGCTATAGTATACTGGACCGATTGTAGAGACCGCCGAATCCCTAAAAAATATCAGAGCATTACTCTCAGTGTGAGATGACTCTTCTCAGCCTACACGACGTGCAAGGCTTAGCAATGTAAATTACTTCCAACGGCGCGGCCCTAGCAATGGCTTGAGTACCCCCCAGCCCCTCCCTCGGCGATGAGGAGGATGCAAAACTGTTTCGCCATATAGACAAGCTGACGAACTCGGCCTTCAGGGCCCCAGTTTTGGGAGATTTTAATGCTCCTGATTGGACTGGATCAACGACTTAGCACTTGGGAAGACTTTTGGATCACTATCGTTGGACTTACCACACAGGACGGATTTGACTCAAATATTCAAGGAAGGAACGAGGTGGAGACATGGAGAGACAGTTGCTACCCTACACCTGGCTCTCAGCAGATACCCGGGGTACTCTACACGCCTAATCGTGGAGGATCCGATAATGAAAGACAACCAAAGTGTGCCGGGATTAATGATCAGCACACGGAATCCCTGAGCCCAAGGCGAATTCCGGTTTCTTTTCCGTCATGTACACCCAGGATTTCTTCGAGGGGTCAAAGGAACGGTGGACCGGTTGGTGGAAAGAAGGGGGAACTTTGTGAAAAGACACGAATCTCGCATCCAGGACGTTACATAAGGCTTGACGGACCAGGTAGCCCCACTCAGAAGAATGCAAAGGCGAGGAGCTCATTCGTGGTGGACCCGTCGAGTCCACAAGGCAATGAAGGCGAAATACGGGAATAGCTGGGGCCATCAGCACTTCATACGTTACAAAGAAGTAAGGACTAGGTTTGCTGCTATACAGAGAGCTGGTGGGCATATTTACGAAGAAAAACTAGCAAAGAAAGCCAAAATCGAACCCCGGTTCTTCTTTAAATACGTACGGTTGAAGTCGGCTCTTAGTGTATCCGTAGGCGAGGCAGAAGACATCCAACGAAGGCACCACAAAAACAGCTCTGCTGAGGTGGATGCTCTCACGCATTTCTTCGGGCGATTTTACAGGATGGACAGTGACACTCCTGTTAGACCACTAGAAGATTCGGCCCCAAACCGATCATGAGGATGTTGTAGTGGATGTCTCAGGAATAGCCACTATCTTGAGCAGGTTGGAGACATCCAAAGTGTCGGGCCCGATGAAACTCACTCGACCATCCTAGAGCCCTTATCTGACATACTAGCAGAAACCCAGATGGCACCATTTAAGGTATTGATGGAAGGTGGCGTCATACCGGAAGATTGGATGAGGTCCACGGAGTGCCCACTCTACAAAGGCGTAGACCAGGAGACTTGCCAGAACCTCCGTCCGGTTTGCCTCGCTTCAGTTAACTTCAAAGCAATGGAAAAAACTTTGAGGGTCACGGTGGCAACAAGTACAACGGCGTATCATCTAGCGGTACCGAGTCAACACGGTTTTGTGAAAATCTGTTAGTGCCTGACCGATCTGTTGAACTTCTCGAATGATGTAACCGGGAGAACAGAGACGGGGCAACGTGGAACTGTGCTACCCTGACTAGAAAAGGGCGTTAAATTCAGTAAATCATCCCCTAACAATTAAACCAGCGTTTTCCGATTCAAATTTCAAACTGCAGTTTGGATTGGGAACTCAGGGGGAAAGGCTTCAGGTTTGAGTGAAAGAGTCTGTACCGCCAGTAGGTTCTCGCACAGCTACCTACCCCAGTGTTCGGTACTGGGGCCTCTACATTATTAGTTGTTTGTAAACGACCTCGCCGTAGGCTTAGAGATCCCCGTCTCCGTATCTTCGGACAATACCAAAGTTGTCTCACCCATATTGGAGGATTTTATTCAGTGAGAACTGAACAGGGTATACCAGTGGTCTGCAGAACGGGATCTACCACTGAGTGTCATCGGAAGCCTTCTTTCAGCGAATGACAGATGGCTTTGTTGATGCCCAGTAGAAACACCGTAGTCCGCGGACACGCGCCTGGGTTAAAGAGGGACAGCGCAAGGGCTCAAGTGAGAACAGAATTTGTTTCCGTTACGGTGATGGACGAGTGTAACAGACTACCGGATGAAAAGACTGCAGCATCAGAAGTGAAGGATTTCAGGAAACGGCCTGACGGAAAGTGGAAAATTGCTTTTAACGAAAGGATGTGCTGAGATTCACTATATTCTCCCTGCCAATTGCACATCGCTTTACTCCCCACATCAAATGTAACCCTGCACAGCCATTCATTCATCGTTTCATTTATTTTATCACTTTTGCGTGGTTAGCATCCACTGATTTCCTATAATTCATGACCCTATGGATGACTGGTCACCAGCTGCAAGTGGCTGGCAACGAGACCCCTGCACACACTCCGTATTGGTGCAAAGTGGAAGAAGTTCTTTCCTTTCTCGTTTATACTATCATTTAGGGCGAAAAATTTCCGGCATATCGGCTTGTTGAAGCACTATGGGGTTCAAGGATCCCACCTAGCAAAGAACTGGACATTTCCGGCGTCCCACTGCCCTGTGAGCCGAAATGAACCGAACCGAACTGAACCTTTTGTGTAAAGCCGTTCCATAGAGATATTATTTAAGACGAGAAAAGATTTTGTCTGACGAAGGTACCTGGGCAAGGTTTATAAAGCTTCCTCGTGTGTCCTCAAAGGGTCTCCAATTCGTATGTGTGAAAACTGATCCGCTATACCAGTTGAGTGTAGATCAAGCATCAAGAGGCCTCCCATTTTACAGTTTGTCTCAGGTGGATAGCGAATAACTAGCATTAAATCAACGGGGCAGGGAGCAAATCACAAGTCACGTACCATTGTGGTTGCCTTTCTTTGAATCTGCTCCAAATTGTTCCAATCCCTGATGAGTCTGATGTGTACTGTCTGGTTGCCATATTCTGAAAGAGGCCAAATATAAGTTTCATAAAAGAGACGGAATTCCTCCTTTGAGATCATCGGAAAGGTTCGTGCAATTAGGTTCATCACTCTGAAGACCAAACAACTAGCTCCTTCTTGGTGGGAGAAAAATGCGAAGTTATTGCGTGGCCAGAAACCGAGGACCTTGAACCGATCCACTCTTTGGGTTTGTGCCTTTCCACTTACTTCAAAGTGGCGAGCTGGAACTTTACCAAACGACGTGTAGGCATATTTTTCATCATTTGCCAGGAGGTTTCGGTTAGGTGATCAGCGTTTGATCGAGCAGATGGCTGATTGCACTGCCCTTACACCTGAGTCCTAGATGGTGATGCCACCTGCGTAAGCTGCGAAGCTAAGCGAAATCGCATCAGGAAGGTCGTTGATATAAGTGCGAAGTAGGAGAGGACCAGGGAGAGAGCGCTGACAGACAGGCATTTTGGTTGGTACTTTTTGACACTGATAGATACACACATGGACTGAGAAGTTCCGATTCTTGAAAAAGTTGTCAATCAAGACCAGTAGACGACCTGGTATGCCAAGCACCCTAAGTCTGTGAAGAAGAGGGATACGCTGGAAGCCACCGAAGGCTTTGGTAAAGTTGGTAAATGTGGCTTCATATATCCTGCCATCATCGGAAGCCTGTGTCAAGCTACTCAAAACAGTCAGATTATTGGTGATTCACCATCTACCAGGAAGGAAGCCATGTTGCGCCAACGGCAGAAAACCCTTGTAGCGCACGTGGGTCAAAATAGCGCGTTTTATGGTGAGCTCGAAGGCTTTGCCGGAGACACTGGTGAGGCGTATTGACCCATGGCTCCCGGGACAAAAACAGCAAGCTTCTTTGAAGTAGGAAACATTTCACTGTCTAAAAACCGTTGAAAGTGCGCATAGTATGATGGGGTGAGTTTGGAGGCAGTTTCGTGAGGAATGCGGGGGTGAACTTTGTTCGGTCCTATTTAACTGAAGGAGTTAAGTTTGTCAAGTCACCGTTCCACTTCCTCGTGGGACACGGTGGAGTGCTCTAGCAAGAAGGTTAACGGTTTTGGCTAAAGTAGGTATCTACAGGCAGGCGATACTGTTGCGCTAAAAATGGATTTGACGTGTGACTTGAAATCTGCTTTTGCAGAAGAGGAGGTGGTAAGACGGCTATCCGAATGAGTAGGTTCAGACGCCTAGGAACCTGGTTTGCGATTGCTGCGCATGTGCTTGAAGGAAAAAACTATTAGTAAGAGCCTGATCTAAGATTCTTTTCTGTAGTTTCCTGAACTGCTTCCTAATCTTGGCTTGATGAAGGTTCCGGACACATCTGAAGGCTTCTGCGTTCGTCAGAAGGGCTGTGCCCGGGTGCTTTCCGAACAGCTTTGAGCTTCCGTCGAGAAGTCTTCGGATAGACTTCGGCAGAAATGCTCTACCTTTTGGGACTTACAGGACACTGCGCACAAAGGAGATCCGCCTTCAGTAAACATTGCTGTATTAGCCTTTTGTGTTCATCAACGTCTATTTTGCCCGTGAAATCACTTAGTCCACTGCCGATGAAGGAACCCACCATTCGGAAATTCTTTCCGTTGAACGAACACGTTAGTTTTATGAACAGTTTGTGAATGCCCACTGCGATGTGCAGTGGAAAGAGAGAGCTGCTTAGCGGCTCTTACCTAGTGGCTGTAGAAGATTGACGATATCGACGCCATGGCTGGAGTTAGTGACGATCAGGTCTAGAAGTGACGATTTTCGGCCCGTTCTAAATCCGGTGGGCTGGACCATCTGCTGCGTTCAGGATTGCCCAGTTAGTAGATCTACCAGTGCCTTACCAAACTGGCTGCCAGTGTCAAGGCCTTCTTAGTCTACTCCAGGTGCGTTGGAATCCCTAATAACGAAGTGACTGAAAAATTGAAGTGGTTGTGGGGTCTGCAGCGTCTCTACTATGGAGAATGAATCGCTCTGTGATGTACAAAGAGAAAGGTAAGTCCCGCCCAAAAGTAGATCAGTGGAGGGGCCGAAGCAAAGAACTGGCCACAGTCCTTTGTAGCTGGTGAGATATATATCAAAGAGAGACGGCTCGGGGTAAGAGGTCACCAATGTAGATAGCTGCTCCACCAGCACATCCCCCTCCCAAATCATGGCAGAGTAGTGGGTAGCCTGCTACTTTTACTTCGCCGTCTTGGCAGTATCCTGTAAGCCGGGCTCTCGTAACAGCAGTGATGTGGGATTTGGTATATGTTGCTAATTGTCTAAGTTCCAGCAATTTGTTCGGGAGGCTGGGACAATGTGTATGCAAACATTTTAGCTCCTGTTTGCCAGAAACAAAAGCCATCCTAGTAAGAAGGGGCTCGTTGGCTTCAGAGGGGTTGCCATCATAAAATGTAGCTCCGACATAAGGGGTGGTGGGGTAGGCACAGTTCTCGGTGGTACCCAGCTGAACGGGCACTTGGAAGTTGCTCTCTGATGCATGGGGTAGAAACACACTCGCATGAAAGCTTCATTGTTTCTGTAATGGATTATTATGCCGTTAGCCGAGTGGGGATTAGCCAGTTATATAAAGTGGCTTCTACCCCCCATCCGCCACCGTTTGGGCTTCTTTAGCGTACGCTTTTGAAGAAAGGGAATTAGGAGTTCTCGGAACAACTACCTGTTGGTTAAATGCAAACTCCGTTTGAAAGTGAAGAGTCTTCTGAGGCGTTCTCGAAATGCCCCTCCTCTGGTTCCTAGAATTTAGGTGAACTTGGATGCCTGTATCAAAGGCATCATTCTTCAACTCGGGCTGTTTGTGTTAGGTAAGCTGGAGATCACGAGTTGAGAGGAGATTTGGAACAAACTTACAGGCTGTGTTGTATGCATGAAGATATGATTCCTTAGAATCTTAGGTGATAGTTTTCCCCGTGGTTTCAAGTTCAGTTATACAGACAAGTAGAGACACCTGAAATTTCGGGTCTGCCGTTTCGGTCGAAGCTACCTCCGGCTTTGCCTCTTGATGAGAGTTTATTGAGCGGACAGAGGCCGCTGCAAACACTCGATAAGAGGACTCTTGCGGTTTACTTTGGCGTGATAAGATTCGTTGACTGTTCCCCTGGAAAGATTTTGGCGAATAAACCCCATATGGATTTTTGCTTTTTAATAACCAGCCAGGATCGGCTTGCAGGGTTTGGAGTTAGCGCGTCCTGAAGCATTTCGATTATTTCTATGGCTGGATTCATTGGATTAACCCTCTGAGAGTTGTGCTGGATAAACTTACTCAATAAGATCTATATGTCGAGGCTTGAAGTTTTTTCGCGGTATACGTAACTAGTTGTTCTGATACCGCTACG
This sequence comes from Fasciola hepatica, assembly GCA_948099385.1. NCBI lineage: Eukaryota > Metazoa > Platyhelminthes > Trematoda > Plagiorchiida > Fasciolidae > Fasciola > Fasciola hepatica. The sequence continues at coordinate 16,324,509 of CANUEZ040000126.1, read as the reverse complement.
GCCCGATTAGATGCCGACACCAGAGAATAGATACCATTAAGGATTTTCAGGCCGGCCACTTCCACTTCAGCTCATGCTAGTCTAATCCTAAGTGTTTTTATATCCACAGCCTCGGGAGAATTCTTCAGCATGGAGCTTTGACATGGTCCGTCCGCAAGTGAACTCTCGTTTTTGGCTTATATATATAGTCTCGTCATCAGCGTTAAGGTTGGACATTTTACCACTAATAACCGGTAAAGAACGAAATGAGAACCTGGGAAAACCACGAGACATGCCCACCCTAAGAGGAAGTAATTGAAGCAGCGGGACGGCCAACAAATTCTAACCTGTCTTAACGGTCAGATCAGTTTTTAGTTAGGATGGAAAAACGTGGTTAGGTGATAATTTCAGCCAATGTATCCATGCTGGTTGGGTAAAAGAAACCGGTGGCACCGGTTGCCTTTTAGAGTCGTATTTATTATCTACTCAACACCACCATATATTCCTCACTTGGCCCCGCGATTCCTCTGTGGTTCTTTCCAATGTCCTGATTAGTATTCACCTGTTCAATTGTCTGCCGGCGCACAGCTCTCCAGCTCCATTGCCCCAACGCCGTTGCGCATTCATCATTTGTGGCCTTTTGGTTCTATTACTGGTCCACTTACCTCGGGGCGTCCCGCTTCCTTGTCCGCCTCCCTCATGTTTCATCTGCAGTAAAATGATCGGATTGGTGATTTCCTACTTGTGTCTCCTCGGTCATTGCTTTCATCCCTGATCCGTTTATTGCTCGCTACAGGCATTTTTCGGTACCTTCCAGTGTGGTCTGCTCTTCCATGTTCCACCATTGTAATGACAACGTTACGTCACGGTGTTCTCTTACAGTTCCAAATTGGTTGACCTGTCACTACCCGATTCCTCCGGTCCGTCACTACATTTCGCACCTGCATTGATCAAATAATGAGACCCATTCTTACCTGTTTTCCTTGATCCTGTCCTTCATTTTCACTCTTCCATGAACTGCTCCTCACAGTCTTCATCACTTCCGTGCCTCCGCATCCTATTTTTCTCTCCGTTGGGCTGCCATGTGCACTTGTAGTGAATATAATCCACCACGATATTCCAAAGTTAATTCTACAACCATTTGATCTAACATTACCTACTCCTCCTAATGACTGATGATTTCTTTCTAGGACCCTATTGTTATTTCTCCTGCTTCTCTTATACTTATACATATATATATAATAAATCTACACATATATATATATATAAACTTACGCAAATGTATCTATGTGCACGCGCACTGTATCTTGCATTTCCTCACCGGCCATTTCTCTTGCTATCATCCCAACGACCGTCATCATAGGCACCCATCAACTCTACATCTGTGCCTCACATCTACCGTATCCAGTCCCTCTAAATCGTTTTTGTCATCTGATCATCCCTCTACGTCCTGCATTGCTCGCTGCCTGTTTAACAGTGAGTCTTGTGGCCTGTCCGCCGACAATCCACTGCAGAGTACCAATGCTCCATTGATACCTAATCCACTGCAGTGCACCTCACCTTTTTCTCCATCGTTCCTCACTACCGCAGTTCCTTATACCGATTTCCAGCCTTTCTAATGTTTACCAGTCGGCCTCTTTATGTAAGTGCCTGGGCCAGCCATCAGTCCATCTGACCTTGACTTTCAAACTCACCGGGCATCCATTCAAATCCGCTCTTGAGCTCATTTAAACTCCACACAATCTTTATGGTGTGCATACGTTTATCCTATTTTCATCCTACCTCATTCCCCTTTCTGAGCATTTTTATCCAATATTTTCAGGAGAGTCTCCATATTTCCATGAATTATATCTGTCCATTCCATCACCTGTATCAACAAGGTCATGCACATAGCATGCTTCGGGCGTTTCCGAAATAAACCATTATCATTATTATTATTAATAATTTCAGGTAAACCGATGTAGGATTTGTCTGCCGGTAGCTAGGACGTGCCTTTATGTGGCACCCTTCGTGGATTAGGGTGACACTGGACATAAGCAAGTCCTGTGTTACCTGACGTTCTTCCACGACAGGCTGACTGGAAGCTTTCGCAATCTGGCTAGCAGAGCGGCTGATGAATTTTCCACCCATGGATGAGTTTTACAACGTTCTGATGCTTTGCGTGGTGACAGAAGCCTTAGATTCTTGTGAACTTTGCTCACATGAACACCAGTATCTAGCATCTCAGAGGTGTGCTTTTTCTGTCTCATAGATTTTCTAAACTCCCGTTGGCCCCGTTCGCACACACCCTGAAAGAACATTTGTAGATTCTCGGCTTTCCCCTGCTCCAAGCAACCGCTTGCCTCGTTTTCTTCCCCGAATCCTCCACTGCTCTTCACAAGGTGGGCACTGATTGCACGTCATTATAGTTTAGCGGCTTCTCTATAGGCACCCAGTTTTAACTTCAACTAATGTGTGTTCCCATTGACAAGAAAACTGAGCTTTGAGCTTGTGAAGTCGTTCCTGTTTTTTAATTCTGATCGATCAAAGGCCACACCCTCCTCCCTGCTGAAGAGCGTTGATCTTCGGTTGCTACAGGATTACATTTTATTATTAACCTTGACAGCTGCTGGTTTGAAAGACAGTAGTGTGTCCTGCCTACTACTTTCCCCACTTCACTCAAGGTGGGCGCCTGAAATAATTCACCGGGGGGGCTCCTTCTTCTTCGCGGACTACCTAAAAGATTGTTTCCAATTATGGGTTCACGGCGTTCGTTTCTACCGCAGATGACATAAGGATGGACTTTTCCCTCTTAGTTCTTGGAGTAGAGGTTGCATAGTTCGACTCTCCGCGGAAAAATTAGTATTGTGGTGTATGTCGCGGCCCCAGAAGAACTACTACAACTAACGGCCAGATCATACCCAACAAAGCTCAGAAAAGCAACCCGCGTCTCTACCATTCTCCTTTGTTAGTTTCCGGAATATGCAGCCACCCAAGTTGCCAAAACTCTCAGGACAACTGGGCTCATCCATTCAACCTTCACAGTGAGGAAAGTAAACAAGGCATTTTTGAGCCCCTTGTCAGACCTCCTGGAATACTGCTCAGTTATTTGCCCGGACATGTGAAACAGAGAGACACGTAAGCTAGCATATACTTGCTTCAACTAGTTCCTTTCCTAGACTAGATTAGCCTATGAAAGACGGAAATGAATGGCCAACAAAATAAGGCTATAGGAATAGAAGCAAAGCATTTGGCAACCACCATAATTCGTAAATTTGCATCATATTCCCTCAATTTTTCCGGGAGCAGTGGAGCTCTTTTTGAAAGTAATTGATACAATGAATGCATAGAATGACGGGATACAAAAGCCTGCACAGGTTTGTATGAATAAAGCTAGGCGAAGTTTTGCCTGAAAGCCGAAAGATGGGCATACATCTTCCTTGTTTTTCTCCAGAGTAGGTAAGTCCATTGTAACACACATGCGTGGAAGTCCTCCCTGACCGTTGTCATATACTTTTATTGTTGAGACTATGCTCTTTATTTTATTGGCCCCGGAACAGGTACAACAAGCATCAATCACTTCACTTCAACATTTGTTTATACTTTGCTCACATGAAGTGGCATAATTTTGACTCGAACTTGGACTGCCGTGTCAGTGGTGCCTGACATTGGCCTTTGTTGAACTCTAGTCCTCGTTGTTAGACGTGGTGGCCGTACAGTTGAGGTTTGTACATATATATGCGTATTACTTGTTGATCCAGTACCGTAGAAACTACGAACCAATCTTGTTCTGGTTTTGGGATTCGTTTTAAAGCGGCTACTCTTTACTCACAGTCGAAATAACCGTTACATCTGTACGCATCCCGTGCGGGCTTCAAGAGAGCTGAAAAAGGTAGTAAAGATGGTGTCCACCGAATTCCCGCATTTTGCCCACAAGGCTGTCACACAGGCCTTTTACGGCAGTTCTTGTTTTTAGTCCAGTTCAGTCGGCACAAGACTTTGCGTGGCTAGGTCGAATAGTGTGTCCAGATAGATGTATTTTCGGCGCTGCTCCGTAGACCTCAACGTCGCACGACCATTTCTAACCGGAGGGCGAGAATGTTGTACAGTATAAATTCCGGCAGACGCGGATGGAAACAGCAGGTGTACTATCTTTGGACCTCAATTCGCCTAATATAATTTGAGATATACCGCATACCTACATCTCCCCACTGCTTTTAAAAGCTTATACCGTCGCTGTGTTTACGACTTACCCCGAGGCATTATTTAAGATGGGTTTCATCCCATTTGTGTGGCGATTTGCCCACAGTTGAAGGCCTAATTGCTCCTTCGCAGTCTTGAGCTTTGCCTCCCGTGTCAGTTCTTGGTATCGGAAAGAAAACTGTTCTCGGTTTATACCTGATTATTCCTTCATTTTCTTAAAGACCACTATCAAGTCCCCGTGCGTGAGTCACCTTTCCGTCGAAAGCAGGCCAAGAGCTCAAAGAAGCACCGCGTAGACATCTCCCCCTTGGCCAGTCCTTATCCTGATGGCCAACCTGTGCTTCTTTCCCCAGCTGTCTATATCCTTCTGGTTATACAGTATCCAGGCTTTCACGCGACGCTCCAGATGTGGACTAACTGTGGCTCTGAAGATTAGAATGGAAGTCTACGGTCCCCTACAAGACATTGTAGATCAAGCCTGGAAGAGTTACCTTCTAGCCGTGCTTGCCTCCACGGTGCCCCTATCTGCCGGCTTGAAAATACTGTCCAGCACCATATCCAGATGATCGACTTAAGGGGCCTTTTGCAACTAACCTACACCGCTCCCTGACACTACCGTAATTGTGGTCAGAAAGTGGGGTTCGGCGAGCTTAATCTGGAAGATCCCACTTGCTCGAGCTGTTTTAACGGCTAGCACAAAGCCCGCCACATTTGTTCCGGATGCTTTGATATCATCCGGAGACCATACAGTGAGAATAGTGCCATAACAAGATAGATCATCTAAGAAGATGGGGAAAGGCAAGAAGCCAGGCAACAAGCCTTGCGGCATCTCACTATTGGCTTCAGACTTAGAGACGAGGCTACCTACTTTGAAGCTGAATGTTCGCCCTATTACCAAACTGTTTACTGGTTGTTCTATCTTCCAAAAATCTCTACAGACTGCTTTTTGAAAGCTGAGAACCTGCTGCTGACGGAACAAACACCCTGGTAGCATCCATTTGGCAGAACCCAACAAATTTTCCTCATTCAGCCGCCCGTTGACACGCAATAATCAGCAGTAGCCTCGTTGAAAAAGGTCTTCTCGCCACAAACTCGTACTGCAATCTCAAAGTAATACTGTTCCGGGCCAGGTGCTGAGAAATTTGTTTACTAATTATTCAATCCAAGCATTTACTTACTATTCAAGTCAGGCTGACCGGCTGGTAGTTTTCTGTTTTGTGGTGGGTCCGATCACGTATGATTTTACCAGTTGTCTTTCTGCGGTCTCCTGGTGCACTTTTCTCCCCAAATGACTCTTCGTACAGCTGTCATCGGAGCAATAAATACTTCAACCGGAGGTTCGAAAATGGCCGGGTGAGTCCCAACTCTCCTGCATTTTTGCTTATTTTCAGAAGGCGCTGCTCTGTGCGCAACTTTCCCTCTTCCGTCCTAAGAACTGGTATAGTGGTGCCCATAGTTCTCCGTGCTTCTTCGTCACCTGACGGCTGATAAGCTCTCTTGGGGAATGGCGAGAAAGGGTAGGCTTTTCCTTCTAGTTTGGTGGCAAATATCCGTGTGACCCTGCTACGATAGCTGCACTTTACCCCATACTCTTCTGTGATGATACGTATTCGTGGAACCGCTCACGTCCGAAGTGAACCGACACGGCTACTGCTCTAACACCTAGCCTCTCCTTCGCTTTTTCCCGGCTCTTTTATAGTTGTTCCATGCTTTTTGGGTTCCTAACAACCAGTCCGCCGCCAGTCGTCATCTGTGGGTAGCTACGGACTTTTGCCTTCGAGTGAGGGTGAAACATTTGCCATTGGGTGCACTAAGTCGTTGGAAGATCAAGGTACACCACTTCCTGTGGATTTATACGACACTTTTCATTAGTACAATAATTAGAAGTTCAGTTATGCTGTCGTTAGCGTATACGTTCATGAAACCATTGGGTTTTGGCGCATGCCGAATATTTTCTCTCTTATGTTACCAAAGCTAGGGATGGGTTTAAACGGGTTACCACAACGAGACTGGAGAGTGAAGGAATACCTGTAAGTTGGTAAGTTTGCCCACGACAATTCATTGCCGGAAAACTCGAATTCCCGTGATCTTACAGATGGATATTCGTCCTTAATTGGCAGAAATCGAACAAATATTGGCGGCCACACAGAAGAAGGTTGATAAAAATCCAGAAAATATTGTCTTTTGTGGTTGAAAAAGGATACTCCTGATGGAGTTATAAAATGTGATGATTTCAATTTGCATTGGGCCGACCGTCTCAATGGGGCTTACAAAAGTAGAGGGAATGTTATCACCTACAGTAAAAGCAATTTGATCAAGTCGACAAACCTGGTATTTACCGGTTCGATTACAAAGGCTAGTTGCGCCATTATAGACTATGACCGAATTTTCCTGAGGTAATTCAGCTCGGTGGCAAACAGAGAAGCAGATTCGGCGCCTAGTACGTCACTTTTTCAGTTAAGGGTATTTTCAGGTCTCCCGCCTGCTTCAGTAAATTCAACTTTGAGTGAGTCTCTGAGTTTATCGATAGGTGACTTTAGCAAGCATGACGTTGCTTTCCTCGCCACGGTCGGCCTGATAAATTTGGTGCTTTTTTCTATCAGACTATACACTCAACTAGATTTGTTTTTTTTAAACAAACCGCAACTGTTCGATACTCGAAAAAGTGCATCACTAAGCAGCTCTGATCACCGTACTTTTAAAACACCTCTTACGGTGCACGGTAAGACCAAAAGATACAGATAATTAAGAATACCACCCAGGAAAATGAGGCAAGAGAATTGCTTCCACGACTTTCTGGTCAGTTTGAGGTCCCCGGCCACAAACGGGTTTGTCCGTACTCTGAAATCCCGACTTCCCTGCTTACTGTGAACAAGTCATGGATTACCTAGATTTTCGCCTTAATAATTGCAGCCGATTAAAAACTTCCCAAGTCAAATGGGATCGATAACCTTTAGCGGCGCCTAAACAACTGCGAAAAGGGAAAGAGCAGGCTAAAAACATGAACGGAGGGAGCAAGTCAAAAAACTAGCAAGCTTGACCAAATGTGAAGTCATAAGCCTGGAATTATTGTAAATATATACAATCTCGGGAAAAGTTAGTATTCGGGCATGTGGAAAGCTGCAAAACCCACATATGCCTATTTCATTAAACAGAAATGAAAACGTTGGTGTTTAAAAGATCAACATTGGCTCCAACTAAGTATCGCAGTCTATTTCCACGCCAGTCTCCAGCAATTCATCTGAGCCACCAACTATGGTATCCACTATGGTCTTTCGTCAGAAGTGCAAAAGTGAAGATAAAATTGCCCTTGGTCTAGGCGAGCTAACACTTGTAGCACTCAAAGTAGGTGCTGGCACCCATTTGGTTCCACAAACCAATATCCTAAATAACCGTCTAGAGAGCGGAAAATACCCTGAATTTAGGAGGCCGGCCAGGACAGCTCCTATAATAATAGTTTATTTCGGATAACCCCGAAGCATGCTGCAATGCAAGATCAAACGGTACAGTTGAAAGCTGAATGAAAGTTACAGTGGGACTGTACAATTATGCGAACGCGATTGAATATAAGAGAAGGCATTCAAGTCAATTGCTGCGATACCGCCCGGTGAATTTAAACTCAAGGTCAGGTGGTCGGTCCGGCTGGAGGTAGGCGTAGTTATTCTGCCAAAATGTGGGGTGGGTGGAGAATGGTACAAAATCACACAAATCCCACAGAAGAAAGACTGTCCTGTCGGAGAACTAAACTAGATTGACGGATACGCGGATATCGTGAAGAAGAAACATTCCTGAAGGAGACGTATTCAAGCAATGGAGCTTTACAATGTATGAGAGGAGTTGCGGTGAAAAATCAGACGATGAAAAATTGTGGCATAATACATAAAGACCAAGAAAATCGGTCGAGGATAGCAATTTTGGGGTACAGTGACCGTATATCGGTTGAGCCAGTTGTAAAACGAAACGGACAACACGCTGGACTGTGGGTGTCAAATTGATGGTGAGAGAAGTGACCGGATAGAGCATATAGACTTTGAGTGGATTGTTTTGCTTTCAGAAAAAAGGAATGTAATGCTTCAGCAAGAAACTGGTAACTGACAAAAAAAATATCGACGTGTGGTGCGTAGCTACGACAGTGGCAGAAACGTGGCTTGCAAGAAGGATGACCGGTTGAATGACAGGTAAGTACTTACATACTGATAATTCTCAGCAAAGACTTCACGTGGTGAGAAAAAAAATGTATCAAGTATCGGAAGTGTCTGAGACGATCTATCGGAATGGAGCATGAGAAAGGAAATACACAACAACCGATGAATAGGTTTGCAAAGTTCGGCAGCCGGATATGGGCGGAGTGTGTGTGATGAACCAAATGGACTACACATCTGGACCGTGGTTGCCAGAGTGATGGCTGCACTTCTGTTGTATTCGAATTATTTTCGACGCTTTTGAAACCGTAGATTGCCTCGCGGCTCGCATTATAAGCGCCAATTTTCTAGCCGGTCCTTGAGCCCCACACAAGACCCTGTAGCTTACATAGTCCACTCAGCAGTCTCGGCAGTTGATGAGAAGTGCAAGACTGCCAGATTAGTGTTATCAGGCTACAAGAAACGCCTTTGGCTACCTCGACCGGTCAGTATTGCTCAGTATGCTCCCGTTATTGATGTTGATCAGAAAGTCTGAAAGCTGATTTTGGGCTACATCACTCACCGATGGGGTTTCACTGGAGATAGCAGCCAAAGTTTCTCTTGCCCCCAGTTGACTGCGATATTTTATGAGGTTTATTCTTCCCATTTTTTCTTTTCCTTGTACCTTGGAACACTTCGAATTTCTGGCTGTGCCACCCACCATTTGCGTCCACCCAGCAGCCGCAAGCGACTATCCCGTAGCCTATTTCTGATGCATCGGAGAATAAATGGAGTTGGGTATCGTTTTTGCACTTGATACCTGTTAAGCGTCTTTGTATTTTGCTCTCATCAAGTTGCTCCAGGCTGTGCAACCAGTCGCTCCATCGCTTATCTTCGTCACCCTGGGGAGGTTCGTCCCAACCCGTCCCTCTTTGGCACAGCGATTGCAGCTAGCACTTTCCCGGTAACAACCATGGCGAAACGAAATCTTGGGGGTCATAGAGGCTTGAGACTGATGATAGGATTGCTCTCCGTGTGACTGGTCGTTTGGGTAGGTCCGGAGTGAAAATTAATTCGTCACCTCTGGGTTTCCACTGAAGTCCAAGCGTGCGCTCCGTTTGTGAAGAGGATCCAAAAAGCTCTCTCGTGCACTCAGTTTTCTCGGGCGTCGGGATAACATTGAGCACCTCCTGGCTGTTTGAAGTCCATTTAGTGAGGCTGAATCCTCCGGCCTTTAGAGTGGCGATCAGTTCGGTCATATGGAGAATAGCAGCATTTGAGTTGTCAAAGGAGCATAGAAAATCGTTCACGTATAAGTGGTCCATTGCTTTTTCTAGCAAACTGCTGGTGTCGCCGAAACGCTTGAGGGTTTCCCGGAGGGCAAAATTAGCACAGAAGGGGGATGATACCGTCCCAAAGGGATGAACGGTCAGCCTGTACTCGTCAGGTGCGCGACTTGTGTCGTCTTCAGGCCAGCAGAGAAGACGAAAGGCGTCCCTATCTTTAACGGGCATCTTTGCTTGTAGAAACATTTCACGTATGTCCGCAGAGACGACCACTTTTTCTAGCCGAAAACGACATAAAACCTCGACTAGTGGTGTTGTCCAGTCTGGACCCTGCAGTATATGGTCGTTGAGTGACACACCCTGACATTTCGCGGAACAGTCAAAAACCACTCTGACCTTCCTCGGTTTCTTTGGGTTCACAACCGGGTGATGGGCTAGGTACCACCTCAAATTTGCGCTGATAATCGCTGTATCCACCCTTTCTATATAACCCAAGTCGATGTTACGTTGCACGGCTCGCGTGTATTCTATCCTTATCGTGGTTCTCGAATTAGCCTGGTTTTGAGGAGGCATAATCTATTCAGGGCCATTTCTCGGCTGTTTGGCATAGGTTTCATGTTGGGTCTCCACTGGACAGGAACCTCGAAACAATCTATTGCATAATTAGCTTTCTCGGCTACCATTTTCAAGGCCGACCTACCTCCTCGTGATGGGGCATTTCTATCAGTGGCCAGGTCAGTAAATTCGGCGTTATACAGATGTTGGAATGCCTATTCAATGTTCGCCGTCTCCACCGAAACGCAGTTGATTTGTCTGCCGCATCTTCCATCTGTACTACCATATAAAGTCCAACCGAATATGGTGCGTACTGCGTAGGGTGCTTGCGGCTTTCTATCTTTTGATCCAGGATCCAGTGCGCTTCCGATATACCGCAGCCGATCAGCAGATCAATTTAGTTACGCTGCCACTCCTCGATCGTATTCCCGTCGAGATGCGGCCACTGAGTCAGAATCGATTGCACTGACTGAGGGGCTGTCATCGGCAGGTCCATTATAGTGACTGCTTCTAGGGTTTTTGCTCTATCGTTGCCGACCAACGAAGAGAGTTGTAAGTGCAGTTTGGCTGACTGGATGACTTCGGTGCCACTCACTGTGCTTACTGATAACGAGGATTGATGCCCTCCAATCCCATATCTCTCTGTGAACTCTTTCCTTACTAGCGTGGTATCCGAGCCACTATCTATGAAGGCCAACGTCTTGGCCACTCCTGTTGGGGTCACTACTCCCACAGCAACTACGCCTAAACGTACTGGATTTTTGGCAGATTGTGACGCTGAACAAATAACGCTGGGCTTGGTACTCGTCTCGGGTAAGCTTACTCTTGCCTGATGCAGCAGCCGATGGTGTCTGCCAGTGCAACCCTCGTAACCACATCGGTTCCTTGTCCTACAGGCTGCCGCCCGGTGCTTGTTGTTGAGACAAATAAAACGCACTCCTGCAATCCTTGCCATTCCCTACCGTTTGTCTATTGTGGCGTTGCCGAACTTGGGGCATTCTGGTAGGCCATGGTTAGTACCACAGGATCTGCAATTGGGTTGCGCCGTGGCATCGCGTGAAATGGTATGGGTGTTGGTCCAAGGTTGGTATTTTGGATTTTCCCGTGCAGGGGTTTGAGCTCGGCTAGTACTGAGCTTGTTTGTACGGTTGCTGTCCCGGATGAGCCGACCGAATCTGCTGTCAGCCATCTTGGTTTGCCTGTCCAAGTATTCAGTCAGGTCTTCGAAGTTAGCTTCCCTGTCGCTTCGGCTTATCCGTTCTGCCCCTTCCGCCCACCAAACCTGTAGTTCGGTAGAAAGGTGACGGACTATGTTTTCCAAAGTGTGCATGGGCATCTAGGTCAGCCCCGTAACCTAAATGGTCGAGGGCTATTGAGCAGTTTTGCATCTTAATCACCAGGTCGGCCATTGTGTAGATGTCGCCCTTGGCTAACATTGCCCCTACCATCACGCCCTCTATTAGGTTATGGGCTACTTTGAACAGTTAGCAAAACAAATCCCTTAGAATCTTCCTTGCTCTTGTATAGCCTTGTTCCGGGTCGAGCATGGTACACCCGTCGATAGCTTCTCTTGCTCGGCCTCGAGAGTAGTGAGTAAGGTAGAGAAGCCTTTGCCCAGGGTCGGTTACCTTAGTTTCAACGAACGTCTCCAACTGCTTGACAAATTTGCAGTATTGTTCAGCTCGCCCGTCGAAAACCGTTAGTTCCACTCTAGGCAAATCGATCTTTGGTGTCTTATAGTCGGCGACCGGCGTGGGGTTCCCTATCTTATTTCACCCTGATCTATCGGGAGTGTCGCAGTCGCTGGTCTCGTGCACTCTCCCTCTTTCTATTTACACTTCTTTTCTGCTTCCTGTGCCTGTAGCCTAACCGATAGTCACTGTTGTTCTAGGTCTAGTATTCTCAGCCTATATAAATCAACATCCTTACGATCCATATTTCTCCCATTAACACGTGAACTAGCACTGGGGGAACTAGGCGATCTAGCATTAACGAAAGAATCAAATGTACCAAAAACCTCCCCAGAGACTTGCCGTGTTACTTTCTGTCCGGATTCCAATGTTTCGATCTTTTTTGGCAGTTTGCGTGTTTTTCCTCGTTTCAAATTGATCTATTGAGTATAGTAACGAACTTTTGAGCAATGGGTAGCCAAATTCGCAACGAATCCCGAAATCAAAAGACGGTTATCCGCGATATTCTACGATACTGGATTATTACATGAACAATAGCATCAAAGTAAATACAAACCCCAATATTACGATCACAAGGATTCAACAACGAGAAACCGAATAGCAGCGTGTGAGCAAACATCACATGCGTCACGCAGGTCCTGAACAAGGATGTGCCAAAGTAGCGCTCTGGGCGCGAACAAACAACGATTGGTCCATAGAAACAACCAGTTCGTAAAGACAAGTCAATAGTGTAGGCAAATGAATGATGTTAGGAAAAACACTGAATCGCGAGGGTTAAAGAGGGGTTTTCCACGACCGGTTGTTACAAGCACTGTCAAAGCCTAGCTTAACCTTCTTGGCCTGCTGGTCACTTCGCCTAAGCTGCCCTTCCATCTCATCTCCATCAATATCTTTTTGTACCGCTTTGTGATAGCCGAACAGGAACGGCTGTTACTCTCTCCACGCCTAGTGGCTCGAGGCAAACGTTGCGCAAGTGCTTGCAGATGAAACTTCTGCTGGAAGTTGTAACTCGTTCTTCCCCTTGGGCCGACATTTTTGACAATCACGCCCGACACTGAGGCAGAAAAACGCCATGTACTTCAATAGAATAAGATATTTGTTACCTTACCATCGCGACCGGTCCTGGGCTTACGGAAAAAGGGTTCACACCCCACTCTTATCCAAGAGTTTGTTTCTTCTTGACTCTGTATTCTTGATAAATAATTTTTCGCTTTTCGAGATTTATGCACCTTCCATCTTACCACGTTGAAGAAACCTGTGATTCCTCCTGATAACTACCTCCCTCTTATGAGGAGCTGTTCAGTTTGACATTGATCAGTGTTCCCCTGAGCACTTCTGCACAAATTTTGCCTGCTGTTGCCAAGTCTAAATTACCTACTAGCTTCCTGTAGTTCACCATAGCACTCTTACTTTTTTCAGAGGATGTCACACTTGTTCACGGTTTTCTAACCCCAGAGTTTTCAGACTTTTAGTGAGAATATCATCAGTGACTTGGAACACCTCATCCTTTGGCGAAAAACGTAGAGAGTGGAATTCTCGGCCATCAGAAGTCCATAAGTGACCCTTAGTTCGCAGGTACCCCCAGAACCCTGCTTACCCACGGCCCGGCCACTTCGTTCATCTTATCATTTCGAGATCTTGGTCTTCATTACCCGTGTACCGGTAAGTCTTCAGGATGTTCCACTCCAGGTTTCTGAGACTGGAAAAGCCACTGGTCTTACCACTAGGACTTTCCGGTTACGCGACTGCAGACTGATCAACTACAAGCCCAACGCCAGACCTCTTCTTGAAAGCTGCCCCATTATCTTAGCCAATAAGGTGAAACCAGATCGCATCTCGCTGGAATCTGTATGATGCCCTTTCCCAGAACCGTTAGTGGGATTTTCCTCCAGCTTATGTTGCAAGGTTCGGATTATCCTACTTATCCTTTACCCCCCATAGCTGTACTGCTTGAAGCATAATCTACGCTTTCTGTTGAAGCTATACCTCGGTATGTCCCTTTCGTTTATTGAACCCGCTTGCCTCTCTCTTTCCATAAAGTAAGCCCTTAGCCACCCCTCAACACGGTTCAGCATTCCCAGATGAGGGCTAGCACTTGCATGTAAAATTTTGACCGTAAAATTCTGAAAAATATGAAGAAGCTCCCGGTGACATCCTCGAAAGTCACTATCTCTCGCTTTAGAGCTTCACCGGAACACTTCTTGACCGATCATGGAGCTATCCTTCCCACCTGCCAAAGAGTCGCCGAGGTGTCGGCCTTTGGAAACGGGTTCGATGACTGGGACAATAGCACCACATCCTGAAGTTGCAGTATCTACCAAGTGACAAAAGGAGGGCTGAAATTTTCCTACCACTTTATGCTGCAGACACTCTACATAGCAGTAGCAAACGTTCTGTTCTTCTTTATGACTGCAGCTGGTTAAATGCTTGCTAATTCTAGCAATTCTAGACCGCACTTATGTTTTTCCGCGCCACCTAGTCCTCTCACGCCCCTGCCTGACTCAGCTAGCCAGTCTGTCTTCACTACTGTGACTGGACAGTTGCTGCTTCCTTTCCTATGTAATATGGGGTCATGGATGTTAAACCTTTCCTCTCCTGCCCAATGTGTTTAGCCCTCCGTCTTTCCCCTCTACGCCCACGAAAACACCCTCAGACATTGGGATAGCCTCATGCTAGACCAGTATTCCTCATTGAGTTCCTTCTCGCATAAGTAGCCCATCAACGTATTGTGACTCCGCTACTTCCGGATATGTGCTCTTGGGTTGCTAGGCTGTACCACTACTTTCTCCCGTAACTTCCTTTGCCAGTGCCTCTGAATGTTAGGATACAAAATAAGTGGGGCTGGATCCCAGGACATCAAGTTCCGTCGTCTACTATCATTCTTCTTCATTCATGATTCCCTTCTCGTTCAACCTGGCTTCACTTTCCCTGAATTAACTATTCCAGCTTTGGCTCTCTGACGTTGTTTGCCATACTTCAAAATCTCTTACCCTGAGGTCCCACCTGTTGACATCAGCCTTCCCGTTACGTTTTCTTACACGACTAATGGCCCGCGTCACCCTGAATTCTGAACCTACGATCCACCTGCGGCTACCACCTTATTTCCCATCTGTACCATACCATCTCTCACAAATGAAGCAATCCCTACTCATGCCAAGTGAAATTGAATGGCTCCCGGGTGTCTGAGGCATGATCTGGGGTAGTACAAGACTGGTACACATGTGCTTTACAAAATGCATGGTCTTACCCCGTGTGTTTGCTTGGCCTCGCCTTGCATTTCTCTGGTACATGCTACCAAAACTCCTGATATCTACGGTGCCCATATCACAGCTCTTTCCGTAACTGGGGAAACGATCGCACCACAGCAGTTGCGGCAGTAAACAAAAACCGTGAGAGAATGATGTCCGGGGAAGGGGCTATGGAAAGCTCTTCTATGGGCTCAACCACTCCTTTAATAGAAAAAAAACAAAAACGCGGAGGACAAAATGACCAACGGGGATCATTTCGGTCTATTAACAGCACTTATGTCGGGCTGCGAAGGAAACGGTGATGGTATGTTTCCCCTCGGCTCTGACCGGACACTGCAAAAGGGGAACCCAAAGCCGTTCTCGCTCTCTAAACATGCCTTTGGTTTTATCGCACGAGACGGACTGGGGTGGTAGCACACATATGCTTATCCCCCTCCCACTCTAAGTCTCAACCACCCCATGTCCCTTGTGCAGGCCCTGGTTGTATTTTGATATCATCTACGAACTCCACCATAGCCTCCGCTCTTACTTCGCTGTCCTGGACAGCAGGGCGAGACCCCAGACCACAAACATCTCTCTCAGTAATGCAAGAAACAAAAGGATGTTGAAGAACCGTCAGTATTTGCTATTTATGCGTACCCACCTCTCCTTTTTTCAAAAATCGGAGTTTTCTCTGTCCTAATGTCCAAACCACTCTAGTTTGCAACCAAACCTAAAAGCAACCTCCCTAAACCAAAACTCAACACGGATCCGCAGCATCAGCCTCCTGAATGCACCACGGCTGCCAGTATGCATATACTTTGGACCAACTATAAATTTTGCCCCTCAAGTTTTCAGTACATCCTAGTTGCTTCCTGGTCAACTGCCGATGCGACCACCCATCCTTGACTGTCCTGGTCCACTCCCCTCCCACAGAGCCATCCATCGTCTGAGTGGGCTACTTCCTTATTGATTAACAACCCTTAGGATCAGGGCAAGAGGCATTTCAGCCATCCTCTGGGGATGTACACTGACTTGCCGGCATAATATATTTACTCATCACGTTCCGTCATATCCAACATACCTTCAGCCGAAGATGACCTGGTTTCTATCTCTACTGCTTCCACCATCAGTTCCTCATATCCTGAATATTTTCCGCCCTTTTTACGGAAATCACACTTGCTATTCCATTACGCCAATTTTCCCATCAGCATTCCTGACATTTTTGGGTACTCCGGCTGCCTGCCCTTCCCCCTTTACAATTTGTCTCGTTTTCTCCTTGCGTTGTGTAAAGTTCGAGCATTTTGGTCTCCAGCAAACTTTTCAACCGTATGTGGAGCTCGAAGCTTGCCAGTTTTGATCTCCTGCGACATCTTCGACCGCGCATCCTGCCGTCTTATTTTGAATTTTTGACATTTTCCCTACCACTGTCATTGATTACGAGTTATGTTTCGCCCGCGAATCTTAGTAGTTTAACCGTACTCTTGGACCGTCCCAAGCCGATGCCAGTTGCCCACCACCATTTTATGTCCTCTTTCAGTGAAGCAACTTTCTTTGCTCTCTGTTCATTGCCATATCTATTGATAGCGCACAATTGTATGCTTCTGGAGCCGATCCGGGAAATATACCATTAGTATACCACATCATAATGAGGTGGTGCATCTTGGCCGCTTTCGAAGTCTAAGAAAAGTGAATCAGGTCTAATCTTAGAATTCAACTCCAACAGCGCTGCCTTGGATCTTTACGCTCAGACGAGCAAGATAAAGACGCTCCAACAAGTCAGAGAGTCTCACAAGACAAGCTCCTCTAAGTTAACTCAAGGAGAAGGTGGGCCGGGGAGCCTAATGGGAAATAGAGAAATCTCTGGAGATCAAAAGCGACCTCAGTCTGTGTAGAATTCTTCACACCGACTCAAACAGATCAGGATGCAAACGGGAGCTGTAATTATTAGTTGAATTCCTGGAACTTACATCTTCTAGTGCCCCTCCCGCTGCACCTCAGGCATCCGCGGGCCTCTAGCAATCATCTCGCCTAACTTAAACCCAGAGGATTCAGATAGTGAACTATTATTAACGTTCATTTTCATCATTCTCGAGGCTAAAATTCTCCTGGAAAACTGTATGACTACTGATGCAGCGCCAGTCCTGGCCTCACCAACCCTACTCTCATTGCAAAGAATGAAACCTCCGAGGTTTAGGTAAGATAGACTAGGCTGTTCCTTTATAACTAATTTTCTGTGCCGCAGCTCCTGTTCCTACCTAAGTCAAAGTTGCCGCGAAA
Organism: Fasciola hepatica; assembly: GCA_948099385.1. Classification (NCBI taxonomy): domain Eukaryota; kingdom Metazoa; phylum Platyhelminthes; class Trematoda; order Plagiorchiida; family Fasciolidae; genus Fasciola; species Fasciola hepatica. The sequence continues at coordinate 16,307,188 of CANUEZ040000126.1, read as the reverse complement.
GAAACGGAGGTACAGCTCCCACCTTTCAACACTTCTCAGCAGCCCCAAATACTACACTATCCCGGAAGTCATGTTCGATCAGCCTCAAAGCAGACCCTTCCCCAGAGGTGATCTAGAAAATGATGACCTCAATAAAGTCTGAGCCTCCACCTATGTCTCCACGGACGGAAATGAACAAAGGAGGGCTCCCACCGGATCCCACATCACGTTTATTCCTTGCAACCACCTTCCACAGTCTTCTCCAATCTTTATCTCACCTTGCTGTTATGTGCATCTCTAGCAACCACCTTAGCATCTTCGTTAGGATATTAGGACTCATGCACCCGGTATCCGACAGAAAGCCCCACATTGCAGGACTATCAGAAACGTGACTCACCCCAGGTAAGCCTTATGATGGATTCCTACCAGCGGGTTCACAGAAGTCAGAGAGGATTCCTTAAAAGCCAAATGCAGTGAAGTGGTTCTGTATCTTAGCAACGGTATCTCCTCCTGTCACATTCATCCTGTTCCACTAGCCCCTGCCACCCGTTGTGGGCGAGGGTCAGAACCTGTCCCTCCCATATCATCCTGGTGAGTTGATATGTCGGCCTCCATGTGCCACTTTAGATGAAGCTCTTTATCTTATGGAAAGGCGGCACGGGCTGAAACTAAATTGTCCCTTCATCCGCCTCCATTTTCTAGAGTTCAGCGCTCCCGGTAAGTCAGGACGACAACCAGCGATGGTGATCATTTTGGTCACGGGCTGGCAGACTTCTTTGCTGAGAATCCCCGTCATAACACGCCAACGAGCCGACCAAATACGTTACAGTGCGCGCTCCGTGGCTGCTTGGTTTGATGACCCTCAACGAGACCGATCAAGTAGATTTGGTCGAAGTACTTCCTCCTCCAGTAGACGGTGGCCAGAAGATCCCCTAATTCGACTACACGGTTCGCTGGCCAGCTGATGACTCCCAACGCAAGCTCATCCGAGCAAAAGACGGAAACAAATGTGATGATCTCAGATCTTTTTTTGATTCAAAAATACCACTTTAGACCAATTATGAGACGCGGACCTCCCAATTACCACCTTGAAACCTGTGTCCGTCGTACTGGCCACATTTATGTCCCCAGGAAGCAAGTGAAGGCGAACAGCAAACCTACAGTGCCACTATCCCTCGGAAGCCTACTAAGCGAGCGCACCAGATTCGTCAGGCTTAAGTCCACTGGACGGGAAATGGACGCGGACGAACTTAGGCTTATCCATAGCTTTTGCAGGGTTAAGGTGGGAGTTCTTTATTTGGCAGCAAAGGCTTATCCCCTCAAGTGTGAACACAAACCAGTGCGTCCTTGTTGGATTCATTTGCCGAACCAGGAAGCCGGGTGCTACCACATTCGCGTTCTGCCTTGAAGACGGTATCCCGGTTTCAACAATTAACCAAGTAGAGGAAATTTTCAGGTCACTCTCCCGGACCGCATATAACTACGTACCTGATTCTATCCATCACCAAATCCCAAATCTACTAGCTTATCAAAGTTTAAGCGCAATATTCTTTACTGGACTGGAGGTTGATGGCGGTATCTTTCCGAGCAACCCGCTTAGTTTGGTGAGCACGGACGGGATCCACCCTCGAATTCCTTAAGAAACTTCCGCAGCACTGGCGGAGATATGCTCGGACCTCTTGCAGCAGTGTTTAGACAGTGGCAAGTTCCCAACTTATTGGGGGGAATGATAACCAGCCCTATCTTCGAAAGAGGTGATGGCCATGAACCAGGAACCCGCGGACTCAGAGGCCCAACTAGCCTTCCCACTATAGTCTCTGAAGAAAAATCGGGGCCTGCCATATTGGCAAGACCGCGCAGGAACGGGTTTATCTCTTCTCAGCATGACTCCTCACCGGGAAGATCGTGTATCGGTGATATTCTTTCGTCATGGATAGTTTTACCCAGGACTGCTACGAAGACAGTCACATGCATAGCCTGTTTCAACTTCGCGAGGGCTTTTGATAGGGCTCCGAACATCTGTATACCGCACAATCTGAGACCCTGCGGGACTTCCCGCGAAGTTCTCGCCCTCAGTAGTTTTCTCACGCTTTGCCCATTCGTGGTTACAGCCGGCCGTTGTTTTCCCAAACCAACTGTTGCTTACTCTGGATTCCCTCGAGGGTCGATGGTAAGTTATTTGTTATTTGTGTACAAATCACCTGCAAAACAACATTCCGGCAAACTTTGGGCTGTACTTCCACTATGTCACGATCTGCGGCAACAAAGTCACCGAAGTGCCACAGACAATGGACCAAGCCAAGCAATGCCCTGCTGACTATAGCGCGCCATTTAATGGCGACTGATGTGTAATAAAGTAAATTGTTAAAGCCTTTGCTGAACTCTTCTAGAAGAGCAAGGCCAAACCACTCCGGGACTTGAAGAAGCACGAGGATTTGGGAATTTCGATAGGCTGGTCCGTCTTCCGGCCATCGCCACAAGCTAGTCAACGGGCTCGCCTTTTCCGTTATCATCATGGCGAGACAAAACTGCAGTGCAATCTTGAATGATGACCTTCAGGACTCTTATGAGACATATATTCGACCTCTTACAAAATACAGCAGTCAGGTTTTGCACTCCTGCCTGATCAAAGACCGAGATTTATAATTGCTGCGGAATAAGCCCATCATAGTGCTCAGAACACGAGTTGTAGGCGAACATATGTTTTCAGTGATTTCATTCTCAAGCCGTTGCAATCACATTTATATGACAACGAATTATTAAGAAGGGTTGGAAAAAGTCTCACTAAGTCAGTGTGGATAATTCAGGGTGAGGAAGGATGGAAACCCGTGTGAGTGACCAGGTTATGTAACCGGTGCTAATTAGCTTACGTCACCGCTGCGCCCGGCTGTGCACCACAGTTGAGTGTTGACCATGGGAGTTGTAGTGCTTGAAACGCCTCAGAGACCAAGGCTACATTTCACCTAGCCTCTTCGAAAGCCTTAAACCCCCAGGCTCCACGGTACGTCGACTATATGGCCTTCCAAAAGTTCATAAACCTGGACTGCCCCTGCGCCCCATCGTTTCCATGACAAATTCTGCATACCACACGATAGCCCGATGGATAGTTAGTCTTTTAGAACCCGTACGACAGAAACCTGCGAAGCATACACTCCGTGACATGTTTCACTTTATTGAAGTTATTAAAGATGTGAACATGTCAGGAAAACAAGTTTTCTTTAGATGTGGTTTCTTTGTTCACTAATGTACCTTTGATTGAAACAGTAGACTTTATTTATTCATTTGTTGATGAAGAAGCAATATCCGTAGGAATTACAACTGCCAATCTAAGAGAATTAATTCTTCAGTGCACTTTGAATGTACAGTTTGTGTTCAACAACACTTATTATCGCCAGAAGGATGAGGTTGCTATGGGGTCCCCTCTAGGACCACTTCTTGCTGACATTTTCATGGCAAAACTGGAGACTCAAGCATTACGCAGAACAACGAGTCCATTGGACCACTACTACCGACATGTGGATGATATATTTTGCACAGCTGATGCGCAAACCAACTTAGATGATATATCACGCGAATTTAACACTACGCACTCCGCAGTCAGGTTCACCACAGAGATGGAAGAAGAAAATTGCCTATAGTTTCTTGATGTACACCTAACCAGACTATCTGATGGCTCGATCCAGAGGAAGGTGTATCGAAAAGCCACCTGGAATGGCCAGTACACAAACTTTCACAGTTTTGTGCCACTTGGTTACGAAAGTAATCTGATGAGCTACACATGGCAAAGCATATCTGCACTGCAGATACCCTGGAGGCCGAGCTATCAAACATAAGGAAGACGCTGTTATGCAATGGTTATCCTGAGAAATTTATCCGAACGGATAAAACCAGTGAGAATCACACAAGCAGAAAAGAAAGTATTATTCATCCGACTCCCCTTCAAGGGAGATGTCGCAGCCGATAGAGTCTGTAAAATTTTGAGTGCCACGGCTAAGTCGACCTTCAACGCTGCCAAGATCAGATGCGTGTTTCTCACGTCACCAATAATGCGATTAAAAAATAAAGATAAGCTGCCCTTGTTGACCTCATCCATAATCATCTATCAATTCAGGTGCACCTGTGGTGCTACTTACATAGGTCGAACGGCAAGACACCTATCAAAACGCATCAAGGAGCATCACCCACGATGGCTTAGACAGGCAGGCAATGGAGTAGTATCAAGTTCAATTGTCTCGCTCTGGTTAGAAACTGGACATTCAATCGAAATCCAGTCCGCCTTCAAAGTCGTCTACCGGGTCCCACAACACGTATCAAGAGCAATTAGGCTCCGGATACTAGCAACTGCCGAGGCAATCATCACCCGCCTCTTGAAGCCTGAGGTTTGCGCGCAGCGAAAATTAGTCCAAGCACTACAACTCCCATGGCCAATACTCAACTGTGGTGCACAGCCGGGCGCAGCGGTGACGTAAGCTAATTAGCACCGGTTACATAACCTGGTCACTCACACGGGTTTCCATCCTTCCTCACCCTGAATTATCCACACCGACTTAGTGAGACTTTTTCCAACCCTTCTTAATAATTCGTTGTCATATAAATGTGATTGTAACGGCTTGAGAATGAAATCACCGAAAACATATGTTCGCCTACAACTCGTGTTCTGAGTCATTTATAATAGCATTCACAAAGAGATACCACGAAAACAGATGGCCGACTTTCTCATGCCGCCTACTCTCACTGAGTGCTTTTCCCAGGACTGTACTCGTCAGGAACTTGCATAATCGGAGGAAATCATTTCAAAAAGTACAACTTTTTCAATTTAGGGCAAGCAGGTCATTTTTGCATGCGCTGTAGGCTGGAAACCTCCTGAGGGCGCACTAAGAAGGCGACCAAGCCTCGCCCTCCTCGGTAAGATCTGCCTGCATACACAGCAGTTTTACTCCGGAATAACTTGACACACGGGGTTATCGATGCCCCCAGCTAACCAAACTTAAAAATCGATTGGGGAGGTCCCTAGGGCTAAAGTTGCCCTCTTGAACCTTTTTACCATTTTGGCTCAAGTTTTACTCTTACCCAGAGCCTCTTTTAATCTATCTATTTTTTGGGACTCCAGGCCTTAAAAGTGAAACAAAATAAAGGGGGATTCTTCACATCTTCGCCTCCCTAAATGTATGAATGTTGGGTCTTCGGTGTGTTGTTTTATCGAAGGTGTTCTTGCTTGCTTTAGAGCCTTTTATATATGCCGCATCACCAGCCATTCGAAGACCACTATTTGTGGCAACATCTGCACCCTTTTGCCCGGCTCCCTTGACTTCAGCGAAGTGACTACCACAGTAGAGAGGATAACTGGAGAACTGAGAACAAATGGACACCGGCCTTCTTCAAGAGTCATCATGCAAGAGTCTTGAACCTCTCTGGAGGGGCTAGAAGTACTGTAAATTGACCTGACATCATTTGACTGTACTAGACTGGCATGACGTCAGTTTGTTTAAACGTACTTGGTTTGCAGCGGACAAGGACTAGCGGTCAATGCGGACCTGTCCGTTTTTTGATGGACCCTGAGAATGTCACTCGTGTGGTGAGTTTACGAACACGTTATTGATGACTATCCTTCCAAAACATCAAATTCTTTGGTTTTTGAGGGTAATCGGTTTCGTCGATGACGTCACAATATGTCCCAAGTTGTAGCGTTTGATTGCGTAGTCAATTGTCCTAATTGCTGTCGGGCAGGCCGCTGTTTCTTTTTAAACCATTCTGATTCTCAGGCTGTACTCTTGGAGATTTGACCGTTGAGTATTCCATAGACAGAAGCACAATCGGTGTGTCATTTTTTTGTGGCCATGTGAAGCGCACATTAATAGAGAAATCTTATCGATAGTTTTGTTTAGTTATAGGTCCTATAGTTAGAACTCTTCTTTTAATCGAAATATGAACTTTTCAGACCAGTTGAACATCAACTTGCCAATTCGGTTAGCCTGGTGTTTACCCATGGAATTCATCTCCGAGTAATTCCGTGGGATTCAACGGTTTTCGACGGGTTTTCTGAGCAGATTGACTGTCAGTTGGTAGTTTACGCGTCATAATATGAGCCTTAACAACACCCAGAAGTAGCTTCAATCTAGATTTCGTTCCTTCTGGCATTATCCAAGACAGTCAGGTCACTAGATTGGTGATTTGGCTTACAGTCACTGTCTGCGCTTATCAGCTAGATAACTTCAACCAAACGCTGTACGATGTTCGATTCCCTCTAAGAGGATGAATGAAGAAAAGATATGCTGGTAACAACTCTGAAAGCAGCTTGTTCTGCTCTCAAACTCAAACCAACGAAATTCTATATTTCAGTAAAAGACACGACCCAAGTTGCTAACCAGGTGATGTTTTTTGTATATTGTCGTTCCAAAACAGCACAGGAACGGCCTTTGCACGGCATGCATACCGTGCATACGTCCGCAGTGGTATTTGTAAAGAGTAAAATGATGATCTTTAGCTACGCGGTGAAAATGCTGACAACTACAAACTGAACATTGTCTCGTCCCTGTAGGATCGAGCTGTTGAAGGAAAGTTTTGCGTGGTCACCACATCTCAACATCTCAACCAAAGGGGGCGCTCCGGGCTCAAAGTTGCTCGCATCCATTGCTGAGCTAAGCCTAACGGATAGAAAACGTTCCACGAAGGACGTATGCACTACCATTATTGTTATATTCCGAAAATGCTTAGGATGCGACATCTGTAGGTGGGTTGGTTAGTGGGGACACCTGTTGAACAACCTGAGGGTGTAAACCGATAGAAAACTGGCTAACCCCCAGGATAATTTTCTAGTGACGGTAGATTGAAATGTGGATTCGTCCTATGATGGCTCATCTTTCAGTAGCAATGCTCAACAACATATGAAGGTAGTTTCAAAGTACGACTCGCGCAAAAACCTCCAGGGTCCTTCTTCCCTCATACCTCAAAATCGGTGCTAGCTGCAGCGGTTTACTGCGGCTCATGAGACATGTCTGATGATACCACTAGACCAAAAGTAAGATTAATCAAGCACTTCCCAAGCCCAGTTATTCACTTCACTTGATTGCGTCCAACGTTCGCACACCATATCAGGTAGAGTAACGGGATGCCCAGGCTGGGACTCTGTAAACCCTCAGAATAGACGTATAATGTCTTCGAAACGCGCCTCCAAAATCCCACTCCTGCAATCACGCTTCGTATCCCCAGTGTAATCACGGCCCCGCACTTCGCTCTTCGCGTTTCCGGTAATTCTGTACCCAATATTATTGGTCAGTATATTTGCGCAGGCGAGCTAAGCGAGCGTTGCCAGATTAGATCTTAACCAGTTTTTTAGCGTATATTTGAGATGAACGGTTCTGTACGTGTCAATAGAAGTAAGATTAAACAATCAGTCAGTTTGTTCAACCATATCTGTTTATCCCCCTGTAGCTGTTGATCTCTTCAGGCCGGAGACGAATCCTACCATTTGTCTCGATCTCTGCGCAGCGTGCTTCCAACGAATGTTGTGGTCATTTCTAATAACTCCATTCTCCGATTTGGAAGCCTGAATAATGTGCAAGGACATGATACCCCTTTTGCAACTCAGTTCATTTCACTTCGAACAACCAGTAACCATGTACTTGGTGCAGCGGCTTTGGTTACTATCCCTCAACGGCAACTTCGTTCGAAATAATGAGGAAACCAAGAGTATGGAACGATGTCTGCCTTCATCCGAAGGGCTTATGAACTGTGCATTCAATCACCGGCTCCCAGTGGGACCCCACGTTTCGTCCCGCTTCCTTTCAGCCTAAGGTTTGGATAGCTAAAGGCTCCGATTGTAAACCCCCCAAGGAACCCACCTGCTTTGGCTTGGGCAACCTGGCTGTATTGCGCCTACAAACTAACCATGGACTCAGACCATCTACCTCTTCCTCTCCGATTGCCCAATGTTTTCTGGGTACAGTCTGAAATCAGGCGGGTGTGGAAAATATATATAAGTATATATGGGTGGGTAGCAATAAGAAGCAGTTAGTACACCAAATTTCTTTCCTGCTGAGTTTTACAATTTAGATTACAACAGTTACGAATGTTTACACTTCACGATTTCGGAGGTGGTACGACCATATTTCTTGCTGTTTGTCTGCGAATAATGGCTGTGGTGTGTTAGTGGGAATATGTTGACCTAAGACTTTTATGTGAACGGGGTCGTCAGTGTTTGCTTGGTGGTCTAATATGTTATCTGTGTCTAACGTGAAAACGTGTCATCAAGATTACGCTGCTGCTGTTCTTTTTGAGTGAGGTTGTGAATAAAAACCGTTTCCTCGCTGCCTTCTGGTAGACGCATGTGAGCATACCTTGGGTTGCATTCGGCGAGTTCCAGTTCGTCAATGGCAGGGTTATACTTCCGCGAACGGACATGGCGCCTCATGAAGATTGGTCCGGGAACAGTAAGCCGGCTTAGTAAAGGGACTCCCGATGTGGAGTTTTCGTTTCATTGTAGCAAACGTTCCTGTAAGGTGGCGTACGTGGCAGTGCACAACGGACCTAGAGTTGACGGCGAGAGAGATGCAACTCCATATAATGCCATTTAGGCGTTCTACTTGCCCACTAGAAAGAAAGGAGAGGTCCACTGACCACCGCCTTCCTCATCATGTTGCAGAAAGTGACCACAATGTCGCCACTGTTCACGATTCGCTGCCATATTCTTCAAAATCTCCAACCAGCTGGTTGAGGGATCTTCTGGACCCCAACCACGAGAACTTGAGGCACCTACTTCTTCTAAGTTTGCTGTACGTTTTCTCATTTCCCGCTGCCACGTCATCTGTTGACCTCCACGTAGTTTCTTCCACTCCCGAGGAGGAACGCAAAATAGGGCATGATATGCTAGACGTATGTTCACTATACGTAAAACATGCCCCAACCAACGAAGCCTATTAATCTGGATGCGCTGTGATAAAACATTTTGTGAACTAGTACCCAATACTCGACTTGTGACCTCAGTATTGCTCACTCGGTAATTCCATCCAATCCTAGAGAGGCTACGTAAACATTGATAGTCAAAAACATGAAGACGACGGATATCTTCCATACGCAGACCCTAAATCTAACAACTATACAACAAAACTGTACGCACCGAAGTATAGTACACACGATCTTCCAACTTCAGCAAAATATCAGGTCGACGCCATAAGTGGTTCAGTGCAGCGTACGCCGCTCGAGCCTTGGATATGCGCGTGCTCATCTCTACTGCCATGCTCCCATCCGTTGTCACGCTGCTGCCGAGGTAACTGAAGCGGTCGACAATCGCCAGCACCTCCCCGCCGAGCATCAAGCTCGGGACCGTTGACGTCCAGTCTTGCAACATTACCTTATACACTGAAGGTGTAAAGTGCATGCCGAATGTAACACCAGCTCTTGCAAGTCTATCTAGTGCACGTTGCGCATTTTCTGTGCATTCGAACAAGCGGACAGGGTCGTCGGCGTAATCTAGGTCAAATGGCTTTTCGCTACCTGTCGGTTCCACGCCCACATCTTGAAGATTTCACAAGGCACTTTTCATTATCTCGTTCGCGACAAAGTTAAACCGGACATCTTTGTCGAACACCGTTGATCGTCTCGAACGGACTTGACAGTTCACAGTAAACTCTTGCACGACCATAAGTATGAGAGTGCAGTGATCTCAGTAGATTCACGAGCTTCTGTGGCATACCTTTTCCGTGAGGAGCACTGAATAGTGCTGCTCGGTCAACTGAATCAAAGGCGCCTTTCAAGTCGAGGAAAGTCATTATCGTCGACCAATAGTATGCGTATGTAACGTGTTCCAAGTATTTGGCGAGGAGTAAAAATAATTACCGTCATCGTGCAGCGTTAAACAGCAGGGCAATCCGTACTGATCACTGCCTTTCTTACCATGCACGTGGCAATAGGAAGAATGAATATGCAAGATGTGTAAGGAGTGGACGTAAAGGGGTGATGAAAAGAAACAACACCCTAGTAAAAACTACACGGAATACAAAGTCTGACTGTGCAAGCGCACACTGATCAATCTTTCTGGTCATCGTGTCGGTGGATCCTCGACCTATGCGGAATCGGGCCTGTTGTTCGCGAACTTTCCTCTTGCGAACCGGCGTAAGACGGCGCAGCAAAATCGAAGCTAATACCTTGATGACTGTCGGAATCAAGCTGATCCCACGATGTTTATTGCAGTCACTGCGTATTCCCTTCTTGAGGATGGGTACAACCAATGACTCGCCCCATAATAATGGAATACGTTTCTCTTTGTACTAATCAAGATGGTAAATGATTTCATCAGCGCATCACCACCCATTCACAAAAGGACTTAAGAAAGTCTAGGACCAGCCGCTTTCCCACTCGTTAGTAACCGAATGTTTGACTCCACTTCCATTTCCCATGGGGGCTCAACGGATACTCCACAAGGAATCGCAGTTGTTAACGTCGAAGTAACTACATTCGCGTGCAGCCAGCTGAACTGTTCCCTGAAATATTCGGCCCAACGGTCGAGCCTTTGTTGTTTGCCATGAATAGGCTCTCCATTTCTATCACATATCATTTCACTGAGTGGGGTTAGCCGTCCACCGCTGTCACGAATGTTTGAACAGTATTTTGCTGCTACCTTAAGCAAGTGTTACTTCCATTCCTTCGGCTACCTTGACCCAGCAATTTTCGCTATCCTTCTTAAGGCTGTTTGTAACCTGCCTTTGTAAATGTCTTCGTATCTTATTCATATCCTTACAGTTCGAGATCTGACGTTTTTGCTCCATTAAACTCACCGACTCTTGAGAAATCCAGTGTCTTAAATAGACATTGGATCTAAGACCACTGGCGAGACCTGCTGCCACATGCATCGCCCGTTTGATGTAATCCCAGTGTTCATCTACATTACTGTTCGTCATGGTTCCTAGCTCGCGATAGTTTCTGTTCATAACTAGTGTGAACTGGGTCAGACAAACGTCGTGCGACTAACCGGGTTTGCGGTTTGCGTCAATGGTCATGGGTATTGAGAGATAATCGCATGAAAACGAATGCATGGTCCGACTCTACGTACTTGGGTCTGCAAGATCTACAGTGCTGGACAAAATTGCGCAACCGGTAGCTTATTGCGATATGATCGATCTGGCTCAGAGCACTTATAGTTTTAGAGCGCCATGTCGCTGTACGACGCGAGCTGTGTCGGAAATTTGCGCTAGACAAGAACAATCGATTGTCTGCACAAAACTGAAGGAGCCTATCCATGTTATCTCTACGCTGAGCGGGTAAGTGTTATATCGCACAAGACTTACACAATTGACACAGAAAGTCTCAGATTACTGAGACGCAATAACGCAAGATAATTGGCGTTAAGGTGCCAAACACGACAAAGGCCCACGGCTAAGTAGTCACACAACACAAATCACAGCACGATGCAAAATGAGGAAGCTGTACGGAAAACACGGGGCACGGGGCCGCGTTGGCTCAGCATAGAACACGAGACACAGAGCACAATTACGGGCAATAAATGGTACGTGGGGCCTGCAGGATTACTAACAACTGATCACTTGGGTCAAACCTCCTGGACCCTTAGTCGCACAACGAAGATGACCCTCGGCAGGTCCACAACTCGAACACAGGGCGCGAAACTGCCACCTCACCAGACTCCGGTCCCATGGCCCACACCCGATCGCCCCTGGTCCAGGCTACACGTTGGCTTTGCAGGACCTATTAAGGACACATCACACCTCATTGCTGTGGATGCTCTGTCTAAGTGGCTCGAGGTGGTGGTCGTCAACCCTCCCACATCCCACAGCACAATTATGGCTCTCCAACCCATGTTCGCCCAGCACGGACTACCGGACCAAATAGCATCCGATAACGGATCGCAGTTCACGCCAGCCAGCTTCCGAGAGTACTGTCAACGAAACATAATCGAACATATCTTCTCACCGCCGTTTCACCCTCAATCAAACGGCCAGGTTGAACGTTTTGTGGACACCTTCAAGCGGGCATTACTGAAATCCAAAAGGGAGGGAACGACAGGGGAGATTATACAGCAATTCTTATTCATCTACCATACAACTCCCAACAATGCGGCGTCGAATGGATCATCACCTGCGGAAATTCTAATGGGCCGCAAACTGCGAACAGTCCACAACAAACTACTTCCCAAGGAAAAGTCGAAATGAAAATATCCTGTGTCACTAACGGGGTTTCTTGTGGGAGACCCAGTGTACGCAAAGAACTTCCGTCCCGGAAGAAACAAATGGGTCAAAGGCGTAATCAGTGGGTAGAGTGGAAAAAATCTTAAATTTTGTACAAAAATTGAAATGCGAATTATTCAAAAACTAAACAATTTTAAGGGAAGGTAATGTCAGGGTTGAATTCTGTGGGTTCGAATGTGTATGGAAAATATCTTCCTAATTGGAATGTCGCCCGAACAGTAAGGCACAACGGCCACCTAACCAGGCTTTTTGACGAACTAAGTTTGCCAACTTGTGCATTAAAGTCATCAGCTAGCACTACAATGTCAGAACCTTTACTACCGCAAACGAGGGTGTCGAGGGCATCATAGAACTTATCTTTCTGTGTCCGAGCTGCAGTCCGTTGGGGCGTACGCCGAGATCACAAACAAATTGCGCTTAACACAGCTATCCTTTCGAACGCTAACTGACCCTTGGAGTCTTACAGCACATAAACGACTGTTAACAGGGATCCAGTCTAAAAGGGCAGCCTCAGCCTTCTCAGTCAAGACTATTCCTACACCACGTTGACCCACAGCTCGAGCTACTTCGTCTCCTGAAGTACGCAGAGAACACCTCGATGAGATACCAGGAGCAGTTAGTTGAGTTACTCTGCTCGAATCCTGTATACGCGTTTCACTTAAGCAGCAGACATCAATCTTCAGAGAATCTATTGTGAGGGCTAGGGACGCCTGCTGACCGACCTGCATGAGTGCACGCACGTTAAAAGAACCGAGACTTAGAGACTGACGAGACTTAATGACATGTAAGTTACAAGACAGGACTATTCAAAACACTGTTTGACGATGAACCGTTGCTAGTATTGGACATGTTATCAGTGGGACGATTATGGGTGGATAGAGAGGCAAAGAGAGGTGGTTGAGGACAGAAGACAAACGTTGAATAAAAGTGAGAGAACTTTGAGCAGTAACCCCCTTTTACTACCCACTCCGCTCGATGCGATGGGCAGTGCGGTCCTGATTATCCTGCGCGACGACCGATGCAGTATGGAATTCTTTGTATTCGTGCAGTTCATGGGAGATGTTGAACGGGTACTGTTAGGGTGTCCAGTCGCAAAGCAGGCAATTTACTCGTATACTGATAATGTGACGTAGTTAATTAGGATATTGAGCTTGCCCTAATCAGGCGTTTAAGATTTAGTGACGAAGGTACTGAATGTGCGGAATCAATGCTTCCAGACCGTTGATGACGTTTGTGACGAAGGGTCAGCATCGAAATATCTGGGTCGTAAACTTTTGTCCATTGTTGGACAAATAAATTGTTGTGTATTGCGACTAGTTATTGAATATCCTGTTTCGATCAAACAGTCATCACGTCAGAATGAGAAGATTAAAGACCCAGAATGTAGGCTTTATTCGTTCAGATTGAACATATTCGCTGGAACAGAAAGTGTGAAAATATAGAAATGCGCATTATGGGTGAGCAGTAATAAAAAGCAGATAATGCACCACACCTGTAAATAGTGACGTGACGTGCGCGTGTATGACCCGCCTGTTGGGGAGACATTACAGTTTCCCCAATATTAGGGCACGGATTACAATAATGTTATTATTTTCCCCACAAACATTCCATTTTTCTATTCATTCTAGTTATCTATTTATTTGCTAATTTAAATTCGTATCTTATCGCGCCACGATATATTGGTAACATCCATGTCGCCTCCCTCCGATCGATTGGTTGCCCTAGCTGCCCATTGATTTCCCAGGTCTATCGATTTCGACCTAGCAGAACCTATATAAGCAGCTGAGTTCTACACTCTCCGAACCACACGATCTGGGTGCCCAATGAGACAATAAACCCCGTCAGTCAACAATTCAAATTGTGTTCTTATTCAAGCTAGTGGGTGGTCTAGCTTCGACTATTGTGCTTTTATTACCGATCATTTTTGCGATTCAACGAAAGTCGTTGTGCCGGTACGTGTCCAAGTGACTTGAGCGTCTATTATCCGGTTTATGCATTTAAAGGTTGCAACCTTCGGAGATTGTTTTGGAAGACACAACACCGCTACTAAATAAAGCCATTGCCTCTTACCGCCTACGCAGTTATCCTCAGTGAGGTAAGATTTGTTAGGACGCGTTTAGCAACTGTGACTGGCAGACCGTCATCCAAAGGGCGTATAAACCGCTCGTTCGGTCACCGGTTCCCAACATACAAACTTCCTGTTATCCGACGGGGGATTGTGCACGGACCACAGTTGCCACGAACAAAAAGTCGGGTGACGCTGGGGACTCCACTTCGTACTTAATTTCCGAGACTCTTCATGTGCAGTTCCTCTGCGCACGTTCATGGGCAGGTGCCATTCGGAACACCCATAAAGCTGGTTCATCTACTGACAGAAGCTGGCCGCATAAAAGTGGGAACAAGTTAGGGGGGATCTAGACACGAATAACTAATGAATCACAGTTTTGATTCATTTATAGACTCTTCTATGACGAGTATCCATTAACACTGCGCTTCAAATTAGATCCTAATAACGAAATAACAACGAAGTGTATGGTGTAAGATGATCTGTAATGTTTGTTTTCTGTCGAGGCACTGCGGTGCGCTCGACAGTCCACAGACGAAGCCCGACGGGTTTGATGCAAAAGCGACCGCTCTTTGAGTACCATGTCAGTAAGTGCTTTTCAGGTTGTTGGAAACGTGTGCTGCAAGCGGCCATGCTGTTAAAGTCGACTGAACTGACAAGTCGGTTACCATTCTCGCAGCTTCGTCCATGGTCAGATTTCCCCATTGTCCTGAGTTGACTTATCCGACGATTTTCCTGTGATGAGCAGAATGTCACGTGTCTGCACCAGATTGGTTGATTCTTGTGGGTAGATTAGTAGAAATCGTCCTTTGTTACGTTATCTGCCGCATTGTTCGGTGCATAGACCACAATCGCCGCCAATTTCTTGAATCATGCCAAAGGAAATCTTGGGGAAATTGGTTTCCAAGCCATCATTGCACTGTTGACCTTATTGCTAAGGGCGAATGCGACGCCCTACAGTATGGAGTTGTCTGTGGATCTGTCGGTCCTGGGATTTTCACGCGTCTTGACATCAACTGCTGTAGCACGAGGTGCGTCGCTTACGGAGAATGCCGTAGCATTGTGAAAACGCATGTTTTCGAAATTATTCATGAGTAGTTTTTGTGTTATGGTACGAAGCAGTATCCCTCGCACCGTCTGAGATCGTCGTACTACTCGGTCACTCAGTCCGGAGTGAGAAGTAAGTTAACAATACTGCATCCGGCCTTTTGGTCGAGGATGCACCTTTAGCCCTTGCAAACCCCGGGAGAGCCTTTTTCATTACATGCTTCCGCATGAGTGCATTGGTACGGGTATACCCCCTGTTCACAAAGGCCCACTGCACTATTAGGGATAACCGACAATCAGACTCTGAGATTCGGAGTGGAGAACCACGATAGTTCCCAATAATTTGGCTTGCAAGGCAACATAATTATTCTAAATAGGCCGGCGGCCCATTGCGCAGTTCATCCGGCTCTTACGGCAAGCTTTATTGAGTAGATGGAATACGCCAAAAAAGTAGTCACGTTATTCAGTAACGGGTGGTGTTTGCCACATTGCAGTCTTGTCTACAGCCTTGTGTTTTATGGTGGAGAACGCTTGCCAGGCGTAAACCTACCGCGTCCTCGAGTACTGTCGCTGATCGTCCGCGACCGCTTATTCAGTGAGCCTTGGTTTTCCTTATTCAAGGTTAACCACTGCTCTCTTTACTTATTTTCCTCACTTCTATACGGCTATCTCCAGAGAGAGGATGAGCCGGTTTCATGGATGTTGCGAATTGCGCCTGCTCTCGAACGGCGGTCAGAGGCGAGATCGGAACACAGGGAGATCCAGTTCTGGTTTCAAAGACGAGCCCCGTAAGCAGACCGGAGTCGCAACCGTCCGACGTCCGACTTTACAGTTTTGATCCATGTTCTGAATTGTCCTCCAAGGCCGCAGCGCCAACTTTGGCATGGAGCAGGTGACAGGCGCTGTTTTGAGATCTCGGTGCTCGGGCGTCGCAGGACGTGGCCGAACAACTGCAAACGTCGCCGTTGAAGGAATACCGACAACTTTTTAATGTGGAAGCATTGTTCTCTTATCGTTTCGTTTGATGTATCGCGCCAAGTCACTGAAAATCATTCGCAGATATCGATGGTCAAATGCTTCCAGCTCTCTGGCGTCCTCGACGCGTAATGGCCACGTTTCTCAACCGTAGGTCAATATGGAGCGGATGGCGGCTCGGAAGACGCGGTTTTCGGTTCGGAGACTGATCTCGTTTCGCACAGCTGGGAAAACGCTGTCCTGGTGTTTTCAGTTCGCACTTTGATTTCATCCTTGGCTTGGCCGTTTGGGAGGATTTTGGAGCCCAGTTGTTTGAATGCCTCTGTTTGCTCAATTAGCTCGCCATCGACGTATATTGGGTGTGCGGACTGTTCGACACAAGTCGAAAAGATCTTGTTCTATGATGTATTGATTTCTGGTCCCATGGTTTTCGCGAAGGAAACTACATGGCCCTAAGGTAGTCGGATTGTCCCCTAGGATAACGATATCATCCGCTAATTCCAAATAAGCTAGAAAAACGTCTGGGCTGAGCTGTACATTAAGGTAATCAGTGCGAGCCTGCCGCACTATCCAGTCGATATCGATAATTGAGTAGGACTGGCAACAACGGGCAACCTTGTCGAACACCGGAGTTAAGAAAGAATTGGTCGGATTCTTCGTAAAATCGTATTCTTGCACGCGTATTTAGGTAGTACAATTTCATGAGACTGGCGAGTTTTACCAGCATACCGTCTGCTTGCGGAATGATTTATAAAGCGTGTCTGTCAACTGAGTAAAATGCTATGCAAAAATCAACGAAACAAGCTGATGTCGGTTGTTAGAATCTATAGCGATGTTCTGGTACTCGACGTAGAGTGAATATCCTGTCCGCGCATTCCCTACTGCGGCGGAAGCTTCCTTGTTTTGGACGAGTGCGTCCGTTCCTCACGGGTGAGAAACGGTTCATAGGGAGCACGGAGAATATCTTTGCAACCACGTCGATGAGGCTGATTCCGCGGTAGTTGTGGTACACTGTCCTATCACCCTTCTGGGAGGAGAAGGATCGATGTTTCCGTGGGAAGTTGTTTTTTCTCCCAAATTGAACGAAGCAGCTTGTGGAGAGGATCTACCAGGGTCGGAAGCAGGACTTATATAACTTTGATCCGATGCCGTCTTGTCCGAGGGCCTTTCGGTCTCTTAGATTGTGCAATGTCTTCTAATGACGGAGGGCTGGTACTAATGTCCTAGATTCCGCTTTGGATTGTGGGGATTTGACTTATCAAGCTTGCCGTGGGATGATTCAGTAGACTGTCAAGGTGTTCGATCTACCTCTGCATTTTTTCTCGCTGTTCCGGGATCAGTAGCCCAGAAGGCTTGCGAAGTGGTTCTACCGGCTGTCGCTTACCGGATTCATTTCGAATGAGACAAGAGTTTTCAGAGGTCGCTACAGTTAGCCGCTGTTTTTATATTGTCTGCGATTTCGGACCAGTAGTTGTTTCAGTCTTTTCTTGCCGAGCGGGTGGTTTTTCGTCGAACCTCCCAAAAGCCAGGAAGGCCATTTAAATGGGCGTCTCTAGCCTTTTTGGATAGATGGAGTGTAGTCCCCGATATCCAGTCATTCTGTCGTTGTATAGGGCCTAGTTTTTCGACTGCAGATTGACAGGCAATTTTGGTGTCTTCCATCGATGTACGTCGATGTTTCTTTACTGATTAAGTGATCGGTTGGATAGGCGGTAATAACATCTCATACTACCTGTCTTTTTGTTGGTGATCCTGGGGCAGCTACGTTAATCCTTCTCGGGGCACGGGATTTGTTGCGATAATCTAAGTAGACCTTGAGGCGTGAACGGACAACAGTGTGGTCGGTGCTATTTTTTCTTTTTTGTCTCTGCACCTCTGTAGGAGCCGCAGTCTTCGACCGAGGACGCCCAGCGAGACCGTAACAGTATGTAGTCGATCTGGTGTGCAGTGACAGTCGTTTGAGTACCACGTCAGCAGGTGTCGCCTGGGGGATTGTAGACGGTTAATCTGTTGTAGTTTGTGAAACTGACGAGACAGGCACCATTGCCACATTGTTGTCCAAGGCCACATTTCCCTAGGATGTTTTTCTAATTGCCTGGTTTGAAGGATCATTGTGAGCATTCCAGTCCGCCGCAACGAAGAAGTATATCTCGATTTGGGACGTTGTTGACCACCTCCAATAATCTGTTGTAGAACTCATCCTTTGCTGTCTCTTCAGATGTTCATGTTTGGGCATAGATTGCAACAACTTATGTTTAGTGACGAGGGACGAAAACGAGCAACAGCAATTCAGGAGAATACCAGGTCCCATGGAGTCAGCACCTTATTAGCCCTTCTACTGACAACGACCGCGACGCCGTGAAGACCGGAGTTGTCAGTAGATTCGCTGTGCTGAGTTGGTAGTAGTCGTTTATCCCGGGGACCTTAACACTCCGTGTGCCATAATTCGGCAGACGAATTTCGGAGACATGCAAAATCTGTTTGGTAGCTGTAACGTGCGTGTCGTGATGGCCTGACTACCGATGTCAAGGAGCGTTCTGACTGTCCGGCAGGCAATGTGAATGTGCTTGCGCAGGTTGAGGTCCACAGCCAGTATATTTTACACCTTGGCCGCTGGAATAAAGGGAGGCGCGTGGCGTCCCGGGATAATGATTGTGATAATTGTGTACTGTAACGGCAAACTCCGTTACTCGGCTTTTGTTTGAGGCTGCATCTGTAGTCCGTGCACAACCAAGTACTGCCTGTCGGGCAACAAGGTGATGGCGTGTTGAGAGCCCGTGACCGGTCGAGCGGTTCATACGCCCTTTGGATGGTGGTCTAGTTATCCGGGACACCCACCGTATCCACTGTGCATGGTTGCTAGTGGCTCTCTAGTGGCTCGTTCGCCATTTGGAAGAAGTGACCATGACCCAGGGACCCATGCGACCCCGTTGGTTGAGCAGTTTTCCTTTTTGGCCACTGGATCAGGTAGTAGATCTCGTCCGTCCACCCAGGAGCAGCTATCTTCGCATACTGAGCAACGTCTTATTTTAGGGTTTTTAGGCTTTGGATACCCTCCAACCTGGTTTCGTCCACCTGTAGAGCGGTTTACCGGGGGTGTAGCCGTTGATGCATGCTTCCGTCTCGTGAAGCCACGAGGGAGAGTCAGGTAACCGATGGAGACCAAAGAGATGGAAGATTCCTCAAGGAATACGACAGTCTGCCAACTCAGACGTGCTTCTGCTATCAGTCACCTCATACACCCCTAGCTGACAGTCATCTCTAACAGTGCAGTGGGTCTTTCAGACTATGGGGTACACCCCTTGCACCGGACTCGTGAGCGAGCATGTAGTAAAAAGGGACTGAATTTGAAAAGCGGATCGATGATTGGAGCACCAACGAAGACAAAACCAAGTAATAACAACCAGGTCTCACGCGAAGAACCGGAAGAAGGGCCCGTACGGTCGCATTGGTAACGTGTCCGTGCTTTGGTAAAACCTCATCTCATGTTGGGTCCAAAGCTCCCAGTAGGGTTCCCAAAGGAAAACTGCTTCTGTGTCGTGGGTAACAGCGAAGCGACATTTATTCGTTTCTCAGTTAAAATGGCTTTTAATGGGACCTCATGACGTGAAGTACTGTGACTAACTGCTTTTCGTTTGTTTACCAATGAAATTCCCGTTGTCTCCTCCCTTTTACATTGTAGCTAATACCTCGTTTATGAGGTATTTTATAAACCGACTCTCATGTATCCTCTGACTCAGTGGGTATTGTTATAAACTGTGGTGTACATACCCCCCACTACTTTCCGTCTATAACGTGCATCTCCATGTATCCACATTTTTCAATTTCTGCATACATGCTCAATCTGTTAAGCAAATAATGCCTATATTCTTCTGATTCTGACATGATGATTGTTTGATCGAAACGCGATATACAATAACCAGTCGTAATTTACAACTTTGTTTGTTTGGTAAATTTTCTCACACAAATTGCCACTGATAACGGCGTAAACCGAGGAAGTCTATCAGTGGGCATGCGTAACACATGTACAGACCACCTTAACCTGGCTAGATTCAGTACTTGTTTCAGTGACTGATCACCAGTTCTTAACAGTACACCTAACCTCAGCATTTCTGATACGATGTTCCTACCATATTCGAACCATATTACGGAGACATCTACACAGCTTCCGCCTATTTTCTACCTTTAACGACCATGTTTCTGAGCTGTGTAAAAGAACGGATCTAACCCTTGACGGAGAACCGGATGTCACACCGGCGCCAGTGATAACAGGTTGGCAAAAACCAAACGCGCGTTCTATATACACGACGACACCTCATCCGTTATCGGACTATTTGGTGAGATTTAACCGTCCAGGCAAAAAAACTTCAACTAAGGCTTCCCTATAAAGACAAGGTTTGGCACAAATCTAACCCAGTCCTGCAGCAGCATTTGACACCTTGAAGGTGCAAAACGCATCCCAAACATTGCTACGCTGTTACTTAGACTACATAGAAAATCTTGCAATCGGCCTGGGTCTTCACCCAGAAGAACAACATCGTCCATTATTCTGCGTCAGACAGATTACTACTTAGTGAAAGACCGAGTTCGTTTTGATCGCACTAGGCTAGGGCTATCTCGAGAAACATTTCAGTTACAAGTTTGGAAAGGAGGGGTGACAGCAGAAAACCCTGGCAAACACAATTTTCCACGATGAGCTCGGATGAATGATCATCATAAACACAAACAGTTTCGACTGTTCGCATACAAGAACTGGGATGGAGAGTAAAACTCCCTTAGCACACCACTCAGTTAGAACCAGTTCCAGAGTACTGTACCGTCGACTAAGTCAAATACCGCTTTCAGTTCACGGAAGGCCGGAAATGTGGGTCTACTGAAGGTGTGCCGGTGCTCTAAAAGTTGTTGAGGGGCGAAGGTGTGGTTTATACAGCTCCGACTCGGTCTGAAATCGTGAGGTGCGTAAAACTCGTGTGCTACAACGAAGTGATATGCAGGCGCGTTGTCGTCCTGAAAAATCACTTCAGTACTAATGTTGAACAATGGCAAGATGTATCGGACCGGGACTTCTGAGTAGACTTGACAGTTGGTAATGTCGTCCAGGAATACCAACTCGCTGCGACCTTTGCACCAGCGGGCACTGCAGAAGTGTATTGCATCTCCACTGTGATGCATTTTTGCTGTCATTATGTCATTTTTATTAGTTCAAGAAATTTGCTTCTAGACATCCTTTGCATAACGAAAATATTGACTGACATGTGCAAGTGATGGATTTCCATTGTTGAACCAATCGATCGCTCAACTCTGTCCGTTCTGAAAGATCGATGTTTTTGGTGATCTCGTAGAGTGAATTCCCTGATTCCCATCTTCTGACTGCTTGCCAGACGACTTTCACATTGTATCACATGAACTCAAAGGAAGAAGCAGATATATGAGCTGTCAAACTGGGAAGTACGCATGTGTCTGACCCTCATAAGAAATCTCATGCAACGGTAGGTTGTAAGACATAAAAGTAGAACTGCTGGACTTGTTTGAAATATACCGAAATGACGGTCGAGCTTCAGGACAGTTTCTATATATATATATATATATATATATATATATATATATATATATATATATATATATATATATATATAATATGTAGAACAGAGGAACAGAGAAGAGTTTCTTTTCAATGATGGTAGTGGGAACCGTGTTCACTGTTACAGTGTTACCTCACCCAAACTTACCACTGAAAGTGATGTTCATAAATATTATTTCCTCTCTTATTTTCTGTTGAACTTCCTAATTGATACGGTTCTCTGAAGACCACCCTTTTATCATGCAAGGATAGTAGTATTGTGCCTTCTCCGGTTGAAAATGTGTCAGACCTCGAGTATATGGACGATATAGGTCTTCTAAATGAGGATCCAGGTAAGTTGCAAACTTTTCTGGATAGCTGAAACAATGTGTGGCACCTAAGTGCAAAATGCCGTTGCAGGATTAGATTTTTTCACCTCACACCTTTTGATGTTTTGTTTGTCTGAGTGACGTTTGTGATTATGGGGCGCGAGAGTTCAACGGACAAGCTGCGCGGCACTCGCACCAGACTTCCATTTTCAGAGATGTCCCTCATTGTCTCCAACCAACGACATCACATCCCTTGGGCCTCAACCAGGAAAACTGAGTGCACAACGAAGCCAATGTTAATGCAAGCTTCTTCACAACTCTATGCCAAATCATGGCTTGACGGCTTCTTCCAGCCTTTCCCAACACGTGCGACTGAAACACAGTGGGCAGTCATTCGCAAAACATGACTAAGCCGCCGGAGGCGATGTAGGGCGATCGCCTCGTTAACAGGGTGACTATCCCTGCCTAATACACGACAGCACATCTCGCCATTACTTGCTAAATGTTTCGACCAGATGCGAACAGTGCTACAGAAACATCGGACGCTGAGTTTACGAATATGGATCACACATTACCACTTCTTCTGGCTAGCTTTTAACGGCTCGCTGATCTGTCGCGGGTGTTCAACTTTAAAACTCGAGTAGTCCTGCCGGATGGCAACCAAAACCAAGGCACTTAAGTGTGAGATTAGTGATTGAACAAACTTGATTGTAATTGTTGTGCATAATTTCGTGGCATCAGTTTTTTCGACTTCTTTAGTGGTGACTTACTTATAGAATTCAGAAAGCACAATGGCGCCATAGCTGTGTTAAGCGCAATTTGTTTGTGATCTCGGCGTACGCCCCAACGGACTGCAGCTCGGGCACAGAAAGATAAGTTCTATGATGCCCTCGCCACCCTCGTTTGCGGCAGTAAAGGTTCTGGTGACTTTAATCCACAAGTTGGCAAACTTAGTGTGTCAGAAGCTTGTTTAGGTGGCCGTTGTGCTTTACCTGCTGAGCGTATAGATAACGGGGATAAGCTTCTCCAGTTTTGTGCAGACAGTCGATTGTTCTTGTCTAGCACCAATTTCTGACACAGCTCGCGTCGCACAGTGACATGGCGCTCTAACTCTACAGGTACTTTGAGTCGAATTGACCATATTGCCGTAAGCTATCGGTGGCGCAGTTCTGTTCAGAACTGTAGATCTTACTGGTCCACGTATGTAGAGTCGGACCATGCATTACTTTTAATGCGATTATCTCTCCAGCTCCATGGTAATCTTCACAAATCGCAAAACCCCGTTAGCTGTGCAACGTTTGTGTGATCCAGAGGTCCTCACCCGTTATGAGCAGAAGTTAGCACATGAGCTAGGATCCACGGAGAACAGTAATGTAGATGAGCATTGGGCTCATATCAAACAGGCGATGCATGTTGCAACAGGTTTTGCCTGTGGTCCTAGATCCGATGTTTATCAAAGACACTGGATTTCTCAAGAGACGGTCAGTATGATGGAGGAAAAGCGTCAGCTGCCGAACTGTTGGCAAATGAATAAGATACGGAGATATTTACAAAGGCAGGTTACAAACAGCCTTAAGAAGGATAGCGAAAATTGGTGTGTCAAGGTAGCCGAAGAAATGGAAATAGCAGCTGCTTCAGGTAACAGTCAGAGACTGTTCAAACTTATTCGTGACACCGGTGGTTGGCGCATCCAGATCAGTGAAACGATTTGCGATACGAATAGAGAACCCATCCATAGCAAACAGCAAAGGCTTGACCGTTGGGCTGAATACTCCAAGGAACAGTTTAGCTGGCGGCACGCTAGTGTAGTTACTCCTGTATCAACAACTGCGACTCCTTGGGTGGTATCACTTGAGCGCCCATCGGAAGTAGAAGTAGAATCATGTATTCGATCACTAAAGCGAGGGAAAGTGGCAGGTTTCGACGAACTTCCCCCAGTTCTTTTCAGACTGGGTGGGGAGGCTTTGATAAAATCAATCACCGCTTTGCTCCGTGACATTTGGAAGAAGGAACGTATTCCCTTAATATGGAGTGAGTCGTTGATTGTTCCCATATTCAAGAAGGGAATACGCAATGACTGTAATAACTATCGGGGGATAAACTTAATTCCGATATTCGCCAAAGTATTAGCCTCAATTCTACTGCACCGTCTTACACCGGCTCGCGAGAGGAATGCCCGCGAACAGCAGGCTGGATTCTGTCCAGGTCGAGGATGAATCGACCAGATTTTTACTCTTCGCCGACTACTTGAAATGCGTCACGCACCACCGACCGCCAATAATGATTTTCTTAGACCTGAAAGGCGTTTTCGATTCATTTGATCAAGCAGCACTTTTCAGTGCTCTTCATCGAAAAGATGTACCCCAGAAGTTCGTGAACCTACTGAGGTCGTTGTATTTTCATACTTCTGGCCGCGTTAAAGTTTACGGTGAACTATCCGGTCGGTTGGAAACGACCAGTGGTGTTTGACAGGGATGTCCCATGTCTCCATTCCTGTTCAACTTTGTCATGGACGAAATAATGGAGAGTGCGCTGCAAAATCTTCAGGACGTAGGCGTCGAACTAGGAAATAGTGGAAAGCCGTGTGACCTAGATTACGCGAACGACCCTGTCCGCTTGTTCGAATCCACGGAACATGCCCAACGTGCACTAGATAGACTCTCTGGAGCTGTAGCTGCATTCGGCATGCGCTTTGCACCTTCAAAGTGCAAGGTGATGTTACAAGACTGGACGTCAACGATTCCAAGCTTGGTGCTCGATGGGGAGGTGCTGTCAGTTGTCGACCACTTCACCGACCTCGGCAGCAGCGTGACGACGGACGGGAGCTAAGTAGTAGAGGTGAGCACGCTTATATCCAAGGCTCGAGCGGCGTGCGCTGGACTGAAGCACTTGTGGCATCGATCTGATATTTCACTGAAGTTGAAAGGTCGTGTATACTGTGCCGCAGTGCGTTCAGTTTTGTTGAACGGTTGCGAAACTTGGAGTTTGCGTGCTGTAGATTTTCGTCGTCTTGAGGTTTACGACCACCGATGTTTACGTAGTATCGCTAAGATCAAGTGGATTAGCCGAGTAGGCAATGCTGAGGTCAGAAATCGAGTATTGGGTACTAATTCGGAGAACGATTTGTCAGAGCGTATCCAACTTAGTAGACTTCGTTGGTTGGGGCATGTGTTACGTATGTCGAACACACGTCTACCATACCGTGTCCTATTCTCCGTTTCTCCTAGGGAGTGGAAGAGACCACGTGGAGATCAACAGATGACGTGGCAGCGAGGAATGAGGAAATGTACAGCGAACTTAGGAAAAGTAGGTGCTTCACGTCTTCGTGGTTGGAGTCCAAAAGATCCCTCAATTATTTCGCTGGAGACACTGAAGGATATGGCAGCGAACCGTGAACAGTGGCGATCGTGTTGTCATTTTCTATCGAATCAGAAAGACTGATCGGTGTACGTTTGTACAGTTAGACTGTGTATTCTGTGTGTTGGCTACCAGGGCATTCTTTCCTTTTCCCACCCATGTAGGTTCAATCCCTGTCCATCTTGTATATTCATAATTTTTAATTCAGCTTGCAAGATGGTGAGAAAGGCAGCGATCAGTGGGTCTTGCCTTACTGTTAAACGCTGTACGATAATGATGATGATGACTGTTTTAATGATGTTCTAGCGATCAAGCGCCTCGAAGAAGTTGCTAGGTGCATGCCAAAAAGCCCACAGAAGAGCTGAACGTGAACGGTTGCGAATTCAGAAAGAGTATGAGCAAGAACAAGAAAGAAAACGGAGACTCCAGGAAAAAGTAGGTAAAATTTTGTGTCGTCATCTTTAGCGTTGATAGGAGGCCAAACTTCGGGAAAAACAATTGAAAAAAGAAGAAGAAGAGCGAATCAAAGAAGAGAAGCGTCTGAAGCGTTTGGAGGAACAAAAGAAACGCGATGAGGAGAAAGAGATCGAACGAAAGCGAAAGGAGTAATGTGAATTGTCACGCATATCTATTGTTTTTTGTTGTCTTTCGTAGAGAAGAAAAACGTAAGAAAGAAGAGGAGCGCATTCAAAAAGAACAGGAGAAAAAGAAAGAAGAGGAGTTTAAAACCAAACTTGAAGAAAAACAGCGAGCAGTCCTGTTGGGTTTTCTGGTGAAAAGTGAAACCAAAAAGGTTTGCCGTATTTCACACATCCTTGATAGTCTATTTTATCCCCGTCAGGATACGCCCACATCAAACAGTACATCCTGCGGTCCATTTATGCAATTCGAATTACGTAAAGATATGCGAATGGCTCCAATTCACCGTGTATCGTGCGATCAGTTGGAAATGAAGCGTGCTAATTTGACCGCATTACTGGAGCAGTGGCGATCCGGAGAGAACGTCGATTCCGCATCGGTATTGGGCTTGCGGAAATTTGGTCGCACTGACTACTTGCACGAGTTGAAAACAAAACAACATATGCCTCTTTCATCTCCGAGCACGTGGCCTGTGTATGTTGTATTTTGCACTGTTATTTTCGATGGACAATTTAGGCTGTTGATTTTCTCACTGGTTTCGGTTTTTTTGAACGTCCACACTAAACTATTTCTTGATCTCATTTGGATGAATTGTACTGACAGTAGCATTAACAGCTTTTTTGGTTTTGTTCAAGTTTTTATTTTTCTTAATTAGAATGAATTATAATTACGTTATTTCCAGTATTAACTAACTAGAAGCTTGTGGAATGACCGCGAACAGTGAGTTTTCGAAATGTAGGAAAAAACAGGCGACCACCAGGATTTACCACAGCAACTGTGGCTTTTCTGGAAACCAGGAGTGCTTTAGAGACCCTGATTCCTCTCCGGATGGTGTGCGAGAGAACTCTCCGGTCACCGGCATTCAATGGACGTGGTATTCCGGTCTCACCCCGTTGACTTGCGGGAAGATCTCTGATCAAAGACTTTTTCAGATAGAGCCTCCCAAGACAACTCCCTACTTCGGTTTGGGCAGCCTTGTAGTACACAGCCCACTTGTTCTACATGAATATCATACAAGTGACACGTATGCACACTCGTTCTCATTCTATCATGCTTATTTAATCCGCAGGAACTATGGCCGAGGTGTTGGCGGTCAAACGAAATGTTCCTACTCTCACCGTACCACCTCTTTTCACACACCGTTCTTTTGTTGCCCTCGGATGTTGACAATGCATTTTATCCTTTTCCCAGGTCGCCATTGACGAGTATAATGATCATAGAAGCGACGTACTTCCCTCCGTTGTATGTGACTCAGTAAACCAAGTACTAAGACCGCGTGTGTCACAAATGCTTGCAACCTTATACGTGCATATTCTAATGCAAATAAACCAGCAAGCGACTCTAGCACGCACCCTCGAGACTCGACGTGGATATGTGTTGCTTGTCTGAGACTCTCATCCGTGACCGCACCAGCTTTCGGAACATGCCTTCACACTGCGCTTATCCGTAGATACCGTGGCTTCTACACCTGCCCACGTGGGTGAGGGAATCGCTCTGAGCGCTAGAGTAGAGTCTTCATTGCGTGACTGGATTCCAATAAATAGCAAACTAGCTCCTTTCGAACTGAGTGGAGGTGCCTTGATAAAATCACTTACCACCTTGATGCGTGACATTTGGAACGAGAAGTGTATCCCGTTATTATGAGGGAGACGTTGCCTGTACCCATCTTCAAGAAGGAAACACGCAGTGACTACAGTAATCATCGTGGGACCAATTCATTCCTGACAATCATCGAAGCTTCAGCTTGGATTTTGCTGCGCCGTCTGCCACCGGCCCGTAAAAGAAACGCCCACGAACAACAGGCCCGATTCCGCCCAGATCGAAGATCCACCGACCAGATTTTTACTTTTCGCCAAATGCTTGGAACGTTACACACACATACTATTGGTCGACAATAATGACTTTCCTTGACTTGAAAGGCGCCTTTGATTCAGTTGACCGAGCAGCACTATTCAGTGCTCCTCACGGAAAAGGTATGCCACAGAAGCTCGTGAATCTACTGAGATCACTGCACTCTCATACTTATGGTCGTGCAAGAGTTTACTGTGAACTGTCAAGTCCGTTCGAGACGATCAACGGTGTTCGACAAAGATGTCCGGTTTAACTTTGTCGCGAACGAGATAATGAAAAGTGCCTTGTGAAATCTTCAAGATGTGGGCGTGGAACCGACAGGTAGCGAAAAGCCATTTGACCTAGATTACGCCGACGACCCTGTCCGCTTGTTCGAATGCACAGAAAATGCGCAACGTGCACTAGATAGACTTGCAAGAGCTGGTGTTACTTTCGGCATGCACTTTACACCTTCAATGTGTAAGGTAATTATATATATATATATATATATATATATGTATATATATATATATATATATATATATATATATATATATATATATAATGTACATATTACACTCGCCTGATTTCAGGTTGTGCCAAACAAAGCAGTGCAAGGCGGAAGAAGGGGCTCAAGGAGTCAAATTTCTGCAGGCTTTCCTGGATAGCTGGAACAATGTGACAGTGTTCGATATGCGTAATGCGCGTGATGCTGTTGTGGAACAGTATTTTTTCAACACCAGTTCTTTTGCTTTCGGAAGAAACTGTAGACGAAGTAGGTAAATTTTGTTTTCTGTGTAGCTGAATCTCACCCGGAGATTGGGTATCAAGCGAGTGTCTTTGCGTATCGTGAAGGCTCATTTGACTTTTTCCCACGTCAGTTAACTGTGGCGTTGGCATCCATGCATCAAGGGTCAGTTTTATACTTCAGCAGTCAGGCAGTTCTTCTCGGGATCATTCCAGGAAAATGGCCGCTGCGAGTTCGGGATATAAGAAGATTGTCGGTATTCGAACACCGATGTCCTCGTAGCTTTGCTCGAGTCCGGGGGGAACGCCGGTTCAGTAATGCTGAGATTTGGCGCAGAGTATTAGGCACACGCACCGAATCATTAGATGACATTATAGGTCGCCAAGTTAAGATGTTCGAGACGTGTGCTGCGCCTTTTCCCGAATAAAATTCCTCCGCCTCAAATGTTGGTTGAAACTGGTTAAAAAAACAAGTAAAGCTGCCCAGTTCATGACGTAGATCGGAAGTATGAAAAACCTTATCAGTGGATTTGACTATGTAGGACGTGTTAGGCTTTCTGGTTGGGGTCCAGTAAATCCCTCACTCACTGATGAGATACAGTGAAAGATATGGCTTGGTGTCAGTGGAGCTCTCATGTTGACAAATTTTCTGTATCGACTTTGTGCTACTATTTGCAGTTTTCGCATTACTTGTTTCATATTCTTTTTTCTTATTATTTCCGAATGAGGTTGCAGCTGAGAGATAGCAATTAAAGCCACCACACTCAGTGCACATGAATAATGGTAGTTTGAGCTAAACTGCTTAGGTGCCATCGGAGTTAGGTTTGTGTTCGCACAGTCACTGCTCCAGCCGTTCATATATATGGGGTCAATTAGTTCCCCTGCCTCGAATTCCACACCTTCAATGGAAAATAAATTCATCCAAAAAGCGCGAATCCACTCTCTGTTAAAATAACTGGCAGGAGGCTACTGAAACCTAGCGCCTTGGCATGTCCCAAGTCTTTGGTGTCCTTGCTTTTCTCAAAACATACCATGGTATCTGTGTGAGAAATTTAAGTGCGAAAATCCGGTGGGTGGATGGCGGAGGTAGCTACATAAAATTTAAAAGCAGTCCGTCACGCGTTTCAGACGCCATTCCTTCACAGATTGTCGCACTTAAACATTGCTGTTTGGTACTGATGAAAATTATGAAACGAAACATCCTTAATGATTTAGCCGCAACTACTACATGCTGCTTCTGCACGTAGCCACCATATTGTGCGATTTGTACACGAACTCGGTTCGAATGAATCTTTCATGGTAAGCCACCTTTCATTTTGATTGCTATTAGTAGGAGTTGACCTGTATGCTATGTGTAGAAAATATGGGTATATGAGCGGACGTTATTACATAATGTGCTGTAGGCGGTGATTTTAATTGTGGAAGCTGAATGTTCGTGGAAAAGTTCAAGGTAACGTTCACTGTTGGATTCTGCAAGCTGATACACTACTCAGTAGTCCTGGTTATAATAGCAGGTTTACCATCTTGATATCCACCCTGACATTTTCTTGACTATACACCTCTGGTTAGTGCATAACCACGTCAGCATGGATCCATGGGATTCAGCAACTTGTGGAATTACCGTCAGTTCGTGTACTCGAGGGCATGATAAAAATAGTGTCTGCATGGTCGTTGGATCTTCACCTGACCTCCGTTTGTTACGCCGAAGCTAGGTTTATGTGCTCTAGGAGCATTGTTGCGTTGTAAGGCGAAATTCGTCTACTGTCTGCAGTTTGGTCCGTACATCGAGCGCTTTATAGTTGCTTACTGGAAATGCATCTTACAGTCATCCCTGCCACCACCGGTCACTGGTGATAGACAGAGTGTCTGTCACGTTACCACTCTTGACATTTTGGGGCCTTATGTGGTTATTCACTCCAAGTCTTAGGGTATGGTGGCCGGTTATCCCTAACAGTGTAGTGGACCTTTGTGGCTATGAGTGTAGCCCTTCAACCGCATTTGAGTACGAGCATGTAATGGAAAAGCCAATTGGTAGTACTGAGTACCAGATGAAGACCGAATACTGAAAGGGTGCTTCTCAATAAGGAAAGTATTGGAACCCTAGCCGGTAAGATTGACCTGGTAGGACGTGTCAGGCTCCTTGGTTAAGGACATCTGTTTACCGGATAGGTAGATAGGTACTGCGCCAAATGACCAACTGCTCAGATCATCTTGTTTGCATTCTGGTTCTTCATTTAGTTGATTATCCCTTATACCGTACTCGAATGTACTTAAATGTTCAGTTGTGCAACTGTTTATTTAACTTCTGACTGAGTGATAACCGAAGCACTAGTGCAAGCTTAGTAGTTGAAAAAACTGGAATCAACTGATATCACGTGAAATGTCTTACTTGGATGTGCGATCTTATTGTAGAAAACTGAGGCACAGTTCCGCACATCAAGATGCATTAAAAATTCCTCAGAAAACGTGTAAGTGAATAGCCCGCATCGTAGGTATCGGAGACACATTCACTTTAGTATTTCTGAGATTCAGTCACTCTTATTTCGGGTCTGTATTCAGTTTTTATGGTGGATGGTTTGGCTGTCAGCTGACGCGTAAGTTGTCCGCTGTTGTCCAAATCCTTACTACTCCTGACCTTTGGGACATGGTTCTCCATTAGATTTCTCTGAATCCGGTCACCGGTTCTTCCTGAATAGTACATTGGACCTTTGAGATCTGCTTCATTCACTGCGCTCATTTAAAAGTAAGGTTTTCGTTCCACTCTTACTAACCATTATCTTCCGGTTCGGGCGGAGTAGAAAAATTGCTCCATACCAGCGAGGTGGGCGGACGAAATCGAAATTAGAGCCTAGATATAGGAACGCTAACCATTCATGCATTTCCGCTTTACGCGGGACTGAGTTAGTGTTTCAGTTTATTGCCCCAAGGTGTTTCTGCTTCCTTTCAAATTATGGTTCCCTCGTCCATGCTAAATTCAGTGAACCTCCGGACATCCAGTACGAGGGTTTCTGTTCCGCCATCAACTCACCCATGCTGAGGCGCCATGGATTTCGCGGCCCCGGTGGCACAGTTTGGCTTCGGGCCAAACTATTCCAATTTGTGGAGAACTATCGGCCGGCCTACTATGGAACTTGGCGACGCCGCAGTCATATTGTCACTGGACGGCGACCATTTGTTCGTGATCAGCTGGAATTAGACTACACGGTCGATTCGGATGACGAATGGGAAGAAGAAGAACCTGGTGAGAGTATCACACAGTCGGATGTAAGTTAGTCAAATGTTTGTTGTTGATTGTTTATAACATGGAGAAGTGACCAAAACTTTTCATGTATGAAGCTTTTTGATTCATTTTTACCTGGAAAGCCGTTCATTTAAGAAAAAAGATATTCTTTTTAGTCGTTTCATCATTAGGTGCACTTTAACCGGATTTGTCAGTGTCATTTGTGCTGAGATACCGTCAAAAACGGAGTTGCTGTTTTTCGGTAAGTCATAATTCACTAAAGATACCCATTGCAGCGTTGGGAGCAACAATCTGCTTGAAGATGGATTTCGTCGTCTCAGGGTCGAGCCAAGCCAGACTGTAGTCCTTTATTTGATAGAACCCCTTCATTGTTCGACCTACATAAATAACTTGAAAAAACTTACAGGCGAAAGATTGTTTTTGTGGTCAAACAGTTTTGTCTCAGGGCTCACGAAACTCAATGGCCGGCTAGTGAAGTATGCACACAGGACGGTTGCTGGAAACGTACGAGTCAGTGTTAGTAAAAGCCAAAGCTTCCCTTAGCGCAAAGGCATTTCATTTGATTTCCCACTTCGGACTGAAACACAACTGCCTAGATAGGGAAAATTAACTTCTTGGTCTGTGTCCTTCCTTGATACCAAAAGGTTTGATGTTGGACGACAGAGCATATCGGCTTTATAATTGTAAACACTGGACATCATGGCTGCATGTAGATTTTTTTAAATCCACTCGACTATCCCCTCGTGCCTTTCTTGAATAAATTTACCTGCTGTTTGTCTTAAGAGTGTTGCTATTTTGAGCTCAGTTTGTACTGAAAGGTAGCAGCTAAAACTAAGACCCTATGATGTCTGCAACTGAAAACCAGACTAATAACAAACCTGTGGACAAACTTCCGTAATTCAATCACAGTGTTGGTTTATAAAGAGAATACTCCACCGCCTTAATTTTGCTTACCGATACAGTTACTTGAAATAGATGGGACATTGTGTGGGAGGCGTGTTTCTGGATATTGGAAATTTGAAATCCAGTATCGTAAAAGTAACAAAGTACTCCGAAAATGGTTGAGAGTAGAAATAACGTTTTCCAGCTCGAAGTTAGCTGAAACGAACTAAAAATTTAGTTGGTTTGTTCCGTCAGTCCATTCGACACTTATTTGACTGCAGTCCTTACATCGCACGCAACTACAGTGCTTGTACGAAGTTACTGGAGACCCAATTGCTATCCCGATCGATGGCGCTGAGAACGGCGATAGTCGCATCCAGCTGTCTCTGACCGCAGATTGTTTCTGGCCAGTACGAACTTCAATCGTAAGCGGCGTAGACTGACATGGCATCATCCTACGTCTTCACAACGTTGGACTCAGATTGACCAGATTGTGATCGGTCACCGCTGGCGTGGATCAATTGAAGATTGTCGTTCATTTTGGTCTACACATGTAGACGCAGTCTGTTTGTCGTTTCGGCTTATGTACTCACCGATTGCAACCCAGGTGCAGTCGAAAATAAATCTTACCTAAAGCTCCACAACCTAATGCGTGAAGCAAGCCAGGTTGATTTCCTGAGTTTGGCAGGAAATATGAATGCTAGATTTGACCGGCCGTCATCGAACGAGGCGCATTTAAGAGGCCTTTTTGGACTAGATTCCTGTCGCTCGGAAAACAGGAAACGGGTTTCGGGTCTGTTGCTCGCTAGTTCAAACTTCAGATGTTCTAATCGCCGGTATGCAACATGGCGTCTGTCGTCTTCGAGTCAACAGTGTACCCAGATCGATCACATCGCTATAGGCCACAAACGGCGGGGTGGCATACAAAACTGTCTCTCTCATTGAAGCACCCGCCCCCTACCCGACGCTGCATTAGTTTGCACTAAGCTGCCCATGTGCTTTGGTGGGCGCTCCTAACACATGCTGCAACGACCGTTTAATTGCGACAACCTTTCCAATCCCTCTCGCTTATCTTCCGAAACGCGCTAGTTGAAGAGGTAGACGTAGCTCCACCTGATCACATAAACCAGCACTGGCAGCTTATGAAGAATGCTTTGTATTCTGCTGTTCTGGTAGGTTGTGGCTTGTCTTGTTGTGCCGAAAGACCCTGGATATCTGCTGATTCTCTGGGTCATCTGGACACACGCCAGTCGATCCTAGCTGTAAGTGAGCATAACGAAGCACAATTTGTAATGAGACGTGCACTTAACACGAGTCTTCGTAGGGACCGCGATATTTGGTGGCCGCAACGTGCATCAGAGATGAAACGAGCTGCTGCCATGGGATATTCCTGTATCCTTTCCTATCTCGTTCGAAACGCCGGTAGGAGCCGTTAGGTGTGAGTTAAACAATTTGTGAAGTTGGCAGTTCGCCAATCCAGTCAACAGCGGTGGCTCAAATGCTGGGTGGAGCACTTTCAAACAGTTTAGCTAGGCCTCAGTGTCAACTTCTCCTATAGCTCTTTCGGTACATGTCCAGTGGTGTGTTTCGACAGATCTACCTACCGAGGAGGAGATCCGAAAGGAAATCCAGGCCTTAGGATGTCACAATGCGCAGGGCTCTGATGGCCTTCTTCCTGCCCTTTTTGAAAATGATGGGGTGCAGCTCGTTATAAAACCTCTTGTTCTTAGAAGTCTGGAATGCCGAGCAGGTTCCTTCCTTGTGGGAGGAATCGATTATTGTCCCCCTCTTCGAAATGAGTTCAGGCAGTGACTGCGTCAACCACAGGGGAGTAGGCCTTATCCCAATAGCGTGAAAACTGCTTACGTCCATCATACTTCATAGGTTTTACCAAACGTGTGAAGAGCAGACACGCGAAGAGTAGGCTGGGTTTCGTGCCGGTCCTAGATGTACCGATCAAATTTTCACTCTCTAACGACTGCTAGAGCACCTTCGCGCTTCCCAAAGACCGACGGTCATCCTGTTCCTGGACATTCGCGGGGCCTTCGACTTCATCGATAGGACTGAATTGTGGAACTGTTTGTTGAGAAATGAAATACCTGCGAAGTATGCATCAATCCTCAAAGAGTTGTGTCGTCATACCCCAGGACGGATAAACAACTACGGCTAGCTTCCACCCCCTTTTGTTGTATCCAGTGGAGTACGCCGAAGTTGCCCTACCTCCCCATTTCTCTTCAACTTTGCCCTAGAGGCTGTTCTACGGAGTTCTCTGTCTGGTCTTCCGAATAGTTTAGTTGAATTCTTCCCAGGGAACAGAGTTTTCGACTTGGAATATGCGGATGATATCGCCTTGCTGAGTGATAATGCACTAGCAATACAACACGCTTTGAGTCGCTTGGTGTTTGAGGTGCCCACAGATGGTGTGTACTTTGCCGCATCCAAGTGCAAATTATTTGTTCAAAATTGGCAGGAGCCTGTACCTGCACTCACCCTTCGTGGCGATCAGGTTGAGTTATTTGACAACTTTAAGTACCTTGGGAGCTGAAGGTGATGTTGGGGGAGAGATTAGTTCACGCATGGCAAGCCTGCGACACCTGTGGTGTCACCGTGACATCTGGCTCTTTCTTAAGAGACTTGTGCCATTGTTCGCAGTGTTTTACTCTACGGTTGCGAAACCGAAACCAGTGTACAGAAGCGCGGGGTTAATGGTTCAGTTAACTGAACTGAACTGAAAAGTCATCAAATTCACAAAACTACTCAGACCTAATATATATTCTCATACTGAGATCTGTGCGTACACTGTGATCATCTGAATAGCTTGTAACTTCTTCTGCTGTTGTCCGCGATGCTGTTTACTTTCAAAACAACCAGCTTCCTCCCCGTCCCTGAAGCAGCTTCGCTGAAGAAAGGAATGTGCATAGAAGTCCAAAGACTACGTGTCTGTGAAAGCTTTTTTAGAAAAGAATTCAATAAACTGAATGCGATGTATACTGAGTCAGTACTAGGCGACAAAGGCTATCGCGAAACTTCGAACATGTGAAAGCATTTGTGCGGAATTTCATCTTCCGGTCGTATGCCAAAAGTAGATGTATGAGATCTCCATCAGAGCTCTACTGAAGTCACTTGTCCAATTCCCATCGTAGACGCGCGAGTTGCACATCCACAAGATTTGCTCATATACTTTAGATTGCACGGACGTTTACAAAGAGTTATTCCAACTGAACGCTAACAAAACTAATGGGTCAGATTGCGTATCTCCGATGATCTTACGAGAACGTGCATCAAACTTATCCCCAGTTCCATCCGGATTATTTAACCAGTGCATGCACCAGAACGACATCGCTTCAGGCTTCGATTACACCCATATCAAAGAAGGACACCTCCGAGTTTTGGCCTATAGCTCGCACATCCGTTCTTTTAGGGATACTCGAGAAGGGCCTACTGCAAGCGATGACACCACAACTGAATGCATTTGATCCAAACCAGATCGCCTATCGCCCTTCATACTCTACCGTGGGTGCCTTCTATTCGTCCCACGATATTCCGTCATCACTAGACAGGTAAAAGCAAAACTATCAGGGTCCTCTTTCTACAATGAAAAGGGAAGTTACTCCGCATTCTTACTGCAGTTGGTGTCCAAACTTCGACCATAGCTTTATTGCCTGATTATTCCGCCAACCAACAATTTACACGCTACTGTGACGAGGCTTTCTACTTTGCACCTTCAGAAATGTGTGTTTCACAAGGTGCCATTTTATCACCGTTTTTTTCGTACCCATCTACCATATCCACCGACCAGTCACTGGTCATTGAATATGCCGACAATGTAGTGTTTAGTTTACCTTATCCTAATGACTCCGCATTTGCCGTTCTATAGCAAGGTGTCTTGTATATAGCCGGTAGTGGTCAAGTGGTTTAGAGCGCTTGATTTCCTCTCGAAGGTCAGGGGTTCGAATCACCGGTTATTTTGGTGGTAGACAGTTACCCACTGTCACGCGACTCATTGCCACACCTGACCTATTGGGGCCTTATCTGTTTCTCTGTCACTCCAGGTCTTAGTGTCTGGTTGCCGGTTGCCCCTCATAGTGCAGTGAGCCTTTGTGGCTACAAGGTATACCCCTTCCATGGCACTCATGCGTAAGCATGTAATAAAAAATCGCCAAACGGTTTCCGAACCACAACCTGACTGTTAAATATTCCGAATGTACAGATTTACTTTTCTTTGTTTTCATCGGTGATAAGTACACAAACATCGTACAGTGTACTCCATCTGTACATATTAACGGGAATGACACCGTCCGAGCTAATTTAGCAAAGTATCTTAACGTAATCCTAGCACGAAACCTAATATGGTCTGACCATTTTTCCGCCGTTTTTGTGAAAGTTAGAAAGCTAATCTTCTGCGTTACATCTTAAAAAGTTCTCCTTACCGCGTTTTGCATACGCTTGTATCCTGATGCATTGATTTCATGGATTCGTGTATATGGTATCACAACATTTCAACGTGGGCCACGAACTGTCTCGAGAATATTAGCTGAAACCGCACGTCTATTTCACTGCGATCTTGTTAAATGTGTTCCTAATTGTTCTACTCGGACAAATTACAAACACTTATTTGCTCGTGGAAAAGCGTACAGATGTTCTGTTCCACCCTGTCTTTCGAGACTTCTTAATAATTCTGACCAAAATATTTCTGAACTTAAAGCTACGCTTCGTCGATGTTCCCTTTTTAGTTACTTCATTCATAAAATGTTATGCGGATTTTCCGCTAGCTGAATATGCACCTTTCGAGGTGCATGAATTACTTCACTTAATTACCTTTCTGTGTTCAATAAAACCAGTATGTATCGCGAGTTTGACAAATACCTTTTGTGACTGACCTGTTCTGACCCATCGCTTCTTGCAAATGCACAGAATGAAGAAGAGGAAGAGGAGGAAAAAGAGGATGATGATGAAGATGAAGATGATAATTTCTTCGTTCCACACGGCTACTTATCAGATGATGAGGGAGTAGCAGCCGAGGATGATGATGATGCCGCCGTAGCTGGTGCGATGAAAGATACCGAAATGAAAATGTTGCGACAACGCCTGTCTGTGGTGGAATACGAGACAGCGCATCGTCGTGGTATGCAACGTTTAAAACCATTGATTCTTGGGCCCATTTGGCTTCCTGAACCGATTGACTTACCTTCTATCACACATACAACTTCGGATTCGTTACGCGACCTGGATGAGGAGAAAGAAAATCTCGAATGTGTTCGTGTGCAAGGCGTCGGAGTTGGTCTGGGAGCGGAGAAGGCCGAGCTACAGTTGGTCAGGTCTGCGTTGAGTGTCTACCGAGTAAGTTCCTCTGTTCGCTTGCATCTGGAGTCAACAAACTTGAGCGTGATTGATGGTTTTGCATCATCAGTTTATACGGGCCCCCTGTGGCACAAGTTTCAGCGGATTTTTCAAAAGCTGTGCCTTTTAATGGTGTTTTGACTTTCACCTCCCATACATTCTCATTTTAACCTTAGAAATGGTCCATCGCCGAGTTAGTTTTGCCTTTCCTAGTTTGTTTTCTCTCTCTAGCGCCATATGATTTAACTGATCTAACGGTACATGCATGGTTAGAACATTTTGGTTACCGTCATATCATTTGCCTGGTAACTGTATTTGACAGTTCGTAAAAACGGACCATACGCCGTCACGTTGGTCATTGCTTTGCTCTCCACAACACCGTTTGGTGATTCTGCGACTCATGCTGCATCCGCACAGCCCACTACTGATTTATTCTGGAGTTACATTATGGCTATTCCATCAGTGGTAGATATCCAAGCAGTCTCGACTGCGTTAAGAAATTCAACATGAAGGGCTGTGAATCGCACAATACATTATCTGGGCTGGACCTAAACAGTTTCTAGTACACCAACACAAATAAGAACACCTATTCGTCACTTGCTTCAAATTTATGCTATCATCACAAGCTCAGCAATGGATGCCCACAGTGGTTGTCTTCCCAGTACGCAGGATTAGTTTGTCACAGTGTCAATGCTGTACCGAAAAACCCCGAAAATACTATGCTGCATGTTCGGAAAATCCGTAGATATCCGGATATTCTGTATGAAGCCTATGAACTCAGAGATACCACCGGGCCGTTCTAACAAAGATGGTGGATTCTCTTAGGATGTTTCAGTTCCAGAATCTTTGACTAAAGGTCTTCGCGTAAAGCAGAACGATAAAACCAGTAGATGTCGTCCGTCGTAAGCCGATGACCAAAACGAGTGCTTATACACCACTTGGATATTGGGTTCAGCGTCTTTAATGCACCCTTGTATTGCGGATGATCCCGTGGCCGGTATCACGGTTCATGCACCTCTTCCGAGAAAACCTTGTCGGATACATCGAACACGACAGTGTGTCATGGTTTTATCCGGTGACGAGCCACGTCCGTCACATCGCAGTGCCGTCCATGGACTCATTCGGAGTTTTGTGTTGGATAACGCTTACCGAACAGAAAACCGTCCACATTCTCGAGCACCGTCGCTGGTCGTCCGTGATTGTCAGGTAAACTCAACACCCACCTTACCTACAAATAACCGCCAGACTGGCGGTTGTTCGCTTATCCGCCACCTGGGGAAGCACCCGATACCATGCAGTGATGTTATATATATATATATATATATATATATATATATATATATATATATATATATATATATATATATATATATATATATATATATATATTGCCAACGCAACAACAGCAGAAAATGTCAGAGTCAATATTAGATTACAACAAGTAGAAGTGAAACTTTTTCCTCGACATTTTCGCCGTAAGTTATCAATTGTGGAAATTAATGTTAGAAATCCGTAAAGCATGCGGAAGTACCGGCGAACGCAGCTGTCCCGTTTGTTTTCCATTTAAACAGCTGTTGATTGCTTGCACGAGAGGAAAATAGTAACTGTTCATTTCGATTGTTAGTCTATAAGTTGAAGTACTGCTCACTGATCCTTGGCAAAAGTCATGCTCGTGCTGTAACACTTGCATGTGATGATAAACTAGCAAGGAACTGTCTGAAAAAGTGGCGTTCACACGTTCTAGTGACATCCAGCACCTAGGTAAGCCCACAAAAGATTGATAACAATTCGAATTAGTTAACGGGCTGAAGGATGACGAACTTGCTGAGAGCAGGATGGATTCCTGTCATTCGGAAACCACAGATGGGCCATGTGACTCATACTAAGTCACAGTGCTGCGCTGAATACCGGTTTCGTCGAGTAGTTGACACTTACCTGTGATACATCCAGTTGGCGACCGTGAGCGAGGAACAAGGCATCCTTCCACAATCTTTGGTTACTCATGACTACGTAATTCAATCAATTATTTGTCCACTGAATAACATATGGGGATGAATCCTCCATACAAATGCAAAATATTTCCTGTATCTCAGTTTTTTTTGAGTATTCTACTGATCTGTCCAACAGTTGCTTTAATTTGTTGTGCGATGCTTGCATCACTTTTGGTTTTGAGTTGCAGAATAATACCATTAACGAATTGTTCTGAACAATCCAAAAAGTGGTCAACTCGTTCAGCTTGTGTCTGCGTCGCATTTCCTAGCCATTCGTGTGGTATAACAGTGGGTAAAGTACGAGTCGCTCGCCTTGTAAGCTGTCTAAAGCATTACTGATCCCATATCTGAAATAGATCGTTTCAGACTTTTCGAACCATTTCAGTTTATCCTTCCACCTAACGGTTTCGCATGCACCTATCTGCCGTTACGGTGTTTGCGCAGGAGCTTTCCTCCCCTTATCGCTCGAAATCGGCGAGTAATAACTTTTAAAATGAAGCTAAATGAGCCATTTGTTTGTCAAAAGAAATCATTATATAAGTTTGCATCCTTGTTTATCTCACCGCAGAGTTAGTGTTACACAATCGTGTTACTCAACTATTATGAATTATCTTTTAGGTCCATGTGTGGGACAAAATAATACCCGTTGCAGTACCGCTGGAAATGATGGCTGTCCCTCTGTCGTCAAGAAGAGGGGTGAGGAGAGGACTACCGGAAGAAGGTGATTCAGTGAATGATGTTGCTTTATGACCACTAGAATCAAATCATACTGCGACGGTTTATCTAAATTTGTCACACTTCTCGTTTTATAATCACAGCTTCGTTTCATTTTCTATTCCCAGAATGGACTGCACTTATTCCGCCCTGGTTATTTGATGACTGAAGTACATATGAGAAACTTTGCAAGTCTTCCTCGTGCAGGGTCATTATAAATAAGTGTCTTAATACTTTTATTTGTGTAATCCCGATAGATTTTATCAAAACATGAACTAACTAACCGTACCTAAAAAGACGAGGTTTTTGATGATAGTGATCTTTATAGTACAAGCCTATAGTTTATGATAACGATTATAATAGTTTTGTATATAATATGATTGATCATGCAGCTTGAACGCTCAACTGACCATTGAAAACCATGGAAGCACTGTACAGCTGTTTCATCCTTGTTGGGAATCATCAGCAGTGCACATCGACCGAGCCCCCACGGGGACTCGAACACGGGGTGAACGATTGTGAATCGAACACTTAAAACTACTTAAAAATATTACAAACCTCTAACCGATCACCACAAAGAGCCAGTGCTGGAACAGGCCCCTGCGAGTCTTGAACAAGTTCTTTGCACTTTGAAGTCGCAAAGTACACCTCGATCGCCGAGCAGTTCAATGCGTGCTGAATTGCCTATTCGGTGTTGCTCAGCGAGGCAATTTCATCAGCGTACTCTAAGTCGAAGACTCAGTTCCTTGTGAGGAGTTTAATTCCACCGTTTGAAAGTCCCAACAAGGCGTTCTGTGAGATGTCCTCTATAGCAAAGTTGAAAAGAAACGGATATAGGGTAACCTTATCGTACTCCACTGGAGACGGCAAAACGGAGTGAAATTTTGGCGTATGCCGTAACCCGACGTGTGATATGACCATGGAACTCTTTGAGGACGGACACATACTTCTCAGGTACACCGTTCCTTAACGAACATGGCCATTTTGCAGATCTGTCGACGGAGTCGGAGGCCGCGCGTGTTGTACAACCTGGGAAGACTGACAGACGCAGGCAGCTTAGACGTTATCGGGATTAGGTTCATACCGCTATGGTTGTCGCAGTCACTGCGCGAGCCCCTCTTGAGGTTGGTGACAACGGTTTCCTCCACAAGTAGCAGATTTTCTCAGAGTGCCATGGGCCATCGGAACCCGGTGCTTTGGAACGTCCCAGGGCTTGAATAACCTTGCAGATCTTTGCCTCAGAAGGTGGAGCTGTCGAAACAGACCGTGAGACAGGTGCCGGAACAGCTGTGGGAGGGAATGACGCTGGAGGTCAGCTAAGCTGTGCTTCAGAGTGTTCCGCCCAGCGTCTAAGATGTCGCTGCAGACTGTGGCTGGGCAAACAGTCATCTTCACGGTTTTTCGCACTGACACCTAGTAGCTTCCTACCGGTGACTCGGATTCGATGAAACGGCTTGTGGGAATTTCCGATGGCGGCAGCATGCTTCATCTCTGATGCTTTTTGAGACCATTAGATTTTACTATCCCTGCGCACACTTGGGTTGAGTTCGCCTCCCGTTGTGAACCGTTCTTCATTATTCTCACTACGAGCCGGGATGACCTGGCGTGCATCAGGGAGGCGCAGAGATTCAGCAGAAATTCAGGGTGTAAAGCCACAACGGGTCAGGCCACTGCGCACTATGCCAGCAGAAGACAAAGCATTCTTAATAAGCGATCAGTGCTGGTTGATGTTTTTTGGTGGCGTTGATCCTAACTTTTCAGCTAGGGCGTTTCGGAAAGTGGAGAGGTAAGACGGATCAGACAGCAAATCGCAGTCTAGCCGCTGCTGCAGCGTACGTTTACGCGCCCATCGAATCACATGGATAGTTCGGTGCAGGCTAACGCGTGGTCGAAGTCAAGGGGAGTGCTTCAGTGTGACCGACAGTTTTGTATGCAGTCCCACCATTTGTAGCTAATTGCGACGTGGTCTATCTGGGTCTACTGCTTACTCGAAGAGGGCGAACGCCACGTGGCATACCGGTGAGTAGAACATCTGGAGTTCGTACTGGTGAGGAAAAGGCGGTGATCTAAATGCAGTGCCAACAACCGTCCCCCATTTTTTGAACAAGGGCCTCCCAAATGCACCTCGTTTGAGTACGGCTGACCGATTCTAGTATTCATGTGTCCAACTAAAATGACGATGTCACTCCGTTTTTATTTACGTGGGAGTTCGTGTGACTTTTGGTAGAAGACCTCTTTGATTGCATCTGGGCTGCAATCTGTGGGGGCACAAGCTGAGACGACAAACAAATTGCTTCTATCGGGATGGTGTTTGCTTACCTGACACGAACTTCCAAGTCTCAGTGCACATAATGGACTGTGAACTGAGA
The DNA here is from genome assembly GCA_948099385.1 of Fasciola hepatica. Taxonomy (NCBI): domain Eukaryota; kingdom Metazoa; phylum Platyhelminthes; class Trematoda; order Plagiorchiida; family Fasciolidae; genus Fasciola; species Fasciola hepatica. The sequence continues at coordinate 16,263,926 of CANUEZ040000126.1, read as the reverse complement.
TCCAGACAAGTAGAAGAGCCCCAGCTCTCTCATTGAGAGCTACGCGTACGCCAACAAGACCAAGGAGAGAAAGTATTGGAATCAATAATAGAAACCATTTTAATCACAACAGATACAGGTTGACGATTTTTTTCTATGTATCGTTTGGCTTGTTTGTTCTACCGTTACTCTAAATAATATAATGGTAGTTTTTCATTTTGATTCTGAATGTCCTGTTTGTTTCTCTGTTCATCCAGCTCTCCCGTATTTCATTCACCTGGTCCACAACAGTCCTCTTGGTAAGGCCAAACTGGCTTTCGAATTCCGCGTATTTTGGCACCAGCGTACGACCGGGAAATTGCCAGACTGCACTCGATACGGAGAGTTCAAACGTTCCAATGCACACACACTGAGCTCTGGAGCTGTTCGAAAAGGCCCGATTCTCTCTGGTCCCCAATGGGACAGTCTAGCTTTGAGTCAGAACGCCGTTATTTCCAAACTTGCAGAGATCGCTGTTTTCGAGGATAGTCGGTAAGGAAGTAATCTAATTTTGTCCACTTCCATGCGAATGAATTTCGGGATTGTTTTGTTGGTGTCTTCGTTTACCTGAATTGTCAAAGGTTACTGCAGCAGAACGAATTTTTGATCGAACGACGTATCTTCCGTGTAATACTGAATCGTGAAAATACATGCGCGACTGTTCTCATCTCAATAAATAGAACCACTGCAGTGGCAGCGGCACGAATTCGCTCCCATGTGATTTCTACTCACTTTTTTCCCTGCGTGGTCGTTTAATCAGCTTCCATTCCTTAGTCCCCATGAATAATCATATGGGTTAGTTAGATCGTGCCAGAAAGGCACAGGAGTCAACCATCGCCTTTTTTCCCTCGCATTCACTTGGTCACGATGAATAGGTTAAACTTCGCTGCTAGAGTGACGTCTTATCATAAGTTAATGGCACTGATAGTAGCATTATAATTTTTGATAGTAAGATTTGGTGAACTTACTGAGTCATGATCAAAATATTTCGTGTATTATCAGATGACCAAGCCGCGTATTATCAAGTTTAATCCGGTGTGATCGCACTCAAATTCGTGCTCAAGATCATTGCCTAGCGGCGCATGCCTGTCGACTACAATCGACGAATATTCGTTTTCCCTCACCAACTCTTTGCTTGGCTTACCTCCTTTGAATAATAAGCCTATCTTTTGTCCTTGCAACAGGCTCTGCGAACATCTTTATGAAGCATTGTCGAACTGCCGAATCCCAAATTCGTTATTAATATATTAATATAAATCGGACCGGCGTGATGCCAACATGACAAATGCAGAAAGAGGTAGCATAGAAGGAACTGTTAGTAATGTGAATAAGAATTAGAATCCGCGTGAATTATGTGTGGTGATGTGGGCTGTTGTATTACTCCGTCGCCCACTCCAGAGTTGGAAGATGATGGAATCTCGTCCGACCTTTTTGTTCGAAGGTGTACTTCTTGCCTTTCCATAACCGAGAGTAACCTACAGGGTAGCAAGGATGTTCCTGCGAGCCGGTGACCCGGTTTATGCATCTTCTCTAACTTGCTGAGTGTGGCGTTCGACAAGGGCTAATGGCTATATTTAGTGGCGAGCCACATTCACCACGTCACAGCGCTGTTCTCATACATATGTGGCGTTTTGTGAGGCTGTGTTTGCCAGGCGGTGAACCCACTATATCCTCGAGCAGCGCCAATACTCGTCCGCGGCAGTTTATTCGACGAGCTAGGGTTCACCTCAATAAAGATCAACCACCATGCTGGTGGCCGTTGGGTTATCGGTGACTTGAGGGCGAGCCCGGTGGCATACAGTTCTGCTCTTCTTTGAAATTGGACCGAATCCTGACAGGTGGGATGGTGTCTCACGCGCTTCTATCAGGTCATTCGGACGGTAGTGATGCATCAAGATGTGCAACTGGTACGTGTTCTGTTCGTACTAGTTGCTACATATGTGCTGTGACGATTTAATTGTCTCCTCATTAGAGGCATATTCATTCTTCGAGAGAACTTAATCATCCACATTTTCAGATGAAAGGCGCATCGCGACCGTATGCAGTTACGGCCTCTTTATGTCTATTGTGACCAACTTATAAGCCCGAGCTTTACCAACGGACGCAAACAAATCAGCTGGTCCAACCCCAACTGGGTATTACGTTCAGTACGATTGTCATTCTCCATCGTTTATTCCCATAAATTGATTTGTACCTAGCTGAATCTTTTCTCTGCATTCTTATAGGATACCTGGACAGTTCTGATAGTCTGTTACTTCAAAAGTATTGCATGTTTGGTCTCGACGGCGTCTTAAGCTCTTTACACGTTTCGTTTTATATCAACGGCGATTCGTCAGAAGTGATCTGTCTTCATTCGTGCAATGAGAAAGAAAAGAAATGTCTATAACGATGCGTCAGCTAGCTACCTTGTCATCTAACTCAATGAAATTATGTGGTTCCCGGCTCGGTGCCTAATATGCAATCACGATTGGTGGCTAGTTTTCTACTCACCGCACTGGGATGACCTTCAGCGAGTGTTTTCGCTGTACGCTTCTGTTCATTCTACCGTTATTTGGACGATGCTGCGAGGTAGCAACCAAAGTCAGAGCACGAAAATGCGTGGTTAATGATTGAATGAACTGGGCTTAACTAATTTTTTCCCTCCCAAAATCTAAGTCTTATGTTGGACAGGTACCAGGCGAACAATAGAGTCTCTAAATTTTCTCACTTCTATCCGCTTTTGCTGAATTTATCGTTTGTTTCCATGATGAATATCCTTAACCATCAGTTATACAACGGCACAATTTTTGTGACACTTCCGTGCAGTAATCCTTCTATATTTTGTCTCCGGTGAGCTGAAAAGATTGTTTTGGCTCCTTTTATCTACAAGGTCTGACGGGCAGTCGTTTCTCATCACTAGCTTGTCAGATTCTCATTTGGCACTTCCTAACTAGGTATTCTGACGTAAACGAGACTGGTTTTCAACTATTCGCATTCATTTAGCTGTATCTACCTTCGAAAATTCGAATGCTGACGGACTCAAGAATTTTGTTTAGAATATTTTACTCACCATCGTAATTGTATTGCTATCAATCAGTGCAGCGAACACACCATTAAAGTTCTCAAGTTTGTTCGTTTTACCGTTCTCTGAAATGAAAGCGTCAGCCGGAGAATCGATCTCAACTAAACTACCCGCTACCCCATCTTGTTTCTCATGGTAACGACTAGCTGAAGGTACCGGGTAGGTCACAATGCATGTGGATAGTGAGTGTTAAAGTATTCTACTGTCCGAGTGAGATAGTCGGCAAAAGTCCAAGCGCTCATGTAATATAGCATACTCGACTCGAGCTTTAATGACGTTGTTTGCTCATTGTTACCTTATTCAGATCTGAATATGGATATGTAATTGTCGTGACCTACTTTTCCCACCCCGTATAGATGGTCTATTCATCCAGATGTTATTCGGCGGTTTTCGCAGCAGTTGAACGCGTCTTGTGGTCTTTCGGGTTGTAGTCGTCTACGCCCAGATATGGATGACGCATCAATATCATCCTTCGTTTTTCCTGCCTGGCAGTATTTATCAGATGTTGCAAATGTCACTCTCAGATCTAACAGATTGTCGGCTGCCAAACGTCGTTCCCTCGAGATTCCAGCCAAGGAAATTGAATTAGATCTGCCGGTTGTCGTAGATGCTACCGTTTCTGATACCAGGTTATCTTCAGATTTGCCACGTGTAGTGCTCCACTCTATCAATATTGCAGATTTGCCTGATCATTCTGCCGTTTCTGATCGCATCGAAAACGACAAGGTTCCTGTAGACTGTTCATCTCCTGTAACTGACAAGGAAAACTCAGAAAATGAACATCCTACTACTCGTGCCCAGGGATATTCCGTCTCTGATCCGCCACCATCCACTGCTGGTGGAACACCTTCGCGTAAAAGACTGACCCTGGACAATTTTTTCACACCTTCCTCAAAGCGTTCGCATTATCTCCCCGTGACACCAACCAAAAATGAGGGGGAATTTATTGTCATCGACTCTGATTGACGTTTTGTCGTGCAGTGCATCTTAACTGTCAATAGTTCTCGCTTTCGTTCTATGAGAACAAGTTGGTCGCACGACTTATATAGCGATGCCCGTGCTCTGATTCCATCTGTATAGCCTATTGTGACGTTTTTTTATACCGTACTTCAACAACATTATCTGCCCACACAAAAAACAAAATGTTTTCAGTGCTACACACATTCCCTCTTCCCGGTTGTTATGTACGTGCCTGGAGAATAAACAGATTTGTCACTTCAAATGGTTTGGTTGCGTTTGTACAAAAGTGGATAGGTTTGTTCACGGCAATCGTTCAGAAATTGATCATATTTTCTCGGTATCTGTCTCTGGGGTGATGTAATCACGCTCAGAAAACGAAGTTCATCACCACGATGCTAGTGTCTGCGTATCACATGTTGGTTGGTAACGGATTAACCCAGTCCCAGATTTCACTGTCAACCGATGGCTCTCTGGGTGTTTCCCAGTGGTCGCCCGAATCATTTAGTTGTGCGGTAGAGTATCATCGACTTTTTATAGAAACAAAGAAAGAATCCAGTATACTGTTTGACCATTCATTTAATTCGGAACTTGCATTTCGTTTAAACTGTGGCCGGAAAAGAACAGAATGAAATATTCTCTCCTAATAGTCTGACTTTTTATGGCACGCCTCATGTAGTTATCTTCAGTTTTCTCTGCTTATTGCTATTGCTTGATCCACGGATTTTGGATTACGGTAGCCACCCCCCCATCAAGAAGCTCTAACCAGGATCGCTCAGGTTGTTTCTCAGCGAGAACGATTGCACTCAGAAAGGCGATGACTAAGGGGTGGTGGTCAAAAAGAACATCTTTTTTGGAGCTCTGTTTGCTAAAAATATGCACCTTATGCCTTTCAACCATTCCACAAAGTAAATTTAAGGAGAAAGACATACCGATTTCATAATCCCAGGAACAACTGAATACGATTCGTGTGCGAAGCGTGTAATCTCAGAGTTCGTCAAAAACTGATACAAAATCGGCCTACTGGAAACAGGATTTCTGTTCACCTTATCGTTGTCTGGCAAACAGTCTCCACGTCTTGGCATGTCTCGGAAACCTTCCTACTTCTAGTCAAATAGTCTTTAACATTATTACTGTCTGGCCTGAATAATGCTCGGTCAGCGTTATAAGAACTCACCAAACCCAGTGGCCTAGTTATTCTAATTTATTGTCTGATTTCGTGAGTACAGTGGAAGGGGCACACCCCATAGCCTCAAAGGATCGCTGCACCATTGGCGATAAAAGGCAACCAAACCCTGAGACTTGGACTGGAAAACCACGTGAGATCTGTAACGCTCAGCAAAAAGAATACGATTCGACCATAATGAAAATTTATCCAGGAAAAGTTGCACACTACAAATGCAATTACAGTAAGGGAAGAAATGTACATTACGACTCAGTCTCCGGAAATAACACTGTCCCTAGTAATCTTCGGGGTTCACCAGGTCGATGCCTTCCACTGGAACAGAGAAAGGAGCATGAATTAGTACGCCTAATCCTACGTTATGTGACCGTTTTCTATCTTCCTAACGGATCTCCATAAATCAGATGTATTAAAGAACCAGAAGTTTTATTTATACCTAGACAAAAGTGCTCACCCAATTTGTTCGGGAAAACGAAATTTTCAAGTAAGTAATGTCTGAATATGTTTTGAGTATTTGTTGTTCGGGGGTAGAATCCCAATGAAAGTGCTTCTCGTTCGGTCGTTGTTGATTATTGCATGGGAAATGTTTCTATAGCGAAAATTTTCTTTCACAGCATGTGTTTCTTGCAATCTGAGGGTGGGACTACTGCATTGGTAATTTCAGTTGCGCAGGTGAAATTAGACAAACCTGAAGATTCTCCATCTCCGCTGGTGGCATTAGATTCTATGTATTCTCTGTAAACTTAGCTGGTAATTCCAAAGAAGATGAGTAGTATTTGAACTTTCAGTTCGGTTCATTCGACCGTTAACCTCGCACTTCTGTGCTATGGTTTTTGTTGCTCACTTCCGGCATCGATTCAAGGGCAAAAAGAATAGAAGCGTAAAACGTAAAAGAGCCGAAAGAGAAGTAAGAAGCGGAAGTCACGAAAATCAGGTGGGATTTCGTATTCAACTATGCCACTGGACTCGAAACATGCCTTACGCAATCGCCATAAGAAAAAGATGTTTCCGAACGAAAGCAGGAATATAACTGAATAAGTCTCGATGGTTAAGGGGTGCCTCTTACACTGCACTCATGCGTATGCATGTAATAAAAAGAGCTCCAAAGCGTCTAGTTTGGATGTGGGAAGCCTTCGCAACTGCTGCGCAAGATGCAGTGTTTGATAGGACCGACAACAGGTGAGGACACACTCAAGGGAACATTACGTTTAGAGATTGCCCCACAGCATACACATCTTGTTAAGTACCATACGCACGTGCTGATTGGAAGAAACCGCAGCGATGGCTGATGGCATTACATCATGGTACAAACCCGCAATCGGTGGTGCAACTAGGACGTCGATCGCCACTATAACTAGCCTGCCAACACTAAACGACTACGCTGTTTTTTTCTCAAGGGGCCATTCGGGCCTGCAACGCCTAAAGGTGAGAAGAAGCAGATCGTTGGAATGGTATAACACAAACTCACCTTGGTGTCATAATCGTTCATTATGTCGAGGTTTGGACCCCGTAGAGGAAAGGCATTGTAAGTATCACAATCGCTTCGGGGAAGTAGCCAAACTGTCCACCAGTGTATACATTTGCTGATGCTCTTCAGGGAAACTAGACTTCGGACTGTGATCCATGAAGCCGAGTACCAGGCCAACAGTCGTCTTTTGAACGTAAGAATGTCATTTAAATACTCTCGCCATTCTAGATACGAGTGCTGAAATGAGCATCTTTCCCCAACCGAAAGGCGACATCAGCATACTGCAAGCCCAAACCTTACGTGCTGCCAATGGCACGGCTATCCTAACGTCTGGTCAGCATTGGTTCACCTTAAACTTAGGTTTAAAGCAAACCTTCCGCTGGACATTTGCCTTTGCCAACTTCCCACATCCCTTTCTTGGCTTCTACTTCTCTTAAAACGTTGACATATTGGTTGATGCATAACGCCGTAAGGTAGTTGATCTTCAAACCTCTCTCACCGGTAATAGTTATGATTCTCGGGTGACTTACATCACCCCACTGTACGTTTATTCACAGACCAAGCAACCTCGCTGCAAACTCTTTTCAGCCTACCCGGTCTTGTTTTGGCTGTCCGAAACCCTCCAAGCGGCGACCACCAACTTCACTCATTGTATTGACACAGTGGTACCTCTAGGAGGCAATAGGTTACACTCCTTAGCACCGGAGAAGTTCCGTATTGCGCAGGCAGAATTCGAACACGTACTACAGCTAGACATAAAGCGTCCTTCGAAAAGCCCTTTGGTCTCCCCTCTTCACGTGGTCCTCAAATCTAACGACGGCTGGTGGCCGTATCGTGATTATGGAGAGCTTATCAAAGTTGCCGCTCCCTAAAGATACTCGGTACCCTACATACAGGACCTTTATTCGTCCTCATCTGTTTGCATCATCAGCCATTTTGATATAGTCCGTGCTTTTAATCAGATCCCGGTAGCGGAAGCCGATATTTATCAAACTGCCGTCACTACGCTTTTCGGGCTGTTTGAGTTCTTACTCATGCCCTTTGGACCGAGCAACCGTTCCCAGGTCTTTCAAAGGTTCATACACGAGTTACCCCATGGTGGACTAGATCTTCCTGAAAAAATGAACATTTTCCGGAAACGCTTTTGGTTTTTTTCTGTACGAACTGTCCTGATGTTCGATTTTGACTTCGTTGTTTTTTTGGTTGCGTACACTTTAGGAAATAAGCTATACGAGGTTTCCGTCTGCTTTGATTTGGTACAATTTCTGTTTCCGGTTCGATTTCGCTTCGGCATTGCGTTTGGTCTGCCCTTCATGTGTTGCTCGTATCGTTATTATTTCGGTGCCACAGTATTTACAATAAACTACCGCATTTGCTTATCGATTTGTCTTCCCTGTTCCTTCGGTCGAAGGGATTTCGTTGGTATGTCATTCCGAGACACGCCTGGGATTCAATAATCGTTTCTCTTGAATAAGTCGTAGATTAGGAAATGTCTAAATATATCGAAATGAAATTATGCTGGCTAGTTCTTCAGTGAATGATCACTCTGCATGCCTACGGGCACCTCAGCCAAAATGTGTGTGCAGATCATTATCATCAATAACGAATTGGATCTAGCCGATGTCACATTCAATTTCAGACTCAGGTATTTGACCCTTGGAATATTCAGTGCCCGATATTCTGGACTACACAGAACCTCAATGTTTTGGCAAGCTGCTTCAGGTTGCTGGCCTGAAGGACTTCTACTGCCGGTTGATTTCTCACTGTGCGGAATTTAGTCTACTTCTCACTGGACGTTTGCGGAGAGGCAAGCATAAGTTTATACTTCTCGACACGTCACAAGCCGTACATGCCTCCATCAAGGTCGCTGTCCCAAACACATCACTCCTTACGCACCCCAGTACTTTGGCCTCAATGCCTGCAGTGACTGATGCCACGGACACATTGGTTGGATCACTGCTGCAACAATTTATAGATTTACCTTGACAACCACTAGCATTATTTTCCAAACGTTTACACCCCTCAGAATTTAGATACAGTAAGCTTGGTGGGGAGTTACTGGCCTTCGAACTTGAATATGATGTGCACGGTTGTGAGCACGGTTAAAAAAAATGTCGTGGTATCTTCGGTAGATTTTTGAATGCGAACTCATTTCAGTTGCGCTAGCTAGTCGAAATGCCCCAACACGCGCCTGAAAAAGTAAACTCTCTCCCGTTGTCCAGTAGCCTGTCTTCCTGCATAAAATACGGAAGGAAAGCATTTACACAGAAGTATTGATCCATCAGCAAAACGATGGGTGGGCTCAAACTTGCCAGGCACTGTCACGTGATTTGGAAGTACATCATGTGCACGAGACAAGAGTACTGCGATAATCAATATCCATGGTTGGATTGAGATTTGTCATACACCCATGGCACATTTGTTTGTATGCAGCAATGCATGGATGCTGATTGGAATCTATATTGAACAAATGAATACTGATTGGTCCGAATGGGTTTTCACGAACTGCATATGAATGGGACAGATTCACCACAACAACCCAAGGCCCATGGTATCTTATAGAAGACGTTTGAGAGCGGCTGGCGAACGTGTCTCCTATCGGGTCTAGCAGCGAATACCAACGATATCCCCTCTATCGGACGAATAGAGAAGACGTAAGTCGGTTTACAGATGCGAGGTGTATTCTATATATCGTGGCACCGAAACAGTACCGATACGAGAGATACACCGAACGGAAAACGGAACGAAACGCGACGGCTGTGCTGAGAGCGAACCGCGAGCGAACGAACGAAAGTGAAAGTGATTTGAAACGAGGTCGACGGAAACCTCAGAAAAGTCAGTCCAGTAAAACGTAGGCAACCGGAGAACACTGAGGTCAATGTCAAACGTCAGAAAAGATCGTGGAGAAAATAGATCCAAAATGGTGTCCAGAAAATAGTCATTTTCTCAAAACGATCGAGGTCACTACAGCAGCCCCCCGCTAGAAAGCACGGAAAGCTTTCGAAAAATGTCAAGGAGGAGATGGCATACAAACGGTACTCGTGTGCGCGAATGTGTGCAAAATACGTGAATGTAGCTGTGCTGTAGGATGCTGACGGGCAGAATCAGTGGTATGCAGTAACCGTAGGATGATGGTCGAGCGTAAACCAGATTCGTTGCCAATGACGTCGGTTGCGTAAATCATCATCAAGGTGTGCCCCACCAATAACGTACAGTGTCGGGTAACCGTTAACCAATATGATATCCGGAAGCCAAATCGATAGGTTCGTAAATGGCCAGGAACGAGAACGACAAGGCCGATCCAGAATGCAAACGTTGGTGCCAAAATTCTCCAGATTTCGTGGGACCAGCGAAGCGTACCATATGGCGAGGTTCCATGAAACGAAAAGAAACGAAAAACTGGTGTAGCAACCGCAATGGACTTGACTAGAATACAGTAATAACTAATGAAGTATGTTAAATCGTGTCGAAACGATAAACACGAAAGTTATTACTGCGAAGTGCAATGGTTAAGATCGTGTTTGACCTAGTCGCGAAAACGTGCTGGGCAAACGATCTTCCGACCGGAACGTGAGACGGGAGCCTCATTCACGGACGGGTGCGTAGGCATGTTCTGCTGACTTGAACGTGAGACAGTATTTTCATTCGAGGACGTAGCAGGGCCAACTGGCTGCTGACTTGAACGTGAGACGATAGCCTCATTCGAAGTCGTAGCAGTGCCAACTGGGTGCTGTCCTGAACGTGAGACGATAGCCTCATTCGAAGTCGTAGCAGGCAACGCTAACTGCAGACATTGACGTGACACGGAAGTGTCGTCAACAGGCAGTGCAGGGTTAACATCGAATCTCATGTCAGCGGGCGACACGCTATCATCAACGTACGCGGCTTTGAGACGATCGATGCTAACGGTATCGACGCGACCGTGTCGATCAACCTTATAGGTCTTATCGTGACGAGAAATCACGCGAAATGGACCTTCGTAAGGCTGTTGTAATGGTTTCCGTACCGAATCAACACGAATGAATACATGCGAACAAGTTTCGAGTTCAGTCGGAACAAAAACCTGTCGTCGCTGTATTCGAGTCTGCGCCGGAGCGAGATTTTGCATGTACGTAGACAAACGGTGAACGTAAGTCTGTACGGCAAGTGAATCTGTACTCCGTGGCGTAAAGAATTCCCCAGGCAGTCGTAATGTCGTGCCGTAGACAAGCTCTGCGGCGGAACATTGGATATCTGCCTTTATGCAAGTCCTGATACCAAGCAGAACTAGCGGTAACGTTTCGTACCAGTCGGGGTTCTCGTGTGCTCTAAGAGCCGCGTTGAGTTGGCGATGAAAACGTTCGACTAAACCATTCGATGCCGGATGGTACGCGGTCGTGCGAATGCGTTCCGTACCCAGCATGTGAGTTAATGAAGAGAATAGATCGGACTCAAATTTTTGCCCTCGATCGGTAGTGATTGTGGAAGGACAACCATATGAAGCTATCCATCGTTCTATCAGATGTCGAGCCACTGATTCGGCCGTGACGACAGAGATGGGAATAGCCTCGGGCCACCTCGTAAATCTATCGATGCACGTTAGTAAATAGGTATACCCGTGTGATGGGGTCAATGGACCCACAATGTCTATGTGGATATGATCGAAGCGAGCATCAGGCGTAGCAAAAGTACCGATAGGCGAAGCTACGTGCCTATGCACTTTAGATCGTTGACATTGTAGACACTGTTTTGCCCACATACGAACATCTTTATTCATGGACGGCCAGACGTATCGTGCAGCTACTAATCGGAGACTGGCTGCGATGCCTGGATGTGATAGTCCATGTAGGGTATCGAACACGAGACGTCGATATGCAGAGGTTAAGACTGGTCGAGGTATACCAGTAGACATGTCGCAGAGTATAGTCCCAGCACTAGTGGCCAGAGGGACGGACTGACACTGTAGCGACGATGACTGAGCTGCTTCCATACATGAAGAATCCTGTGCCTGTGCTGCAGCCATGGCAGGGATGTCTAAAACCGGAGATTTAATGGCATTAAGCGGAATACGCGACAAAGCATCTGCAACGCAGTTCGACTCACCTTTAACGTGTCGAAGGTCAGTCGTGAACTGAGAAATATAGTCTAAATGTCTGACTTCTCGTGGAGAGTAACGATCAGACTTAGTATGCAATGCATATGTCAGAGGCTTATGGTCTGTAAAGAGGATGAAATATCGACCCTCGACTGCATGGCGGAAGTGATTAACGGCATTATATGCAGCCAGAAGTTCGCGACCAAAAGCACTATATTTGGTTTCCGTGGGATTGAGGCGTCGAGAGAAGAACTCTAATGGCTGCCATATCCCAGAAACAGACTGTTGCAGGACCGCTCCGATGGCAAAGTCGGATGCATCCACCGCTATGCTTAGCGTGGCGGACGGAACTGGGTGCATGAGGAGCGTGGTCTGAGCTAATGTCGCTTTAATCTCCGAAAACGTTACTCGTGCGGCATCCGTAAGCGACAACTTACGTGGATTGCCACGAAGTAGGTCAGTTAATGGAAGCAAATGTTCAGCGGCATGGGGTATGAAACGACGATAAAAGTTAACTAACCCCAAAAATGCCTCGAGCTCCTTGTTTGAGGACGGTACGGCGTAATCTAAAATAGCGCGCACTTTATCCTCGCAAGGCTTAATACCCTCTCGAGTGATCTTGTGGCCGAGGAACACGAGTTCCGGTTTGCCAAGTTCACATTTATCAGGATTGACTACTATTCGATGTTCGGACAAACGTTGAAATAGTAGCGTCAAATGTTGGAAATGTTCATCTACGCTCGACGATGCGACTAGCAAGTCATCGATATAGACGTGAACAAATTCCAAGTCTCGTGTAATGCTATCGACAAACCTCTGGAATGTCTGAGCAGCATTTCGCAAACCAAAAGGCATACGTAGGAACTCAAACAAACCAAAAGGAGTCGTGACAGCGGTTTTCTCGACATCTTCAGCGGCGACTGGGATCTGGTGATAGGCTCGCACCAAATCGATCTTGGAAAATACAGTCGTGCCGTGAAGTGATGCCGTGATGTCGTGTATGTGGGGTATCGGATAACTATCGTAACGGGTAACCGAATTTAGTGCGCGATAGTCGCCACATGGTCGCCAGCTAACGCCATCTTTCTTAAGAACCATGTGCAGAGGTGAGGCCCATGGACTGTGAGAAGGACGAGCAATACCCTTAGAAAGTAAAGTGTCAAACTCACGTTTGGCGAAAACCAATTTGTCCGATGCCAGTCGGCGAGGTCGTGCCGTGACTGGTGGTCCGTTAGTGACAATGTGATGTGCCACACGATCGGTCACTGCGTCTATCTCTTCAAATGGTTTAGTCAATATGGGGAATTTAATAAACAAAGACTGAAAATCGTGCGGAATGTTTGAAAACAATCCTGTGATTCGGTGTGCATCTGTTCGAGCTGCAATACCCGTAAATTTAATGTCCGACGAAGGATCGATAAGCTGCAGCCTACGTGAATCAACAAGTAATTCATAGTGCTGCAGAAAATCGATTCCCAGTATGCCTGTGGGAACATCCGCAAGAATGAACGTCCACAGATACCGTCGTCGTGGTCCCAGGTTGACCGCAAGCTGTCTCGTGCCGTAGGTAGGAATGGAGGAACCATTCGCCGCTGACAGCCGAAGCAAAGAAGCTCGTGGTTTGTATTTACCAACCGGCAAGACAGAAACTTGGGCCCCAGTATCGACCAGGAACCTAGCGTTAGTGCACGAATCATGCACGTAAAATAAACGGCCAACCTGAGACTGATTGCCGGCGAGTACGGCCGCTTCTACTCGCCGGCAGTGGCGTTTCCAGCCGCGTATGAACACGGCTGTCTGCACCTACGGGCGGCTGGTCCGGAAACGCGATGGAACCAACAAAAGCCGCTGGTAGGATGATCAGGTTTGGATGAGGCAGGTGAGGCGGATTCACGGCGGACGTGGGCAGTGGAGGGCGCCCGTTCGTGCGCGATGTCGTGACAATGAGGGGATTAGCCCCACTGCCGACACGTGCGACAATTTTGTCAGGCACGGCGGCTGCTCGTTCCAAGGACGAGTCCTCGAGGAGAGCAGTAACGGTGGTCTGCACATGGAAGGGTAGAGAGTCCAACCACAGTTCCTTAACGATCTCCGAATCCTTATCGGCGGGCCCTGCCAAAGACCGGAGATGAGCTAGGTGGCGGCTGGGTTTAGTATCCCCTATGGGGTGCCGAGCTAGTAGCTGACGTAACCGTTCCTCCCGAGAAGGAAGGAAATGTTGCAGTATAGCCTCCTTAAGCCGATCGTACGGCTGCACTTGAGGAGGATTTAATACCAAATCCCTCACCGAGGCGATAACATCACCTGGAATTGCCTCTAAGGCATAGGAAAATCGTTGGCGTTGGCCAACAATCCTACGTGCCTCGAACTGCAGCTCTAAGGCTGCAAACCAAAACTCTGGATCATGAGGGATAAACGCCACTGGTTTAAAGGCAACCGCAGACAGAGTGAGATCTGTGTCGAGCTGCGCCTTATCCTCTGACATGGCTACGTTGCGATAATATATCGTAAAAATATATATCGTGCAACGAAAGGAGGACGTGAAACAGCGATAAATCACAGACTCACCTGGCGGGCGAATAATCCAGGAGGTTCTGGAAGCTTTTGGGCTCACCAATATAGAAGACGTTCGGGAGCGGCTGTCGAACGTGTCTCCTATCGGGTCTAGCAGCGAATACCAACGATATCCCCTCTATCGGACGAATAGAGAAGACGTAAGTCGGCTTACAGATGCGAGGTGTATTCTATATATCGTGGCACCGAAACAGTACCGATACGAGAGATACACCGAACGGAAAACGGAACGAAACGCGACGGCTGTGCTGAGAGCGAACCGCGAGCGAACGAACGAAAGTGAAAGTGATTTGAAACGAGGTCGACGGAAACCTCGGAAAAGTCAGTCCAGTAAAACGTAGGCAACCGGAGAACACTGAGGTCAATGTCAAACGTCAGAAAAGATCGTGGAGAAAATAGATCCAAAATGGTGTCCAGAAAATAGTCATTTTCTCAAAACGATCGAGGTCACTACAACCTCGTGAGCATCACCTCTCTGTTATATTTATGGAACAGCCTTTCCTCTTTCGGGTATCAAGGTCACACGCGAACTCTCCATCACCCGTATGTATGGTCCAACATAGACGGCGACATTTTTCAGTCCGTATGTATGTATTCTGCTTACTAAACCGTCGAAATTCTACGTCAAACCGGCAGCCCTGTGGAATCCTTCGAAACTCTAGAAGCTCGATTTACTCACGTGCACGCCAATATCGTTGGACCCTTGCCGCTGTCACGAGCGATGATCTATTTTCTCACATGTATTGGTCATTTCACCTGTTGGCCCGGGACGGTATACATTCCAGATATCTCTAATGAATTTGTAGCTGTGCTTTCACGAAACACTGGATTTCCTCGTTTGACTGTCCTACTACCGCTATTACTGACCGTAGACCCTAGTTTGAATCCGCAACTTGTGTCTCACCTCCTCTGCATGGCCGCTATTCATTGTGTCTGTTCACAAGCCTATGTTCCTTAGGCCAAGGGATTGGTCGAACGATTTAACCGACAGTTCAAAGTTCTGCTTGGTGCCCACAACAATCCACATTGGATGGAACTCTCGTCACTGGTTCTGCTAGGCATACGTAATATGCTTCAAGGTGACACTCCGTCCACCATGGTGTCAATACTATTCTGGTACCGCTATTTACCTTTTCGGTGAATTTGTCTGTCTTAACCTCAGCAAACCAGTATCCAATTTCGCGGATTACACTCAACGCTTCACCGTCTACATGTGCCAAGTGATCGGTGATCCTGTTTACTCTTCCGCCTATCCAAAGTTCGTTCCTCACCAAATTATATAGTGTGTGCCAAATCGCAGCCGATCAGTCCCACCCAATTTCGGTCAGCACTAAGTCGTTCCTCGTTCGGAGGACAATTTCGTCATGAACACCAATGATTGTCAAGAGACCACCAGCATCGATCCGATCAAGCCGGCCTTCACTGACAAGGAGCATCAGGTCCCAGTGACTTTCACCGAGGACCAAACCACGAGAGTCGATCACACACCTCCAACAGCATCAAGCTCGAAAGCACATGAATCAAAGGTCAGTTGCTGGTAAGCTCCACTAGATTTGGTTGACATTCTCGTTTTCATTCACATTTCATTGAGTTTATTGTTCTTAAGTATATATCCCGCATTTTTTTCATCCAAACGCTTTCCAGTTATCTCTAACCTTCTTTAGGCTTTGATTTCTTCTATAAGGATTTCGCGTTACTCTTCCCATGGACAATTGTCATTTTTCTAACATGAAACTTTCTTCAAGCTCCAGTTTTTGTGTGCCCTTTGCACGTTGTTCGGCACGTACCAGTCCCGTCTTTAGACACCAAGGCAAGGAGTGAGTGGAGGGAAAACCCCAGCAGTCGAATCGCGATTAACCACGTGGCAGCCCCAAGCCCATAAACAGCCCTTAAATCACACGACAGGTGCTGTGCTCAAACATTTCTAGCTGGAACTAGTCAGCTGCTGTGAAACTCAACTTAAGAAGCTCTCGTAGATCCAAATCTTCCTACTCGGTTTTCCATGTCCAGAAATGCAGATGTAGCGGTTTTCCACCGACGTCAAAATAATAAAGTTTTCTTTTAAACCCGGAACTTGAGTTGCTCCTTCTTCTGAATCAGTATTTGAAGTTCGGACTACTATCAGAACGATGGTCACTTGTAAAGGACGTTAACTGAAAATCCTTCCAAATTTTCGCTTGCTCTGCGAATTTGACCCGTTTTAGCATTATATGATGTGCACTTTTGCACACAACTTGTAGACACATGTTCGTTTGTTCATGTGAGACCTGCAAATTTTGAATCTGATTCTTGAATCGTTGGTCCCGTCATGACACTCGTATTTGAACCCGTTCCTTGTCGCACCTTTTTCCCCATTTGTAATCCGTTGTGGCCGCACAGTTGAGGTTTGTACGACTGTATACTTATAATTCATTATTGAAGTACCGCAAAGTTATTGGATCAATCTTGTTCAGATTTGGGATCCACTTATTCATCTACACGCTACTTTAGTTGCGAATGACGAGTTACACCGTTCCCCAGGAGTCCGTTCACATCCGGCTTCAGATTTTCAACTGACTTTCACTAATTTTATAACGCGGCTAGAATTACCTGTGTATGGTCACATGTAGTAGCTTACAGTCAGATACAAGAAATTCCTCTGCAACCAGAGTAGGTAGTTTCGCCGTAGAATGTCTATCCTACTGGAGGTAACTTTCAACAGTCACGCCTTACAGTGCATGTCGCTCGTAAATCCACCGCCATTCAATTGTCGTTGGTAGTTTAGGAATTCAGACTATCTTAGGTCTCATTTATCGGCTGGTCGATTGAAGTATGTCAGTTCAAGTTCTGCTCGTGCCGCGTGGTTTTGGCTCACAGATAGCTTTCTTCTAACTGTTTCTGGAACCTTTGGCGTACCTTGGCTAACTGGCTTCGGTCATTGTCGGGATCGGCCTACCGCTTCCTGTCAGTCACACGGGTCCAACTCTAAATCTCAAGGCCTGCCGCCACTTTGTACAATCACGGGGTAGCCAAAGTACCGGTAGAAATCGCTTTACCAAAAAGCTTTACCGAAACGATCGGAGAACTTCTCAAATATGAGGTCACACGAACAAAGACCAAAGTTACACTATGCACGCAAATGATCATGCACACAATAATTGTAGTTACCATGTATTCCTCCGGAAAAAACTAAAGTGATTTTTACCGAAATCTGTCTGAAAACTCCACAAAGTCCTTTGAATGAAATTATTTCAATCATGAGATCAAACTCTATAGAGATTTAACCCGTAGTTGGATCGGTGGCTGCTTTGGTGAACTAATAGTATACCTCATGTCAGAGACCATATAAAACTTGACAGGATAAACGCCATTAAATGATCAGTCTGTTACTTGGAAGGAAGGTATCAGAAGTCGAACCAGTGCTCTTGGCCATTTAGAGCTCATCGGGTTTCCGCGGTAGTTTACACCAACACGAGATCCGTCCAACCAGTGTTCATAGGCAGGAGGATATGACTAAGTGACATGAAAAGTGACACTTAAATTTCCGCAAGCTAACAGCCCAAAAATGATACTAATATTTACAGTTTCCCTCCTGATTCGCAATCCTGAGGATTGTTTTGATATTGGAGTTAGATTACTTCGGAGAAGTAGGAATCAGTGGATTACCGCAATCGAGGAACTGTTACCGGTTGTTACAATGGAATAAGAATCACTGGATACTCTCAAATTTATAAGACCAGTGTGAATATACACGACTCAATCACGAGCAGGTTAGTGATAAATACCATGCCAATAGATGTGATACTGTCGAGTGAATATTGCTTATGTTATCATAATTTTACTCGCATTTTCCACGCAAAGCTCTTTAAAACTGAGGAACGTGACCATTTTATCAGTATTAGGCACATCACTAGCGGTGCGGTAGGAGTACGTCGGTATCTCTGTGCGATCACTGTACGTTAAAATGAACCTTTCCTGAAGTTTTAATTAGTAAACCTCGGTATCGGTCATTACCATCTCAAGCGGACTACCCGGGCATTTTTTCTCCGGGAGTCAAAACCTAACTACTGCCGTCTTTTTCAGTAGCATATATAGAAATTCGACCTTTCCGCGGTGGACCCATCTCCAGTGGACGCAATGTACATAACTGCCAGATCACGTTTTTCTCGAGCCCTCAGCGGCTTCCGGGTGCGCCGTTTGATAGGTTGTATCTACCATGATGGGTGGTGGAAGTATTTTGGGCTTGTCGTGGATCGGAGTCAGCCTATCTAGACTGTCGTCATGATCCGCTACCTTGAAAGGGTCAACGGTATGGATCCATGTTTGCCGTTTCGACCATTGAGGTCAACTCGATCGGGTCGATCAAGCACCTTAAGTGAACCTTCGTAATCAAGCTGTAGAGATGTTCTAACGCTACCCACGCGTATATAGATGTGGGCTAAAGTGGACCGTTCTGGTGGGATGTAGGCCGATCGAGATTGCGTCCGCTTGGAATGAACTTGCAACCGGCGCATCCTAGTAGACAATTGCATATCATCGGGAAAGATGAAGGGAGTGTCATGAACCACTAGCTTTAGTGCATCATACATGTACGCAAGAAAAGGTTCTGTGTAGAACGTCAATAATGACTGGTCTTGGGCTATAAGTGAGACCTTTAATGATAACCCCTTAAGAACATAGAGATAAGGATTCAGCCAAATGAGAAGTGGGTTAGTGATAGCAAGAGCACGAATTTTTCGTATGATATGGGGGTGGGAAATGTTGCGTCCTGCAACTCGGTAATCACAAAAGAGGCACGCTTGTACGAATGAACTTGTGTTTGGTAGCATCGTACAGCAAACGCAAGTGTAGGCAAGCACGTGAAAATGTGAACACGTATGCAAGCGCGTGAGTCAAGGCTGTGTGCAGTCGAAAAGTGAAAGGCAATTGTGCAATCGGATTAGGTTGCGCAAGGTCGTGCATCACGTGCTACCATCTGATTGGATGAAACACGACAAACTTCAATTGTGTACGTGTGTACACGATTGCAGGTGTGCGTCCATGATTTCACGGGGCATAGATCATGCGTGCGCGTGTGAGTCCATAACTGCACGAGCCAAACATAACAGGCAACCCGACTGATGGCCTTTGAAATAATAGGGTAGACAAGGATACATACAGTCGCTCAATCAACAACCCTAGCGATAAAGCTCAACGTCTTGAACTGGCGTGCAGAACATGAGTGAGGCTTTATAAATTCGTGCTGCTTAATCTTCAAGTGATTGGAATCAGGAAGATAATTAACCCTGTAGCCTTTTACTACCGCTGATTATATTCAGGATATGATTGGAGTTTGAATAGTGGGACGATATTTGGCAAGTTCATGACATGGTTCTCCTTGGAACATGGAATAATGACTGAATGCTTCCCGTTAGGTGGTGCTAAACTGTAATAATGTGACAGTTGGAAATTCCAACCCACGTTTGACGATGGCGGCTGTGGAAATTCCATCTGGTCCTAGATGGATAGATGCTTTTTGGGCTTCATTTCAAAAACTACGATTGAAAAAGAGTAACTGGTGATAAGAGGAGAATGTGGGGGAGCTGTGTCTACAGAGGAGGTCATAACAGAGCCAGCGTGTTGACAGAGGGCTTCAGTGGTATCAGAATGGAAAGTGACAGACATCCTATTGGGTATCAAAATACGGTAGGTAGCAGATTAAAATTCAGAATTCCTAGCTTCATGTAGAAGTGAGCGTCTTATTGCTTTGATGGGCTGATGGTGGAAAGATGAGTTAATCTTATGAAGGGTGCAGATCCGTGGGTCTGGAAATAGAGCCATGGCACCTTGAGATATTCAAGCTGGAGGGAGGAACTTTTCGATTTTCTACAAGTTAAGCCCCGAACATTAGAATTATGCATAAAGAGAGTTGAAAACGCAAAAAAATTCATCGAAAGTTTTCTGGCGTCACCGTGTTGGATAAGGGTGGACAGGAGATTCCTGTTTGAATGAGAAGTAATAATGCTAGTCAGGTGATCGTGTTCGAGAACGGAATGAAGAATAAACCGATTGTTATTTTGTGGTCGCGGCCCGGAAAATCATGTGAAACGGAAATATAAGAAACGCTGTGAGCAAAAATAAGACCCAGGATGTTTGTGTTTAAAGTGTTTTGCTGTATTCCACCCAACCCGAACGGGGGTGCGGTAAACAAACCAAATTAGGTAATATCGAAAGTCAGTTCTTCAGAAAAAGCAGTCGGCATCTACATAACCGCAGATTGAGAGTCAGTGGATAGTTACGGCAAAATCCGAGTTCCCGTCCACTGCTCTTCACCGTAACTTAGATCACAGTCGCCTAGGTGGATGAGGTCACACGCGTATTGACACTATCTGGACCTATCTTGGTAAGCGCCCTCAGTGCACACCGTGGATGGCCGGAAAGCCCGGATCATCGTCAACCCCCGACTTTGAGGGTTCAACTTACATATCGCTTTAGTTACTTAAGAACTGCATGATCAACTTCTGGAGAATAAACTGATCTAATGTAGCCCGGGATATGGTCTGCAGTGTTACTGTTTGATCCATGCGTGCCTACGAACAGCAGGCGTGCTTTTACCCGCTGATTTAACACGATGACCAAAACCATCACGAATACAAACGTAATGAAACCTGATGCTCCTGAATGTTATGTTTGTTGTGTTGGACTTCCTCTGAGATAAGAACTTGTGCCCCGGTCAGACCTACTGTCGTCACTTAAGGACCTCATCTGGTGCCATTATACGTCATACCATAAAGAAAATATAAAGTTGTTAGTAACTGTGCTCAGGAATTTACCAAGACATTCAGTTGTATGGCGAGGAAAGTTGCTCCGTAAATTAGGTGCAGATAGTAGCTCGCCATCTACCAAAGGTCATTTAGCTCACCTTTTCAAAAATCACTGATGAATAACACGTGGTCGTGGTCACAGTTTTCTAACTACTTTCGACGGCAGATGTTCTTCAAGGTGTCATGTTATCACTCTGTTTCTACCCCACGTCAGCATACATAAACTAATATTTGAAAATATTCTATTTTTATACTCCAATGAATAATTCATGGACTGATTTGCTTTCTTTAATAATTTGGTTTTAATGCACAACCTAGTATTGACATGGTTGAATCGTTTACTCACTGTATTAACCTTTCACATCGTTCATCGCAAGGCAGTTTCATTCATGCTTAAAAGGAACGTGATTAATAATTGACGCCCGAATTATTATGGGACTTGTAGTCCACTCCTCCAGTCTAAAAATGAACTTCTGATGAGATGAGTCTAATATTCAAAGTAGGACACCAAAATAGTTTTCACAGAGCAGCAGAGGTGAAAGATTGCCTTCCGGGTGTTCATGAAGAGAATAACAACGAAAGAATGACCAATAAATGGAAGAAGACTTCGAAACAATAGGTTCATATTCTTGGTTCTACGTTCTGTTAGTAGGTAGATTATGAATATATATTCAGTCTCACTATCGAAAGATAATTGTTGTATTGTGAATCAGAACACGGAGCTGTCGTAGCGTACGTAAACAAGTATGTATGTAATCAGTACCAGAAACATACTAAGCGAACGTGGTGAACAAATTAATCGATCACTTTACAGTGACCTTGGGAGTGAACGTGCACAACCAATCATTGCATCGTATGTAAGCAGATAGGAAGATGGCCAGACAGATGACGTGGAGCATTTTAATAAACGCAGGAATGCACAGTATGAGCTCACAACATCACTGCCCCTCCATGATGAATGTTTTATACGTTTACGTAACGCTGAACTGGTTTCGAAGTTCGTTAAGAACGACTTTTGGTCTGTTGATTCACATTCCGTTGTTCAGAGAGGATGGGTCTAGAAAATGATCCAGTCTACTTCCCAGTTCAAAGCTGACGAGCATCCAATTCTTTGCCATTGGCTAATCCACATGTGCCTGATCCAAGAACACACTTGATCAATATTGGCGGTGAGAAACTTACGTCTCCATTTCGTTCTGTCTGATTCCTTAAAAGAAGTTATGTTCCAGGACTCACATCTTCCGTTGTTCTCGCTTGAGTACCATGATAATTCTGTCTTTGGGGTAATCGGGATCCCGTTTTTTCGATCGTGATCTGATATGCCACATTAAGCTTCCCCTGGGGTCTTATCTGTCTCCCTGTGATAACTATGGCGATATGTAAACAGGGCTTGAAGCATGGTATCCTCTCAAGAATCTTCTTGCAACCGTGATGTTTTAATATCCTGTTCCAGTGAACGGCTGAGGTGTTCTACCTTACAATTGCATGGAAGATTATATGCGACGGTTCGTAAAAGTTGAATCCCTTACCGGCTTGGAATTTTTTCGAATTCGAAGTTGATGAACAGTGGTTTACTGTCCGTACTGATCTCGTCTGGTATACCGAAATGAGCAATGAGGTGATTCATCTACTGAGTTATCATAGAAGAAGTTATATCTCCACGTAAAAGTGCTTCGAGCCACGTGCAACAAGCATATTGTGTTTGTGAATTGGGATGTTGAAAATGCCCTCATGATATCAATAGCCAACTTTGCCCAAGACCGCATAGTGTAACCTAGTGGTTGTATTGATGCCGGTACGGAATGTTGGCAAGGTCCACAATTAATAAAAGACCTCAACGGAAAAAGACATACCCCGGCACCAAAACCATTCGCTTTAACCAGCCCCTCTCCCTCCCTCCCCACGAGTCTTTGTAATTCCGGGATGTCCCTTGCGTGCACATAATTCTGTGTTTTAGAGATGACTGGATGAATCATGACTCACGTATGATACATTCATCTATCACTGAAAACTCCATTCATAGATTGTAACAATATCTTTGCTCATCGGGAATAACACCTTTTTTGGTGGTAGTGATGGGGGGGGGCTTATCCGCCCTGACTGCAATGTTTGACCTGCTGTGGTTCACGGTCAACTACTGTTCTTTGACGCAGTCTCTGTCTCACTATAGCTTGAATTCTGAGGTCATATGACGTATTTATTTTTTTATTTTCAGTGGCATCATTCTCATTTTCTTAATAATCTAACGGCAAACAGGACAAAGCATCCGCAACCTAGTTTTCAGACCCACATCTGAATCGCATCGTGAACTCATAGGAGATAGTCTGGCATACCAGCAACTAATGCGACGTGGCATTTGACCTCTACTTTCCCAACTCAGAATCGTAGTTGAAGCTTGATGATCAGTTTGTAGAGCTAAACGTCTGTCGAACAGATAAAGATCCAATTTTGCACAACCCCAAGCACAGGCTGGGGTTTCTTTTTCACAGGCTGAATACTTACGTTTGATACACGAAACCGTTCCTGATGCTTGCGCTATAACTTTTTCTCGTTCACACTGAATTTATGACAGGACATCTCCCAGTCGAACATTCGATGCATCCGTTGAAATAAATATTGCACGTGTTTCGTCAAAAACGCTGAAAATGGAAATAGATGCAATCGTTAGCTTCACACAAAGGCGTCACTCTGAATGTCTGTCCGCCGAAATGGAATGCCAATCCTCGTCCACCCTCGAACTGGTTCTAATGCGGTAGAGAAATTTGTTAGATGAGTTTAATAACAAGAGCAAAGACTGAGAAAACTTTTGAGTTGATTTGGTGCAGCAGGTTTCAGTACATTTATAACGGCTTTCGAATTTTCAATTTCGGTACGCACCCCATCCTCGGATAAGATATGTCCAAGAAAAGACATCTCATTTGTGCAGAACACACATTTGTTTATATTCAGATACAAATTTAGGCGATAAAGACAGTCCAAAGCAACCGGGGGATTAGCGTCGTTCTCCTGTTTGGAATTTCCGAGAGCACATACCATCCATGTAAACAATACGCCGATGGTGTGAAGATAAGGAAAGAGTCACAAGTCTTTGCTCTGCTAATGGAACAGAACTCAGGCCCATTGTTAAGACCTTGTACTGAAATAATCCTTCCGGTGAAACTAAAGCAATGAACGGTTTGGATTCTGGCGTAAGTGGCTAGTGATAAAAAGCACTTTTATTATCCAATTTGGAGAAACATTCAACACCAGAAAGTCTGACCAGTGGATTTGTCAGGATTTGGCAGTAAGAATGTTCCTACAATTGTTTGATCATTCAATGCCAGAAAGCCTGTACAAAGTCAAATGCTACCATCTTTTTTTAAAAAAATGCAACCTGAGAACTCACCCAGAGTAAGCATGATATTGGTTCGATGATGTAACGTTTAAGCGTTTTTTGTATGGCAGTTGAAACAGCTTCCCGCTCAGCCAATGGTTTTGGTCGAGACTGAGGGATAAACAGTGGCTTCGTATTTGATTTTGAGCGAACCTGGTGAACGGTGTTGGAAACACGTCCAATTGATTCGGCAAGTAGTGCGGGATATTTTTAACTTAGTTAAGACGCAGATGGAGGATCTAGAAATTCGGTCAACCGAAGGCACAAGAATCAGAGAAACCATAACACTGTGACAAATTAACGGCTTCTTTTCATTGTTACAAATGTACACTGGCGTCCTCCTTCATCTAGTATCCAAGTCTCATCGAATTCGCTTTTGCCAGCTGATGCTCTTCTTCGCCCCCGGCGTCCTTTTGCACTGGCCATATTTAGTGCGCAAACGCTGATAAATATAGGAAAACAGGGGTGCTCAGCTCGTACCTTCGAGACTCTTGCCATCGACGTGTGTTGTATCTAAAGGACTCGCATGAAAGACTCCATCTAGCTCCTTTGATGGATGCCCCTATCTAATCCTTTTGCAAAGTTTCACTTACGTTTGTGTGAAGACACTGCGGCCACGGCTGTTGGTTTTGCTGGCGTACGCGTAGCTCTCAGTGAGAGAGCTGGGGCTCTTCTACTTGTCTGGATCTCAGTTCACAGTCCATCATGTGCACTGAGACTTGGAAGTTCGTGTCAGGTAAGCAAACACCATCCCGATAGAAGCAATTTGTTTGTCGTCTCAGCTTGTGCCCCCACAGATTGCAGCCCAGATGCAATCAAAGAGGTCTTCTACCAAAAGTCACACGAACTCCCACGTAAATAAAAACGGAGTGACATCGTCATTTTAGTTGGGCACATGAATACTAGAATCGGTCAGCCGTACTCAAACGAGGTGCAATTAGGAGGCCCTTTAGGCCTCGGTTTCTCTCGTTCAAAAAATGGGGGACGGTTGTTGGCACTGCATTTAGATCACCGCCTTTTCCTCACCAGTACGAACTCCAGATGTTCTACTCACCGGTATGCCACGTGGCGTTCGCCCTCTTCGAGTAAGCAGTAGACCCAGATAGACCACGTCGCAATTAGCTACAAATGGTGGGACTGCATACAAAACTGTCGGTCACACTGAAGCACTCCCCTTGACTTCGACCACGCGTTAGCCTGCACCGAACTATCCATGTGATTCGATGGGCGCGTAAACGTACGCTGCAGCAGCGGTTAGACTGCGATTTGCTGTCTGATCCGTCTTACCTCTCCACTTTCCGAAACGCCCTAGCTGAAAAGTTAGGATCAACGCCACCAGAAAACATCAACCAACACTGTTCGCTTAATAAGAATGCTAGCTTTCTGCTGGAATAGTGAGTTGCATCTTAACCCATGGTGGGGTGAGGATAGATTGGAGCTTGTTAGAGAACCTCAGGTTTTGTTCTTCAAGGTCTAACACTCTGAGAAAATCTGCTACTTGTGGAGGGAACCGATCGTTGTCACCAACCTGAAGAAGGGCTCTCGCAGTGACTGCGATAACCATAGGGGTATAAGCCTAGTCCCGATAACGTCTAAGCTGCCTGCGTCTGCCAATCTTCCCAGGTTGTACAACACGCGTGATGAGCAAACTCGCGATGTACAGGCTGAGCTCGTACCGGCCGTGGAAGCATCGATCAAATCTCCACCCTCCGACAGCTGTTAGAGCTCCATTGAACTTTCCAAAGGCTAGTGATCGTTAGGGTTCTAGACTTTTCCGCTGCCTTCGACTTCGTCGGTAGATCTGCACTATGGTACTGTTTGTTAAGGAGCGGTGTACGTGAGAAGTATGTGTCCTTCCTCATAACTCAGGTCGGGTTGGGGCGTATGGCCAACTTTCACCACCCTTTGAGTCCCCGTTTGAGCACAACATAGCTGTCTTACCCTTGCCACTGAGGATGTTCTACAGAGAGCCTCGTCTGGCCATCTAAACGGTGGGGTTGAACTCCCTCCAGGGAACGGAGGTTTTGACTTACGGTACGCTGACGACGTCGTCTTGCTGATAGACGGAGCATGGACAGTTCTACAAGCATTGGATCGCTTGGCTATTGGGGATGTCTCCTGATAAGGTATGTGCTTCGGGCCTTCAAAGTGCAAGGTACTTCTTCAAGGTTGACAGGAGCCTGTGTCTACGCTTACCTTTTGTGGTGATCAGCAGGAGTTGGTTGAAAACATCGAGTACGTCGAGAGCTCGATCCCAGCTTGCTGCTATGTTAGGGAGGAGGTTCTCTCACGAACAGCGAGAGGCATAACAGCTTTCGTGAACCTGCGCCATCTGTGGCAGCACCATCACATCCGACTTTCTTTCAAGGGAAAGGTGTACAGTGCCGCAGTTCATAGTGTTCTTCTTTACGGTTGCGAGACTTAGAAGCTGCGCGTTGAGGGTGCTTGGCGACTTTCTGTATTGGACCACCGATGTCGCCGAAGCATGGCTGTTGTCCGATGGGAATATCTGGTGAGCAATAATGAGGTTCATCGTCGTGTGTTTGGTGCTTATAGTCCTCCTCTGACAGAAATAATCACTCTACACCACCTCCGATGGCTCAGACATGTTTTACGCATGCTTGCCCATCGTTTACCTTTGTGCTCTTTTTCCACATGCTGGGCAAGGCTAAAGGAAGCGGCGCAGTGGACAGGCAATGACTTGGCGCAGGGGCATGGAGAAGTTATAGATTTTGATTTTGGTTGGTGCTTCCCGCCTTCCTAGTCGGGGCCCACGAAATGAGGATTGGCGTTGTTTAGAGACGCTGGGGGATGTGGCTCGGAACCGAATCCAGTGGCGCCAATAGTGTATGACCTGTCTGTTTCCGTTCTCCATAAACAGATGAAAAGCGGACAAAACATTTGCGAATCGTGTACAGTTGAAATATTAAAAAAATGCTTTTACCTGTTGTAATCTTATTGCTGACTTTCAGCCCTCAAACACCCCCTCGACTTTCTAATCTCTATCGGTTGTCGTTGCTTTGGCATCATGCTTGCCCTTACGACCGTGTAACGTAAATACATACGCTGCAGCTGTGTGAGGTTGTGAAGTTTCTGCACATAAATCAACCATCAAAAACCCTTCCATTCTTATGGCCGAGTCTGAACAACCGCGAAATTTATAAAGGGTCAGATGCACGGGTGAATGTTTCGAGTAATATACGTAGATTAAAAGGTATACCAATCACAGACGATGCAGAATCAGGCTCCATTAGCAGAGGTATTTTAACGTTTGCCGATAAAACTGAATAATACGCATATCAGAGGATGGTGATCGGGTTTATGTAGTAGGTGCATAGCGTGTGCAACAGAAGTTGTTTTCAGAGTGCATAGAATCAACACTTTTGGTAACGAAGAGATCTCCCAAATCTTCCCCAATTTCCTTACCTAACGCGTTCACTGACCTTGAACAAACAGAATTTGACAAAATATCCAATTTTAGGACAAGTGCGACATTAAGCGTCTTGAGCAGAGCATTCAAAGTTGTTCGCTTGGAGAGTCGCCGAGCCACAACGGAAACTTTTGCTAGCGGGTTGAAAACGTGTTGGTGGTCCGACTTTTTTGGGTGCCAGAAATAGAAAATGATCACTTAGGAAATGAATCACACTGTGAACGGATCTTATGCTTGATTCGAGTGCATTCACGTGCATTTTCCCAAGACAATGTTTGACGTGGCTTCCAAAATTTTATCGAACATTTGAAATATTTCGTCCGAAGTGGGTTTTTGACCCTCCGCACTAAGATAACTCGGTGAAAACCTCAACTTGATCGAATCGTCCGGAAACAAACTTGGGTCGAGCAATTTGAGTAGATTCAAGTAATTCGAAAAAGTAGATTTACAGGGATTTCACGAATCTGGAGTCTGAAAAACAGGAGATAAACCAGCCTCACATATCAGGAGGTGCTGGCAGGGCTGGTGCCTGAGTTCACGCGGAAGGCGATCGTCAGCAAGCTATGGACCGGTTCAACACGGCTCTGCATGACAGCTTCCGTTATTGCCTATTATCCGTAACTATGGCTGACTGAGGCAAGTGGCGTAACCAAAGCACCCCTTGTTCGTGATCGGTTCGTCCAAAGTATGCCCCCGACTGCCCAATAGGGACTGAGAATGGCAACTGCATGCGGCATGAACGATACAGAGTGCTTGTTTATGATAGTTCGTGCTGCCCAGGAAGGAAGAGCAATTTCTCGATTGGAGCCATCGAAACTGGAGTCCAAGTTGTAGAAGATTAACGAGGAAATTAAGCTATTAAAACTGGAACTCAGCAAACGAACACAAAGCAAAAACGAGGTATTGATGCATGAGACACGGAGGAGGTGTTTTATGTGTGGCAGAGTAGGGCATTTTGCCCCATATTTTCCAAAGAAAAGTTTTTCATCTTGCTCTTCTTTTATCCACATTCAGATCGAGGGAAATGCCCATGGTTGATATCATAATTGGGGGTGAAAGTAAAATCGCAATTGCGGGCACGGGGGGTGGGTTGCCTGTGGCACTTCGCGTGGACGGAATTTTTGTTAGACTATGAGAAAAACAAATGCGTGCGGTGGGATGGAAAGCTCAGCGAGTAATGGGGAAGCAGTAGCTAGCGCTTCAATTCGACGATGTTCGTGTTACTAGTTCAGGGGTTGTTGAGACGATTGTTGGGGCTTGTAGGAGCCCAAATTGATTTTAGGGCTCATCGACTGAGAGTTGGGGAGAAAGATATCGAGCTGCAATCCCATTGGAACCGGTTAAGCCGCGTTGGTGGTGCACAAACTTTCTCTGTTCCAGACTGTTCAGTCCCGTGCGTCAGGCAGTGCGTCGAGAGGTATGCCGAGTTGTTTTTGACACCAGATGACGAGTACGGATCTTGCGACTGCACAGGATTAACTTGGTCTCGGATGCAGTGTGCAAATCAGTATACTGGAGGATACAACAGGAGCGCAGAAGTATCGGCAGCTGAAACTATCAAAACAAAATTTCGCTTTGAGTTCCTTGTGTTTAAACTGAAATAAAGCGAACTACAGTAGATGATAGAATGGGAGAGCAAGAATCGAAATGGAACTGGTACAGGTGTCGATGGTGATGCAACTGACAAATACAAACGTAGGAAAGAAATAACCTCAGGCTCAGCTGAGGCTAGCTTCTAGAAATTTTTTAATTGAATATAACCGGGATAACATCCTGCAGCAGTAACCACGTGGTTGGTGAAATTGTTTTTTTTTTTTCATTTTACGTCTTCGCAAGAATGCTGCATGCAGTACAGCGTCATTGTACGAATTGGTTCAGAGACAGTGAATGCCCTAGAAATGGGATCGGACTGGATGATTTACAAGAAATTGCACTCAGACAGTGTGCATTCGATGCACGTGGTAGTCAGCACACGGTCTTGCTTCTAACTGCAAGGTTTTATGAAACACATCTGTTAGAACCCACTATTTGGTGCTCCAAGCGCTACCAACATACGTATTCGTTTTTATCATATTTTATTACGGTCTGATGTTTGGCTGCTAAAGAGATTGGAGCTGTATAATGAGCACAAAAATCACACACCTATTGACCGATGCGTGGATCGCATGTTTCAGGCCGCTGCGGGAATAAGTCAGAAATACCAGTCATTCGGTAGCAGCACTGTTATCCTATCGCATATGGCAAGGTTGGTGAACTGGTAAGAATATATATATATATATATATATATATATATATATATATATATATATTCATAATAAGATTCATCACTCAGTGTGAACGATCATAGACATTGCATATCCACATTCGAAGCCAGTGTCGGAAAGGCGCTATCAGATGTGGTGTACAAGTTCAACAAACCATTGGCTTGTGACTAGGTGTTCGAGTCACAATCGTTCACCCCTTGTTTGAATCCTTATGAGAGCTCGGCGATGTGCACTGATGAGAATCTCCAACGAGGATGAAACAGCTCTACAGTTCTCCCATGGTTTTTAACGGTGAGTCGAACTTTCACACTGATCAATTAATACTATTCGAAATATATAACCTCCCACTGCTAACACCCATACACGTCCCTCATATTTTTGTACCAATCTCGTTGATTTGTTTTCCTACTGACTAGGTCGCCAAATTAGTGGTCATTACTGAGTTCTGAAGCAACCACAGCCGGGAATGTTCACCAATATGAAGCAGAAATGATATTATAAAATGTCGTCGTCCCCAATTTGTACATCAGTGTTTGGCCAATCACAGCCGGCTTTCGTCGTACTTGTTCACAGAAATTATGATTGACTGGGGTTTATCACGTGACTCTGAGCCCGAGTTGTTCCGTGTATCATGAATTGGCAATCAAATCGCTACAAAAATACTAGGAGGTAAGAGAAGAAAGCGTAGGGTAAATAGTGGGGAAAACGACTTTTTGAGCCTTGATGAAATATCCAGTAAGTGAAGAGTGATAGGCCTTGGCACAAAATAGGATAAAGTGGGGGTTTTAGTGAGATGGGAGGAAGATCCTTATGTTGGGCGCGGTAGAGAATTGAAAGTAGCCTAATCTGTGGCCGACAGTTGTTTAGCTTTCGGAAATTAGTGGTGAGTACCGGCTGAATGGCTAGATTTTGTTTTGATGGATTTTGCTTTTGTGATTCGCAAGAAACCGAGCTGGAAGTGAGTTGCTTGGATGCTGTTAAACAGAGCGTGATCAGATGAACGGGCACAGAAAGTGCACAATGGAAATAAGGATGAAAAAAGGTGCCAAACCAAATGAACAGCTCACAGTTATCGTTGTAGAAATCTGGGTCCCAAAAGTCAAGAGTCGACCAACATCTCAAGTTCAGTTCCATCTAGATTTTGACAGCAGTTTACCAAATCAATCCAAACGGTGTGGTAATGAGTGCTAAACTGTGCCTTAAAAGCTTCGGAACCTTTTAGTTATCACAGTTAGATCACTGACTGAACCATTTTCGTGACACTTTAGGTCAGAATGCTAGGTTGCACCAGAACGATTGGTTTATTGGGAGCTTTTATGTCGTGCGGGTTTACATGGGATCAAGAACGCGCATTGAAGTGTATATTTAACCGTTGGTGCAACAAGCGAGCTCTGCTCTAAGGGAAGTTGATAAATTGGGAAACAGAAGGAATGTACTTCGTGACGGCTGTTAATGACAGTACTTTTTGTTGTTTTATTGTATTTTCATGCTCACGCACATGACCATTGCGCCGAATACAAGTTCGACTATGTGCTCGTCCAGTCAGTATTCTTGATCTTCAATGACGTTTGGCTCGGGCAGTAGTTGTTCTGCGTTTATTGCGAATAATACGCATATTCTAATGCGATTCTGATCTATTATATCTGACGTCGCAGTCATACAACCTGCTATGGATTCCTGTGGCTTAGAACCTCTGAATAT
Organism: Fasciola hepatica; assembly: GCA_948099385.1. Taxonomy (NCBI): domain Eukaryota; kingdom Metazoa; phylum Platyhelminthes; class Trematoda; order Plagiorchiida; family Fasciolidae; genus Fasciola; species Fasciola hepatica. Next base: position 16,232,041 of record CANUEZ040000126.1, on the reverse strand, counting down.
TCATGGAACTTCCCGTGATGTTAAAGATCACCTGGAATGTTTCGAAATCTGGTGTCTGACGAGGGAAAAATTTGGATTCCGAGAAGAAAGCTGCTCATTTTTATCTGTTATCGGAAAGGATGGTTTTTCCCCGTGAAATATTTGGCTTTTCCTAACTCGCCCATTTCTCAGCAATATGAATTCCTCAGAGATTTGCATATTTATCATTGGCAGCCAGCCAATTTCAAAACTTTTGAATGAACAAAACTTCATTCATTGGTTCGTGAGGATCAGCAGTCCTCCCGTGCTTTCATTTCCCAACTACTAACTCGGGCCTCTTGATGCAGTTTTGGCGACCAGTTACAAATTCAGTTACGTGATCGATCGATTGCAGGAAATAATTGCATTGATTTACAAAGACAGTTACCGTAGATACCGAAATGCACATTTTAATCCTCTGAACTCTTGTGTGAACGATTTCAAGATGTAAACGCAGTTGTTCATGAGAAGCTATTTATATTGTTCAATGCTACCAGTTCTCAAAATACGTTGTTATGCCTAAAGAGATGAGGTGGAATAGTTATTAGACACGCGAGAAGGTCCTCAGTGTAAAATGCCTCATTTGTGGTAAGGAGACTTTATGAGAGCATCGGTGTTCGTGGCCTAAATCTTAGTCAATAGGTAAGCTGAGGAAAAACGAATGTTTTCAGGTATTTTCTTTATCTTAAATCATGATAAATACAGTCACTCCTGGTGTCCATGCTGTTGAAGTGGACCCAAAAGAGTTGGGCCAGCAGTCGATTTGGGGTCTGTGGATCTTATAAGCAGCGGTTTACTCACTACCAGTGTGTGAAAGTCGACCATCCATGAATTTCAGTATATTCGTTATATTTTATTCTTTTCAACTGGTCGAGAAATACAGCTTGGAGGAGCCATGTGTGTCGAAATCATCGCGGAAACTCTTTTATAGTCCTTGTCAGATGAATTCATAACTATCATGCCAACCATGAGGCAACTTCTTGACGTGCTGCACTCGTTGAGCTATCATTTGCCAGGTACTTCGCATCATCCAAGGACGACATCTCTTACACCATGGTTGTGAGATGCTGTTATCGGTTTCCCTTATGAATTGCTGTTGGGGAAACTCAAGTCATTCATCAAGAGACCCCCAAGACTAGTGGAATAATTATACCAAAGAATTCACGAAGTCAGCAACACGCTTTCCGGAAGGAAGGCAATGTTTCTCCGGATGATGTTTTCGTTCCCGTTCATGCCATACACATTCATCCTGTATTTTGTGTTTTTACTCCACTATGCAGCCAGATAAAATTATCATCATCAACAAAGACCCCGCAAAAATTGTAACTTGGCCGATCATGTACCTTTTTATTGTTTCGAGGTTTTGGGCAGTTTTTGCACACAGTGGATAAAGTACTACTGCATACACTCACTGCACCTATTCAAACAACCAGTAGTAAATGTTTATCGTTTTCCAATAACTGTCATGACACCTATGTTCGATTTTCCCTACCCCACATAAATTTATATTTTACCCTTTCATTTTTCTAGATTACGTACTTTTCATTGAGTGTGACTACAGACGGCGCCCACTGGGCCCGGAGTGGCATTAATCGGCTGTTGGCTTGGAAGTGAGCAACGAAAAGCCGCTCAAAAGCATGTTTATTGTTGCCATCAAAGGTAGGTAAACGAAATTCGTTGTCTCTGAATAAACTCCAGAAGCTGTTTGTTTTATTCCAAGGTTCGCAGAAGAGTCGGTGTCTGTTTTTGAAAGATAAAGCTTTGGTTTATTGAATCTCGAAATCAAGGCAAAGCAAGACTAGAATGCAGGTACGTAGATTATCATTCTCTTCAAAATAAATCTCATAGTGCTTTTACTTTTGAAATTGTTTTATTCATTTGATGTATACAACTCCTCTGCAGGCATTCTGATGATTAGTAACAATTTATCATAAACCGCAACTCGACATGTTCCTCAGATTTAGTTCACAATTTATTTGTTATTTTCCTATTTTATTGATTATGTATGTTTTGGTGCATAGATTATCAGCCATTAATGCATTTTGCCGAAAACAGTTTCCAGTCCAACTATTTTTGAAACCTGCTTGTGAAAATGTTTTGTCTAACGTTTCTATGAGTGCCACTGTCTCACCGTTCTACATTTTGGTATTTCAGATCGGTGACCACGTAGCACAAGAACGATGAATATCTTCCGAAAACTTTAAACGAAGCTGTCCTTCGACTGCGAATTTGTACAAACGTTCAGTATACCATTTTTATATTAAACTTGGTGATTTTTACAAACCGTTCTTCTAATCAGTGATTAATCAGGAATTTCGACTGAAATGATGGATAATGGTCAAATAGACTAAGAAACGGGCAATGAAGATGGATTAGGAAAGAAAGAGATACCTATTTCCAGCGATTTTTTCGAACTTTGGGCTTAGTTCAGCTCCCCTCCCCCACTTGTGGGCAAGTAGCACCGCCCAACGTTTATAGTCGTGTAGCTCAACTTTAGCCCCACGTTGGCCCAACGTTGGTCTGAAGTGGCCCAACGCACCCCCGATTGGTCGCGCTTTCGGGGTGTTGCTTGGGCAGGACAGTCAGTCAAAGATTCATCAATCCCACACACTACTCGCAAGTAGTTGAGTGGTATATCTATACATGATTGGGATATTCGTCGTTTGTTGAAGCAGTTCATTACGTTCAACCTTTCCGTTAACCCACACAGGCACATTATTGATTATACAGGGTCCCCCCATCCCCGGACCACCACTTCTGGCCGCAGTCATTGAAAAGCCTTCACTTACACACATTCGTGAGTTACGTTCTATTCTCGGTGGTCTTCAGTATTATCCTCGTTTCTTTCCAAATTTTTCCCAATGAGACAGTTGTCTGTTCGATATTTTGTCCACCAACGCTTCTTTCGAAGCTAGGCTCATGAACAGACACTTCGTGAACTAATATCTCACCCACAATCTGGCACTGATCATCAGTCTTTTTTCCGAAAGATCGTTCATCTTTGATTACCGATGCATCACCCGCTTGAATAAGAGCCGATTTTGAACAATGCAAGCTGTCAGTTATTTAAATTTCAAGGAGGCTCACTGGAGCTAAACAAGGATATTCAAAAACACCACGAGAAGCCCTGGCGGTTCACCGGGCAGTCAAGCGATTAAATAAATATTTATTTGGTCAAACGTTCACCACGGTTATTAGGAATATAGAACTGCAGTTCACCTACCATCCTCACCTTTTGCTGTCTGAATCATGAGCTGTCTTGCCTCAATGACGGAGTATCGCATTCAGCTCATGTATCTATGATATTTAGCCTCGTAGTGCCAAATGCATAACATCTAGACTGCCAAATTCATATCGGCCTCCATATACTCACGATTGTCTGTTGATATAGGAACGACCAGCGCTGTGGGAAGATCTTGTGAAGGATACTAAAACCTACTTTGCTCTAGTGATTTAAGCTCCTCATCTTGGTTGGACGTCGAAAGAAAAAAGGCGATTCCCTGACTTCTACTCTCGCTGTGACGACCCAAGCAACACAATACCCAAAGCTGTTGGGCAGACGTTGGGTTAACATTGGGATAAAATGACTCTTACTTGTGCCTTGGAAGATTTCAAGGAAGTTTAGGAAATTTCACAAGAAATATAATAATGAAAGTGCCGCAGTATTTAATAGAGAATATCTGCCTTACGAAGACCGCATATTTTCTTTTACAAGTTTTCAAGATGCCGCCTTCATAATAAGATATCTCATTTTCATGAACAGTATTTTGAATGCCTCAGAACCCAGATCGGTTCCGAGTGCACTCAAAAATCCGTGCTCTACGTGAAATGCTATGGTAAAACTTTTTTGTTTAATAACACAGCGTAGTCGAAATCGTTGGTAGGTGGTACACTTTCCGGTCATCAAGTGTAACCTTTTCCAAGACTGGTTTCACCACCGAATGAAACTGGAATAATAACTTAGAACTATTGGGTGTTATTCACAGCGTGTTCGTGTGTTGGTCTGTCTGCTTGTAGTGTTGTTTAATGCAAGGGTGGGGGTTGAACCTCCGTCCATACTATGTGTCCGTGATAGTGAGGTCATTTGAGGTCAAACGGGAATTATGATCATTTTTGGTGCTTATCCATCCGCTTCATAAGTGCCATCCATATGCTTGAAATCTCCGCCCCATCGTTGAAATTTAGACACGATTGGTGGGCGGTAATTTCCATTGCCTCCACTTAGAGACGCTCGGTGTATGTACGAAATCCATACTGGAGGATTCTGGTATTTTCTTAGTGGATGGTATGGTTTTCGGATGTGGCGTGAAGCGCAATTGCAGAGTCGCGTTCTGATTTTAATAAGGCCATTTGGTCTATCGGTCTGCATTTTTCTTTATTTCTGTGTTCTGCGATTCTGGTTTTGACCCATCTGCATGTTTGCCCAATGTACTGAGCGGGGCAGTCTTTGCAGCTGATCATGTGAACACAATCGTTCTGTTCGTGTATATGTTCAGGGTCATTGGACCTTGTGAGATGACGTTGCAACGTGTTATCTATTCGAAGGAAAACACGGGCATCACACACACCAAGTACTTTCCTGACTGCCTCCGATGTACCGGATCTGTACGGGATACCAACGAAGGTAGGCCAGTCTACGTCCTTCTTGTCGTGTGTTGTCCACTTGTTTCTTAGCACATCCGTTACTAGTCCTCGTGGGTAGTTAGCCAAATACGTCAGTATACTACTGAAACCATACCAGAAAATGGTGATAAGTCACAAAATGATGTATTTGATTTCTCCGGCATTCTAAGGAATGTTGCATTAGAAGAAGACGAAGGAGCTGTGGGTTTTGATGGGACATCTCTTTACACAAGCGTACCCGTTAAAGACAGTTTGGAATTTCTACACTCCATACTAATTAATGACACCACCTTAGAACACAGATACCCATTGAATCCAACTGACATTACTAATGGCTTCGAGCTATGTCTCACTTCCACCCTATTCACGTTTAACCAATCATTGTACAGAGACTGACGGTATAGCCATGGGTTCTTCTGTATCGCCTGTTGTAGCTAATCTGTTTTTACATTCAATCGAATCTAAAGCATTGGCCACATTTCACAATCCACCACGAATCTATGTCAGATATGTAGAGGATACGTTTGCAATTCTGAAGTCAGAACATAGGCATGACTTTTTACAATGTTTCAATAATCAGTCTACCTCAATCCAATTCACAATGGGGACTGAGAGCACTGACAGAATATTCAGTTTCCTTAACTGTCGACCACAAGTAAAAAAACTCCCCTGGGTTTATAGTGAGCAGTCACAAGAAACCTACACATTCCGACAGATACCTGAACTTTAACTCAGCCCATTCACAGTGCATAAAACGGGCTCTCGTATCGTCACTAACCAACAGAGTTAACAAATTGTGCGACGACGACGTGACTCATAAACAGGAAATACCACCCTTACACACAGTCCTTCAAAACAGCAACTATCCACGAGGACTAGTAACGGATGTGCTAAGAAACAAGTGGACAACACACGACAAGAAGGACGTAGACTGGCCTACCTTCGTTGGTATCCCGTACAGATCCGGTACATCGGAGGCAGTCAGGAAAGTACTTGGTGTGTGTGATGCCCGTGTTTTCCTTCGAATAGATAACACGTTGCAACGTCATCTCACAAGGTCCAATGACCCTGAACATATACACGAACAGAACGATTGTGTTCACATGATCAGCTGCAAAGACTGCCCCGCTCAGTACATTGGGCAAACATGCAGATGGGTCAAAACCAGAATCGCAGAACACAGAAATAAAGAAAAATGCAGACCGATAGACCAAATGGCCTTATTAAAATCAGAACGCGACTCTGCAATTGCGCTTCACGCCACATCCGAAAACCATACCATCCACTAAGAAAATACCAGAATCCTCCAGTATGGATTTCGTACATACACCGAGCGTCTCTAAGTGGAGGCAATGGAAATTACCGCCCACCAATCGTGTCTAAATTTCAACGATGCTTACTGACGGTTTCCCAGTGGTAAAGGTTTCGGTCTCTCACCATGCTTTCCTTTTATCGCGGTCAATTCAATGTAGGTGAATCCAGTTTACCTATGCCCCATCCTGCGGTGCCTGAAAATGTTTCTATTCCTCCGTCAGTGGAGGCATTACCACTTATCCCGGGGAAAATCTACTCTTGCTTTATCCATCTGGAGGCTCACTTTGTTGCTTCTAGAATCACCTCTCAACAGAAAAACTGTATTTATCTTGCTACTGATCTTCCTTTCAGTATACTTGAAGTTGTCGAGGTGGTGATCTTCAATCTACCTGCAGGCAATCTATAAGGGTTGCTTCTCCGGGCCATTCTGGAGTACACCAAGCTCTCTGGACCCTACTCGTCTTTGTCAACTTCTTAGTGGCTGTTCCCTCGGCGAACAGAGGCTTTCACAGCTTCTGCGTCGTATGAGGTAGTTGGCTCAGGGTATCCAAGTTGGCGAGATGGTGCTGCGACTGTGGCGGATGCATCAGCTACTTGAACAAGCGCAGTGGACTCTGGCGCTTATCGTAGGTGAAGTTTCATTAGACAAGCTGGTGCCTGCGGTTGACCGTTTCATGGAAACCACCTCCGCACAAATAAGCCAAGGCGTTTGTCCGTCCACAACCACCATGGATGCGACTTTGACGGATATGACTATATAACTCAGTGACCTTCGTGCGGATGTGTCTTCTATGCAGTAGTCACATCCGGCGCCTTGTGGCCGCTCCGCGACCCGTGCCTGCCGTCAACTGGATGCTAGTAGTACTTCCCGTCTGGCATCCTTCGAAGATCACTTTGAGGTATGGTGCTGGTATCACCTCCGATATCGCACAACAGCCAGCAAAATGCCCTCCCCGTGCAACTTCAACGACTGCCAGGAAAACACGCTAGCCAACGAATAGGTACGGCAGCTCCCGCTAGTCCCCCGCCGCCCTGTCATCTGCTCATTACTAAAGACCATGTCCCAACTTTTGAATGGCACTGACGCACAGATCAGTGTCTTTGTCCTCCTTCCCCTCCCAGAGTCAGCGTCGTGAATCTCGTGTATCCATTTTCGGTAGCAAATGTTTAAAATAAGATCCAGGCTTAAATAGCGTTTTCAGCGGACGTTTTCATTAGAGATATGTCCAAGTATAAAGTACACTCAGTCGAACATTTGAGCGACTCGCAGCAATCAATTCAAAAACAACTCAAAGCAAAGTAGATTCCAAATAGCTGACTGTCCTTTGGGCTCCACCCTTCACGCACGGACCTCAGGTCATCTGACCAATCAGCACTCGGAATCACCGGACACGAGTTTTGCTCTTGTTAGAGCTAATCAGTGGTGTATATCCTCTGCCGCACCCAGGGTTTGAACCCGGGCCCTTTCATCTCGAGTGGGAGGCATTCGCTTGGAGTTAACGGGGTAGGTATCTTGTCTACATTCGAAGCTGTCGGGCATCTCTGGCTGTCATAGAGGTCGACATCTGAACAAGCTTACCTTGGCGATTCGAATCAGCCCGGACGGAGGTGAGGTTGAGCAGCGGTAACACACACGCCTTCGAGGTGAAACGACCCGGGTTCAAAACCTGGGTGTGACAGAGGATATGCACCAGTGATGAGCTCTAACAAGAGCAAAACTCGAGTCTGGTGATTCCGAGTGCAGGTTGGTCAGATGACCTGAGGTCTGTGCATGAAAAGCGGAGCCCAAAGGAAAGTCAGCCAACCAAATATTCGTCAATCCCACACACTACTTGCAAGTGATTGCGTGACGCATATATACAAGTTTCCTAACCAGAACAAAACCAGGTAAAAATGTTTTCACCAGATTTTTACAACTTCAAAAGAAAGGCTCCCTAGACGTTCCGGGACCCCGATAATATCGGCCCAATACCACATAAATACCACTTATTAATACTACTTGAATACCACATAAAAAACACTCATCGATCGAACGCGACGGGACCCTTTTTACTTAGACATCTCAGCCCTGGCCTTCTCATAGCTTTGTGGAACCTCGTACTTTCCTCATATTCTACCAAGTTCTCCTTATTGTATCGTGCACGATGCCTTATTGATTTATCAAATTAATAAAGACAGATTTTTCAACACACCCGCAAGTGGTTACCGCGGATTGTTCTGTCTGAGTTGCTTGTGAGCTTTCGGTGACCTGTGGCAACAAAGGCCGAACTCATACAATCTCAAAAGCAATTTAAGCGCGTCTACCGTGAATCGGCAGCCAACTCTGGAATCAATAGAATCTATCCAGACAGTGTACAACCTCCCGACTGAAAGCTGCTTGGAACTAAACTTGGGGAGTAACTTTGTTTGGCCGGTTTGACATCAATTCGTTGAACATTGTGGACGTAAACCGAGTCACATTTTACTTCCGATGCCTCTTATTTCTGTACTCTGGCATCTGGGTAATATACTTACTTTTTGTCAAGTATCTTTATCGATTCCTCACAGCTCTCTTACTATTGGTGGTAAACATAAGCGGCCGAATAAATCAGCCCTCCAGCTGTCGTGTTTGCATTATTTCGTTAACGACCTTTATTAGATCATCAACACAGTCCAATGGCAGATGAAAATCATCCTTCTCAGTAAATCCAGCTGTGACCACCGTCAAAAAGTGAAGCTTTTCTTGTTGATTTGTGGCCACAATTTTATAACGCTTTCCCCGTACTTGAAAAAGATCTCCTGCAGAGAACATTCACGTAACAATTGAAGACTTACGGTTGATACTTTCCGCGTCGAGTTGCGTCTTCAGAAGCCGCTTCTCCATTGTGTCTCTTGTGGACCTCGATGTACTGCAAAAGTAGGAAAAAGTCAGTTTCACGCAAATGTCGTCTTTCGAGGTGGACATTCTCCCCATAGATAACCTTCTTGGTGTCAGTGAAGTTGATGGAATTTCTCTGAGCGCAATGCACATGAAAATATGCTCGAATACCTTAGTTTCAGTGCGGTAGGCGGTGTCGGATAAGATTGGAATAGTGGCGGAACTTGTTCTTTTTCAGAATGTTTTTGAGAGTCCTTTACTTCGGATAAGCCTACCGATTTATCGGAGCTTGATTTGGTGGTCAAGAATCTATTTGATCGGTTAACATTAAATTCACCGATCAAAACACGGTTTCAAGACATTAGGCTCGGCGGGCGCATATGGCCTTCGCGAAAATCCTGGGTTTCATCGGATCTACTAAAAGAACCACTCCTCAACGGTCTCGCTTTCTTTATATCCTATGTAAAGTAAAACACATTAATTTTTATGACTTAGCGCTCGTCAGCCATTTTGCGAAAACGAACCTCAATAGGGTTCCCTCTGGGCTGTTACGCTCCGAATTGTTGAACTACTGCAAAATGTTAGAAACAGAAGATTACCGAATACGTTCGCAGAAAGTTCAAATTCAGCGGCTCACTCTCAAGGCAACAGTGAGGGTCCGACTTGTGACGAAAATTCAGTAAGGTAAAAGATACAATGTGAACGCCGGTAAAAACAGTTCACACAGGTGAAATAATATTGTTTGTAATGCGAATGCTGATGAGTGTACCAGGGTTTCTTGAACGTCTTAACACCCAGCCTGTACTAAATGTCGATTTTTTGCATCATTTTAATCTTTATTTGCATCCAGATTCTTGCGAGTTTACTGACTGTGTGACTCATTGTGCTGTTACCAGGATGTCTGTTTAGCTGGAGTTTTCCAAAAGTTTTCATGATTCTAGCCTCATTGGCATCCTTGACAAAATCTTTGCCTGGTTTTCGCCTCTCCTCATGCCAGTAAACCACTTATCCGTGGTGCTTCCGTCCTTTGCACATCAAGTCAGCACAACGGACCTCCCTGTTTTTCCGTCCTCATCTTCTGGTCGCAGAAAAACTTGCTATTGCTCTTCTTGAACTCTGCGCCGGATGAACCTTATCATCGTCCGTCTCTCGAACAGCCCCCTGGGATCTTCGCTGCATATGGATACTAACAAGTCTTGAATCGATGGACGTCTCAGTGGTGATTATCGTCCACCGGCTGCGGTCACAAGGTTGTAACCGTGGACTTTGGACAATAACGACTCTGGTTCTACTCCCGCCAACACCGGTCACCTTTGAGCTTGCCAGCCCTTCATTTGCCACGGATTCATCATTCGATTGAGGTACTCTGTTGTAATATAAGTAAAAAAAGGTAAAAAATGATGTTATTATTAGTAAGGTTACTACCATGGACCCTTAGCCTATCCAACATATCAATGACGTCGCAGATGCCCCGGCTAAATTAATCGCTTTCGGAGAAACTGGCCGCAACCGAGCTTATAATCGAATGTCGCTGGAAAGGATAATCTTAAAACGGTTTCACCACTCCGTTTGGTCTCTTCGCATGCCGATTGGCCTGCGCAAAGCAGCTCCGATATTCCAGCTTCTAACCGATGGTGCTACTGGCGGGCTACTCTTTGTTCACCCACACAATGAAGCCACAGTTCCCGCCAGCTTTGGTATCACTGAACATCGGCCTGATCTCCGACAGTTTTGCCAGCTTTTGACAGAGCGTGGTATCAGCTTCGAAGCTCATAAGACCGAGTTTATGAGGGCATCTTTACCCGTCCTCGGTTTGAATAATAACGCAAACGGCATCCGTCGAGCTGGAACCAAGGCAAAAACGTTGCTGAATTTCTATTACCGGCATATTTCAGACAACTCAAGCACTTCAGGTGACTTGGTAACTTTCGGAGCTGGCTTATTGGGCATTGTGCATCTCTGGTGCACCCAATTAAAGAACAGCTTGGGGCATTTACCGGACTCTCACCTGGACCGACCAAGCCATGGAGGCACTTGCCAGTCTAAAACGGACCTTGGTGTCCATGGTTCTCTTCCGCTAACCGGGTCACAGTTTTCTTGTCTGAGTTGCCGTCGATGTTTCCGACGTTGCTGACCATTGCCTCCTCCAGCTTGCCTTGAAAGGTGTTTGCTAGCTTTAAGCATTTCGCTCACCCCACCTATCTCCTTAGGGGTCCAAATAAAGAGTTTTGGCCGTGAATTTCTTGCGGCCTGCGTCACCATCCATCACTCTCGTCACGCCTCAGAAAGACGAAAAATCATTACTTTCACTGGTCAAAAACAGTTATTCTGTGCCCTCTGCAATGATTATCATCGTCACTTACTTTGGGAAGTTAGGCAGCTGGATTTTATATAACAGTTTTCTACTGACATTCGGCACATCTCGGTTATTGTGGCTGGCTAGGGTTTTTCTGGATCTACAACCTCGTATGGCCTGCTGTTCCGGGTATCGGTCCAAGGACTTTGCTTGCACCCGAAAGGATCGCGAGTTTCCACAGGCATTTCATGACACCAGCGTCCGAGTTCAGTCTTCGCCCCTCCCGTCATCAGCTGGTACTATCCTATGAGACGCAACCCTGGACCACTCGGGGCCAACTTGATCCTTTCACATCACCGTTCCGTTCCCGTTGAGTTACTTGGCCTACCCCGTACCGTTATCGAGGCCATTCGCAGTTCATCAGCTCTCAGTTTGTTTGGCACTGCATAGACCGAGACGTTTGTAAGTGGGCGTGTAGGCGCACTGCTCACCAGCGAGCAAAACATCATCTATACTGCCAGCCTGGTCCGACTGTTTGAGACTGCAGATGGTTAACCAGCTCGCGTGCCTACAGCCATGGCAAGGTTTGATCTACCCTGCTGTTATCGATCGTTCCACTCGCTGGCCCGAGGCAATACATAATCCATGTGTCTCCTGTGAAGCTATCACTGTAGCAGTCATGGAACATTGGATTTCCCGTTTCCTTTGTCCAGATACTGTCACTCTAGGCTAGGTGCCTAATCCAGACCTGCGACTTTTGACAATGTTCGCCAAAAGACCGGCACTCAGAGTACTCGCACCAAAGCTTTTGACCCATAAGCCAGTGGTTTGATCAAATGCATTACACAGCATCTCACAGCGTCACTTAATGCCCACAAGAATCACCAGGAGACGGAATTCTCAAGACTGGTTTTACTAAGCAGTTGCAGTGACGTTCGGCATTATTCCTTGTCTCTCCAGTGAATTCGTCCTACCCAAGTTGAAAAATAGGTTTGAGCCTCAAGTTCTACATGCATCAAAAGGCTAGTATTCTTATACAATATGCGGCCCAGCCGCAGCCCTTGCCCAGTATTCTACAAACACGCACGAGCCTTTTTCTGCGCACGCCAAACGGTTGTCCATCGATTATAGCATGTTCAAACCCGCTTGTTCTATCCCGTATTTGGAAGAAATATCACCATGGACCTCCACGGCCTTTGGGAAGGCATCAGCGTCGACGGCCTCAAGTGTTCTTTCGTAGGCCCGGAACCCCAACCCTGGGCGACTCGCACTGATGGCTGAACCACGGTCACTGGCCACAGCCCAACAGCTTTCAGCTCCAACTAGCGACAGTCACAAATCGATTGTAATCACGCTCCACTTGGTGCCTCAGCCGAGTTGGCTCTCTTGCCCGCTTTGATGATCTTGTTGTTCTTACTTTTTCTAGCTTTCCCAGTCTTGGTGGGGTTTTTGTTTGCAGCTTTGCTATGCCTCTATCGTCGGAACTTATCACATAATCCTCTGCACCTTCTCCGACTTACTGCTCTTTTTCTTCTGGCAGCAAATCACCTATGTGTTATTAAGTTAACACCACACGTGATAAAGTATTCCAGCAAACCTCTGAAACCTTTTTGATGGGGAACTTCATCTGACTGCCTGATTTCATTTTGGAATATGGTAAAGAACAAACGGAAGAAAAGTTTGCGAATGTTTGGATGCGACTCTAGAAGACACGGGGTTGGTCGGTCGGCTACCTTTCGCAGATGTATACAAAAAATGAGCCTTCCCGTGATGAGCAGTAACAAGGCTCTTTCCCTACTGTTTATCCCTCCGGTGTAGTCAGAACTTGACAGGTCATGTGAATATTACCAGCTCGATGCATTCTTACTACGATGAATGTGGCTCTACACTGACACCGTCTATGTAATATTCAGGCTAGGTGGTTTCACTGGGTGTTGCGCGGATCATCCTGTTTCACAGTGGAAGCGGGGTGCCGGTGTTATCATATATATCAACAATTATTGGCAGGAAAATCTCAAACTTGCTGTCACGTATTCAAATATACCCGTTAATTTCTCCGTAACTGAATTCAAATCTAGGCTTTTGAATAACTTCCGCCTTATTGCTCTTACGAATTTTATTTTTCATACCCATGTTCTAGCGATAGACAACAAAAGTAGGGTGATTTCATTTTAAACATTCCAATAGACTGTGCAGACTTTTCTTTGTTCATGGAAGCTGGTGATTTTGATCAGTGGGAGCTAATTTTCATGCTTTCGACCTTGTTGTTACTCAAGTTTCTGAAGGTACCGGATGCTTTCTCAGACATTCTCTCAGGCAATATTCTGAATAGTTTTTCCACTCCACGTCTTCTCGGCAATGGCTCCTCTGATCACGATGATATCATGGTCTTCCCTAAGATTTGCAGTCAGTCTAGCCACCATCGGTTCACGTAATACCACCACAGCGAAGTTCACAAAGGGCAGACATTTCTCCTTGAAAATGCTGACGTTAAATGAAGTGGTTAGCCAGACTGACTTTTCTGTATTTTTAGACATTGACGCCTTTGTGTTTTGAAGTCATATCGCCAGTTATGGTAATTTTCTCTTTTTTCTTTGCTGTACCATCGAGACTCCTTACAGTCACCTCGATGGGTTTTCATCTTATCATCTCAAACTACTTTGTCGCAGAAGAGAATGTGCCCTCCAAGATAGGGATTACAACGCTGCCAAGAACTTGAAGAAACCAAACAGAATTGAGCTATTCAGACTGAAACATACATTCACTCGGAACCTCTTGGAACATAAAACCATAAAGGGCTATGATATGGAGGCTCATCCGTAAAAAAGCCTGTCGCCTTGGACATCAAAGCTTTGAATCTATCGTCCGATAAGGGGTCTGCATCTCCTGCACCCATATTTTTTGAATATGAACTTCTCAATTTGCCCCGTTTTTATATTTCCATCCCTAAGGTTTACAGGGAACGAGTTATCCTAAATTCCAGGAAATCCTCTCAAACAGACGGACTAAGAAGTTGGTGGCCACTCTCTCCCATCTCCTCTGAGAAGCTCACTCAGTGCCTGGAAAGCGGAAATATCCCCTAATTCTGAAGGTTGGCGGCCATCACCCCTGCTTCCAAGGCGGCTTTTCGTTACCATGAACATCCCACACATTCTACCATTTTCCTTTCACTGTATTGTACACCTTTTATTGTTTTATCAAATTACCAAATAAACATTTTCAACTGTTAGCGAGTGGTTACCGCGGACTGTTCTCTTTGAGTTTCTTGTGAGCCTTCCGTACCTGTGGCAATGAAGAACGACATCACACAGTCCCAACACAATTTAGTGCACCCACCGTGGTCCGGCAGCCAACTCTGTAATTATCAGGATCTATTCGGACGACTAACGACAGCCTACCCAAAAGCCGTGTCAAACCTAATTTGAGGAGCAATTATGTGTGGCCGGTTTGATGTCATTTCACTGAAAAATAGCGGGTATAATATGACTCAGCCTTTTTCTATTTCTTTTGCCTCATTTCCGTACACCGGCATTTTGGTAACGCACTTCCTTTTTGTCTCGCAAGTCTATCGAGCCGCCACAGATGCGTCCATATTATGTCCCAAAGTTTGCACCTCAGTGGCTCTGAAGGTTCTTGGAAGCTTGGTTCTCCCATATAAGAAGCCTTTAGACCTTTCATACCCTCAGCAGATGGTTCATCATTCTTCAAGGTCCAACGTTTGTGCCCCCGTCACACCAGTACAACAAATTCTCTCGTCACTTGATCAGACGAGCAGTGCTGTTAAGACCTCCCTCTTGGACTGCAGCCATGCCTTTAGCTATGTCTACAAGAGCTTCCTACTTTTTTCCAACTCGGGTGCCGAGTCTTCCATTATTTCTTCATTCAGTGAGTATTTTCGAGACCGTCAACAGTTAATCCTTTACATGGCACAAGCTCTTACCTTGGCGCTTCTACCCTGGGGTCTCTCAAGGCGCAATGTTATCATCAATTTTATCTTCACCCCACGCACCTTATATCATCACTCACTACGAAGACTTCCTTATAAAATACGCTGACGATATCATTCCCGGCTGGCCATATTTCAGTACTTCTTCCAACCGTACATGCTGGCACAGCAGAACTTTACAAATGGTCTGCTGAAAACCATTTGATGATACTCTATTCCCTTTTAGGAGGGGTTATAAGTACTCTGAGTTTACTGACTCTTGTACTACAAATTCAGGTAATGGACTCAGACCGGATCACCAAGATTCAGTGAACTATCTCGGTATGACACTGGATCAAAACCTTACTTGATCACGGCACGTAAACCGCTTCTTTAAAAAGACCAGACGCTTGACTTTTACTCATCGAGTCTCATGTTCCACTGTGTGCTGACAAAAATCATCAAACCCCTTATTTCTTCATGTTTTACATCTCATTGGGTCTGAGCGTTTTATGTCATTTTGCTCAGGTCTGTTGTCTGGAGACTTTAAAGTATTCTCTAGATCCCTGTATTTTTTATCCTGCTACAGTAGCCTGCCGTAATATCCTCAACATCCGGACTGACGTTAGGTGATAAAGCCGCTCTCATCCGGAGCTACGCAAATCAAGTAGCGAAGAGACCGTGACTGCCGAATAACGTCATTTGTGTATCTGAACTTTTTCGTATAAACAACTTAAGTGGTTGAATGAGGAGAAGCGCGAAGTGTTCACCAAAAAGTGTCTACAATAGTCTGAATGTACTCACTTTTGACCCTTGGCAGAACGAATGAGGTCGAGCGTAATCCCGTTTCGGTGGTCCAGGTTTCTCTTTGGGCTCGCTACATCAGCACGCGGGGCGTTTGAGTGGAAGTTGGCTCGATGCGGCCGACTGAGCGGCTTTATCAAATGTAAGTTGACTTGGGCGTGCTTTCTATAAAGAGAGATTTGAGATGGCCTACAGATAAGGCCTTTTGCCGCCCGGTGACGCCTGTGGCCAAAGTTTGCCAGAACAGTCGGTGTTGAGTGCAATTTTTCCCCAAGGATAATATGAAGGCTTAAGGGTGCTGGCGGCAATATTATACTCCAAATCAGATTGTCTCTTCGGTGAAGGGCAGATTTTTACTACCGCTTAAAAAGCTGGACTATATCAGTGCTCTGGAAGTGATTTGCTATTGCCGTGACATTATCGATCATCATCTTCATTTCCACCCCATGTATGAACAATATATCGTCTTTTTGAACCGAGCTTTTCCTGACTAGACCGCCAATACGACAAACGCTTTTGTGAGCAAGCCCTCAAAGTTTCTTTGTCTGTGCTCATCACTGTACAGGTTCAGGAGAACATCTATGCGGCTCGCTATTTCGGTTTACTGACTGCAAAGCATCGTTTGACTTGCGACTGTAATTATCAGTCGCGTCTGTAAGCCATTTGCCTCACTCGTCCTGCGCGCCAAAGCGTCGTCATATATGACGCATTTCTCAGATAATGCACGGAAGAGTGCACACATTTCGCTAGCAGGGTAATTGGCCGGCAACCAAGCTTGCAGGTATACCAACAAAATTCCCTTCAGGATGTGGACCGCCACCGGTTGGACTACCGTCGAAAATCCGAACTGAGTTACCAACCATCCATATACCTTTCGCGGCTTTTTCTGGTGTGAGACGAGGGACGGGAATGGTTTGTGGACAGCGACTGAAATTATCTACCCATGCAAATATGTAGGCATACCCCAGAGAAGGTGGCGGTGTTCCCACGGGGTTGACACGTACGCACTGAAAAAGTGATTTTAGCCCCAGGACTTGATGGATGCCGCTTCACTGGGCCCACAGGTCTTGACTTGTTGACACTGTGGGCAAACAAGAGCCCTTCAAAAGACATTTGGCTAGACTTTGTGTCTAAATTGCTTGATTACCGGTTTTGTCTGGGCATATGAACAGATAACGAACAAGAATATGGACGGCCAGAAGAGTAGGATTGCTGTAGACGGCATGAACCTCCGGTTTAGGAAAAACTTGTGGCATACTAAAAACGACGATATTCCGGAGAATCTGGAATAAGCATTTTGTTAAGTTTCGTGAACAGCTTTTTCGACGTTGTTCGATACCAGATTCTTCAACTTGGACTTGTGCCGCTGGGTCTGAGTCGATGTCTAGCTTTGATTAATGGCTCAGTTTATGCGCGCAGTGAGACTTTGGCGGCAGAACTGAGCAAACCGAAGGCGCGTTTTTGGCCCTCGTTTTTGGACAGCCCGAGTAACATTTCTAAAGCTTGCTCCGTTTAGACAAGTTAATTAGCTAAGAAGCCTACAAAAGCTCCCGTAGCTTTTGAAATCAATAGTAATATCTCGACCGAGGTTCACAAAAGAGAACAAAAGTCAAACCTATTAGGTTGTAGTAATTTTGTAGTGCTGTTTAAACCGGCCAAGGATAGAAACGTGGAAGCATTCATCGAAGGTGAGCCCGAACAACAAGTTTCTGAAATGAAATATGTTCAGTTCTAGTGAAACTCTCTGTAAAGGGTTCCAAGGAATCCTGTTCCATTTATCGACTTTCTATGAACTATCTTTGCCGAAACTCCCATTGTCTGTTCTGTTGCACAGAATCCTTGTCACAAATCGGACCCGCACCATCGCCTCGAGCGTGCGTTGCTCAGCCTCAACATTTTTGTGACTATATTCGGTAATCTCCTCCTCCGCTTCTAACCCTCTGCTGTAATTCAGCTCCAGTTGTTGATTTTCTCTTCACTTTGAAGGGTAAGAGCTCGGAAAGAACACGTTTCGGTTGCTGAACTTTACATATCTCGCTAAACGGCAGTCAGAGTGGCGCGTTTCTGTTCAGTGACCGTCATAACTCCGCCGTCATTTGTGAAAGGATAGAGGGATAAGGTACAAAATGCAACCAAAGTTCTACTTAAAAAGGCTCCAAAAAGCTAACCCAGCCATCTGAAAAGAGCCCTTCGAAAACAGCCACAGATTTTCGACCCAATAATTTTTAAAAACCGCCAAAACGTTCACTAGAGAATACCATTATTTGGGGCCTCCGGTTACCACGTGAATGAACTTAGAATAGCACAGCAACCTCACCCTTCGGCAACCTATCAACGTGCAACATAAAGATGCTCCAAGACCTAATGGTCGAAAATCACCACGAACAATATCGAAAGTGGTTCCTTCTAAGGTCTGCCTGACTAGTCTACCTTTGCCCGTGAGCACTGTGGTAACAACCCCATATGAGCCATGGGCCGCAGGTTGTACTTCCACCATTAGGCAGAAACTTCAAATGCCTATTGCCTCGAGGACATGAATGACCTGTGTCCTCGACGGACATTCACCAAGCTCTCTTTTCTAATATACCGCAGCTCCAGTTATTTGGTGCCCGCCTTAGATGTAGCTTACTGCTGGCTTTACTTCCACCGCGAGCAGGGATATGTGGCGAGATTCATCCTCTTCAGATCAGTTTAAAGCTCTATTAATTGACTCAAAGCTGACTGCCAAGCAGTTGTCATCTTACTAATACTATTGCGCTCTCCATTATTATACTGCCAAACACATTCCAACTGCTATCTCTCCAGGTTCGTGTGAGGTATCTTTTCAGATAAAATCTGCTTGCGGACTCAAACAATAGAGCAAAGTGCATATGAATAACACGTAGCGCTAGTGACTTAATAACCAGGTTACCAAGAAAACTTTTTGGAGATGTTCCACAGCCCCGCAGAGGCGTTTCACTGAAATCGAAGCTACGCAGTAGTACGCGTCACGCATAGACTCTTCAGGGTTCTCGTTAAGCGAAATTTCACATTCATCCTTTGAGATAAGTTCAACCATCATAGTGCTTGTCCATAAATAATAATCATTCAGATTTTGGTGGGAGATGACTTCCGACAGTACTCGCCTAGTTGTTCTGACCAGTAGATCCCGTAAATCTCCTATTTTGCTCAGTTCCATCGACAATTGGCCCCGTGCTTTTTTATACTGGTTTCAGTTTCTACATCCCAGCATCATCGACCCAGGGGCGGAAAAAAAGAGGCTGAAGTAAGAAACCGCCCAAGCCTAAAACTAGGCAAAAACGAGGAAGACAAAGAGAAGTTCAACGCCACTGTCAGCGAAGCCTAGCCGCATCACTCAAAGTCACTAGCCATCTGGTAGGCCGGTCGCATGAAACCCAACTCCGATGTCAAACGCGTCTTACTAGGCCAAGTTCACTGGTCAAGGTTTTCGCACCTTTTGGCCGGGTGATGGACTGACCAACAACATAAACTTTGCAGCTACTACCTGACTTGAAAAAGCCCACGCGGAGAAAGTTTACCCGTGGCTGCTTTGAAACACTTCCCAGCTGCCTGAACTTGCTTGATTCGGTACCTGATCCATGGACTGACCTGTGGCTCTCAAAGCTCCACTTTCAACCTCAGCATGGCTGAGGCGGTTTTATCACCGCATTTTGCAAATGCTACGGGGAGTCGATGCCTAGATGCTGGCGGCGGTTGCCTGCATTCCACCATTACCAGCACCAGTTCTGAGCCGAAAAAAAACGAATCTGGCGGTCGAAGGGCAAACTCGACCCTTGAGAGACAGAGCCCATGTCACGCCTAAGCCACAAATGACGGTGACTGGCAGAAGCCAAACGTTCCTTGTGTGCACCCGATGACTCTCCACCCGATATCTGTCCACCTGGTGAGTTAGAATTGACAAGTAACAAGGCTTATCTACTTCAAATAGAGCTTTCCCTTCTAATAGAAGAGTTGGAGCCTCACAAAACCATGCTTCGCTCCAGCACTTCACACATTGAAGGTGCAAAAGGCATGCAAACACTCTGTTATTCTATTGCTTAGGCTTGCTACTTATCAGGATCTCTGTTCAGAAGAGCAATGTGGCCGGTGCCAGAGATTTGTGCGTCACTCTCAAATCAAGAGAGACAGGTTGTGGGCCTGTGAAAGAAGTGCCGGTGGTCTAAGCTTGTCAGAAGTTAAAGATGTGGTCTGAACTCGGTCTGATTCTGAGGCCTACACGTTTAGCTGGCTCTGAGTTGTGGATAGAGAGCAAGCCCGGTGGGCTGTTTGGGTGTCACATCCATCAAGCTAATTCCTCTGCAGTTCTCAGAAGGTAATTGCCACCGATCTGCGCCCTTCCTTGTCCACTGATCAAGTGGGGATTTTTCAGTCTCAAAATCAAGGCTTCGCAGCCTTCGTCCAAAAAAGATGGAAATAACCCACCTGGTTCGGAGGCTGTTTACCTTTGAAGTAAACTATCCCTCGCATAATCTCCGCCTCTGAAGAAACAGTGATATCTACCTGTGTCCCTGCTCCCAAGGGCATATTGAAAAGGTCCAGTGTTGGAGCAGCCCATCTGATACGCGCCTTGAATTGTCCCACCCGACGGTCCAGATGATGCCTCTGAGAGTGAATCAAGAAGCCATCGGTTTCCCTGCTTAGTTTACCTACCCCGGGCTTCCGTGGCCCCGCACCTCTAACCAAGCGGTAAGTGTTGCCAGCATTGTCAGAGCGAGCAGCCTTCCCAGCTTCCCCCACATCTCAGAATCCACTAAATATCATGGTTATTCCTCAAACTCTCGGAAAGCTGGAGTCTCAAGAATTGAGACAGCTCATTAGATGTATCACTCGGAGGACCGGATCTTCCGTTATCCAGCAGAGAGTCCGAAGTCAAAGATATCCGTGATCTGTAGTCTTCAGCCACCGTAGTCCTGGACGTTCAGCCACGTCGAAACTGTATAGATATCTCCACCTGGGAAAAGACTGACATCTGTCAACTAGAAGTAACCACGCAAGCCTGGCGGCTTTGGTTTTGGCGCGACCACGGATGAGACATGAAGGCGCTAATACGTACTGAGGCCTCATCTGCGCCCCAGGGGCTGACCTAAATGAAAAAATCTCCTGTCGATCCTCTCCAGCTGTGGCATATGACAATGTGGCCGATATGAGTCCAACGCTGTTAAGACGTAGCAGGACGCAAACTCCATTTTATACCGCTTCCTACGGCAGAAGTTCTTGCCGCCAGAAACAATCTGTAGTTAAGACGTAGCTGGATGGGACCACCATCCCAGTCGGTGCAATCGACTAGGACAGCGGACGGGCCCTCGGTGGGCCTTTCGGAACCCCCCAATGGCCTTCTTGGGCGTTGGGATCCCCAACAATTACTGCCCTGTCTGTTGAACCTGCGCTTCAAAGCACGTGATGCAAATCCCGATAGAATTCGTCCTTTGTCCCGAAGGAAATGCATTCACTGGGCACGTACACAGACATGAAGGACAGGCATCGACGCTTTAGCTGGTTTCTATTGACGTGCACAGAACCGTCCGACCAAACCGCAAACAAACGACTGTCGGCTAGAATCCAATTCCATAGTGCATGCTCAGCCCTAGTAATCAAAGCAAACCCAACGCCAGGCTGACCACGAGCATAAGGCGCGGACCATCCGAGACGCGAAGAGTGAAGAGAGGGGTTGGGGCTCTAAGCAGTGTGCAAAGTATAATTAAAAATTTTGGGTCCTGTAGGCGTGTTTCGGAAACAGAGCATACGTCTGTTTTGAGAGTCTGAAGATTTGTAGCCGTGGAAATTTGGTACACCACCTGATACAGTGTGCGGACATTAACCGCCGCCAAGTGAAATGAAAATGTAGACTCAAGGAGTGCTTCCTATTTGTGTCCGACTCCCGGACTACTGCCCCCTTCACAGCCGCGGTTACCTGTGGAGGTTTACACCGACTATAAGTATGGAGAGGAAAAATTTGTGAGGCCCTTCACAGAAAAGACGCTGAAGGCTTCCGGTCAAATCATACTTCGCGGCTGCCCATAGAGCAGGAAAAATGTTTTTCTCTGGGAATCCTAACCGGAGCCTTTCACTCGGAAGTCCAACCCACAGTGCAGTGGGCATTTAACCCAGCTCGGAACTGCTCACAAGCTTGGCCAAGAGGGAGGCTTCCAAAATGTTATACCGCCATCCCTCTTTCTCTGATCGGTGGATTATTCAGTTTTATCCTCAGCACTTATTCCAGACAAACCCCTTCAGATTTGAGGTACCTAAAACTGACCTCCTCTGCGCCTCCTTTTCCCGGGAGAAAAAAGTTCTTTGTCTAGCAGTTTTTCATTGTTCCCCCTGTCGACTTCAGCCATCCCAGTGGTTAGATTCCGAAATTTTTCTTGACAGGCTGAATTCTCTTTCGAAAATGGTGCCCAAGCCTGTGTGCGGTGTTTTCAATGCGGCCTCACTTCTGCCTTTTGCATGGGTGTGAACACTTCCGCCTTTGTGTGGGAAAATGCCGAACGCAGCTTTACGGCTCGAGTTGCATCTGTAGTACCAGTACTGCTCTGACCTCTGGTGTACCAGATTGCGCCACTATGTGAGCATCTGTAGTGCTACCAATAAAGCACTCGATGACAAAGACTAAAAAATTTGTTTACTTGAACAATTACTGGTGGCGCCACTCATTCCGCCTGTGTACGTCGTCTGCACACCGTTGCGCTCCTCCAATACACACGTTGTCCCGCTCCAGTGTTTTGAGTTCTGCTTTGCGTGCTGCCGAGTATATTTGCTATCGCGTCACAAACCGAGGACAAGAGGCTATAAACTCTATACGGGAGCAGGTCCTGACTTGAGTAAGAAAAACCCTAAACATCAGCCTGCATCTAACCGTTATTTCTCTGCCTTTTATGGCTTCCTGTAACTATGATCTTAGAGATTCTGAGGTGCGGCCACCTCGTCAGGGTTGTGCTGAATCCCGGTGACACACATTTTTCGACCGTTATTTCTTAAATAAGCCGTAATATTTGGAATGGGACGCTAAGTTCACCCGGCAGTTGTCTAGAAGCAATTTCGCTCTTCGATATTTGCTAGCTCCTCTGCGCGAGGCGCGTTCATTTTTACTCGGAGTTTGCCTCTGGATCAACTGACACAGTCACATTACTGACTTAATAGCAATATTGTCGTGGAATTTTACCATGAGCAGTAGACCCTCCACATGGTATCTCACCACCCCTTTTCTCTTCTTGCCGCCTTCCTTGGATGGCTCTGGAATACGTGAAATGCCACATTTTGTCTTCTTCCTTTGGCAGTATCGCTGAACCTTTATGACCTAACTACTATGTTAGTTCACTGCTCCGTCGGAAGCCCTTAAAGCTTCTCCATCTACATCAAAGTCTTCGTCTTCACCTTCTGTTTCCTTTTCCTTCAGTTTTCGCCCATCTGCTTTTCCCTGCCAGAGCTTCTAAGGTTTCTTCACATCCTTTTCTTTGGTCCCTCACCCTGATCCAAGTTGAGTCACGAAGTTTCCTATCTCAGTGATCGTTCTTGACTGGTTCTCGCTTATATATAGCAAGAATACTGGCACTTCTTTCATCAGACTCGTCGAAGTTCTGGATCCACCCGAAGAGTCTCCTGTTCCAGACAGCTGATAGCTATCTCCATCCTTACTCAGGCCTTCTGTTTCCTCTGACTCCGGCCGGCTTATACTTTTGAGGTTGATGTCCTTTTCCAGTTGGTGCAACATCAGCTTTTTAAAAACATGACAGACTCGCCTAAGTTCAACATTTCTACAGTTAACTGTGTGCAGTCTTTTTAAGCTCCTGAACAGGTGTCATACTTGCTTCCGTCGCTCACCACTCCTCCTAAACAGATTGGCCTCCCAAAATGTGTTTTGTCTTCATCCGTCTTTAAGTTCTTTCTTCCTTCAGATATATTACAAGCAGAACACCGAACTGCTGCGCTCTTTACCACAAGCTGCCATCTGATAAGGGCATAGTTTTTCCCGTCGCATGAAGTATTAGAGGCTTGAAAGCTAAACGATCATATGAAAATGACAGCTAGTTACTGCAACTATGCAACCTGAATATGTGGAAGCCAGCACTCTTCAGGAGTCCGGGTCAAAGGTGCAGACGTTACCCTGAGAACAACAGAAGTGTGATGCAGGGCCACTACTATAACGGAATGTTTATAGCCAAAGTAAACAATGCGGATTCTGTGGCCGATTTGCTTTGCCTTCTTTACGTTGTATACTGGGTAGTCACTCATATCTCCTTCGGAGATATTCACGGTCTCTGATTGGTCCTTCTCGAGTTTTTTTTTGATTTGAAAACTCGCGTAAGTTTTCACACCTATCAGCATGGAACACGATGTGTATTTCACCTTATCTTGGCGATCCAGCTTAACTTTCTGCTGTAACTCTCCCACGTTTTCTTGATAATTTCCGTTGTTCTTCATAACCGTTTGTTTTCTTTCAGAAATTCGATGTCCAGGGACAGGTGAATCACGATTTAGCTGGTTCGCTAGATTTCACGAGGGTTGAGGGGCCTGGCTCAATTATGTTTTCGCCAGGGGAAAGCGGTCAAGTATAGCTGTGCTTCCACATGAATGTGTTATCCGCCAGTTTCCTTGAATCTGGACACCATAAGTTAGATGCCTTGTTCTCGGTTGCCTCGAGGCCTTTCTTGAGCTTATCTAGCTTCTTAGCTGACGGTAGCCCTTTTCTCTACTGGCATTTTGCTTACTGCTCGTTCATTGCCGAATTCAATCTCTTTAGGCGCTTCACCATCGAATAATAGTTTGCACCAGTATTTCACTCCTGTCACTACTTTCCACTACTATCCTAACGATTTCCAGCACCTGTACCCAGCGTACGTACGTTACTTTTACCGTTTTGGTTTGCTATCATCCATGCCTTTGAGTGTTTGTCTGCCCGTCTGTGATTTACACGCCCGAGTATTACATTACTTCTCAGATGTTCGCCGGGGGGAATGTGGCAGCTCGCGGGTTGAGACTTGTCTGCAGGCAGTCATCTCCCAGCGGCTAGAAGATCTGAGCGTTTCTAGCCTAAATTTGATAGGAATGGTCTTAGATATTTGTTCTGGTGTCCATGTGCACATGAACTGACAATTTCACTTCGGCTGGTGATGAAACGTTCGTGGTCTAAAAGTCGAGCTCAGCAATCAGAACGCGAATCCGATCAACAACCTAGCTCAAGCCAACAAAAAATTTAGAACCATCTAAAGCTCGGTGATTCAGACATCGATGGATGTGGAGATCTACACTTGAGTGCGATATAATAGTAACAGACTATTAGTCTGACGGAATTCCCGTGAATATTATCCAAATGGCTTCTACTTTCTGCTGACGCATTCCTTCAGGGTGGGTGTACATCCAATTCCCATTACATTATGCTATAGGTCTTGGACTGAACACAACTTGGAGCGCGTATGGTGTTCAATGTAAGCATGTATGCCTTGTTGGAGTCTTAACTCTCATAGCCCAGGTGTGGTCGTGGCCGGCACACCAATCTACCACCATGCAGGTTCATCTGCTCCGAAGTTTCTTGGCGAATTTTTTTCTCACTCTGTTTACTCCAGATTCAATCTTTGCCCAAAAACCGAATCTGACCTCCTTTACTTCTCCAAAGGTTAACCGTACATACTGTCTGTTTTTATCTACTAAATGTCCATTCGCTCTGTGTATTTTCGGTTTCTATTTTTTCCAGCCCAGTTGCCCCACACTCTTACTTTTATCCCGTTCGGCCTGGTTCTTTTCCAACAAGTTTGACAAGAGCTTTGGCCCTAATTACTTCACAAGATTTTCCCCGTCAACCGAAACCAACCCCCAGTTATGACGCTTCACCTTCCCGCATCAATTAAAATCCATTTGCTCACTTCGTCCCACGAATCTATATAGGACCTCTTTCTTCTACCGAACGCTAACTATAGGTCCAGCCTGAACCCTGCTTCTTAACCTAGCGAATCTTAGGTTTCCGAAGCCTCGCCATTTTAGTTCGCACACCCCATAGCCGCAGCATTATCGTAGCCAGCTTATTCGTCCAATTTCATATAACTCTATCTAATTCAAAACTTCCTGAGGTGATTGACCTTCCCCGGTCTGGTAACTCTGGGTTGAATCTTCAGCTTATTACGGGATCTTATATCTTCCATCTTTCCGCAGTCCGGCCATCTCCTTCGTCTCTTGTTCCATCGCCACAGAGCCGCAGATAGTTCTAACTGTCCTCCAGGTGTTTGTATGTTCACTTTCTTTCATCTACGCTAACTATCACTACATCGGCTGTTTACTTCTACCAAACTTGCAGACATTTCTGTTCCAAATGCTCTTTATTGATAAGTCTCAATGATTGAATTCAGCCACCAGTTATGAAACTTCTATAATCGCCTAATACCTCCGGACCTTTTGTTCACTTCTCCTTGACAAATCTCTCCAGTCTTGTGCCATTTATATCAGTCTGTGCCTCTTCACCTTGTCAGTACTTTGAACTTCCTGTTTCATCGTCCTATTCTGAGTTATCCCGCCGAAAAATACCGGCTTTTAAATGGATGTTCTTTCGGTGGTCATGCGCTCACTTATCCGGTAATTTCTCCCGCAGTATATTGTAGTCCCCTGTGTGCCCTAAGTTGTTTCCGTTAAACCTTGAATCCACCATCAAGATTTACTTTTTTCTAATAGTAATGTTCCTCAGGTGCAGCAAATCCGGGAAGCGTCTCCATTATTTTGTTTCCCGGATAACAATATGCTGTGATTATCGACCATGAGGTTCTTTGTATCACAGACCTGTTGGCTTCCAAATCGGTCAAAGCTCTCCGCTGCTGAACCGCTTCTTGCCAGGCACCGAGTAGCTAGAACCTAACGGCCTTAGCCTCCGGAGTTGCTCATAAATTTATTTACTGGATTTCCTCTGATACCCTTCTCCTTTAGACTCCAACAATGTACACTCATTCCAATCCAAAAGAGGCGGAACGCGGTCAGATCCACCTCATTGGCAGGCGTATATTGGGCGCAAAGAGTTTCTGCAGTAATATGAGTGCACAGTCAGGATATCCGACCGCTCCTCTTGTGTTTATTTACCGAACTGTCTCCCAAGCTGTGTGTTCAGAGCATGGCCAACCCTACCCCCAGGCACCGATCGTGGGTCTTTCATCTCCATTTTTCGTTAACATGTTCCTCACACGTTCTTTGTGGTGTAGCTTGCAGTTTTCCCTTCCATTTCTATGGCGTCCTTATCCGATACACGTCAGGTCGCCGTTATCACCCGCTTCTTCTATGCCCATCAGGCTGACTCATTATTATTGCCGTAGTTGACTCGAAATCAATTCGTATTCACCGCGTATTCTTTGGTCATTTTGATTCATTCAAACTCTCCTCAGCCTTATTCCATTGTTGCTGTGATGTCCAAATCTCTCTTTGAAATTTGTGAATTTTCCATCTCAGCCAGTGATAGTGTAAACTCTGATCATGCTAACATGCGTGCCTCTCGACCACGGTCCAAAAATATACCATTAATATTATCATTATTAAATACATTACTTCATTTTCGCTTATCCCGCCTATCTCAGCCTCCACCCTCAGACATCGTTTTCCAAGATGCACATTGACTGTATTCTTATAAAACCCCTGAGTTCGCTCCTTTAAAATACCCTTTAGAAAGCTTTTGAAACCTTTTGAGTTTCCTTTGCCACCGATCCGTCCCGGATGCATTTCACTCCAAAGGACAATCTTCCTGATATTATTTTTATGTCACACATTACCACTTCTACTGTACCTAAGCGTTTCCACAGTACAACCCCCGGACGAAGTCCATATTTGAACATCTGCTTGTCCCTCCAACGGCCACACTTATCTATGAAATAACCACCGCCCCCGTAAGTTCAACCAGTAGTCCGTTTTTAAGTCTTACGTTGCATCAATCTGATCGTGTGAAGCATCACGTCCTCTCTTCTTCCTGTCTTTACAGGTTTACTTCTTCAGCAGATTCTATTCACCGCTTCATCTGGTGATTAACCTATCAAATGGAAGCATGAATGATCCAAGTTCACCTTTTCTCTCCTGGCACTCTTTCGTTCCCCTTGGTCAATTTTTACAGCTGCGACATCCGTCTGATTTAATGGCCCGCTTCATAAGCATTTCTATTTTCAAAAAAGGAACTCATTGTTACCGCTGTTGTTGCTCTTATTATTGCTTTTACATTCGCCATGCGTTGCAGCAATGAAAACCTTGATGGTGCTTCCATAAACTTCCAGTTGTCACAGATCTGATTAGTGATTATTTTTCATCTGAAAAATTCAGCTGATCCTTCATATCCATATCGTTTATTGCGCTACCCTTAAAGTGTGAAGAGCAAATCCCACTTTGTTTCCTATCATCACAAGCCGACTCGCTTGACTGATCGTGTCTTTTTCAGATTTACCTCGGCTGATCCATAAAAAAGAAGAACAATCGATCCACTTCCATATTTTCAAGTGAGCACTTTTTTTTATCCCTTTTGGACGGTGTTCTTTGCAGCAGCTGCTACTGTACGACCACCAGGTCTTTTGTTCCCGCCCGTCCTCGTTCTCTGCTGTCGCCTCAATAAAGTCCACTGCTTCAAATTGGCTAATCTCACCGGCCTATTTCCTTATTACAAATTTCGCAGCCTCTTCTTTGATGTGTGATCGTTTCAAGGTTAGATTTGTCTTGCGGTTTGAGTCCTCAAACACTGCCTTAGGCACACCTAAAAATAAACTTTTACTATGGTCATATAAATACTCCACGAAGTAAAAAGGGTTGCATCCACGCATTTTGAGTGTTTTTTAGTAGTGGACTCTTGAGCTGAAGTTCTTATTTTCGACAAGTGTGGCCTTCGGATCCATTTAGACAGCTGCAAGTTTACCAATGATGTTTACAAGACTGCAAGAGTTCCCAAATTTCTTGCTTAAAAACTTGTGAGCGAGCTGCGCTGGACTATCCACCATTTTGTAGCCAGCTAAAGAGATTGTGACCCGAAGCTCATCGAGGATTTTATTTGTAATCCCACTTAAATGCCGCCTTCTGCTGTCAAGATTCCGACATCTAATCTGGCCTCTAACACATATGCGGAGGTGGCATCGACTTCTTTCCCCCAGCTAAATATGACAAAACGCCACCATATAGGCAATAACCGCCGAAGCCTGGTTACCACGGTGAGAGCCCGGTTGGCACTGGTACTACCGCTGGTGTGTATAAGCAACAGCAAACCGTCGCACAGGTAAAAAACTTAGTCGGCTGCGTACCTCTTTGGATAAAAGCAAATGGGACTGAGCACCGACGGCTGACCGCCCCATAATGGAGCCGTGATAAAGGTAGCGATGTTTGTGAAAGTAAGCTCCCCAGAAGCAGTGGAGACTACGGCACAGGCACATTTGGACAGCGATGTTGTGGGTCCACGAAGTATGGTAACAAATTTGTTTTTCCTCGAGGAAGAAGAGACTGTAGCAAAGACACAAGTTGCAAAAGGTTTTCCGAATTTGCAAAACCAATGAGGCTAGATTCATCGATTTTGCTTAAAGTAGTATTAGATTTTTAGGGGGCCTTAACCTTCGTGTTACAAAGGCTCTTCAGACTCGGTGGAGAGCAAGTGTCTTTGCGCCGCATTCTTGATCCCACGATTTGTGAGAAATCTGAGAATGTATTGATGAAACGGTCCAAAAGTGGAGAAGTGGAAACCGACTTGGTGCTTCGGGAGATTTGGGAGCAGAAGCGGTGACCCCACTTGCGGTGAAGGCCGCCGACGCCGGTGCCACCGTCAGTCCCCTCAGGCCCGGGCAACTTGGGAAAAAGGAGGCAGTAGACCAAGACAGAGCCTTCGCTATGTTTTTAAAAGTTCGTGGTCCGATGAAAAACCGAGGTGGTTTGGAACCTACTTCAGCCCAGCTCACCTACTACAGCGGCTCTGACGTAGATGTCTCTTTCTGTCCAGAGCACACTCCGGCCAGATGGGGAGGATAACTGTCCATCCGACTGGGCTCTCCAACCGTGCAGCTGAGCTCGTACTCCGGCCCCCAAGGATTTTCTTGAGCCATCTGGTACCACTCCTGCCTGGCAGGAGAAGAGTTTAACAGCTTCGGGCTCACTTATCGGGCACCTGCAGCAGACCTCCCAGATATATTGAATTCACTGGGTAGATGGGAGTGCGACGGCAGCTGTCTAATCCTGGGAGACTTTTTTCCCGCTATGTTCATTGGACTTCGAGTACAAACATGACTAGGGCAGACTGATCCTCTCGGGATCTATGAGCAACTGTGCAGGGCCGGTTTCACACCAGTGCGTACAGGAGTCAATAATAATGCGATCTGACCAGAGTTTCCCCCTGGATTCGGTGATCAATCCTAGGAGCCCCCATGTTGATAAGATTAAACGTCTACCTCCACTCGGGAGCTGTGACCACGAGGGGCTAGAAGTGCACTGGCACAGTACACCCGGTCCGCTCCCCAAACCACTCGTCGGACTTAATTTTTGGCGCACGTCAGTCAGGAATCTCTAAAGAGCTTCTTTAAATAGTAACTAGTCTTCTGCGGATTCGGGTGTCAACAACGATTTGAACGAGACTTGAGAAGTCATTCGCCATAGTATCAAAAAACTAGTCAATACCTACTTTTTATGCATTGGGGGTAGACCCCATGGAAAGGGCACATAGTGGGTTGATCTGGGGCTCATACGCTCGACCAAAGGATGAAATGGGGCCAAGGGGTTGTTTCAGTACCCCTCTCAGAGTTGTGACCTGTATCACAAGATTCGTAACCAGCGTACGTGACAAAAACAGACAAAGAGGATGAAATTTGAGAAGACTCGTGCGGTTTCCTTAATGCTCGCACCCAGTCGCCCGTTGGTGTGCCTAAGGAGTCGCACAGACGGGAAAGGTTGATATCCTTAAGCCTTAGGACGACGAACTGATTGCAACGGATAGTTGAAAGGCTGGTGAAATAGCCAGACATAACTTGAAGGTGCATTTTGTAGGGGGTCACCAAGACACTGGTAGTGAATGGCTCACAGTTATTTTCCATGCATGACTTTGCCTCATCAAAATTGATTCGCCTCCAAAAAGGTATCAAAACCCACAAGTCACTGGAGCCAGACAACATGCCCACATTGATGTTGGAGAAGATGGCTGGTCAACTAGCCTCGCTGGTGACTTGGTTGCTCAAAATAGCGCTGGCCTTTGGTCGACCGCCCCAGGAATGGACGAAAGTCATGGTCATTCCGCTGTACAGTGGAAGGGGGGAGGGCAAACTGCAAGTGGGCCAAATTCTGCCCCGATGAACTAGCTTCCGCGAATGGGAAAGCCGTGGGAGGGCTTGTGGCTTCTCGGCTCTAAGAACTGGAGAAACACAAAATGTTTTGCGCACAGCGTCAAGGTTTTCTCAGAAGTCCGTCAATCCCCAAAAACCTGGTAACGTTTTGTTAAAGATGGCTAAACGCCAAGGCCGAGGAATCCTTCACGGAAGTTATTCTCGTGGATGTTTTTATGACGTTTGATAAAGTTTCTCATGGTAAACAGTCTCTGAATCTCCAATCTGTGTGCATTTCAAGACCCACGCTGAAATGCATTAAGAAGATGTTGGTCTAGATGACCTTGCCCGTGAAAGTCGAATAGTTCCATTTCGCGTGGTGTTTAGTCAGTATGGAAGTGTCAGAAGGACCAATGCTGGCAACTCTGTTGTTTCTGGTGCTTTTGAACAACCTACCACAGACCCCTCGATCCCAAAGACTTATCTGCTCAGAAGAACGCAAGGCCTGGCGAGCTGTTCAGTCGGCAGGGGATCTTGGGACTTCACGGGGGATCTTCATGACCTAATCGACCGCCTGGGTTCAGTCCATAAACTTGGAAAATTCGCGTGTATAGAGCTCGGCAGACCCAGTGATGCTTTGGACTAGCGCCCCAGCAATTTTGCTCTCCACCTCATGCCTAAGCAAGGAGACCTCTGAATTTTAGCAATCCAAGGCCTGGAGACTTGAGCTCAAAATAAGGGAGCCCAGGGCTCAACACTGGGAATACCTGGTCAAATTAGCCTTTCATTCCAGTCTCTACCCCCGGATACTTTCCCATAGTTGTGCACCTTACTTTTACGTGCTTGATTGAAATATAACCCTCCAACTGTCCATCGCTGCGCTATGGTAAAACTAAATACAATAAAACGAGTACGACGTCATGCTACACTTTTAGTGGCTGAACTATAAGAGATCAGCTGCTAAGAACGCATGGAAGCCACTGGGTTGTTTCCCATTGCCTGTAAGGTTATCCGAGGTTACCTTATTTATGCCACGTTAGTTGTCCCACGAGATTGGGATCCTGGCCTGCAGTCGGAGCTCATTTCAGGAATGATAGCCGCACCCGAGGACAAAGACTGATGCCCCGCAAGAAGCCTCCCACCGGGTTGCCACCAGTATATCCAGGAGATTGATCAATCTCTTTTGCTCTCTATCGACAGACCTGGTGAAAGAGGCAAATGTGACCATATTCAAGAGTGAATTGGGAACATCTTGGGGAATTACTGGCAAAGCACTGACGTCTGGTAGAGTTCACAGAGC
Organism: Fasciola hepatica; assembly: GCA_948099385.1. NCBI lineage: Eukaryota > Metazoa > Platyhelminthes > Trematoda > Plagiorchiida > Fasciolidae > Fasciola > Fasciola hepatica. Next base: position 16,199,650 of record CANUEZ040000126.1, on the reverse strand, counting down.
CTGGGGCGATGGGGCTGATGCAGGATGAATTTCCACTGCCGTTTACCTAAGGACTAAAGGTCGGCGGAAGACTGAGCGAAGGATTAGGTCTCTGCATCATCACTATCGTTCAAAGAGCCGGCAGTGAGACCACCGTGTTGTAGCATGAACCTGGGGCTTTTCTTAAACCGAGTAGTCATTACAACCAAAAGCGTCCTCCGACAGTCTATTCCACTGAAGTGCAACCCCATATGTGGAAGAAGTAGTTCATAATTCCTGCCTCGATCATTCCCTTTGAAACTCTAGACTACTCCCCTGGTGCTCAGGAGCAGAACCACAAAGGCCACCTGAATCCATACCCTACTGTCGCAGGCTCTTCTGCTCATCCCGTTGGCACTTCAGGAGTACTAGAAGGAAGGAGATAGGGTCCTCTAGGTGCTGGGCAAAAGGTTTCCCCGTCTGACAGGTGATCACTCTGAATGCGGGTCTTTGGGCCGTCTCCGGGCAATCCGTGGCTATATGATAACATCGATCCCAGGGTTCTATCGACAAGTTGACTAATTGTTGTTATATGTGACTCCTCTTAAGTCCCTATTTATGTTTCACTTCTCGTGCCAAATTAGAAGCTCCTGCCACTCTGCTTTGCTGGATGTTTTGTTTGGTTGCGGCGGCGGTCGCGAGCGGAGCGCGGTTCATAATTCTCGCCGTTGATGTTTGACAGATTACCCATGATGGAATTTGTCGTGCCACTCAAGTTGAACGGACTGCCGCGAAGCTGAATATTTTCCCACCGGCCAGCGGTATATGTTTCAGATCACCGGCCATTCAAGATGCGGGTTGCTGTCCAGATTAGTGTCCTGAACAACTTCGCCTTGTTCAGCTGTAAATCTTCCAGTTCGACGGCAATACCAGGTGCATGACACTGTCAAGATTTGCATTTTGAACCCTTCCCTCTTTTCCTTTTTCCCCGGTTCCCAGTTAACTATCTTTCCTCTCACTGGAGATGCTCAGACGACAAGATGACTTCAAGATCAGGAAACATGTGGGCTTTAGCCTCGCACCCGTGCAGTAGTGATATCAATAAAAATAATGGTATATTTCTTCACTGGGATCAAGACACATGCGCTGGGCATGATCACAGAGTGCAGCTCATTACAACAGTGGGAAACATTCACGAGTTTCAAAGGCTGGATTTGTAAATCCCAGATACAGTAAAACAGGACTAGACAGTGTTAAATTCAACTAAAGCTGGAACGGTTAACGGGGTAAGTGTAAGGCGGTTTCGGTTTCGGGAGCGGATTGTTGGGGATAGTTTGCCAAACTCAGAGCTGCCGGTTAAAGCGCTAACAAAGTGTTAGAAAGATGTAGTACATAAGAAAATGGCCTGAATAATGGTTCTTAGAGAGATCAAAGATTAATCGCTTGGCCTGGGATGCCCCCGTGCGCCCAGGTCTCGGTGACTCCAGTCAAGAGTGCTATGCTCTGGGAATCCGGAAGGTAGAGCTGCAAGAGTTCTTGACTCAAGCTTTGATCATTGGCTTGGAAGAAACTACACGCATCGACAACTATGGTATCGCTCCATGGGGTCCGCTTTGATTGAGTGCGACCTACGGAGTGACTGGTTGATAATAGACTTGGTGAAGGCTCGTGTTTCTCTTTACTGCCCATCCTTTCAGTGTTCGGGTTTGAAGCATCATTTTGTTTATCTGAACCTGGGCTGCCAGTCCCAGTGGATCTGAGGTCGTCGGGGTTCTTGAACTCAGTGCTGTTTTCAAGTCCATAGGTGCCTGCCTTAGAACCAAAGCTTGCACTACCGCAACAACTCGTGATGATTCCTTCTGGGTATGCATCACTCTAAATAAAAGTCTTACGGGAGACTACACTCAGAAGTAAGCCCCCTTTCTACTTCGGTTTCTGCCACGAAAGTCAAAAGCAACTGAATCGATAATAGTCTTTGCTGGGGTTTGTTCCCTCAGTGTAATGACCGACGCAGCTACCTGCCCAGCAGGCAACCAGTCCTCCAATGGACAGTTTTGCAGCTACGCAGTTCTTCCGTTTGAGGTTGTAGACCGCACTACTCTGTGGGCCATTATTGGACTGAAGGACACGACGGGCGTTTACGCTGAGCTGCCAGTCCTCAAATTTCTTGGTCTTGTCTTTTTTCACCGTGTTTTGTCTCAAAGTTTGTGGGAAATTTGGCCGGATGTGCACCTCAGAACCTCTTTTGAGTACTACTGCTGACGCCAGCAGTCTCTCGATACCCCCAGCAAAGCTCATTGGTGTCCCGAGATGCCCGGGGTTAGAGCAAATTTTACACTCCGGCTTCTGACTGGATGTCCGATTCCCTCTGGGTGCAATTTTTGAATGGGCTATTTTATGCACTGAGAGTGGAATATTCCCGTATTCCGTGCCTTCTTCCCAGCTGTTTGCGGAGCGCGGGATTCGAATAAGTCCAACTAGATGGTCCACATGGTGCTGGAGCAGACTTCGTACGCGTCTCGCGGAGATGCCGTGGTTTTGCTACACTCAGTTTTCCTTTCTACGTATCTCAGGACCTGTGGTACCTGCAAGTTCAGTCAGTGCTTGTTTTGTTCCAGATATCACGGCTATTGAAAGATAAGCCTAGATTGCTGTTTGAGCCGCCTGTCTACAGCAAGTTCTTTGATCTGCTGTGAGTGCCCGTGACCTGTTGCTCCGCTTATCACCGTCAACCTCGATTTGGGCCATGAATGCCTGAGATTCCATTTCACTGGTAACGCGCTATATACTGAAGTCAGCGGTCCAAACTTTACTTCAAGCATTGTGGACTGAAGCTTCAAGCTGAGCCATGGCGGATAACCACACTAAGCTTGAAGGTCGTACGCATCTTTTGAATTCTTGCCGCCCGACTCGTTACCAATTCTGGTGAGAGTGGTGCCGGATACACCCAAAACCAGTAACCTTCTTGAAGGCTTTATTTCCACTAGAAGTAATACATCCACCCGAGATTTCCTTCGATTTCAAGACGGCTCACACCAACCAAATGGAACAGCAATGATTTTTACTTAGTAAACAAAGACTCCAGAGGAAGCAGATTTTGAAATACAAAGTAAATCCCTGGTTCACTTGACTAACCGATAGAAGTACGATAGGAACACGGGAGAACAAAAGAAAGTGTGAAAGTGAGAGAATTTTCGAAGTGATGCAAAACAAATTAGGCCTGTTCACCGCCAGAGTAACCCATATCACACGTTATGAATGAAATGTTGCACAAAATTTTGCCCATCAGCGAGAAAAGCGAGAGTAAACCACAGAAGCAGAACAAAGCTCAGAGAAACCACGAAAAGGAGACAAAATTCAAGTTATTAATCCTTGAGCTTTCCAGGAAGTGAACCCAAGTTCGATCCCTGGAACTTGAGGAGGTAAACTCAAACTGTCAAGGAGATGCTTCTAAAACTGATGCACGGGGAGATACTGTGGCCAATTCTTCAAGAGCGTAGATTTTCCCTGGCCGATGAGCAATTCCTAAGGTGCAAGCAAGCCGGATGTGTTAGGTACGCTTTGACGTATCCAATTCCAATTAAGTCCCCTCAAATGGATCTCCTACGACGTAGATAAACGCGATCGTAACTTGGCATATCAATGATTGACTTGCCTGCTAGTCCTAAAAAAGGGAACAGAAGTCAGGTTGCTGAAGTCAAAACAATGGTGAGAAGCTAATAAAAGCAGTCAACAATAAATTTGTGAACAGAGGTCTCAAGAGGGATACCAAAAGTCAACGGCGTCCAAAATCAAAGATATGCAAATTTCTGCCAGAAAGCTTTATCAGGCTGTATTCATAGTAGCGTGCTTTTGTCTAAGGTCAATCATAGCATCGCAGAACGTCGTGAATTAGTGAAAAGAGAGTGTGACTGCACGCAACTGCTGACGACAAACAGACTCAAGAGCATTAGGAGGCGGACAGTTTGAAAAACTGGCCATAGGAGTTTCTGTCGACCCCCGTGATAGAAATACATGCCTTCGTCTGAGCGACCTCTGGTAACTAAGCTCTCTACGTAACACGGAACTCACCTTTTGCTGCCGACCAATCGAAAAAAATTCGTCAATTTAGGGTGGTCAACAAGTCCAACGGGTGCAACTGCGAGGGCACTTGCAACATTTATCGACTCCTCATCGGCAGGTTTGAAGGACTTGTTCAAACAATATTAGTTTACTTCGGAGAAGCCTGAACCTGTTGCGTTTGTAATCGAACTTCAGACAGTTATTCAAAAAATATGGGGCAAATTTATGATAAATATACCCGCAGCGGAAGCTTTTGGGAGGAATTTTAGTAGACTACCTTCAAGGAATCGAAAGAGATAGCAATATATCCACATATTCAGGATTACATGGGAACTAAAACTTTGACAAACACATAAGTCCAACCTTGACAAGTAAGAAATACACCTTAGCAGCAGTAAGTAAGGCATCATACCATCATGCAAAAAGCCTTTGTCTCCCAAAGCAAACACCAGAAAACGTTCGAAACTGGCCAAGAATAATGGAGGTGGTTTCATTTGTCTCGAAGATTGGCATCGTGCTGCTACTTGTCGAGTAATAACGAGTTATCCTGAAAAAGGATGCCCCGGGAAATACCATTATTTTTCACAAAGACAGTTGTGTGATGTTCGACGTAAGCATGTTACCAAGTTCAGTATTTTCCTTTTCCCTCTCAAACGACTTGATAAGCCACCCAAGGATGGAGTTGTTTGACCAAAAACCTCTTAAGAAATCACCCAGGCATAAGCATTGGTAGCCAGTGGCTAGAAAAGAACTAGAAAGAGTTAAGTTCTCTAAGAAATAAGAGAAGAAATAAGACCCCGCCTCGCTGGGAGAGAATAGGGTGCGTAGCACCGGTGATTCCGTGGACCTGGCTGACGAGCATCTGGCATCCGCATTCAACCCTGAAGTGGCCAAAAGCTCAAAAGTATTCACCATTAAGGATCTTCCACTATCGAAGGAGAACTCGGCGCACTCAATCTTGAATCACTGATCTTATCCAGAAAGTGTCAAGGTAGAGGAAAGTTGTGAGAGCTAAATGGGTTTGTTGTTTTTACAACATGCTGGGAGCGCACCGAGCAACACAGTAAGAAAATGTAGAGCACTGATCATCGTATTCATTAAGCATAATCTTAGATTGAGCAATATACGAGCCTCTGAAGGGAAAGATGGACAGAAAGTTCTAAAAAGGTCTACTCAGGATGAGGTTGTCTGCTTCGAGCACGCGTTTCAACATCCATGCAATGCAGAATTTCTTGAAATCATTTCAGGTAATACGGCTTATTCTCAAGAAGAGCAAACGGAACTAACAACCATAACTCAAAATAATGAAATCTCGAGCTGTCAGCTTGAAGTACTAGTGCCAGGAAAGTGCCAAGCGGCTACAAAGTGGCTTCCAGGAGGTTCAGCTTCCTTAAAAACAGCCTCACGCGAGAGTCACAGCTAATGATCAATTGGCTGGCGTTGAGGTAGCAACAGGTGACAAAAGCCATTCGGGTACCCTCTCAACCATCCGAATCTCAGTCCATAGGAACCTGGAAGAATCGAAAACACTTTACAACTGCCCTTCCATATGTGCTGGAGTTTCCTTGAAAAACCACATAAAACAAGATCGAGATTGCAGGAAGCTGTCAATCAAAGTCTTTTGCCGCTTCCGGTTAAAACGTTTGGTGGTGTTCATCGATATTTGATGGATTGTTTTACAAATTGAAAAGCTCGCTTATGGTCGACCTGTGCTCCGTGGGATATACTACCCAAACCACGATGCTAACCAGACATATGCAAAACTTCCGCTGATCAGCCGTCCACCCGAAACTGCCTCATTTGTTATCCGCGCCAACTTCGCCCCAGGGGGAACCTTCAGAACAGTGAACAACCTGCACTGTTCGAATAACGAGGCAGTACGATGGACGACTTTTAAGGCTGTCTTAGTGAACCACGGGTGGCCATCCACTTCACGACCAAAAGATCTACCACTATACACAGAGGAAGGTTCACGCTGACAAAACCGATAAACGCTGATCGCCAGATACAAGACATACTTCTTATCTAAAGGGCTGTGCCAGGGCACTTCTGGGGTCACCACTGTCACGTCTTAGTTTATCGTGGAATGGAAAAATGGTGAGTTCGTATTTTGCTTCGACCGGCCCGAAAATACAATAACACCGAGGAGAGTTTACCTGGCCTCCATAATCATCTGGGTTTTATTCCACCATGGTTACTATCCGAAAAGAACCTATTCTACTTATTTTATCGGAAAAAAACCAGTTTGGGCCAATATTTGGATGGTGATAAACGAGGAAACGACTAGCTGGAAGGTCTGGAACAACTCGGCGGGATCAGAATATTGATGCTCCTGGTGAACTTCAAAAGCTCCCTCAGATCAGTTGGAGCCGGGCTGCAGCGTAGTGAAGTGTCGACGATGGGTGAACAAAGAAGGCGAGAAACCCGGCCAAAAATGTTTGCGGGGGTGAAATTTGCCGGCCCAATACAGTTACCATTTAGAGAAGGTAACTGAAGACAACCTTTCCGTCGTTTATTGCAACCATTTTTTTAGCAAATTTTGGACGGATTTATCTTCTCCACCAAACCACGTTACCAACGTCAACTTCTTCGTGGCTGACCGATTTACGGTAGTTCAAGAAGGATCAAGGGTGATAAGTGTAATTTTTGATCAATTCTGCACACTTCTGCTCTCGTTGTTTGAAAGTACTAGATAATTTGAGCTTTTGAATCACACAACCTGTGCTCTCGACTCCATTCAAGGAAGTTTGACTGTTCTCTCCAGTACCTTAGCCAAATGACGCCACTTTTGTGCCGAGGTAAATTATTATTCCGTCAGCCCCATGGGCCTGGCAAATTACAGGAGGAAGCGTTATATCTGTCGAAGTAGACTACCTTTTTGGGACCTACGATTTCATGGACATGGCAGCAGACGCGATTAATAATAACAAACAGCAATCAGTCAGGGACCTGAACAAACTTGGGGCAGATAATATTACACCAAAAAGCCTAACGTGATGCCATTTTCGTAAAGCAGTTACACACTCTATCTGAGTTTGATGAGCTGTTTGATACGAGTGGTGAGCGGAAGAAAGTTATTCTTTAGCGGAGCACTGTACGAAAACTGGACACCACATTACTTGACGGCGATTCGGATTGGAATTAGGTTATCAAACTCAAACCTTCAGTGGTATACGATGTGCTGCTAGATAGTTCTATGTAATAGCTAAATCACGGCAGCGCCGATAGACCATCTGCACCAAGATGAGAGACATGCAGTTGTGAAACACGTGTTGAACTGTGTTCGTCGGCGGTACTAGGTGGCCAAGTGTGAAGCAGCGTCTAAACATTTGGTAGTTGTCTACCGTGTAGTCGCCTGAAGAAGGTGCCAAGCGAAAAAAAGACAGCTCCACTTCCATTCACAAAGTTCAACCGAGATATTGTATCCTCCTGAAACTTGGCGTTGAGTATGTTAGTCCGTTATTCGCGAGACAACAGAAAAGGAAGAGGGGGAGCTATAACAGTTCGACAACATTTTGTGTCCAAAGTGATGATGCGGAAAACTCTTTGACAGTCATACTGGAAGAAAAACACAAACCAGTTTTTGGCACAGGTACCCTGGAATCATTCAGTGAAAGAGCGACTGCCAACACCGTGACCTTTCCGAACGCAGATGGACGATATAGATGGTCTAGACTTTGTGAGGCCACCACCATAGGGGGAGATTGCCAAGACGAACGGCCTATCGTAACGATTCAAGCCCGTTGCTGGAAAATTGGTGTCATTTTGGGAACCTCGGCGGTGTCAAAAAAATAAATAAATTTGCCTTAAGGTCGTCAGTTTTTTCTTCTGCTAGTTATTCTGACAAGTGGCTTCGAAATCGCCTTTTTATTACGATGACTAAGGATTGCTCATCCGATCTGCAGGAAGTTTGCTCGGAAATCACCCCTCACGCACCTCTGGTTTTCATAGACCTTATCTCTGCGATTCGCCCTTGCTCCGCTGTTGCTTTTGAAGTACCTCAGAAGCGTCGGCCTAGTCAGTGTTATTTGGGCTCTACATCGTGCAGAACCTACGCTTATATTTGTCTAATGACGTCAGTGCCTTCTGTGGCTCTTCCTCAACAATAGTTCCCCAGGTAAAGCAGTCTTTGTTTATGGCGGATTACAGTATTCTTGACGAAGGTTTTGAAATTTTCACAAGCTTGCAATACCCTTCGGGTAGTTTGTCGGATACCGTCAGCTCTAGTCTTGGTTAGTCGATTGTTGGCTGAATCGGTAGTAAATGTTTGACGGCCGGATTGGGACTTCCAGTTTCCGTTTGCCCTGGTCCAATGAGGGGATTGTTGTCATTAGTTCTATGTTACAGCTCGTCCCGTCCACCTTTTCCGCTGCCTCCTGGGCCTGTCGTATAGAGCACAATAACTGCTGTTCTAGTTCTCATATCCTCAATCAAAACGGGTCAGCGTTTTTGAAATCAATAACACCCTCAGTAATACGTGAACCGGCACTGACAGGGATAAGTGATCTAACAATATCTATAGAATCAAACCTACCCAAACCGTACCCAGTGATCTTCCGGAAAGGTTCCTGTGCGGGTTTTGATTGCTTTGTTCCTTCTCTGGGCATACTGCCGGTTTCTCGTCCGAATTGATCAATTTAAGTATTATAACGTGCCTTGAGCAATATGTAGCCCAATTTGTTCGAATTTGGAAGACGGAACGAGATTAATCTGCAACTTCTACGATACTGACGCATTTATTGGACAACATCATAAAGCATATACAAGCCTCAAAATTGCAATCACAGGGAGGTAAATACGAAAACCAAGTTCAAGGCTTGCGACAGACGAGCATTTGCAAGTCCAAGATTGAGTATGGCAAAGCGGCGCGTTGGACGAGAATGAAGAGAGGTGGGTTCATAGAAGCGTTTTTTGTACTAATCACGTAAATATTACATGTAAGTAAGTAATCCCACGAAATCACTATATCGCAGTGCCTTCGGAGGATCTTCCATACCCGACCTTTGCATTTGATGCCGGGGGGAGACAGCTAGGTCCGAGAACCCTGAGCTAGAGGGAAATGGTTTCGTTGAACCGCTTGTCTTTTAAGACAGAAAGAAAATGTGGCTTTATCTGCCCAGCAGGCGCTGAAGGAAATTTCACATCTAAAGAACGACACGTTGGCGTACTTTCACCTTTCCATAGAAGGGTAATTCCATCTAGGAATATAGCCATGTAGGCCGGCTCCTTTGTGGAGCTTTGGTCAGCCTCATGTGAAACACGGTATTTTTATATTCTTATGTGGTTTTTGGATACCCAAAAGTATTCCACATACACCCACTAATAAATTTGAAAGTTCTTCTTCATTGAACCAGCCCTAGTCGAAACTGGGCCGAAGTCACAAACCACCAGTTCAGCGACGAACTACCACCGCATCATATGATGCATTACATTGCAAGGCATCAAAATCTCAACCAGAATTAAGTTTGGGTCTGAGATGTACCAGGCTGCAATGAATATGATGATTCAAAGAACCCGTAGGTGAAGTCAAAGCCGTATAATGCGCTCACTTGGGGATCCAAAGGGGGGATTGTGAATAATGAATAAAACAACTGCCGAGGAAGCTTGCAGCTTGCAGTCTCAACAGATTTGTTTGTGGTAGAAATTTAATGCGGGAGCCCCTATGCTGGCAAAGGGGTGTGACCTTCACCTGCGGAATTTCAAACTGGAACAAAACAACCGGAACCCATAGCCCGAAAGGTACTTTTCGTGGTGGTGTCAGTTCAGCCTATTTCTGAAGCGGATTTCATGCCTAGTTCTAACTAATTAAAACTCCCAATAGTAGGAAGTGTTCCTGAATAAAGCTCCTAATAATTCATTTGTAATCCAGAACATAAAAAAGTACTTTGGCCGGGAATCCACTCCGCAGGTGCCCGTTCTTGATAACAGACAAAATGTCTGTGCCTCCGAGATTAAGAGTAAGGCTGACAAATTGAATTTGGGCTTCCGTGCGGGGCATAACACCTCCCGGGGTCTAGCCAGGAATCGGGGAACTTGTCACGCCCTGCAGAAAGCGCCCCCACAACAGCCAAACCAACCGTTTCCCGCCACAGCACCGGAATGCGAGGTGCGCCCATCAGTGAGAACCCAACCATTCTGTTCAAGTCAAGAGAACAGAGATCAGAGTTTGAGACTCCTTACTACAGTGACGCCGCAAACGTCCGCGGCGTCGTGCCTAACTAGCTCATGAAACCAGAAAACTCAGTCACTTTGTATGTGGGATAACAGACCTGAATGGTGCAACTGTACATAGAAGCAGCCCCGTTAGAGACTCCAGACAGGCGAATGATGGTACGAAAGTAGGTGATAATGGGGTCGGTAGCTCACGTAGTCAGCTGCGAGGTTCTAATCACATCAAGTGGCTCCAGTCCGGAGATCGGTATGGCAGATTAGTCAAGTTGAGAAAGAGCTTTTCAGTATAGAAGCTTACCGTGATTCGGGAGGTTGTTTGCGGGAAGCAATAAGACTACGACTTAGAGCAGCGTGCATTGGCAAACCTCGGTCCACCGCAGTTACCGTGGACAGGTACTACAATAGACAGATGTGATGGGTCAAAACGGTTACCTGTTAATTGTTACCTCGATGTTATATTTTTTAAGGCGCTTTCTACAAAACAATTTAGGTCCAGTTCCAGAGCCTTGGATTTCTCGCTTACTCGGTGCACGTAGTTCCGATCTGGGGCAATTCTGATCCCTTGGGATGCTCCCAACCTATTCACCGTTTGGTCATTTTTCTGTGGCTATCAAACAATCGGCCCAATCGGCTTGGCACTTGTGTCGTTCTGTTGCCCCAGCATTCCCCTTTACTTTATGAAAGGGCAAAAAGAACCTCGAATGCATTTTCCTGGCAAGCCCAAGTATCCATGTGACTCTATTTTCCACTGATGTTAGCTTATCATAAGTAGTGAGGCTGGACCCACATACGTTGTTAGCAACTGAGGTAGAGGAGTGGATGGTTATTTGCGTACGATATCAGCGCCCTCAATGTGCAGGGCTAGGCTAAGGGCAACACCAAAACGTTATTGGACGAGAGATTTATTATGCCGGCAAGGTGTTATTTGGTATTCGCCGAATGACGTAGGAGTTTCTTGTACTAGATTAGAAAGTCTTCACCATGTCAAGTGGCTGGTGCGGAAGTGGATTGTTTTGCACCGTGAGCAGCAACAATTAGATGGCTTTAACCGTGTTTATTTTGAATGTCTTAGTCTAATGCACTGCGGTATATGTTAGCAGCCACCAGGTATCAGCCTGTTCAGGGCCTCCGCAAAAATCATTAGGTAAGCCTTCCGGCGGGCTATGTCAACTCACTGTGAACCCAAAACGTACATGGATAGCTTCTGTCCGGAGGCGGCTCCGGCGGTAGACTGCAATAAAAAACGACAAAATATACTTCGGAACTGGCAACATTGCATAAGTGCAGCTAGAGCATAGGTACACTATGAAAGCCATTTTTTCTTGACCACGACTGTGCACTATCGTTATTGAGGTGATGGCGCTTTGGGTACCCGAGAATGTAAAAGAGCAATTAGCTGATGTTAGCTGGGCCGATTTCGGGGTTTGGGCGTGATGTCTTGCGAAGCTTTTTGAGGATTCTGCTGGATATCAGGGCTACCCAAGCACCTGCTTTCTTTCAAGTAATCAGGCTTGAGTAGCTTGGCGAAGGTGGTCAGTAGTGTAATACGTCTATATCCACTATTTTAGTGGGTAAGAATCCAATTATACACCTAGAACACCTTATCATGTCTTGCTTAAGTGTCTTGATCACGGTCAAAAACACACCATTATTTTTAATAATATTAGTTTTATTCATATTATAATTATCTCGAGGGTTACGAGATGAACTTGTTTGCTAGCAGCGTAAAGCCGATAATGGTTGATTCTGTATAGTCACACAATAGAGTGTTCTGGGCTGTTACACTTTAATGCCCAAAATACGTATACTACCACCATAATAAAAAACCCTCTACCTCTAATGAGTTTTTTAGTTGTGAGCAACCTTTCGCATTTCTTTGATTAGCTATTGATAAGTTTCCTAATATGGTGAAGCACAATTTTCAGGGGAAAGTTTTCATTTGTACCGTGAGTTTGCCAGGACTGTATTTATTGGTCTCCCCATACGAACCCTCGCAAGGGTTCTGTGGACACTTTCTGGAGCCTACTATGCGTATAAGAACAGAGGCATGAGTGCACATTCTGTTGGAATGTGGGCCTAACCTATTGGTTTTAGCGGCGTATATGCTTGCAAATGGCTTTTCTGTGCGTTCATCTGTTGAGTGCTTAGGGCACAATCGAGTCACTTTGCTCTGCGCTCAGCAAAGTGGTCCTCATGAGACCAAAGAGACCGGTCAAAAGCTAACTTCTCAGCTGTCACTTTAAAACCGAGCTTAAAAGCAGTAAGCAAACCGAAGAAAATGAATGAGAGCACCTTTACCAATAAAAGCTGCTGAAAGAGGGCAGTGATTTCTCATCAGCCGATGGAAAAGCGCAATCATGGACTGGGCTCCGAAATCTAAGCCTTCTTACAAGAACCGCGACAATGGATCCCCAAGCAAGTGTGACTCAAATTGTACACCAGGGCCCAATTTCTTTGTTGCAGGGCTACCACACAACGAAATCCGGCTAGCGCCGTTCCTGTTTCAACGCTGAGAATAGCAGTAGCCTCCGGCAACCAGTGGAACGATCATCGTTGGTGAAAATTAAGGAAGCAATTTTAATTTGCCCTGGAACGGCAAAATATGCATTTGAGAACGAGCAGTCAATGAGGATACACCTGAAAAGCGGACCCACACAGCCGTTAGATATGCGTCTTTGATGGCTGGTAGTGGGCGTATAAATGAGTTCACTCACGGATTTTCTCCGGCCTACCTTGCCGGACGTACCTATCTTCCTCCAACCAGGACCCAATAAGACAGTATATTTTAAGCGTAGCTGTACTACAGGGCTCTAGATTATGCGGAGTTATTCCACTCTGGTATATTTCGCAAGGTTTCGCCTTTCCTTTGAACTATGTTCCTACTAAAATTGACTTTTCACCGATCCAGGATGCGCCAGTTTAACCTTCTGTTTTTTGCACGGTAGGGGTTAATGATCTAGGAACTGAGCTCACCTTCTTACGTGTTGCTGTTCTTTTTACATTCATCGTTGTTCTCTGAGTGCACTCTCATACATTTTGCTTCGTGTCGTCCTGTTTCATTACACTCTATTTGCTGGGCCTCGGTAGGCCTGTCATACATGGCTTCCATCATCTTCATGGGTTGCTTTTCTTTTCGCAATCATCAGGGTTCCGGGGGCTACTTTCGTACAACCTTTATTGTCGACTTGCTCACAACTTACCCCTTTCATGGAACCCCGGTAAGCCTCCGCCATTCATAGCTCGCATCATTTTACCATATAGTGCATCTTGAGCATTATGTATAACCGATCTTCTCAATATTTCCACGGGGTGCTATTACCCAAGTGGAACTATAAATTATTTCCCACTTGCTGCACAAACCGCGCCAGTTTGATCCATTTAAACCAAGGCACGCTGTTTTACTCTGCTGCCAGGAGAATTGACTCCCATTCTCAAAATTCTGGTTTAACTCATCTTACCGAATAACGCTACGCAAAGGTATCATACTTTTGAGCGTGCCTCTCGATCAAGGTCGAGAAATTTACCATTATTGTGGGTAGAGGTTTGAATGCTGGAAAATTGTGCAGCACCAAGTTGTGGGTAGGATGAGGAGTAAGCGTGACAAAGTTGCGTCACACTTCATGAAGCTTGAGGAGACAGCTAATGGAATTTCTGATGGCCCATTGATACGATTTATTTGCGAACTAATAAATCTGACCTGGAAAGCTGGGTTGCAACAACCACTTTGAGGCCCGTGAAATGTGGATCACGATGAACTGCTTCTGCCCGAAAAAGATCGACAAGGACAATTTTGGTGCCCGTAGAGTGAGGGAACCACTGAGAAGGAGCGCGAAGATTGTCCAAATGACCTTTGTTTATCCCAGCGAGGTCGCATCCAATGACAACTAGAATAGTTTGGATTCAAACGCCCGCAGGCAGAGCAATCGAAAGTGCATAACGAGGTGCCGTGAATCGATCGTCGTCACAGGAGGCATACAATAAACGAACGGCCTTTTCGCAGCGAACAAAATATAAACGGCTTAGGGCTAAGCACTGATGGCCGTTATTATCTGCAATAGTTTTCGTTTGAGAGTTTACACATTAGGCTTAATCATCTGCAGGTTGCCACAGATTCATTCGACGATACATCACCAGCGACGTACATACCGGATTCCGTGCGACCAGTATCCGAACCGCCGAGAACGGAAGCTCCTAACCAAACTCAGTTAGCTCACAGCCCCCGTGTTTTGGCTGGGTGCAACACACAGAAGCACTCACTTTAGGGCCACTGAATCGGAGATAGGTATTCCTTCGAACGAATCCAATGAAATCGATCAGCAAAACGCCTGCAATTTTTTCAACCAACCAGGATGAAATCAGTCAGTGGGGTATGCGACTAGAAGAAATCATCAGATGAACCAGCCACGGGGGCTTCCTGGACCGATCCAATTGGTAAATTGGCTCCGACTGCGATAACCTACCACTCTTTCAATGAAGTAAGATAGCTCAAAGGCAGAAACTTCCTACTCGAGCTACCAGGGCGGAATGGATAAGGATTTCGGAAGAACGCGATGTACCGTGCAGATGTTTGAAGATTCTCACGTCAGGAGCAGTTGCCATGCTTAGTTTTGATCAACTGAAAATGCACTTTCAAAGTAAATTGGTACAGATCATGGGAACAGAGATTTCGGGAGTCTCCTGAGCTCGAGCACCTGCTTTCTAACCCAAAGGGGTGTCAGAGGGTGGTGCCACTACTGCCTTGGAGGTAAAACGCGCCGGAGTTTGAGGACAACAACGTTCGAAGTCCTCAAGTGCCAACTAAACCCTATGAAGTTTATGTGAGGGCTGGGTGAATACTGTCCTAATCACTGAAGTAACGTTCGAGCCGTTCCATTTTTCATCACAGAGGATGCAGTCGAAATGAAGCCATCGACGCCTGCTTCATTGAAGTGACGACTTCATCTAAATCGTGCAGTTTTGGTGGCTGATTGGGAGACAGTTGAACGCAAGACAGGCCGGTAGTTGTCGTGTGTTGTGATGCTGCTATAAATGCTATTACTGACACACCAACTGGAGTGGGAAGCGTGCGTAGGTATTAGCAATTGTAAGGAAGCCAGGGAAATCACGGGAAGTATCTCACACAACACTTCACAAAGGCGGTCTTGATCGCGGGGACAGAGGCACTGCGCATCTAGTGATTCTTTTTGGGCACAGACATGATAAACGAAAAAGGCGGAACAGCTTCAGAAAGACGTTTTAGCTGCGGAAGACCGAAGTATTTCTCCCAAAATTACCCCCCTTTCCCCTCAAGGCTTGTCAGCAAGCCGACACATTCAAAACCAGGTATCAAAAGTTTTTGTTTATGAAGAGCAAACACAAGAATACTCGAAAATTTGGCAGCCGGCGTAAAATGGTTTCTCTTTCAAGTGGATTCTGCAAACCTTGGTGAATATCCTCTTTTTGTTTTGTGATGAACATGTCGCTATCAGAAGGCGCATTGCCAGTGTGCGAATATTGGAAGAAACAGAAGCAGACTTTCTAGCCAAAGATCAGCTAGGCTTTCCAATTTAAAGGACCTTGCTACACAGTAAAGATTTTGCTGACTGAAAAGAATGAACAACAAATTCGCTGGTTTGATTCTATCAAATAACTTTATTTCCTCACGGTGACGGAATATTTTCGCGAACAAATTATAGCTTACTTACATTTTTTCTAGTACTTTTCAGTTTTTATCCTCATCCAGGATATTTCTATAGTGGAATGCACCTATCCTTGACGGAAGCAAACGATTAAGCATGCAGCATAAGAGGCACCTTCTACCACTTTCTACCACCTCATTTGTTGGAGGTATCAACGAGAAACTACCGTGGAGTTCCAACCGCGTGTGTTTCCGTTGGAACCTAGTGCAGTGGCCGCAAGCTGACTTGTGCCAAGGGTGTGTGTGGTAAGTAGCGCTCGCGGATGACGCCCCGCTCGGGAAGTAGTCTAACAAGAACTGGACGGGGGTGAAAACAACCAATTAGGCTTTCATCGTGCCTTGAAAAGTTCCGCGTGTTTGCTTTCCACTGCGTCTTCCACAGCTCCAAACTTCGACACCTTCGAAGGAGAGTGGCACTTCGTGTGGAGTGTTCTTGCAACAACAACAAAAACAACAAAAGAAAACAGACCCCACGGTCATGCTTATGAAAAAGCGGCGGGGGAGAAAGGGGAAGCTTTCCTCACGGGGTAGGCATGCTCTCTCGCCCCCCCCCCAAATGGAAAAAAACGTTCCCTTACGAATGGTCCGATTAGCTCTATACGTTCCCTACGATATTGGATAAATTCTTCTTACGGCCTCCACCTCACCCTGACTATGTAAAGTCCCAAACGAAAGCGCGAGTAAGTTCAGCCCTAAGTTCTACTGCTTGAGCCCGTGCGTTGCAACAACGTGCAGATAAACCTTTTCACGTATTAACCTACCAAACCCTTAGGTGTTTTAACCTCCGGGTCCCTTGTACCAAGCCGTTGATGCCGAACTTCATTACCCCTAGGGGCCCTGTAAGGTTTAGCCCTACGAAGTCCGTTATCCCCACAGGTCCTCACTGACACACGGGCCGATGATAACCAAAACTCAGCTACGCCAAAAAATTCCATGAAAACGGCGGATCTGCATGTCATCGTGCGAGCTGATTCGAGTCATGTTATCTCCAGATATAGTATATTACATATTTTGTTGCACCAAAACCTTTGTGATTGGCTAAGTTCTCGAGCCCCAGTGTATTAAAGCCGAAGCCCACGTGGAGCGTGAACACCAGCATCCTACCTGTGAGCATTCAACATGGCCTCCAGACACCGTCAACTTGTACAGGTCAAAAACAATCTCCGCATTTGAATTGAGAGTATAAACCACCCCGCGGCTGAATCCATCCGCCAACCACCGGAGCAAAACCAAGAGTTTTTCCCACACTCAAGAAAGAAAATAGGTCTTAAGATAGCCTTGATAAACAATGTGGTCTTCACGCAGCTCTGTTCGGTCATTTTCCAATTTCACCTTTGTTTCAATCCATGACACACCCACTTCTTTATAAGCTCAGAAGCTTGAAGTTTTGTCGCCTAACTAAAAATGTATGCCACTCTATTATCCATTGCTAATGACACTTAGAGCGGCTTCGTTCTGGCGGCAATTATGCGAACTTACCAATTAATGAGTTCCAAAGGTTCGGTCACATGCAAAATTCGATCGTCGAACCACTGGCCTGCAATAAAGTTAGTTCAGTGGCAAAGCCGAATCTGCAAAACAGTCAAGGGAAGCTACTACAACTTTACGGGCCAAATCCGGATATAGCACCTATTTGATGCTCCAAGAAGAGACAAAGGCACTGGGTGCCAGCGCGGAATACATTCATTTTCAGGGGATAACTGAGAGGAGAATTTCAACATTACGTCAGACGGTTGTTGGTCCAGTGCAGCCGAAAGCACAAGGCCCGAGTGAAATAACCCCGGACTCAAAAGAAAAAGTGATAGTTTTTTTGCGAACGTGGAGCACAGGACCTGCAAAAACTGGAGGAAGGAGAACAGATAGGCCCAGGATATTCCGGCAAGGCTTCACCGCTGTGGCGAATAAACAGTCCTGATATACTAAGAAAAAAACGTTACGAGGACGAATGGGGTGAAGCGAATCAACGAAGAAACGGCAGACCCATACGCATTCAAAGGGCCAACATCTCCGAAAATGAACATTTCGCAAGAATTCAGGAAGATAAGAAGCAGCCGTCCCAGTCAAAAAAAGGATATAAAGGCATCGACTGACTCATCGACAAAAAGCTCGGTTCCATCAGCAAGATGAACGTCATCGTCAGCTTACGATCAGTGTCAATCAAAGGATCGGAAAAATGGACTTATTGCCCAATAAGTTCATGGCGAATAAGCACGAAGTCATGAAATCGGCCACCAGTAGTTTCCCTTTCCAAAGCATTTGGAATGCACCAATCAGAGGTCAAGATTTGTTCTAACCAAACGAAGGGACCAACGAACAGTCAACATCTATTTTAACGTGGAAAGCTTTTCGAATCAATGATTTTTGCAAAAAGGTTCCGACTGCGGTCACATGGCTCCCATAATGGCTGCGTTTCGTATGATGAAACAGCAAGATCCAAAGGAAGAAGGTCTCCTTCCTGAAACAAATTTGCTGTGCACTGGGTGGTCAAGAATAGAACCAGTAATTCCCGTTTGATGACTAAATTACCTTGGGTCATTTTGACGCATGCATTAGACTCTAAAAGACAAGTTTCCTCCTTGCTAACAGACCACTAGCAAACTGCACTATGATCGGGAAATTGTTGCTTTTGACACAACGAAGCAGTCTCGATGTACGAAACCGATGATGGGCTACATCACAACCATTCGACTATTTGTTCTTGACACATTTAATGGGTATTCAGTTGGTGTGGCATACAAGAATTATGGCCCCCTTCCTTCCCCGAGTAGGTTACCCGTGTTCAAACTAAAAGAGCAAAAACAGAAGAACTCCGTGGGCTCGAAGCCCAGAATAAGTATTATTGGAGAACTCGCGCTTACGTTAGTCGAACTTCAAAAACGCTGCCTAGAGCCCAGCCAATGCAGTCAAGTGTGGCAAAAATGATCGCATTACTAGAGTTATCCAATCACTTTAAAAAACTCAGTCTCAAAAGATTCAATGAAAACAACAGGCGCTACTCGGCTTTAGGAGGTGGAACGTTTAGCATGTTTGCTTCTTCATAAGAGCGAGTGAGCTCAGGCACTGTATTACGCAACTAGACAATCTAGAACTTCACATCCTACAGGCCTTCAACTAGAAGCTGTACTCTGTATTCACTGCTCCTGCAGCATAAACCTACTGTTGTGGGGGGCTCAGTGCCTATATTTTTAGTCAAACGTTTGAGTCTAATGCAGATATCACTTGAAAGCCTTTTTATAATTTTTGGCTTGCTGGTTTAGGGCACGAATGTTGAAGGTAACTCGGGGAGTAATCACTCCTGGATTACTTGTTGGCAAAAGTAGGTCACAGTGATTTACGGTGCGATCTTGAAGTCTTCAGATAATGTACGGCTTGCAGACTGTGCTCGAATAATTCTAGTTCTTGAGAAGCCTTCTTTTCTTTAGAAGTTGATCCGGTGAAACCAGGATGGCTGGAAAAGTGGGTCGAATACCAGAGGGAGGAGCTACAGGTGGGGGCACAGATATTGGTCTTAGATTGACTAGTGGCACGACGCAGATACCGCTTCTAAGGGCACGTTAGGACGTGAATGATGATATGGCACAAGCTCTGTACTTTAAAGATGAAAATGTTACATTATCTTCAGTTTAAGGATGGAACCCAAGAAACAGACGGAGTGGAAGAGACTCAACGGGGGTTAAGGCCCGGGCTAAGATAATAAAATCCTTCAGGTGGGAAACCTTAGCCCTAGGAACTGGTCTAACAGCTTCTTGAAGCTCCCTTGATCGAATCGTCAACAGCCTCTTGTGATAGGTTATTCCAAAGCAAGATTACTTTGAGAGTGAAAGGAAACTTGGAAAAGCTACTACGAGAGGAAGACATAAGAGCTTCCTCGACGTGTCCTCCGGGAGCGTCCACCCCGTAGAGCACGAAAAGATGATCCGCAAGCTCTGTAGTGAAAATGCGTTACGTTTAACACAGATCACTGATTTGGAGAGTTACTCAAAGCCAATTTTGGGTTGGTCAGTTTCAGAGGGTAAAAAGTGCACAAAAAACCATGAACTAGTTTCGTGGTTTTTATAAAATTTTCAATAATTTTGATCAATCCTCAGGCGGGAATGTACAGTCTGGCTGCAATGTTCTGGAACGGTTGAAACTTGGGTACCCCAGAATATCTGAGGGTCACTTAAAACCGTTTAAAAGTTTTGTCTCAGCACTAAAGCCGAAGGACTACCTAATTGCTAGTTTGTGGTGACGACAGTGTAACAGCCTTGCGTTTACCCGAGATTATGAGACTGCGCCGCTCATCATCCTGGACCATCTTCGCACTGCTAACCTGAAGGTGCTGGTAACTGAGGTTACCAAAATCTGTGCTTACACTTCGGTCTTTATTCAGTGGTATGCTGATTTCGGGGATAATTTCTCGGCAAGTTCCATCGCCTACTTCACCTACATGGCATTGTCGCCCCAGATCTGAACACTGCGGTGCTTTGCAGCCTTCACTGAGATGTTGTTTTGGCAGATTAGGTATAAGGGTCAGAAATAACCAAATACTTAACGCCCCTCCTTAGAGGCAGTAGAGTGGATGGATGGTTCAGAAACATAAATACCCGCTCCAACCACAAAACAGCGACTCTTAAGAGCCCCACCGGGAACGGTGGATTCTGCACCTGAATTCCGCTGCTTACTAATGTCAGCGAGGGCTTTGGTAGAAGCATCACTTCTTCGGGGATATCTTTTTCGGGGTCGCTTCTGATGGAGGGGCCTGTGCAGAGGTTCGGGGGAACAGGCCTGTAGGAGAGTGCAGCTTGTGGGCTTCCGTGGGATGATGTGGGCGCGCATATGATCCTTCTGCGACCGTGGCGTGATACGGACAGGCGGAGCTTCGTGGCTACACACACTGGTGGGCCTCAATCAATTAGGAAAGCCGGGGACAGATGCGGCGAAATCTCCCGGGGGCTGATTAACTTCCATTCTATCAATTATTTTGTTTGATTGAAATTATTCGTGCAGAAAGGTTCGTCTTTACAGCTAACGTGCAGTTAGGCAACCTTGGCTTTTCTAATCTGATTTACGTAGCTTCTGGTGAGAATGGTTCTACCACGTTCTATCTGTTTCGGTTTTGTTGATAGTACGTATGTGTGGGTTTCACAAACGGTAGGATGGTGGAACACCTGGGATTGGGGTCACAAGAGAATGGCACAGTGATCCTAGCTCATCCCGATTACATCTTAGAAGCTTACTTTTCCCAACAGCAGAACTACATTTGGCGGGACTAGACTTGGCGCTACTCGGATGCTAGCCGGTTTACCGGGAGATTTGTCATCTCAGGGACGATGTAGATGGCCGGTAATCCTTTAGGTCCACTTTTGGGGAGCTGAATGCTAGGAGCTGGGTAAGTGCCTAAACTGCAGATATACATTGAACCACTGCAGCAGCACTAGGAGATTGAAGTTCTGTGGGTTGGGCGGTTAAAAAGGCTCCAAATGGTCTCCCCATTTGATTAGGACAGCCGAAAACAAGGAAGCTGTGGGCAACTGTCCATTCTTTGGGATTCTCCCAATTTACGTGAGTAACTTCGGTCCGATTACTTCCCGAGAGGACGTTAAGAGGTTTGTTGTTCAAGACCCCGCTGACGTGCTTGAACACCTCACCGTGCTTGCCTGTGCGAGAAGCTCTAGGATGAAACTGCCACATGCGAACCCTAAGACTAGCCCAGATGTCTCTTTAAGCTATCGAAGGCAGCTAAGAAGCCCTTGGTAGCTTAAGAATTTTAAACCATAGACATTTAGGAAGGGTATTGGCCTGTTCCATTGGGCTCAGATTTTCCAGGCAAAATACTCAAAATTGTAGCCCTCGTTGTTACGTTGTACCGGTTGCTGATAGTGGAAGCTGCTCCCAAAGTTGTTTGCCATGAAGTTTTACCTGCTTGAGTTCCCGCAGAAGCAGCTGGGAGCAAGTTCATGATAAGAACCCTCAGATAAGCATTCTCGGTCTCCATAATGGCCATTAGAGTCCTTAGTTAACAAATATCAGTTGTATGTTGGTCGGAATCAGATACAAATGCGGCCAGGTTCAGAATCACTTTGGTCTTTGTCTATGGAACTTGGGCTGGTACAGGCTCGGGGTGAGGTTAGTATGGTACCCTTAGTCAGACCTGGAATATGAATGCAATGCACCAAACTGAGTGCAAAAGAGAGGAAATTAAAAGGCACTTCCTAGCTAGCTGGCCTCCTCAGACATGTCAGTTCAATTGGACCGACGAAGCACTTCCTCGAACTCTACTGGCCTTCTCTGTTGTCGGCTGAGTCCGTGGGGTCCATTGTTGGGATAGGGAGGCTCAAGGATCCGTAAACCTCACAGACATGTAGGAATACCACAAAAAGCCACGGAGCACATCAGAAGCAGTGTGATACGCGGGGTTTCCCGTGGAGTTAAAAAACTTAATCACCTCAGTCTAAGGACCCAACTACAACACGAAATTGGTCGCAATATAAAACAGAGCCGGTAAATCAATGAGACTTTGTCGGCACAGTACCGCACAACATGAAACATAGACGAAAATCAGAGGGTGGGAGTCGGCTTCCCTCAGGAGTATTTGTGGAGCTCAGGAAGAAATAAAGGCTATGGTCTCAGGGAGCCCGTTTACCCTTGCTTGGCCAGTAATCTTTCTCGCTAGCTTTACCAAGATGGCATCTGAAAGTGGAGCAGAAAAAAGAGAATGATTTGCACAGTTACAACAATTCGTTACAGCATTCCGTGTTTAAACTAGGATCTGTGAGAGTAGAGCAAGTCCGGGGCCAGGTGCCGTTGACCCTACAGCTGCTGGCCAGGACACTCCCGAAACCCTAAACATACTGACTGAACAAATTAATTAAGGGCAGCTTCGCATACTGGACGGAAGACTGAAGAAGTCGTCTCAACAAACAGAGGATAGGAGAAGGATTAAAAATTGGCCTACTAGCCAGTTAGCTCTCGGTTCACCGCGCCGACTCCAGTGAGAAGTATAATCCGCCACGCCCGTAGGTAAACAACCCAGTTGCAGGGGGATGACATAGCTGCACACGGGGACCTCCTGCCTCAGCAAGCTCAAAATCCTTATTGACGAAACAGTCAAGAGGTTGATTAAGGTGAAAGTGCTTAAGTCAGTTGCCCAGACTTCTGTAAGTATCTGGACAGTTAAGATCATGCGCTTTTCCTTCGCAAACTAGGAGAGGTTAATGTGACTACAAGACTGCTGGGCGGCCACCATTCCCAACAGCTACCAGCGAGCTCCAACTGTAAGTAAAGGGTGCTCGTTTCACGATGACGACATCAAACAGTGGAGCAACCTAAAAATCAGTGAAATGATTTCACCCTCCGGACACGCAAACGAATTGCGCATATTCTTTAAGCGGCAGTGTTGATGCTCACAAAATATACAAAGACCGCCGTATCTCCTGCATTTTTACAGGTTCAGAAGGACCAGTAACTTTCATCCAGGTGGACCGTTGCCTGCGACCTGCAGCTGAACTCAAACAACTGCGGACTGTTGCTGGCGGAGAGTCCGTATATACCTGCTGCTCACACCCGGGCAAATGTGAACAGATGGCACCGGAGGCGGAAGTCAAGGACTCGTGAATGGTTGCCGCGATCAATTTCAAACCGTTGACGCGGTGCTTATTGGCTGATAACAGGGCAATTAGAGCCAGACATCAGTGGCCCAGAACGGCCTCGTCAAGGGACCCGAGAGTTCTCTCACCACTTGAAAAAGCTTCAGTTCAACACGACCCACATTAAGCGATAATAACGTTGGACATTATCACCAAGGCACGGAAGCTGACTCAGATAACTGTCAGATGTCGTGACACAACTGGAAGGACTCAGTGACTTAAGGCAGTAGTTTGCCACGACGAAATCTCCACCATCACTGGGGCAAGGGCTGTGGGTTATTATTTCAAGATACAGCAATAATATCGGAACCCCGTTCTTCACCCCAAGGGTTATCAAAGACTGAAATAAGTGCCGGGTGCGTTTGGTGGCAGCAAAAGGTTCTCGGCTTTAAAAAGGGAATCAAGGCTTGAAAGCATGTTTTTCCAAATTGCCACTGAGGAATTGGGGGATCCCAGATCAGCCTCCCCAAATTTTCTTCATTCTACGAGCGAAATTTTCCCAAAATAGCTGTTGATTTTTATTCGTTGTTTGTTCCAAGAGGAGTGGTATTATGTGGTCTTGACTTTGGCATGACCAGTGGACCAGCAGGTTGCTGACGAAGCACCGTGTGGAAACACTCTTTTTGCCTCACCCTTATAGAGGTCACCATCTGTTTTGCAGTTCCAGCAGGCACCATACTAGGAGTGTCATAGAGTTTAAGCACGGTAAGACTCTGAAGCTCTTGGAGCGAGGAACTGCGTTACCCTTGACCCTGGGCGCTGGCCTCATGCTCAAACTTAATGCCATCACTGTTTTTCGGACGTTTCCGTCAATAAAAGGGGGAAAATAGCGTAAACTACTTAAAAAAGGAGGAAAATGGATTTGAAGTAAAAAAACGAATCAATAAAATAGAAAAACAAGAACATAAGAAAAGGGAACAAAAGAAAAAGGAGACTAACAAAAAAGTAAGGTGGAAGTACAAACCGCGGGAAAAGAGTACGAAACGGGGGAAACTCAAGCATCGTTCTAAATCTAGAAGGCTCTACGATAATTGAGCTTCGACTGCAACGTAACAATCAGTCTGGTCTTAACCTGAGGAATCATCCACCAGAAATCAGGGGGGGAAATGGTGCAGCAATGGGCACACTAGTCACTTCAAACACCAAAATTGGACTCTGTTCAGCTCGGAGAGCCAAAGAAGCGGACAAATTGACGGAGAAATTTACGAGCAGCCAGTTGGTCTGTGACACGAGAAGAGGGCAAGCAAAATTGCTAGCTAGCTCACGCTGTCCGACCAGTCGAATCTACCCACGGAAGCTCTCTGTTAAATCTACGTGGTGTAACACACGTTTGAGAAATGCGTAGCCAAAGTCGCAACGGATCCCGAAATCAAAAGGCAATTATCCGTGGTATTCTACGATACTAGATTATTGAATGAACAATTACATCAAAAAGATACAAACCTCAATAATGAGATCACAAAGACTCAACAACGAGAAACCGAATTGCAGCGTGTGAGCAAGGAGCATGTGTGTCACGCAAGTCCAGAACAAGGATATAACAAAGTAGCGCTCTGGGCGCGAACAAACAACAATTGGTCCATAAAAACAGCCAGTTCGTAAAGACACGTCAATAGTGTAAGCAAGTGAGTGACGTTAAGAGAAACACTGAATCGCAGGGGTTTTATGGGTTTTCCACGACCGGTCGTTACACCGTCCACCAAAATCCTCCCAAATCCTTTGAAGAGTCAAAGGTTTGATATAAAGATGCCGATTCTTCCCACCTACATAGGCCTTGCTGTCAGTGCGCGCCTAATGCTCGTCGTCAACGTTCTACTCATGGTAGCACCTAATCCGCTGGTCACATAGACGCCAGGCTATTCTACATCTTCCACGAGAACAACTGACCGATGGCGGACGTGAAGGGGCACAAAGATGCTGTCCTAGGAAAGGCCGTCCTGCCCTGGCTGTATGTGCTTGAGTGAGTACGTGTGTGTGTATGACGTAATCGCCGCTACCTCCACATATGCAAAAGACATTTCAGTAAACGTCAGCAAAAACAAATTGCGAACACCGTCACATGTTTGATAGGGGTTGCGGGACAGAGTGTGCATCAGGTTTGTGTGTATGTGTCCGGGTGTATAGTGGAATCACAAGTATCACCACAAACCAAAGGGGGGCTTCCTGCGACGTCAACGAAAAACTGTGAGCACTGTAACGTGTTTGACGGGGACTGCGTGGCATAAAAGAGTAAGATGTAGGCATGTGTGGGTGACCTAAGCCCCGTTACGTCTACACGCAACGTCGTGTCGTGTGATAAACTAAGGCTTGGACAACTAACTCCATAGTAAGTCGTGAACACCGTATGAAATTAAACACAAATATACTTCAAAGTCGGTGTGGAGGGTTGGGTTCTACGGAAGAATGCATTAGGGATGAATAAATGAATTCAGCTTTATCTGGTATCAGCAGACATGGATATAGCTTGGTCTGTAGCGTCGACCTCGCCCACGTCACTGTAACCTTCAAGCAGCCTTACCTCACTGATATCTCGTAATACGTCTCCTTTGTTCGTTCTCACCACCACCGTGCCCACGAGGCCATCGGGTTTTTTACGGCAGTCCTTGATCACCCTAACCGGCCAATCGTCTATATGTAAGTGGCTCTCCACGAGGATGACCACGTCACCACGTCCGAACGACCTCTGTTTGGAGATCCACTTTTGCCGAAGCTGCAGTGTCGGTAGGTACTCCCTAGTTCATCGTTTTCAGAAAGCCTGTGCCAGGTCGCTCACCTGTTTCCATCCAACGATGTACGTTCTACGCAGGGTTTTCGGTGTGGTTGCTCCTGGGTTTGACCGAAGTATTAACAGGTCGTTTGGGGTGAGTGCCGGTTCGCCTTCCGGGTCTGGGACGATCGGCACCAGGGGTCTGTTGTTCAATATGCGTTCTACTTTTGTTAGTACAGTAGTCAGCGTCTCGTCATCGACGGTTTGTCGTGAGGTTAGGGCTGTGAGTATTTTCATAGTTGATCGTATCAGCCTTTCCCAAACGCCACCACGATGACTGGCATAAGGTGGGTTGAAGTGCCATTCTATCCCCTTTGCTACGATCTCGTTTTGTATTTTGGCGTGTTCCAGGTGGTTCCACCATTTCTCTAACTCCTAATGAGCCCCAAAGAAGTTCGAGCCATTGTCGGAGTATACATTCTTGGCGAAGCCTCGCCTCGCGATGAACCTTAAGATGGCCATCAGAAGTGAATCCGTGGTCATATTATGCACAACTCCAACATAGAATGCTCTGGATTGTTATCAGACAGCCACACCTCTTTTGGGTGCTCCTTTGCTGTCGTACAAGTAAGGGGCCAAAGCAGTCGACGCCAATTTCCGCGAACGGGCACCATCCCTGTTGAACTCTCACGGCTGGAAGGGGGGCCACCACTTGTTAGCCTGCTACCACTCTCCGGCGACGACAAGTGATGCAGTTGCCTATGACTCGCTTGGCCGTCGCTTGTTCCTTTGTCACCCAAAATCGTCGGCGTATATTGTTCAATAAGTAATTCAGGCCTGCGTGTCCCTCTTCTCGATGCACATGGTCTACCAGGCATCTCTTTATGTAGTGGTCACCGGAGATTATTATGGGGTGTTTTGTTTCGTACTCTAGATTTGAATCCGTCAGCCGCCCTCTAACTCTCAGTAGGCCGTTGGCCCGCGTGGGGTTTAGTCTTCGGATACTGCTGTGCAAAAGCCTGCTTCCTTTGGTGCTATCATCTATCCTGGCCAGCTCGCGGGCCTCGAACGGGAAAGCGTCTAGTTGCAATAGGCGTAGAACGTCGAGTTCGGCTTGATTCAGCTCGCCCGGTAGTATCGTCCCCACATTCAGTGCGTTTTGTGGTCTTGCGCCTTCCACAATCAATAAGAGTACTTTTTATCGTGTCCACCAGACCACGGCTCTTAACATTTTTGTCCAGTTGGGGAGTTGGCACAGTTTTTCCATTAGGCTTACGCTTCCCGTGAATTTTGTAGCCAGTATCAGTCTTCTAGCCTCGGTATCGCCATCATTAGCCTTATGTTTTATTAGCACTGGCCACATCTCTTTAGCTGCAGTCAGGAAGTCCGGTCCCATTGTCCACATCCGCAACCTCTCTAGTGTTTTCAGGCCATTTGAGCAGAAGTCGGCTGGGTTACTGCCAGATTTTACATAGTGCCATTGATCGGTTTCGGTCGACCCGTGGATTATAGTGAGTCTGTTGGCTATGAAAGTGGTAAAACTAGTGGTACTGTTGTTTGTGTAATGAAGTACCGTGGCTGAGTCCGTCCAAAATTTTGCTTCCCAGTTTATCCAATCGAAGCATCTCCTAACCATCGTCGCAGGTTTCACGGCCAGTACTGCTGCCGTCAGTTCCAGCCCGGGATTCGACACCATTTCCAGTGGAGCCACTCTCGCCTTTGCGAAAAATATCTGGCTATGCCACCCACCATTTGCGTCCACCCAGCAGCCGTAAACAGCTATCCCGTAGCCTATCTCTGATGCATCAGAAAATAAGTGGAGTTGGGCCTCGTTTGTGCACTTGATTCCTGTCAAGCATCTTTGTTTTTTGATCTCACCAAGTTGCTCCAGGCTGTGCAGCCATTCGCGCCATCGCTTATCGTCGTCATCCTAGAGAGGTTTGTCCCAACCAGTCCCTCTCTGGCGCAGCGATTGCAGCTAGCACTTTCTTGGTAACAACCATGGCAAAACGAAACCTTGGGGGTCATAGAGGCTTGAGTCTGCTGATAGGATTCCTCTTCGTGTGACTGGTCGTTTGGGTAAGTCTAGAGTAAAAATGAATTCGTCACCTCTGGGTTTCCACTGGAGACCAAGCGTGCGCTCCGTTCGTGAAGAGGATCCCAAAAACTCTCTCGTTCACTCCATCTTCTTGGACTTCTGGATAACACTGAGCACTTCTTGGATGTTTTAAGTCCATTTAGTGAGGTTGAATCCTCCGGCCTTTAGGGTGGCGACCTGTTCGGTTATATGGAGAATAGCAGTATTTGGGTCGTCGAAGGAACACAAAAAGTCTTCCACGTAGAAGTGGTCCATTGCTCTTCCTAGCAAATTTCTGGTGCCGCCGAAACGCTTGAGGGTTTCCCGGAGGGCAAAATTGGCACAGAAGGGAGATGATACCGTCCCAAGAGGATGAACAGCCAGCCTGTACTCGTCAGGTGCGCGATTTGTGTCGTTCTCAGGCCACCAGAGGAGACGGAAGGCGTCCCTATTTTTAACGGGCACCTTCACTTGTAGAAACATTTCACGTATGTCCGCAGAGACGACCACTTTTCCTAGCCGAAAACGACATAAGACCTCGACTAGTGGTGTTGTCCAGTCTGGGCCCTGTAGTATATGGTCGTTGCGTGACACACCCTGACATTTCACGGCACAGTCGAAAATCACTCTGACCTTCCCCGGTTTCTTTGGGTTCACGACCGGGTGATGGGGTAGGTACCACCTCAAATTTGCGCTGATAACCGCTGTATCCACTCCTTCTATATAACCCAAGTCGATGTTATGTTGCATGTCTCGCGTGTATTCTATCCTTAATTGTGGTTCCCGAATTAGCCTGGTTTTGAGGAAGCATAATCTTTCCAGAGCCATTTCTCGGCCGTTTGGCATAGGTTTCATGTTTGGTCTCTACTGGACAGGAACCTCGAAACGATCTATTACGTACTTAGCGTTCTCGGCTACCATTTTCAAAGCCGCCCTATCTTCTCGTGATGGGGCATTTCTATCAGTGGCCAGGTTGGCAAATTCGGCTTTATACAGATGTTAGAATGCCTGTTCAATGTCCGTTATATCCACCGAAGTGCAATTGATTTGGATTAGTTTGCCGCATCTTCCATCTGTACTACCATATAAAGCCCAGCGGAATATAGTGCGTACTGCATAGGATGCTTCGCGGCTTCCTATTCTTCGATACAGGACACAATGCACTTCCGGTACATCACAGCCGATCAGCAAATCAATTTCGTTATTCTGCCACCCCTCGATCGTAACCCCGTCGAGATGCGGCCAATGAGTCAGAATCGATTGCACTGACCAAGGTGCTCTCATCGGCAGATCCTTTATGGTGAATGCTTCTAGAGTTTCTGCTCTATCGCTGCTGACCAAGGGGACGAGTTGTAGGTGCGGTTTTGTCGAATGGATGACTTCGGTGCCACTCAATGTGCTCACTGCTAATGAAGACTGATGCCCTCTAATCCCATGTGTCTCTGCGAACTCGTTCCTTTCCAGGGTGGTATCTATGAAGGTCACCGCTTTGGCCACTCCTGTTGGGGCCACTACTTCCGCGGCAACTACTCCTAAAAGTACCCGTTTACTGGCAGATCGTGACGTTGAACAAATAACACTGGGCTTGGTACTCGCCTCGGGTAAGGTTACTCTAGCCTGATTCAGCAGCCGATGGTGTCTGCCCGTGCAGCCCTCGTAACCACATCGGTTCCTTGTCCTACGAGCTGCCGCCCGGTGCTTGTTGTTGAGACAAATAAAACGCGCTCTCACCATCCTCGCCATTCCCCATCGTTCGTCTATTGTGGCGTTGCCGAACTTGGGGCATTCTGGTAGTCCATGGCTAGCACCACAGGACCTGCAATTAGGTTGCACCGTAGCATCGCGTGAAATGGCATATGTATTGGTCCAAGGTTGGTATTTTGGATGTTCCCGTGCAGGGGTTTGAGCCTGGCTAGTACTGGGCTTGTCTGTTCGGTTGCTGTCCCGGATGAGTCGACCGAACCTGCTGTCAGCTATCTCCGTTTGCCTGTTCGAGTATTCGGTCAAGTCTTCGAAGTTGGCCTCCATGTCGCTTCGGCTTATCCGTTCCGTTTCTTCCGCCCACCGGCTCTGTAGTTCGGGAGAGAGATGACGGACTATGTTTTCCAAAGTGTGCATGGCATCTAGGTCAGCCCTGTAACCTAAATGGTCGAGGGCTATTGAGCATTTCTGCAGCTTAATCACCAGGTCGGCCATTGAGTAGTCGTCGCCCTTGGTTCACTTTTCCTCAAACATCACGCCCTCTATTAGATTATGGGCTTCTTTGAACGGTTGACCAAACAAATCCCTTAGAATCTCCCTTGCTCCTGTGTAGCCATATTCCGGGTCGAGCATGGTACACCCGTCGATAGCTTCTCTTGCTCGGCTTCAACAGTAGTGAGTTAGATACAGAAGCCTTTGTTCAGGGTGATTACCTTATTTTCGACGAATGTCTCGAACTGCGTGACGAACTTGCAGTAGTGTTCAGCTCGCCCGCCGAAAACCGTTAGTTCCACTCTAGGCAAATCGTCCGATGGTGTTTTATAGTCGGCGACCGGCGTGGGGTTCCCTATCTTATTGCACCCTGATCTATCGGAAGTGTCGCAGTCGCTGGTCTCGTGCTCTTGCTCTTTCTGTGTACACTTTTTTCTGTTTCCTGTGCCTGTAGTCTAGCCGATAACAACCATTGTTCTAGGTTTATTATTCTCAGCCTATACAGATCAACATCCTTATAATCCATATTGCTCTCATGAACACATGAACTAGCACTGACAGGACTAGGCGATCTAACATTAACTACGGAACCAAATGTACCCAAAACCTCCCCAGTGACTTGCCGTATTACTTACTGTCCGAAGTCCAATATTTTCGATCCTTTTCTTGGCATTTTGCGTATTTTCCTCATTCCAAATTGATCTACTGAGTACTATAACACACGTTTGAGCCATGCGTAGCCAAAGTCGCAACGGATCCCGAAATCAAAAGGCAATTATCCGTGGTATTCTACGATACTAGATTATTGAATGAACAATGACATCAAAAAGATACAAACCTCAATAATGAGATCACAAAGACTCAACAACGAGAAACCGAATTGCAGCGTGTGAGCAAGGAGCATGTGTGTCACGCAAGTCCAGAACAAGGATATAACAAAGTAGCGCTCTGGGCGCGAACAAACAACAATTGGTCCATAAAAACAGCCAGTTCGTAAAGACACGTCAATAGTGTAAGCAAGTGAGTGACGTTAAGAGAAACACTGAATCGCAGGGGTTTTATGGGTTTTCCACGACCGGCCATTACACTTGGAATTCCATGTGCTCTCACAATTTCTTTAGTTCCCCGTCCCAGTGGCTGACGGGACCTGCCCCCTCGACCTTGGGGACACGTTAGTATGGAGCTGGCTCGGTTTCTCGAAGAATCACGACCGAGGCTCCATTCGTAACGCTGAAAAGAGAGGCAACCGTCGTTCTCTGCGAGGGAAGAGGGGCAAATAAAGCAAATACAAAGCCATCTTAGGCCTTCGAAACCGTATTAAATAGAAATGAAAGTCTCGCCTCAACTGATTCGTTGTTGGACTACCCAAATTGGAAGCCCGCAGGCTCAGTCAGCAGCTGTGACGGGAGTGAAAAGAAAACGGGTAGCACAGGGTAGCACTGTAGAGCAACAGAAAAGTAGTTGCGAAAATGACTCAGCAGCAGCTTCACAGGGAGACGTGGCAGAAACTGGGCATCGACAAGATGGGGTACCACTGTGTCCCCTCAACAAGAGGGTACCACATGCAAGGAGGAGATGGGATGCTGATGGGCATTCACCGGAGAGGCCTTACTAGTTGGAGTTTGGGAGCTCCAAGCACCGAAATGCTTTCCTCGCTGCGGCGGCTGGAGTAGCATGAAGTCCAACAAAGTTGTTAGTATGGAACCTGATTACTTCGTATCTTGGAAGACGACAACCAGCTCTCGGGAAGCGGGAGTATCCACATCAACTCAAGTATCGAGGAAGACATGGCCAGCCTACTCGTCATCTCCTACGGTACACTTCGCACCGACAGTCGCACGTGATCCTGCTTCCACATAGCGATCAGGTGCTAGTAAGTGCCCCGAGGAAGGTGGCGGTAGATAGTGGTGTCAGCGAGACACAAGTCAGAGGTCCGAAGTTGAGACGATTCCGCCTTCGTTTCGAGCAGTCTGTGGTCAAGCCAATTGAATGCCCTTGGGAAATCCAGATAGCAGGCTTCCACCCATTCTGCCTGATCCACTCGACTGGTTACCTCATCCAAGAAACTTGGTAGGTTGGAAGGGCAACAGCACCTGAGCCAGAACTTATGCTGTTTAGCAGCCACAAGCTAGTTCCTCCCCAAAAGCCCCATTATTTTATCTCTTAGTGTTCTCTAGGGAGCTTCGCGCGCCAATGACGTCAAATCAATCGGCCCGAAACTGGTACCTGTCTCCGTCTCTATCTTTATAAACGGGCGTGACAATCGACACAAGCCAGTTTTTAGGTAGAACACTCCTGTCTGGTGATGTGTTTAACGGCTTAGCTAGTGGTTCAGCCAGGATGGAAGCCAGCGGCTTCAGTATTGCTGGGTGGATGTCATCCGACCCCGCTGACTTGGATACCCTAAGCTGCTTCAGGCTGTTCAACAGCTATTCTGAGTTGACATCTGCGTCCTCCACTTCGGAAAAATCGCTGCCCCTGGCCGCAGGTAGCAGCTGAGCACCCCGGTCCTGTCTATATACCTGCTGAGAGGATTCCGGTTATGCTTTCTCCTGCATGCTTGTTGCCCGCGTCCCTTGTGAGTTCCCAACCAAGTCTACTGTCTTCTTCAGTGATGCCATACATTGGACTTGGTCGTAGTATGCTCCTGGATTGCTTTTCGATTTCCGCGCAGTACCTTCTTCGTAGTTGTTCCCTTACCGTTTCTGTACCTGAGGTAGTCTAGTTCTCGCTGCTTTGAACTGTAGGAAGGCCCAGTGGCCGCTGGCAGTTCCGTTCTTTTTGAGCGCTCTCTGCTTCTGTTTTAGAGCTTTTTTCACTCGGCTCATCCACCACGGTGGCAGTCTTTTTTGCCTGATTCTTCAAAGTGGTGCGACTGCCTCTAATATTTCCGGCTGTCTGCTCTTGATCCAACCCCACAGGTGTTCCACGTTGCAGTCATCACTCACCCTTTCCCATTCTATCCGGAGACCCACTTCTACCAAGCTATTCCTGTCTATCTACAAGCGGTTTATTCCGAATTTATCAGGCGAACTTATTACCTAAAGGCTTGGCTTGGGCCGAGGTACGCCATGATCACTCTTACCCATGGGTTTCCCGACTTCTCGTTGTTCTTGGACCCACTGCATTTTCTTCTTTACAAGTGAGCTAACATAGGGGTGCCTAAGTCTATGCATGACGATTAAGCGGGCTGGTTGCAGAGGTTTTGCTGCACTGAGATGTTGCCGCTGCTGCCCTCTTCGAGGGCTACCCGATGAATGTCACACGACCTGAAGTTCCATCCTCTAACAGACAAGAAATGGTTCCAGGAAGCCAAAGAATGGTGAGGCCTGGAGGCTCACAGGTGAAGCAAACTCGATTACCGTGAGAGTTGGCGATCACCCTTGTGCTCTGATTTGTTTTGATTCAATTTGTACCGATCAAATACACTCGGCAGTAATGGGTGCATAACTGGTGTGCATACCATCGAAGGAATTCTGGACGCTCGATTGGCCGTGGCCATTACCTGTCCTGTGCAGACTGAACTGAACTGAACTGAACGTTATAGCAACCATATGGCAGTTTTACGAATCTGATCAATTTGTTGATTTTTCAAGGTTAGGTTTACCAAACGTAGGTTTTTGATTAGAAGAAAGAAATTAACAATTTTTGCAACATTTATTACTGTTTTATGTACATTATAGACTCATTTTTCTCACTTATGTTCCTGAGCGATGCCTCAGCATTTTCGCATTGGATCTAGGATGTTCTTGGGTTTTGTTGATATGGATAAATCGGTGAAATAAATCAGAAAAGCCATTGGACAATAATAAACAAGAAAACAAGCTGCGCGGGTGCCCAGGTGGTCATTGGTTTGTTAGTTAGCCATCTAAAATATCCAGTAGGTTCTACGTTTTAGGAAATAGCCCCTAATGTACGCTCCGCTCGGCCTGTATCTGTAGCTACTTGACATTGAAATGTGTAGCAGCAGGAACAGCCGAAACAAAACTGTTTAAAAGAGTCTTCTAGTAGCACCCAGCCCGTTCGTAACATCGGAGATAGAAATGGGCATCGTAGTGCGAAATTTGGGTGATTAAAAGAAACTAAAGAAGCATGTCTCGTATTTCACACGAATGACACAAACCGCTCAGGAACCAGCCAAATCTGTTCCTAAACCGACCGGTTTTCGGCCGGATTTTGGCCGGCTTTCGAACGGTTTCTGAGTGGTTTCAGACCGGTTTTCTGGACAATTTCTGAACGGTTTTTGAACAGCTTGTGCCAACCGTTTGAAAAACCTGATATTCTTCAGTAATTTCTTTTAATCACCCTTATTACGTACTACGATACCCACTTCTATCTCCTAATTTATGATTTCTCGGTTAATCTTCCTTATTTTACCCACTTCGGGGGAATAAAACAAAGCGGTCTATACTGAGGTTTTCAGGACATTTTGATGAATTAAGCCAAATACATTCAAATAATACGCCAACCAAGCTTTGCATGTTACTTCGGTTGTCCATTTCCTTTGTATAAATTTCACATTGATCCATGTAAAATGACTACTAAACAAACCAACCGAAAATCGATCAGAGTAGTGGTAAAACCGATGAAAAACCGGCCAAAAGCCGACTGGTTTCGGAGTGATTTTGCACCGGTTTTGCTACGAGGGTTCTCATGCATGCTGAGGAAGCCTAACGTTAGGATTACGCTTGCACATTTGAAGTTGGCGGGTTAACGAGACAAATGACAATATATTGCCACCCGTCTTCCTAAGAAAGGTGGTTGTCAGAAATGAATGCAGTGTCACAATGGAACCAATCCAGAGAGCGCAACTGTGGACTGTGTTTTCATTTTGAAACACGAAAGGGAAACTCCGATGAAGGTTGACGAACTTGATTAAGATGGGCTAATTTAGTCCTGACAATTCCTGAAATACTGGTTTGGACTCAGAGCAGCTAAGTATAATTATAGATCACAAATATATAATTTTATTTTGTGGAGTAATGGGAAGTTGCTACCGGTGTTGTAAAAAAACTTAAGTATAATTTCGCATACACCATTTAGAGAAATTAATTCCCAGAGTGTGAGCAAAGCCGATTTCGTCAAATGGTTATTTTATTGTGAAAGGTGTGTTCATTTATGCATATCCAACTCAGGCAGCAAATTGGGGCACCCGACAGCCCCCTTGAGTGTCACCAGAGTTGACACTTAATTTTATTTCCCTAACATGAAGTTAGACTTATTTCTAAGATACATTAATAATTACCGTTCTATATAATTTGACAGGAAAAAGCGATAATTTTTTTTATTGAGTTGCTGATGGCTTTCCTAGCCGTAACACAAAGTATCTTTCAAAATAACACCCGGTAGATGGTCAACAATGAACCCTGGGACGTACGCGGTCGTACTGTATAAGAAAACCAGTTTTTTTGTACTAAGCGCAAAAAATGCTTGTTAACGCTCACCCACAAACCGCAGGTATTACGCAAAAGTATGCAACAGAGTACCCTGAGTGCTTCTTTTGGATGCAACTGAAATACATATGTTAGAAGCATAAAAAATATAAAAAAATGAAGGTCCTAAGTCCACAACAACCGACAAATCCGAAGCATCCCATTCATTTTGTTGCTTGGAGTTGTATTTTTGAGGTTATTTGCCGACAGTCCTTTGAGTGTCTTTTAATGTTTTATTAAGATCTACTCTTTGGTGTGATCGAGGAACTTCCAAAGAACTCTCGATTAATGGTCGGGGGGAGACATTGGTGATAATTGTGTAATGGTAATAACTAGTTATATTTTATCTCCGCAATGCATATACAGGCATTTTCTGAAAGACGATCGGAAAAAGAGGCAATTTTTAAAGAAGATTGTGAAATTAATTATTGATAGTTAGTATCTAAGACCCCCCTTAATTGCTTCATTTAACATTTTTAACAACTTCACAATATCTAAATTCTCCCTCACCAATAAATCATGTGTTCGTTTGACGACAACGACAAATTTCCGTTCTTCACCTATTGCATCAGTTAAATTGCATCTTTATCTCCATCGTTGTATCTTTTGCTGGCGAATTGAATATGGGCCTCAGGAAATTGGGGTTTTGTGACAGTATCTGCTTGTAGAAAAGATGACGATCTTTTCGACAGTAATCAATGGTCGCTACGGTGCGAACCATTGTAACCGCAAAAGATTGCAGCCCTGGACTACTCCCCAGTCGATTTTGTGCAGAAAACAGTTTCAAGTTAGTGCACAAAAATTGACGAACTCATTGAATAACAGTCCGTATTCCTATAGCCAGAAGGAACTGCAACAGCCAATCCTAAACTTAACAACAAAAAGTAAATTACCCGAGGCTGGCAAAATGCGTGATCCTTGAATTTTCAATTTTTTCAATTAAGTTCCTACACAGAACACAACAGAATGTTGCAAAGCTTTAAGTGCACGGGCACTCCGGGGATGTTTTGCCTTCGGCGGTGTATTTATTAGGTTTCGTAGTCCAGTCAGCGCATATGCGCGTCCAAAAGCCCCCAAACGGTACCTTGAGGGACCATTTTTATTAACCCTTCTTATCAAAATACATCACTGTCAGTTTATCAGGATTGCTGAATTATCCCTGAATAATAAATTTTTGTCCTTCTAGATGGTGTGGTATTTCATGGAGATGCATTTAAGTGTTTCACACCATTTTTTGGTTTTCCGGGGCTGCTATTAAATCTTATAAGCATTTTTCTCGTGAGATAATGATTGATGTAGTTATTCTCTGTTTTTATTCATACTTTAAATAGAGCATCTCATAATTCACCATGGTAACCATTTTTCACGCCAACTTGTTTCAGTGCGATTTTGAAGACGGCAAAAAACGCTGCTTAACGGACCGCATTTTGTTTCATGGTGTTATTTTTGGGGTCTTTTAGGGGCCTTATTAGGGTCGCTTTGGTGCCGACTTTGGGTTTGTTTGGGGACTATTGTGCTGACTGAGAGTTTCTTAGGTATGTATACAACGTGACTCCTGAGAT
Source organism: Fasciola hepatica (assembly GCA_948099385.1). Lineage (NCBI taxonomy): Eukaryota > Metazoa > Platyhelminthes > Trematoda > Plagiorchiida > Fasciolidae > Fasciola > Fasciola hepatica. Next base: position 16,162,183 of record CANUEZ040000126.1, on the reverse strand, counting down.
CATCCACCAACAAACTTCAAGTCGCAAAACATACCACGCCAAATGGCATCAGCTACAACAAGTCACTGTCAAAGCATTTTACGGAGATTTAACTTAGATACCATGAGAAATGCACGAATGTGTGGAGTCGAGGTCACAGCATAGTGAGACTTAACCGACTTTACCGATGGGCTCAGTTGAGGTCCAGATATCTACCAGAATGCTTAGATTCCCAGTGAATGTTGACTGTAAACTTGTGGGTGTTGATTACTTGTAGTTAGCAGCCAAGGAAACTAATGACTCTGCCAGTGCTCTCAGTTTCCTTTGTGAACTTAACCGAGGTACAGTGATTATTGCGACATAGTAAAAAGTCATGCCTATGTTCTGATTTAGGAATTACACATGCATCTTTCGCATATATGACATAGATTTGGGGTGGACTGTAGAATGCTGTCAATCCTTTAGACTCGATTGAACTCAGGAACAGGTTGGCTAAAATTGGTGATACAGGATAATCCCTGGATACGCCGTCAGTCTGTCTGTACAATGGTTGGATAAAGGTGAAGGAGCCTGAAGTGAGGCATAGTTCAGACTCAGTGATAACGTCAATTGGGTTTAATGAACATCTGTGTTCTTTGGTGATATTATTGATCAGTAAGAAGCGTAATAGTCCCGGGCTATTCTAAATGAGGATATCACATCCAAGCTCATTGATGTTTTGTTTTTTCTTGTGTGACGGTTTTCAGAATGAGAGAAAAGTCAAAGGTATCATCTATGTGGCTTACCACCATTTTAATGTACGGTTTTAGTAATGAACTGGTGTATTTGGCCGACATAGATCATATATAGTGTATAATTTACGACTGGTCAGATAGGTATGTTGAATTCGTTGACTTTTATTAATTCGTAAAACCCACCAGAATTCTTTGTTTTTGGCTTCAAAGCAAACCACAAGGACTTCCCCAAAATTCCTTTCAACCCTAGAAGGTGTTTATTTATTCGAGCCTTTATTTTGTTGAGTTTGGCGTTGGCTTTCTTTTCTTCTTTTCTTTCGTATGGTCCATCTTGAAATCGTTCTTCAACTTCTGAATCATAGTCTGGCCTATTTAGAACAACTATTTCATTGTCAGCCCTCGCGATATGAATCAGTTTGACACTCTGCTGTGTGGTTAGTGCTTTCTGTACATCAGTTGGCACGTTTGAAGAGGGCTAATAACTGACGTACTAAGAAACAAGTCAGCGACACACAAGAAAAACGGGGTGGACTAGCTAACCTCTGTTGGTATCCCATAAAGATTGGGTAAATTGGGGGCAATCAGGAAAGTACTTGGTGTGTGTGATGTCCGTGTTTTCTTTCGAAAAGATAACACATTGCAAAGTCATTTCACAAGGTCCGAAGACCCTGAACTTATACACGAAAAAACAGTTGTGTTCGTGTAACCAACTGAAGAGATTACCCTGCTCAATATATTGGGCAAACATGCAGACAGGTCAAAACCAGAATCGCAGAACACAATAGAAAAAAAGCAGACCGAGAGATCAAATAGCCTTGATAAAACTAGAACGCGACTCTGCAACTCCACTCCACCCAGTAACCGGAAGCCACACCTTTGGCTATGAAAACACTAGAATCCTCCATTATAAATTTTGCACATGCTCCGAGCATCTCTAAGCAAAGGCTCTGGCAGTTAACGCCCACCAACCACCGTGCTGGTGGAGCAGAGATTTCAGACGTATGGATCGCACTTACGATGCGGATGAACAAACACCCAAAGGGTCATATTACCTTGTTGACCTCAAATGACCCTAATATCACGGAAGCATCGTACGGACAGAGGTTCGACACCCACCTGTGCAATAAACAACGCCACAAACAGACAGACCAAAACAAGAACACATAGTGATCAACACCTAATTGCCCTAAACCGTCATTTTAGTCTCTTTCACTCGTAAAGCCAGTCTTGTAAAATGTTCCCCTTGGTGAACGAAACGTCGACAAACTACCAAAGACTATGACTGCGCTAAGTGGATGGGTAATAAAAGTTTACTATAAAATATCACGCGTTGCCTGGCTTTTTCAATGCGTGTCGAAAGGATTTCATTTATAGCGCAGAAGCTGTTGTATTTCGCGTTTGGACTTTGAATCTACACCTCTTTTCGTCACTTCCAACGGAAGCAATTTGCAAGTATTTGTGACTCTTTGGATCAGGTGGTACATATGAAGGTAAACAGTATATTCCAGCTTCAAAAATATAACTATACTTTCCTGCCTACGACAAGGTTAGCACAGTTAAGAGATTGCCTGCATTTCTGACCCTAGATCATCCAGGGTTTTGCGAGTGGCACAAATAATTTCATCACTTATCCTCTGATACTTCTCTGGAAATAGTCTAGCTGCTTTTAGGCGATTTTCTTGTCGCGTCCAATCTAGTGCCGCAACGGAGCGCGTATCAGCTTGCTAAACTGTTTTCAGCCGGGCCAATTTGGCAGCCGTGCACAAGTGGCTGCAGTACCATACTCTAGCCGAGGTGGAGTTTTCCGAAGGGAAGATGATTAGTGTGTCAGAACCGAGATCGGTTCGGAATGTATCGAAAAATAGACGCGCCATGTTAAATGTTATGGTAGAATTTTATTACTCAGTGAAACAACCTACCAACGATTTCGACTACGTTGTGTTATTGAGCAATATAATTCTACCGAAAGATGATTAGCGCCAAAGATATCTTATTCCGAGGCACATGCAATATGAATATGACTTTTTGTTTTTATGTTGGTCGGCAGTACCACCCCAAGATCACGCTTGCAGTCTGCCATTCTTAGCAGTGTGCCGTGAGTTTGACTGTACTCCATCTATGTGCATGTGGGCAGACCTCCCTGGGCTTAAATGAAGGGTCCGTATCCTAGACCAGTGTATCAAGATCATCCTGTATAAATTGTCTATCAGTTGAGAACAAAGTATTCGCCAAAACTCTGTGAAGAAACAGGAGGATGATAAGTCGGGTGATATCTTTTTTGCATGAGAAATTTGAATTTGGTAGAAATGGCTTACGATCAGGGAAAGGTTGGATAGGATGATCACCGCTAACGTTCTGATTGCCTAGAATGCCTAACCGGTTTGCTATATGCCTGTTCGTCTCGTTCGAAACTCCATTCTAAACACTGAAATCACCAGAAAATCCGTGATGTCCGTAGAGCGCAGACTGAGAGACATTTGGAACAAGTCACGTTAGAAATTGAACAATATGAACAGATAATAAGTAATAATCAGAGTTGCTTAATATGCCTCCTTTTTTCTCTGTGCAACCTGACCTTGCGCTTTGAGAGACTTTCCAGATAAAGTGAGATGTTTTATAAGATTCATCCTGCACTAGGTTTCCAACGGTTTTCAAAGCACTAACACAATCTGACGATAGACAAAAGTGCGTGATTTACCCCTAAAGTCAGCGTGAAAATGTTTTACATTTAAAATTCAGTCATACACTTTCGTTTTCCCGGGTGGTCCTTGAATATCTGCAATAGAAAAGTGATTGTTGTTCGCAGCCATAGAAATGGAAAGTACAAACACGGCATAGGAAACAATTTTTTTGCATCACGAAGCAGATACTGTATTAAACAAGCGTGTCTCGAAAAATTACTATTCAGTTAATGAACTTATCCACGTTCAATCAGTGGGTATGTGCATGGCTAGCAAACAGCGGTGCGTTAGCTCAAAGAATTTGAATTTCATGGGCGTCATTCAGATGCGGTTCTTTTTTTAACCTCAAAGAGCCGTATCGGTTGACACAGAAAGAAATTTCGTTTTGAGATTGTTTCCAGCAATTTCACTAACCATTAAACATTACGCTGATAGCACATCGTGCTCATGTCTACATAAAATTCGTCGAGTATGACTGTCTTCTAAATGTGCGGAGGCCTTGGGTAATGGAGGCAAATCATGAATTCATTGATTGTAGTTAGGCTGAAAAATGAGATTATCAACGCGTGGATACATTCCTAATTCCGTGGCTCATCATTGGCGCACGACAAAAGAATGGGAAAATAGCCCGGTACCTTGCACAGAATAACAACCAATCACACCGTAGTTTAGGTACCTGGGGAAAAAGGCGTAAACACAAAATGGGAGGCGACGTGTTAGCCCATCGTTGGCGGACAGCCAATTCACGTTGGCAGTCGGCACTCGTGAGGTACCAGGCCCAAGGCTTGAGGCAACTAAATCTCGAGGGACAAGGAAGCCGATCGTTGGAGTGGGTCGATAAATGAGAGATGGGTCTTTTCAGCTTTTTTTAAGCCTCAAAGCCTGATCACCCACACCAGTCGGACCAATGTACGATGTTTAATGAGCGGGCAAATGTGAGAACAACCTATATATTCTTTGTTTTTATGACAATAAACGGAAATGATTCTGAGGCAGATCTGATTTCTCACTAGAGCTAGTGGGGCGGAACAAAGCACAAAACTTGCTGGTAACTTCTCACAGTACCCGTGTAAACAGGGCTCAGTATATCTGAAGTAACAAAAAAGGTCCCAAACTTGGGATAAATCCCCATTCGTTGTCCCTCTAGATTTATCACTGTGATACCTTAAGATATACTGAAGAAGCGGGCAGCTCTGACCGTCCTTGAATGTCTTCTAAGGGGGCACTCAACTTCGTTTATGAAATTCAAGATCAATTTCTTTGTGGACATGTAATACTCTATCATGTAACCTAAAATAGCAAAAGGGTTTTAAATATAAAGTGGGTTTTGTTCAAGGGTTATGCTTTAAGCCACCTCCCCTTCTATTTCTATAAAATAAAGTACCCTCGATTTACCCGTTTGAATTGAAAGACTGTAAACTAGTCGGTAAGTTATTAGAAAGTAAACCGTACTTCGTAAGGGGATCAAGGCAGCGAGACTGTCCCTATCGGTGTCAGCTGAGACTCCCCTGAGTGTCTCAACCGTACAACAGAGTGGCCCAAAGTGAGACGATGAAAGATGTATTTAGGGAACGTTGAGCGATAAACCTGGAACCGTATCTTAGTTAAATAATAGCTTGACAAATGTAAACTTTATTGCTTTTTAAAGTGAAGTATTCGTGTTGGCGTATTTCAGTGTGATATTATATTTAATTTATTGGTTCAGCTGCGTGATTCTGATCCTACCGACTGTGGGTTCTCGGTTTCTGATTCCAAACCTTCAGTTCTTCTGCTGAGAGTTCTTCGTAAATGACACGATGATGTCATTCCTTTAACATATTTACCCGATTCATCCGATATAGAGCAGCTTGTTTCACAACGCTCTAAGATTTCTGGCGGAATGCACATTCCTTAAGTGAGGTTAAAGATATCTGGCGAGTCCACTCTTTTAAAGCGCAGAAAAATTCCTTCTGTCCTGAGAGAAACGGTCCGTCATGACACGCACTACAGTCGATGTACGAGCACGAAGTGATTACGCCTGTGGAGTCGTCTTACTGGGCCATACCCACTGTCACTCCGTTAAAGGCTGATGGGAAAACACTACGCGCATGCGGTGGCTATCGATTGAAATTGCTTACTGCAGCATATGTGCGCGACTGAAGGACCTGAAAACGTGCAATACCGACATACAAGGCCTATTTTATCCTCAAAAATAGGATCCAAAACGCCCAGTTGCAAATATCCTCGGACAAGGAATCAAGTGCTTTACCAACAATTATTATTCATCTCGATTCGTTCCAATAAAATATCTAACCTTTCGGTCTAAATGCTTGATCTACTATTTCCAACAATCTTTTAAACACACTATGCGAAGTCCGGAAGGTGTCGAGTCATACCAAGCCAACGTTGTTGCTCATGGTTCTACTCGAGCTATACATGACTGTCGTCTTCATTGGCTGGAGAAATTCGTGTGGTCCAGTGTTTCCACTAACCCAGCAAAGTATATTATCGGTAACTGCGAGATTTCCTGTATTGGTTAAATTAGTATGCTAAGGGTTTCTCCCCGGATCCAGCGCGCTTAGCCCCGCTAATTGAAATGTCTTCACCTACAAAAATTCATGAGTTACTTTCTATTCTTTATAGTCTTCAGTATTACCCTCGTTTGACTCCAAATTTTTCTCAATGAGCCAGTTGTCTCCTCGATATTCTGTCCAACGGCCCTGTTTTGAAACAAGATATATGAATAGACACTTCGTAAACTACTATCTAAACTACAATGTGATGTTGTTCATCAGCCTTCTTTCCCGAAAGACCGTTCTACAGTTACTACTGACGCATCTCTTACTGGAATAAATATCGTTCTTGGACAATGTCAGCAACCAGTCATTTACATTTCAAGGAGGCTCAATAAAGCTGAACATGGGTATTCAGAAGTCCGAAGAGAAGCTCTAATAATTTAAGGGGGCCGTCAAGCGTTTGGATGGGCATTTATTTGGTCGAAAGTTCACCATACTTACTAATAATAAAGAATTGCATTTCATCTATCATCGGCATCGTTCGTTCTCCAAATCATCATCTGCGGTGGTTCAGCAATGGATTATGACAGCCAGCTTATACGATTACGATGTGGTGCATGGCAGGGCCTAATACATACCACAAGCGGATCTTCCATCTAGACTACCACATTCATTTCAGCAACTAGTCACTCGTATTTGTTTGGACCTACCAATGCGGCTTGAATAAATTTTTAGGGATACAAGAGGTGTTCTGCTCCAGTGACATCTTGGTTGAAAGGCGGAGAAAATGCGGAGATTTCCAAGTTTCCACTCTCGTCATGAAGACTTATAGAGCACTCCCGACGGGCTGCCGGGCTTTACCGATTGAGTGGTTATCCCACCAACAGACGCGTTCTTCCATAGGGCAGATATTTACTTAGGCGTATTTCGCAGAAGACAAAATGAAGTCACTGAAGTGGCTTACATACACTTGGCTGGGTCTCGATGCCAAATTCCTACAGACAGCCAAGACGTGCGACCGGTGTTTATACAAGGTACATTCAAAGCCATCAAAATGACATCCTGGGGCAGTGTCCTATGAAACCTGCCAATGGGTGCATACAGACTGCTGTAGACAGTTCTTGGGTAAATACAATGTCTTTGTTGTCGCTGATGGCTTTGTTCCGCAATCCAGAATTATACCTAACAGTGTCCTTCACCGTATACTTCATTCAAACAGTACCCAGGAAGCAACATTCAACAAAGGAGGAGTTCCGTTTGTACTAACTACTAATAATGGGATACATTTTCCTGCCAGGCTTTTAGATGAATGGTTGAAACGTCTTGGTTGCAAACGTGTGCACACTTCTGATTACCCGCAGTCTAACGGCCTTGCAAAGCATTTCATATGCAAGATCAAGAGCTAAATTCCCCCGGTTAATCCTCATTCATTTCTCAAACTTGATCATACTTTTGGCCATTTTATTTTGCCACATATACAGCTACTGGCAGAAGTTTTTTTCCAGTTAATAAAATGCTATAGATTGAAAACTAACTTTGAATGTTATTATTAGTACCTTTGGAGGTTATTTTTCACTGCCGGAAATCGGGAAGACGGCCCAATTTCAGTGTCGAGTGAGAAACAGTCAAAGGGATGTCTATTTTGATCGGTGAGTTAAGTATTACATGAACCCAAGTTAGTGATTCTCTCGATGAAAATATCAGTCTGGTATACTTAAGTACTAAGGATAGCACAAGGTAAAACAAAAATGGGAATGAAAGACTCAACACTGAAATTTTGTTGACTTGAGCCACCAGCGAGAAATAAACGAGTTATGTTGATCAGTTGCATCCATCACCAAGAAATCAATTCTACAAAAATCTTAGGAAAATCTGATTTAGATTCGGAAAGGTATGCGGACGAATATTTGCACACGGGCTAAATATATTCTAGTCTACCCCATCTGTAGAATTTTGCAATAAGAAAGTGATGGGTACAGCGGGAGTGGAGTTTACCACAGGAAACGCATTTATGGAACGAATTTTTTACAGAAGGTAGATGCAGCTAAGGCCTACTCCCGGAAATGAGTATTGGGGTTAGCTTTGGACCCGAGAAATACCGACCGTATGTCAGATGATTTCGTCGATGTTACGGAGATGCTGATATCATTCACAGGCTTCTTAAATCCATTGAAGAGTAGGATTGGATAGTGAAAATAGTTTCTGTTGCAGCTGTTGACATTTGATGTCAGCAATCATGAGATATGGGAGTGGCACTTCCGACTAATGTCTAAAATTGTAACGTGCAGCTTGGGTTTGAAGTTGAAGAGTAAGATCATGAATATACCGCAGATTTTTCCACTGCAGTTGATGACATTTGGCTTGTTCAAAAGTTTCCAAATTAATCCTCAGGATAGGCCGAAGCATAAGCGTGATGATTTCTGCGTACTTCAGAGAAACAGGCTTGTGCTGGAATGACAAAGTCTTGGTAACAGAATACGCCCACTTCCAACAGCGCTCAAGAAAACAGTGGTTTTAAGTTCATCGGAAATTCTTCGCAAGCAGTAGACCACAATTCGAATCTTCCGAAATATTTCCCGATCCTTCACACACGAGCATTTGAGTCCGGAAATTCCAAACTGCATGACTTCATGATTTTGACCAATGACTGCGACGCAAAGTGCGATATGTTATCATAATGAGTGAGTAAAAGCAGCTACCCCAAAGCCGAATGAAATAAAGAACTCAGTTCAGTTTGAAATACGAATTATAGATCAGTAATCATACAACTGAGGCTCTTATGTATATAATGGCATGACAGCATGCCAATCAATAAATTTGGCTATAATCAATCATCACGCCGTACCACCGAGTTACCCCTAAAGGTGATGTTCCCGGAAAACGCGCCTAATCAACTGAAATAATATCGTACTAACGGGAGTTATCACGCATGAATCACGGTAAAAACCAATATAATTAGGATTGTTCATGCGATTATGCTACTAGTGTTCACCACTGACCGTCCCTTGAGTGTGCGTTTCTTAGTTTAATTAGAGGCTACTCAGTAGTTCGGTCAGAGGAATGATCCAGGGACTCCCAGATGACGCTCAGGGAGACAACGTAGTTACTTGAATCGCTTCACTTCTCCCAATACTGCGCAAGTCAGCACGGCAGATGGGGAAAGCCTGAAATCTGCCCATTATTTACAGCATAAACACTGGTCTATCCAGGGTTTGGTGTTACTAGCGTACCCTCCTAAATTGTGGTAAAAGTTTTTCCCGTCTTCGTAGATCAGTCAACGTGAAGGAGCACTAGCGCCAGCCTTCACACCGATGAGAAGAAAAATGTTACCCTCCCCATGCACTCCCGCAACACACTTCCCATCCCGTTGACTAATCGCCTTTTTCTATTTCCACAAATCAAACACATCATTCCCCTATCGATCAAACGTACCACTAGGAGCAGACCTAACGTCAACAGCGTTTGTGAAACCTATCCGAAAATAACAGGGACTAACTTTTGGATAGACAGTTATTACATGAAAAAACACTGAATTCCATAATGTCTTGTGGCTCCGTATTTTCTCTAGTGCAATGTTTGCCATGGAATAGAACAGTTGTCATTGCTAAGTAAATTATTCATACTACCGGTTATGAGTCTCGCCTCGTGATCTTATGACGCGACCATTATTGCACGACTAAGTTAATCCCGTACTTACCGCTACAAAGCATATTCCTGTTGCCGATGGCGTCTGAGGAGTAAACGGAATAACATGCAACTTACTGGGGATGATTTCGTCAATGGTACATAGTTTGACGCCGAAATTTCCGTAAATTCAGAACAGTTTATTACAGTTGTTAAATTCACACTGAAAATTTGAGGCAGTAAAATAATGGATCTTCCGTGGATCCTAGGGGAATAAGGAATGATCCGTATATGAACTGACCACATTCCTTCGCTTGACCATCAGAGACCTAGATGACTCCGTAAGGTCTTCTGCCTCACGAAGTCTTCCTCTTAGTAAACGCTTTCATCGGCCCTTTGCTCTACGTGTCTTCCCGACAATTTGCGGACAAGATGTACAGAACAGTGCCTCCAGCTGGCCATGAGAAAGCGAGGGCTACCGGGAGAGAGAGAGAGAGAGAGTAAGAAAGAAAGATAGAAAGCGGTTAGTGTGCATTTGCGAAAGCGTGCAAGGGCCACGATCAAACGGTAACCGCATTTAGCACTTCGTGTACAGTTAAACAATAATGTGCTGAACGAATAAACGACTTTGGGTCTTGCTATAAGTTCACCAGAAGAATGTCAGCACCAGCCGTTTCGGTTGAAGTGGCACGCAGTGAAGCAAATATGACAATGGCTCAACCAGCATCTAATGAAATCGTTACAGCTCGGGTAGAAAAGGATTTCGTTGGCAATGAGTTACTTACCAGTACCAAATATGTTACTTGTGAATAGCTGCAGGTTGTTACTGTCCTGAACTTCTAATTATGAGTTCATGTAGTACCGTAGATTCCACAATAATATTTAACTATTTGTTGATGGCCGTTTCTTTAAAATATGGATTACTTTTTATCACATAAAAGAGCAATGACATACGGCATCCATTTTGGAATCCCTGTCACTATAGTTGATCAACAGTATGAAGTTCAGTTATGTTTACGGGTTAAAAATGCACAAACTACGTTCGATTGCATCCATCAGCAGACAAGTGATTCCCTTCATCTAAAGTGAACTTCACACCCTGGAAGACCGGTATTTCACAACCAGGGTCTATTAGCGAACTTCTGATGTCTGGTTAATGATCAAATCCACCTTAACAACAAAGTTAAGTTATTAGTTTTCAGTCCTTCGTTCACGCGGTTATTTCTGACAGACTGAAATATCTCACGCTTATTTTGTCTCAATAGTCTGATGAAGTCGGTTTGGTGTACACTTCTTGCTAAGACCGAATTCTCGGTTGGAGTGGTCATTTTACCAGATGAAAACAAAATCAGGAGAACAGTTCATGGACTGAATCGATGATGATCGAGCTGTATAAATCTCTTTATTTATCAGATATTAGATATGTGGTTAGGACCCCAACATTTCCGGTCAGTTTTAGTGATAGACACCAGTTTGATTTGTGTGAGTCTTTACCATGCACCATCTGTATTTAAGCCCAGTGCATTACTACACTTCAAGCCCTAGAGTTGTGGCTGTTGATGTTCCAGGACGGCGCAATGGGTCACTATGGATAAGCACGTGATACCCCTATTGCTTGAAATATCCCAATTCATGTTTTTGGTTAAACTCTACAACTCCTGCTTATCAGTCAATAGTCAGGGACATAAACTGGCATAACAAAGTGTTTTTTGGTTGACTGTCCTTTTGGACTCCACGTTTCACGCGCAAACCTCAGGTCATCCGACCAACCTGCACTAGGAAGCACCTAACTCGAGTTTCGCTCTTGTTAGAGCTCATCAGTGGTGCATATCCTCCGCCACATCCAGGGTTTGAACCCGGGCCCTTTCATCGAGTCTGGTGCTTCCGAGTGCAGGCTGGTCGGATGACCTAAGGTTTGTGAGTGAAACGTGGAGTCCAAAGGACAGTCAACCAAACAAAGATTCATCAATCCCACACATTACTCGCAAGCAACTGCGTGATTTATATATATATATATATATATATATATATATATATATATATATATATATATGTCATAAGTGTTAAACTTAAGTGCGCATCGCTCCTCTATCTAATGGGATTCATCAACATTATTATGCATCAAGCACGGAGTCCGGTATGGTGCCAACACCAACACTACAGAAACGGATGACAAGGAGGAGAAACTGGACAAAACAGATGGTGTTTTAAGCTGTCTCAGTGAACGTGTTTTTTAGAAATTTTGTTGTTGTTATTGAAAATTTGATTTGATAGTTATGGTCCTCGAGAACTTTTCGAAATACGCGGCACAGCATACTGACCACTGGCTTCGCTTTTGAGCCATATCCCCCAAATTTTCCAGCCAACGACACTGCTCATCGCAACCAGGGATACGAAACGCACTGATCGAGACCGATGCTCCCGCCAACATCTCCATACGCCTATGCCAAGTCACGGTCTGATCGTTGCTTTTTCCGGCATTATCAACGTTTAAACCACCAATGACAACTATGTAGGCAGTGTTCAGCCGTTTCATTTTTGTAAGCAGTCATCACTGGTGAGTATCCACCGAACTCTTGCTGGGACCCCAACCCTTGGTTAACTACTGTTAGTTGAATGCCTACCATCCAGGCTATCCGAGCTGACTCTCAATGGTTTGTTGCATATAAAAATCACATGATATCACGCACCCTTCCGTCACTGGCTTCTGCAAGGTAAATACCTTTGCCGGCACAGCGATCAGCTCACGTAAGAGCCTAAGTCTAGCAAAGACGTTCGTTATGAACAACCTACAGAGCTTGGTTACTATAGGGACATAAGTAGTAGGAGATTAGATTTATATGATATGATTCCTCAGCTACTTCAGGAATTTTTGAAAGGTCTTTTTCAACCATTATTTGATTTTTATTTTCTTTCTTTAGCTAATCTTGGTGATAAGCTGAAGTCGTCAATGCTACAAGTTGCTTGAGGTAGCATTTATACACCCAAAAGTCCAAAGGGCCACTCATACAAGATGTAAGTGAATTACGAAAAAGTTGTTTTTCTGATTCTAGCTGTCGGACAAAGAACGATGTTTTCGAATTTTTTTATTACATGATTGCGCATGAATGCAAGGGAAGGCAAAATTACCCCATAGCCACGAAGACACGCTGCGCTATTGGGGATAACCGGCAACCAGACCCCGAGACTCGGAGTGGCGAAGAACCACATAAGGTCCCATTAGGTCAGGTTTCTAACGATCCGGATGACAGTGGATTACTGTCTACCACTAAAGTAACCGGTGATAACAGGAACTCGAACCACGAACCCCCGAGATAGTAAGCTAACGCTCTAAACCACTCAACCACCACGGGGTTAGTAATGGTATAAGTCATGAATACAGTAGGCTTTACCGTCTTCAAAAGTGATTACGTTAGTGAAATTCAGTTCAGAAAATAAACTTACCATGTCTAATGGCTTCAAGCTGCTGCCTAGGATATGACAGAAGATGAGATTCAGGCTCAATTTAGGTAGTGTATCTCGAATGGTATAAAATATATGAAGCTGCATTTAGGGAATCTGCTGAAAATGTTCAGTGGGTTTATTTTAGCCGGTCACTTTACTACTGATACGCATATCAGGAGGTGAAATAAATTCGAAAAAACCTGAAGGTTTTGCCCCAAACCTTTTTGTTTTATGATAACTTTTTTAAAAACCACAAACACTACAGTGGTCACAAAAATTTACCAAAAATGATGAAATAGCATTTCTGCACATTCGGAGTATGTGATTTCTTCTATATTGGCACATTGACATTATATCCTATGTTGGCGAACCCTATCACAAAGAGTTTAAGAGCATTCAAATATCCGTTCAGAAAACATCTTCAAGTATTTAACAGCAACCTTCCCCGATTGCAGGTCAATGCATACAAATTTAAAAGATATTGGTTGGATGTGTCATGTGGTTCCGTTGAGGAAAAAGAAGGACCCGATTCCAGTCCCACCTATTTCTCAAATACCAAATATCGGTTGCCACCCGGCAGACAGTACACCAGTATGTGAACCAAAGTTGACATTCAAATCAACTGATTCACCATACGTACAACTTTCCAAAATGGGTGGCAGATCAGATCTGCTTTGTTTTCGTGAAAACGAACCTTACCGGGGTCCACCGGTGCCGTATTGTCGCTGTGACTGGTACTACCTGGAGGACAATGCGTTAGAAGAACAACAAAAGTCACAGCCGACCGAAAAGCATACATTCAAGGTTCCTTTCTATATGACACATCAAGAATTCAAACGTCGTGAAGAATTGCCAAAACCTATAGGACAGGCCACTCCACCTCCATTACCGACTCCAATGAAACCAAAAAAGTGCAAAAAATTACCAGCAAATCGACCGGGTTATGCTGAATATAACAGAAAAATGAACAAAGTCGGGATAGCTTACACTCCAGTAGCTCGCAGTGAACCTATTCGTTTTCCGAAGGTAAGTTATTCAAAATGTTTTCAACTAAAAATTTTCCACACAGTCTCACGTAGTTGAACGTGATTCTACAAACATTTCCAAACTTCTGGCTCACGGATATCAGACAGATTACGACGCATATCGGAAACAATGGCTTGAGGTGGCCAATTTCTACGAGGACAAGCAGTGTTGCATGGAAAAACCACTTGTTTTACCTAAGAAACCGAAATCACTAGGACCAAAGGGTAACGAGCTGACCTGCTGATGAGAAAATATTCGTACACAAAAATCAGAATGATAAATCTGAATTTGCGCAAGAAACGTCGATGGATCTATACCGGAAAACAAAAGCCAATAAAATCAAACTTATGAAGGACGTCTTGAATTGACGTGAAGATCGTTTTTTTTCTCCAAACCCCTCTCTGCCTGTTTGGAAAACTTTGCAGAGTCTCGGGGAAGAATACAGTATGTTTCTGGATGCACATTCTCGAAGATTTTCACTCTTCTCTACTTCATAAATGTATTATGGATAAACTCACATGTCTAAGGCACAATGGATGGGAAGGAATTGTGAAGATCATGTATTCTTTTTCGAAATGAACGACTGTATGATGAACGGCAAATTCAAAATCTCCGTGTGTTCGGGAATGTGCAACATTTAAATTTCGGCAGAGCAATACTGAAGCGTGTATTGTTGTATGATGTGAAGACGGATTGGTACTTGAATACTTTATTTATCACGAATGAAAGATTTCTTCCACGGGTACCTACTCAAGTTTGATGCACAAAGATAGTTTAGGAGTACCAATCGCTTCTTTGGTGGAGCTTAGCTTCCGTCGGAATGAGAATTTGCTATTGCTCTAACTAATAACTAATCTCACTTGATAGAAAACCGTTTAATGGCATATTCTCGGTGTTCACTTTATTTTAATTTATGCCCAGGGCATCTAAGGATATGAATAAACAGGCCTAAGTAGAGGCACCTGAATGCTATCTGGCAAGTACAGGAACAGTTCGGCTGGGAAGTGTTTTGAAATGTAATCATTTCAGTCAAGTTAATAAATTGGCTGAAGTTGATTTGAGCACAGTTCTTTTGGCTACTTACCTAACACGGCTTTGCTCTGGTTTTGGTTGCTACTTCGCATCATCGTTCGATGGAGAATGAAACAAGTGGGAGCATTAAGTTTAAGGAAAGGAAAGGAATGCTATGAGAGAAAATCATGTACCCGAAGAAAGAGTTCGAATGCAGGTGTGCAAGTGAACGTGGCAACTAGTCGAATCACGTAGTCTCCAACCATCCAATGAGCGGATTTTGCGAAACACCACATGAAAATTTAAAATGCCCGGCATGACCAAAGCCCACCGGTCAAGGGTTTGGAAACTTTTCACGACGTCATGGACTGACCACTTTCACCCATCCTCTCACTGTTGCATAAACCTAGTGGAAACATCAGGAGTCACCAGTCAAATGGGTTTTCCAGAAACGATCATGTATATCGAACCTGCATCTCGATTGAGAAGACTGGTAGCAGGCCAACGTCACAAGGCATCCCACGGACGCATTGTTTTTGACATCAACAAGACGTTTGATAATGTACCAAATGGACAACTACTGAAAAAACTCCTATCCTTTGTGATGAGGACCCGTTGCTTCAACGAATTATGGATTTCTAAATTGACAGAAAGTTTTCCAGGAGTCGCGTAGTTGCTATAGAGTTGCTGCAGAGCCTCCCGTGGAGTATCCAAGTGGTTGGTCTAGTGTCTACTGCCTTTTTGGTGTATATAAACGATCTATCATCTGTTTTCCAATCATGTTGCCTCATTTACGCGGACGATCTTAAACATGGCACACATTCCGGCAAGACGTAGATCGGCAACAAGATCCGAACAAGATAGAGCGCTGATCTGATGCATGGCAAGTCCCCGTCAATGCGGAGAACGGTGTTTACATTATTGTGTGGAGGTCAGAGAGTAGCACATCTTACAACATACTCGCGACATACATTCTCAAGGCCACTTGCGAGAAAGGCCAATGTGTAGCTGTGTTCCTGACTCTAAAAACCAAAGCCAACACGAACAAGGCTTGTTCCCTCACTTAGATTACGTGTGAAGCAGTACTTTGATCTTTTGGGCGAATTTCAAAGGATGCCTCCGAAGTACGGTATGGTTGTTACGTACGACCTCGATTTTAATATGGTTGTTCTGAATCGTTCCTCCCTCACAGCTTCGGAAATTGTCAAGCTAGAACGGATAAACTGGGCCAACGCTCACCTTGTCGTTGGATTGTGAGGGATCCTTTATGAAAGCTGTCTCCAGTTTACTGGACAGTTCCCAGAGGTCTACCGTGGAGTTCGAGTTGACCTCATCTACGCCAGATGCGTTCTCCATGAAGATTTAGGGCCATGGTTGATGGCCTGCCTTCTTTTGAGAAGGCACAACCGGACACACGGTCATTCGATTACACTAATAAAACAGCAATGGGCAGGCTTGCCGCTGGTCTACCTTCTCATGCAGAGTAACGAGTTTGTGGAAGGCTTCATTAGAGAATGTGGTGGAAGAGAAGAAAGACCATATTTTTAAATGATGTCTGGAAGTGTTTTTGAAGAGGTGGTGTCAGGAACAATCCATGTGAGTCCGCGCCTTACCAGTCAATGCGACAAAACGGACACGGTATACTGTCCTTCTACCGCTAGTTCGGAAGATTGAAAACGGAGTCCATCTGTGAGAAAGCAAAACACGTTTCGACTACCCTAACCTTTTCACATTGAGTGCTTGCTTTAGCTGCTTACTTCAAATTCCAATAATGTAGTGTCGTCGTTAGCACTTCATTGCGGTTTAAACATTGGTTAGGGTTGCCGCCATTCACGTCCCACAGCTGTTCACTACTTGATAATTTAGAGAACAGGTTAGGCTTGTTTTCAGTAATTCTCAATCATGCCAATGCATCACTGGTAAAACATCATATCCTAGATACAGCAGTGGCTGTCGAAATCCATCCGAATAAAAAACCATTGTGCGGAATAAACAGTTTGATTGTGCTCTCCAGATTCTTCGACCGACCTTTTACCCTACAAAAAGGATCTAGACCAGCCGAAAGCCAAAGCAGAACACGTGAAAAATTCTACGTCCCGTCTAGAATTATGCATGAGCCACAAAATTTTCCACTTACTTGTTTAAGGGTCTGAAACCCTAATTTGTCATAGTATATTGTCATCTCATGGCATGATTATGAATCCCTGAAAACGATCTTGTTCACCAACGGCTGTTCCCTGGATGTGTTTAGTTTGAATATTCGGACAATATCACGAGCGCGTTTCATTTCATAGTTTTAAGTCGGAACAATATGTAGCCCGAGATTAGAATACATTAAGAGTTACGGAAAATAAATCCTGTCTTTAACCCATACTAACGTAAAGTAGGAGGATTGCTCTCACGGTGTAATCTGAGAAGTAGGACAACAACAATTTCACAGCCGTCTTTTGCACTCGTTCTTAACCCATATTTGCTGGTAATAAGCTATAACTGAATGCATTGTACAATATCCGAGTTTGCTTGGCCTGCATAATAATAGTAATAGTAATAATATTCATCAGTTTAATTCTTAACAACCAATAAGAGACTGCGATTCAAACAACTGTACCACGCTATGAAAATCCTTTGTTTGGCAACCATTGGTTAGATGAGTGACATACGTTTCTGTCCCATATACACGTATTGTCGAAACTCGTGTATACGGCCTTCTGACAAAACTAATACAGAATTACATAATTTTATATCTACCATAGCTAACAAGTAATGATAAGGTTCTAGGATAAGAGAACTTTGGTCTGCTTTTACTCAGTGAAAAAATGCATCGAGAATATAGATGAAACCCTATTTCTACCATTACCAGCCGGCCGTAACCACGTCCGTATATGAGACTCTGTGGGAAAATGAACCAGGATTTATTTACATTTCAGTAACCCTAGCTTTACCTGAGGCACATCGGTGACTGGGTCTGCCTTCATTCTTCAGGATTTTTCAGACCCTCCTTAGCACATAGTCTACCATGTTTGTGGGGGAATCCTTTTTACCTAATGCTGTATCACATTTCCCACTTTAAACTCTAATGGCCACTGCGGAATTAGCCCACTGACTTCCGTCTTCATAACAGAGCGAGCGTTTACCATTGCCATTACATCTGCGCTATTAGGGGATAATTATATGAGCTGGATCTCGAAGTTGGGCCAACTTTCACTAGTCTAAAAATGAATACGGAACAGAAAAATCACAGCAGTGCAGCTGAGGTCCACCATAAATGAATGGAAAATGTCAACAAATTGATGGTGCTCTGATATGCTCTAAATAAGTCACGAAACTCTAACTATACTCTGAGGAAATATTCCAAGCATAACAATCGACGATGCCTCTAAGTAGAGCCGTTGTGGGGACAATCTGTGTTAGGCATCGTGCAGACTAAATTGAAGTGGCCGGAGTACTGAACGATTTCTCGCTGTGACGTCAGCTGCCCAACACAGAGTGATTGATATCACAGATACAGTATACTGTGAATATAACTAAAAACTTAAATCGGATTCAATACTGAACTCGTGACAGCTGTCGGTTTCTACGTTTTTTCCCAAACAGATCTCACAACACCTTTAATTCACGTGTTAACTAATGAATTACATTTTTCCTACTCACATGCTTTAGTTTGATGTGACTTGCCATCAATTCGTTTTGTTCCATAAAGACAAAAACGTCGATCTAAATATTAAGCGTAAACAGTCATCGGAATTCCTGTTTCTTAGTAATTAGCAGAAGTGATCCTGGATTTCACTATTTTGGTAAATGTGGCGATTCTCTGAACTCGATGTAGAGTCAAATAATAACTTACGAACCATCTACACAACACAAGTGGGTGAGCCATAACTAATGCGCTTAGGCCAAAAGTAGAGTGCAAGAAGTAAAAAGCTCCTACTACAATCACTGATTTGCTATTACTACTACTACTACTACTACTACTACTACTACTACTACTACTACTACTACTACTACTACTACTGTTATAACCTACAAGGCCTGCCTGGGTGAATAGGTTGTTTATTGCCATCAACGTGTTCTGACATTGACAAAACAACACAAACGTTACAAACATTCTCATTTGCCAAGTGGCTGTCCTGTTCACTTGAAATCAGTCATCGTCCAACGGAAGGGCGGTCAGGTGGTTTGCAGATCGTCGCTTACCTTATTGCGCCTGGATTGCTGAACTTAGCTGTGTTCGTTAATCCACAATTGTCCATAGTTCTGTCTTCAGCAATCAACTGCTTAATAAGTAGTATATACACTCACAACACTACTACTACTACTACTACTACTACTACTACTACCCTGATTCGTTCTCGATGCCTATTCAAACTAGACACTTTCAACGTGCGAACCCTTATGAGTGTAGGAAAACAGGCAGGTCTAGCCCGCACGCTTGAACTCCTTACCATCGTCGTGTGCTGTTTTCAACAGACTCGCATTCAAGACTTCTGTTCCATCATTAGGTTGATGCCCCCATCTAACACTTCTGTGAAGCTTCATTTATGCTTTTCTGGGGACTCTCAGTTTGCGGCTTCTAATCTATTTTGACGTTAACTTATTTCTCAGTAAAAGAGCTAAAGTGGCTTTGCTAGCCTGGATCCCAGTCGAAAATCTTTTGTGCGCTGTGAGACTTAGGGGTTCGTGCGAACTGAGAACTCGCTGTTCTGATAAAGGCAATTCGCTTCTCTTTTTTGGGGTGATGACCCATCGATTGCAGCCCAGATGCAACCCAATATACCTGCTACCAGAAGCTCCACGACCTTTCCCATCAAGCAAGTCCGGCTGACGTCTTGACCTTGGCAGCAGATCTTAATGCTGGAGTGGGTCGGCTGTCATCGAACGAGGCGCGTGTAGGAGGTCCTTTTGGGCTAGATTCCGGTCATCCGGAAAACGGGGAACTGTTGAAGGCCTTTTGATCAGCCTATCTCCTGTTCCTCGGCAGTGGAAACTACGAATGTTCTAATCATCGGTACGCCACGTGTAGTCCATCCTGTTCGAGTGAACAGTAGACCCAGATCGATCACATCTCTATAAGCCACCAATGGTAGGGTTGAATACAAAACTTCAGTTCGTACTGGGGCACCTCCTTAGATCTCGACCACGCATTAGTTTGCACTAAGCTGCCCATGTGCTTTGGTGGGTGATCCAAACGCAAACTTCAACGACGGTTAGATTGCAATAACCTTTCCAATCAATCTCATCTATCCGTCTTCCAAAACGCGCTAGCTGAAGAGCTAGACGTGGCCTTACCTGATCACATAAACCAGCACCGGTAGCTTATGAAGAATGCTTTTCATTCGGCTGGTCTGGTAAGTTGTGGTCTGTCCCGCTGTGCCGAAAGATCCTAAATTTCTGCTGAATCTCTGAGCCTTCTCGACATGCGCAAGTTGATCCTGGCTGGAAGCGAGCTTAACGAAGCACGACTCACAATGAAAAGTGTACTTAACGACTGTCTTCGTAGTGTTGTGTTCGTAATTGACGGGGAACACAATAAGCAATAAATCCAGTTATTAGCGTAACAGTAAGCAAAGAACGTAGACGAGAAAGCAATCAAACAAGGGAGTCATCTATAGGCAAGCGCAAGCAGTACATGCGATAGAGTGCAGTCAAGCGGCAGCAATGAATCAACATTAGTTAGAGCAAGCCGTCCGTGGCATGGGTAAAGTCACAGTGATGTGCGTGCGTACGTGCATGCATGTATGTGGCTAGTTGTGTCAGCGAACATGCAAGAATCAATAGTCAATCAGAATAGAATCATCCTGTTATCGGTCAAAAAGCCGATGAAGCCACGCAACACGTAGGAGCCGCGAAATCTGTTGGTCACAACGTTCATCGGAGATAGAACGTGCTGTCACCATGGAAAATTCCCGTAAGCTATTCTATCTCATTCGAGTCGTCGGTAGGAAACCACTAGGTGTAATTGAAAAATTTGTAAAGCTGACGGTTCGCCAACTCACAGGCAACAATCCATAGATCCACTTACCGAGGGGGAGATCCACAAGGTGATCCAGGCCTTAGGACGTCACAAAGCGCCGGTCTCTGATAGACTGCAGCTCGCTAGAGAACTTTGAGTTTTGTCCTCAATAGTTTGAATTTATGAGCAGGTTCCTTCCTTGAGTAGGGAATTAATCATTGTCCCCATCTTTGAGAAGGGCTCGAGCAGTGACTGCGCTAACAATTGAGGAGTAAGCCTTATCCAAACAGAGGGGAAGCTGATTGCGTCTGTCATAATTCGCAGGTTTTACCAAAGGCTTGAACAGCAGACTCGCGAGGAGCAACCTAGATTTCGTGCCCGTCGTAGATGTACAGATCAAATCTTAACCCTGAGACAATTGCTAAAGCATAGTAATACTTTCCAAAGACCAACGGTCATCGTGTTCCTGGGAGTTCGCGCGGCCTTCGATTCCGTCGATACTTCTGCAATGTGGACTTAACTGTTGAGAAATGAAGTACCTAAGATGTACGTAGGAATCTTCAAAGAGTTGTACGGTCCCATCTCAGGCTAAGTTAAGGCCCACGGCCAGCATACGCCGACCTTCGTCGTCTCTAGTGGGGTTTGACAATTTCGCCTTATATCCCCATTTCTCTTCACCGTCGCCACAGAGAAATGTGTACGGAATGCATTGTCTAGTCTTCCAATTGGTGTAGTCGAACTTGTTACAGAGAACAGAGTTTCGGACTTGTAATATGTCGATGATATCACTTTGCTCAATGATAATGCACAGGCAGTGCAACATGCTTTGGATGGTTTGGCCATTGAGGTATCCTGATAAGGAATGCAGTTTGCGAGTTCCAAATGCAAGGTGCTTTGCAAGATTGCAGGAGCCTTTGCTTGCACTCATCCTTTGCGGTGGTCAGCTTGAGTTAGTTGAAAACTTCAGGTACCTCAGGAGCTTGATAACAGTTTGAGGTGGTGTTGGGGAGGAGATTATTTCACGCATAGCTAGAGCTAGAGCTGCCCTCGCAAACCTGCGACACCTGTGACGTTGCCAAGACATCCGGCTCTCTCTTAAGGGACGGGTTTACGTCGCGGCGGTTTGCAGTGTTTTACTCTGCGGTTGCGAGGCCTGGCCCCTTCGCGTTGAGGAAGCCCGGCGTCTTTCCCTGTTCGACAACTGATGTCTCCAAAGCATTGCTCGTATCTGGTGGGAACATCTAGTAGTGAGTAATGAGTAATGAATGGGGGCGCCTTCTTGCTTTAGGCGCGGATAGCAGCCGTCTTAACGAAGTGATGGTTCTACAGAGCCTCCTTTGGCTCGGTCATGTTTTGCGAATGCCCGTCGATCGTCTATCTTTCCGTGCTGTTTTTGCAGGTAATCGGTAAGGTTGGAAGAAACAACTAGGTGGCCAAGCAGTGATATGGCGTAGAGGTATGACGAAGCAGTGGCTTTGCTTGGCGCTTACTGTCTCCCTGGCTGAGGCCCATAAAACGAGGATAGTCGTTCGTTAGAGACGTTGACGGACATGGCTGAGAATGAACGTCAATGGCAAAAAGCTGTGAGGTCTTTCTGTGTGACATTCTTACCCCGTGATCAGAAAAATGTCATTCCAGTAAACGAAATGACAAACGACATCGACAGGCGTACGGTGAAAAGAGAAACATTAGTATTCTTTCCGCTCACTAGGTGTCCGTTTTATAGTATTCCACTCCCCTTCCCCCATTTTGTGATTGTCGTTATTGTGTTTCCACCTTGGTCGATCTCAGGCTGGAGTAAATATATATAAACTTGTTTGCTACTACTAATATATGACATTCATAACTTGGCCGATTTGTAATCAAGTTTTGTTATTACGAATAATTTTGTAACAAGATCTTACAGAAGGTAAGGCGAAATCATAACGCAATATAATCCTAAGGTAAATGGTTTTCGGTACTCCAGTGGTTTGAAAGATATTTCAGGGACAAACGCACGCGAGTAAAAAATCAGTTTCGATACCAGTGGGTCAATGGTTACAAAAAATGATCCATATCACTAAACAGTTGATAGAAATGACAGTGATGGGTAGGATACTCTGTGCTAAAATCACCCAAGACGAGTACTGCGTAACCTACCAGAGGAGCGTGAATATAAAATTGCAAACCAGTGTCCATGTTATCGAGTCTCAAGGAAGTGATCATCATGTTAACAGTAAAGAACAATTTTGTACCAAAATCGTACCTACCCATTCTAAGATAATTCGGACTACTTTTCAGTTTTCAACAAACACGTTTTATTCGAATTTCCATAAACGATGGCAAAACTGTTGTCAGTACTCTAAAACTGATTGTGTGATCCTATTCATTGAACATTTATAATAATAATCACATCAAGGTAGTTCAATCACGATTTCTGGGCTGGTAACACGACAACAGCGACACACTCGTTGACACCAGAGAGCGCGTAATTTGACTGGGAAGTTGATAAATTGCAACCGCGAAGGGACTTTGTGGTCCACAATCCAGATGACACAAAACAGTGCTGATATCGGGTTTAGAAAGGAGTGACAAAAATGGTGGAAACCAACGAATATGTACCAAATGGAAGACTAAAAATAAAAATATTTATTATCTTCAAACTTAAAGGTAGGAAAAAATCCTCAGTGGGTATCCTTCCATATGTTAGTCTACCACAAAAGCTGGATCAAAGATAAAATACTTTTCTATCAGAATATTAAAAAGATCTCCCTCTAAACAAGCATTCAGATAAAATCCCGTCTACTTAGGAGGAAAACTTTCAGTTTCGTTCAAACTGTTGAATTTGGGCTGTCCCCTCCATAAAACGTAGAGACGACTCGGTGAGTTTAACCAGTTGAGAATAGAACTCTATGGCGGTTCGAAAAGCTTTCATCAACAAGGTAGTAATTCAACCCGTCTAATGGTTGAATGGACATGGCGTGCATGTGCTCCCCGTCTGCTCCCAACCATTTGCCAGGGACGTTCGTTCGTATCCAATAGTTTATTGTTTATGCGATCAAACGTGCTTGTATGTGAGTATGCAGGTGAGAAAGAAGTACCTTGAACAAGAAGGTCTATCGTCTTGTTGACGCTTGTCATCAACGGCTGACTTGATTGGGCTTATCAAGCGGACAGGCCGGGCGTACTGAACGCTGGTTTGCGTTGTGGCAAGGTATTAGTCTTTCTCAAAAGTAGTGTCATTAGACAAAACAACAAATAAATTCTCAAGGGGATTGTTAGTCACGGATAATATAGCACACAACCCACCGCACAACTGTTAGTCTTGACAACGTACTCTATTTTCCCTTTTGAGATCGCTTGTCATTGGTATTGGTTGAGCCGGCGAACTCCCGAAACTTCAGATCAAATATGAATACATGGAGCTCAACTTCCATGGTACTTGAGAGTGATTCTACCCTATGCACTTTTCGGAAACATATTACAAACCTGCTTTCTCCCTTGCTTAAGCCCCCCCCCCCTTTCTTCATTAAAATAAAAATCACCGAAGGCAGGGTTTGATTCGGCTTCATGTATGGTGCTCCGGGTTACATGCAACATTGCACAGGCAAACTGTCCATTGCTTAGTACAACCTGAACGATCACTCTTAAACTGGCTTTTGACTAAGAGCACAAGATATGAAGAGACAGTAGTAATAAAGCTCAAATGGACGTCCATGCTTCGCCCGAATATACCCACGCACAATTCAGTTTTGCTGTGGTCAGTTTTATTTTGCACCGTCATCGCTTCAACCATTATTGGAAAGCTTCCGTATCCCTACTGACCAACTGTTTTACTCCTTCGCAAAATCATCATCATCACTCAACCAGCTACAGCCGGAACTAGAGGTTCATCAACGGGCAGAAATTTAACCAAGTGTGTCATAAATTCTAACTCTCTTGCAAACCGAACATCTTTTGACTTTCCTGAAGTCATGGCTACAACGACTGGGCTTTTTGAATACCTCAGATTTTGGTTTGTTATTTGATCTTTTAAATCTGAATTTGTGAGTAGCCTACCTTTCATTGGTAGCACTTCTTGACGCTGATTGGAAATCAGTAGCGCGTGCACTATTCACGACAAGGTAATAATGCTTCGTATAAAATCCAGGACCCTTGTATGCTTTTCGGTGAGGAACATTATTTTTCATTGCTCACGTTATTTTTATTATCATTATTTTTGAAAGATCGATAAAAATTGATATTGTTAGCAATTTTAAAAATTCCAAACACGTAAGCTTCATAGGTTATTGGACGCTTTGAATAACTCGAAACTTGTTCACAGTTTACGTGATATACCCGCCTTTTGCACGTATGCAGAGCTTAGAATAAACACTTTTCCTATGGGTGTATTTCATACACGGTTGTCTTTCTCATTCAGAGAGCTTCATTGTTTCACATATAAACATCTCCAGGATTGAAAGAAGTATATGCTGCGACGTTACCTTTATAGACTGAAACTTACCAAAAACACATGCGACGCTGATTGCCGTGAAAAGATTTATCCAGTTTCCACGGACCGGGATGGTTGTAACGATAGCAGCCAAAACACTACCGAATATCTGTGATTTGAAATAAGTAAGCCACAAAAACGGGATCGAAATTTTTACAATATATGGGGTGATAACCAGTCTGTGGGGCACACTAAGTGAATTTCAAGGCAGTCGAAGATGACATTAGTAAGAGAAAATAGGAGGTGGATTGTGGCTACATAGCTAGACAAAAAATATCTGTTCAAAGGGAATGAAAACGAGACAGACAGTCCAACACAAATCCACAACAGTTCATAGATCATAGTAAAGGCTCGGTTTAGTCGAGTTTCAGAAGAATCCCAAATCAGAAAGAGAAGTTGCGCCGAAGAGTTCATTTTATTCAGAAATTCGTGGTGTCGTACCGCGTGGTCAATTTCGTGTGTGTGTGTGTGTGTGTGTGTGTGTGTGTGTGTGTGTGTGTGTGTGTGTGTGTGTGTGCGTACTGGTTATTTACACTTGAAAGCAAAGGGAAGCCGTATCGTGGGAAGTAACAAACATGAGAAAGTGTGAAATGTGCAAGTACCTACACAGCTACCCGCCAGAGAGTGTGTTGTACAAAATAGACGCTCGATAGAAAAATAGAATTAGAAAACCAGGTGGGGTATAGGGAAATGCTATTCAACGAAGTCCTGAAATCTGACACGAAATACTCTGTATAATTTTGTCTTGCAATTCCGAAAAAAGAACTGAATTATTTCGTAATAACCCGATCACTGAAGTCAAACGTTTCATCGTCAAATGAGTTGACAATATCATTTGCTAGATGACGGTAGCTGTAGTAGTCCAAGATAGGAACTTGACCACACAGATGATCTTACAAATCTATGCTTTAAGTTCATGGAAACTTGACCTTCTGGGATACCAAATTTAGAAGCCTGATTAGGATATTTCATAATGGTTTGTCACCAACCGCCATATCTTTTGAGGTACACAGTAATCCACGGTTCCCCAACTCGTTACCACGCCTAATGGGATCTTATCCGTTTCTTTACTTCAAGTTCCGCCGTCAAGACACCGCATGTACCTAATAAAGCAGTGAGTCTTTGAGACTACTGGGTATACCTCTTCCACGGTAATCATGAAAAATCATGTAATAAGAAATGCCTCGTCTATGTTGCTTACCACTAGTCCAATCAATGCTCTTTAAATGGAATCTCGGCGGCCGTACGTTTCAGTGCATTCACAT
The DNA here is from genome assembly GCA_948099385.1 of Fasciola hepatica. Taxonomy (NCBI): domain Eukaryota; kingdom Metazoa; phylum Platyhelminthes; class Trematoda; order Plagiorchiida; family Fasciolidae; genus Fasciola; species Fasciola hepatica. The sequence goes on along the minus strand of CANUEZ040000126.1, from coordinate 16,135,503 downwards.
CGTTGTTAAAGTTCCCCTGCTTGGCACACCAACCTCTGGATTATGCTCTACTAATTGATTCTTTTTTATTTGTATGGAGAAACGGTACAGTTAAAGCTTGATCTCTTTCACTGCATTCTGTCTGTCGTTTCCTGTAAAAAAGGGGCTAGCCGCAAATGTGAGCTTGCTTCTTTGCTAAAGTTTGACGAGCACTTGTGATTTGTACCACAACCTTTGTTCTGAGTTATAAGCAGAAACATTCCTCGTCTTAAAAAACTCAAACTCAGGTGTTCTGGTTATTCATTCTTTTTCTGAAGACTAGATATACATGACAGAGACGTGGTACTGCACCCTTACCGATTCAGGTGTGGAGAAAATTCTTGTGCCACGCAAGTTTTCGTTGAAGTTCTGAACGGTCGCTCACAGCTGCGTCGTCAGGATGTGCTAATCACCACACGGGTACTAGTTGCCATGCCTACAAATGCCTCAGTATGGTAGGGGGCGGGTGTCTCAGGCTCCGAGATACCTACTCATCCTGAAAGCCTCTCGAAATGCTCCCAAGTGACCGTGCGTCTGACACAGCCTCTGCTGAGGAAGTCTTACTCACTGCCTTCTTGTGGCAGAGGAGTTCCCAATAAAGTGAGGGGACGGAAGCGAATGCCCGGAGCTCTCCACCGTATTGGTTGACTAATAGTCAGTCTAGGGAAGATGTCTTAACTCTGATTCCAAACCAACCATGGGTGGCGTATGAGGCGTACAACAGTATGCTCACCGGAATCTGTGGCGGACAGGTGCACCGGGCACCCAGGAAGTTTGGCCTCATCCGAAGGGCGAATGAACCAAGAATTCAGTCACCGGCCCCCGGTGGGTTACGTACCCCACGTTTCGTTCCACTGCCTTGTGAGTTAAGCTTTGGATAGCTAAAGACTCCGGTTGTGTATCCCTAAGAAAACCACGTGCTTTGTCTTGGGCAACCAGGCAGTATCGCGCCCACAAACAAATCATGAAATCAGACTATCTACCCCTTTCCCCCCTCCCCGTGTGTACCATGTTTTGTTTGGCACACAGTCCGAAACCAGGCAAGTGATATATATATATATATATATATATATATATATATATATATATATATATATATATATATATACTCTTCAATGAAGAGTATCCATTCACACTCCAGATGATTCAAATTAGATTCTAGTGAACATATAATATCGGAGTGTACAAGTATGAACACGAGTGGGTAGAGGAGTACCAGGTACGCATACCTGATGAGCGGCAACAACCGCGAAACCGGTCATGTGCTTCCGGGGAAATTTTGTCCACACTTTACCGTACTAATTACTATCAATATATATATATATATATATATATATATATATATATATATATATATATATATATATATATAGTTGCCGTACATGGAGTGGAGAAGCTCTAGGGCTGTTTGACTGGCAAATTATCCCTAGTCTCAGCATTTTCAAAATCTGATTTGGTCACAGACAGTCTCTCTGATGAAAGACAAAGGTGGAGTGCAGTTATCGGAAGACCTCTGGTGAAAGTGTTATTTTGAATCTTGGGTGAAGCCTGTGACAGAGATGCTTTTTCTTGGTTAGGTTACTGTGGTGATTCAGCAGTTGTCACACGTGATACGGCCAGGTACAGCCTTGTAGCCACGCACGCGGATGAGCCTCAACCAGTCAGGATGGCCATGGGCAAGTCCGACAAAAGCTGCCTGTGACTGATCGTCTTCAAGTCTGCCAGTTATCTCTGACCTAACATATTTATACAAGCCAGTTCTGTAATACCACTAACGTGCTATTTCGCAGCCTTGGTCTTCTTGCTACTTTCGTTCGCGTAGTTTTGGGTGGGGGCAATTCCAGTACTTTTTCGGTTTAGTTTATAGGGATTACTACAGTTACTGAAAGAAATAGTCCAAAATTGAGGATGAATTCTATGAGGGCTGACGGAAGTACCAGCGCTGTACGTTTTCACAAAAGTACCGCTATCAAACAAAAAAAGTGTTGTTTCACACCACTCAGAAGAGAGAAAGTACAAATAAAGTCTACGCCAAAAACAGAGCACGAACCTCTGTAGTCATGACTATCCCGGAGAAGCGCAGCTTTACGCCTAGTTCAAGCATCAGTATTTTTTGATCGTATTCACTAACTGAAGGTAGGTTGCTGGGGGCCAGATGTGAGTAACAGGTCATAGGTAGTGTTAGCCGGGTGGAAAGGAAATCGTCCTTATCTGGGCACCTGTGTCAGTCAAAATCCTCATCACAGAAGAATACGAAAAGATGAAGAATAGGTGACCAGGTTCAGATCCAGTGGCAGCGGTAACCATAAATGAATGATTGTCGCGTTTCCCAAAGTACTCGCTCTGGATGCACACGGTGATGAACGTCAACGGACATACTCCCCCAAAACTTTGCTGTTATGATCATTGCGATTGTCCAATCGATCAACATGCTTGAGAATAGTACAACTCTGGGAAGCTGTGCAGTCAGTTTGTTCCCTGAGTTCCGAGACACCGTGTTACGTATCGTGTTTCTTGGTTTCGCCGAAAATATTTTGTCAGTGGTTGTGACTGTCTCGTCTGTCGAAACTTATTGGTTGGAGAATATGAGACGTTCCTTGACCAACAGAGGAAGAGGTTGAAGTAGGTGTATCGTAATAGTCAGTCAATCGTTCTCACTTCTCGCCGATCGAGTAGGAAGGATGGGTCCCTAATTGGTGAATTCATGGTATCTTCAGCGTTGTGGCCAATGCAGAATAATCTCAGAGGGGCATTTACTGTGTGAAATTCTCGCCCTTTGTTGAGCCACAAGCCATCGGGTACAAGAGGTCTAAATACACTGACTTTTTTTCTATCTATTTCTATTTATGCCAAACTTATCACTACTAAAAATCCTTGCGAGTTAAACCAACCTGGAAATTTTTGAGATGCTTAAGGATTTCTAGATTGCATTCCAAGACCACTGAGGTAACAAGTTTAATCTCTGAAGAATGCCACTCTCCTGACTTATTAGTGTATCTGATAAGAAACGAAAAAACCAACCAGATATTTCTAATTTCATTTTGCGTACTATATCATATGCTGAGAGAAAAACAGGGTCATGTGATCAAGTCGAATTCAAATTTGGTGGAAGTAACTCACAAATGCTGTAAATATCAGACCATAGTTGACAGCCATATTTTTTGAGCCAAACAGAATGTTGGTTGCTGTCGGATTCAGAACAAACACGCCGCTCAGACAGAAGAACATGGTAGAGACCCACAACACGTATACGACTTTGGCTGGGGTTCCAGTCAATACGACCAGGTAGGGGAATGTGCAGATGAGAATAGCCCACGAGGACAACATGAGACACAACGGAATCTGCAGTATTTCAATAAAAGGATGAATTAATTAGTGAAAGAGAAAAAGCTTGATTGATATAGTATTACCTAGATTGTCAGGTTATGAATATGACTTCTGGATATTTTTCTTCTGATTGATTTGTGACGTAGTTTCCTCATACAGCAAGCTGGAATTTCTGATTTTTGATTCAAACCTTAGGCTTGAGTTTAATGAAATTGGCATATTCCATGATTAGAAGGATAAGTCGCATTATTAGAAAGACCTGTTGTCTGTAACCCCGAGAAATGGGCTTTTCAACTCAGTTCAGTTCAATTCTTTCAACCTCCAACTCACATTTCTGTGCTCTCGTTTTATTTACTACTTCCTAGCATCCTCAAGTTAAAAGTAAAACAAGTAGGGAAACAAAGTTAAAAAATATGGGAAACAGATTAATAAGTGGAAATCACGAATACGAGGAAAGAGCCCGAATACAATCAAGAAAACGGCCGCAAGACCTATTCATATGACCGATGTTTTCAGCTATCTAGTAGGCGGGTCTCGTGGACCCCAACCCTGAAGTCTAACGCGTCCTAATTAGCCAACTTCATTGGTCATGGTTTTCATACCTTTTTGTCATTTCATGAGCTGGCCATTCCGATCTGTCTTCCAACCACTTCCAGCATCGAAGAGTAGTGTACCCCATGAAAGTCTATCGGTGGACAAGCGTAAAGGATTTCCCAGCCACTTTAACCGGTTTATATTCGCTGATGATTTCCAACAGCCTACACTTAACTTCAAGATTGCCATCCCGGTGTTCCAACCATATTTGAGCAATATTAGAGAGACATCAATTCCAAAACACCGACATTCATCGCCGAACTTCCACCCATAACGGCCATGTTTCCAAACTGTATATAAGGACGGATCTAGCTGCCGCAGTGTATACTCGAATCTGGACAGATAATGAAAAGTCACACCGGTTTGACAGATGACTGAGATTAGCAAAGTCAAAAGTGACTTGCTTTTAAGTGACAGCATTTCATTCGACATGGGACCACCAACTGATATATGGATGCCTGGATAAGAAAATGTATCTACTTCATCTAAGGTTTTGTTGCCAAGACAAGGTTTGTTGTACAGTCAACCCAGTTCTGTAGCAGTTTTTTCAACTTTGGATGTGTAAAATACATTCCAAACATTATTTCACCGTTTTCTGGACTATCTAAGAAGACTTGCAACTTACCTTGAACTATCCCCAGAACAGCAATATCGCGGGCGTATTGCAGGTCAAACAGATTACAACATAATAAAAAAGAAGGCCACTCTTTTCAGACTAGTAAACGGCTCTCTATAGAATCACCTCAAATTATATATTTGAAAAAGTATTGTGTTCTACGCAAAAGGTCCCGCATACTACATCGATTATCAGTCAGTATCCGTCTCCTGCTCGGACATATGACTGCTCGGTGTTGATATGTAGTCATGTTTCAACCTAGGCAGTAATGACTGATCGATCTTGCTACGCATCAACTAACCTTCCTTGCTTGCTTGTAAATCTTGCAGTCTCACTGATATGCCCACTTCCTTACGTACTGGGCTGTTTGCTCACAAGATACAAAGACATCCATAAAGGCAAGTCACCAAAAGCCTTAGGAAGGATCGCGAAAATTGGTGGGTCAAGTTAGCCGAAGAAATGAAAGTAGCAGCTGCTTCAGGTAACAGTCAAAAATTGTTCAAACTTATTCGTGACACCAAAGGATGATGAACCCCGCTCAGTGAAATGTTATGCGGTAAAAATAGAGAGACTAGTCATGGTAACAGCATAGGCTCGAAGACTGGGCCGAATACTTTAAGAAGCAGTTAGACAGGTCGAGCGCTAATGTAGTTATTCCGAGGTTAACCACTGCCATTCTTTGGAGGGTGTCACTTTAGCCCCCTTCGGAAGTGGAAATGGAGTTGAGCATTCGATTACTAAAGCGTGGAAAGGCGGCCGGTCCCGAAGAACTTCTAAGAATTCTTTTCAGACTGGGTGATGACGCGTTGATGAAATCGGTTACCACCTGGCTGCGTGACATTTGGAATCAGCAGTGTATTCCGTTACTATGGAGCGAGTCGTAGAAGGTACCTACTTCAAGAAGAGAGTACACAAAGATTGTAGTAACTGTCATGGGATCAGTTCGGTTCCGATAGTAGCAAAGGTGTTCACCTCAATTTTGCTGCTCTTTCGTATACTGGCTTGCGGCAGGAAAGCCCACTAACAACAAGCCAGATTTCGCCCAGGTTGAGGATTCATTGCTCAGGTTTTATTCCTCACCAATTACTTCTGTAATAATCCAGAAGAGGTGCATGATAAAAAGGTTGTCCACTGAAATCGATTTTTTCAGAGGTCACCAAAATCAGACGAAAGTAACCGCAATATTTGTTTACCCAACAACGGTCTACTTGAAGACAGTGGTAATCCGATCGGAGGATGCAATCTTGTGGTTTGCATGTATTTCTTCATTTCGTTCGGTTCAGTCTGTGTGACGTATCGCTCCAATACTGTCCTTACTTGTACTTTGCGGAATCAGCTACTTACTTATTCAGAAGGTGGTATGCAAATTCCACCACTCCTAAAGCGGTTCACACACTACTCCGACCGATAATAACTGTTCTCCTTGACTTGAAAGACATTTCGTTCCTGGTGACCAAACTGCTTTATCTAGTGCTCTTCATCGAAAAGCTATGCAACAGAATTTCTTGAGTCTACAGAGATCATTGTACCCTCATACTTCTGACAGCGAAACGGTTTGCGGTGAACTATCCGTTACATTCGAAACGACCGGTGGAATTTGACAAGAGTGTCCCATTTTGCCCTTTTTTCAAATTCGTCATGAACGAGATGATGGAGAATGCTTGCAAGACCCTGAGGATGTGGGCTTCTAACGGGCAAATAAAGAAAAAGCTATATGACCTAGGTTACGCCGATGACCTTGTTTGCTTGTTCGAATACACGGAATACTCGCGGATAGACTCGCGAATTCTGTAGCTTCATTCGGCGAACACTTTGCACCTTCAGAGTGTAAGGTGATGTTGCAGGACTGGACTTCGACGGTTCCGAGATTGATTCTGAAACGCTAAGTACTATCAACTGCTGATGGCTTCCCTTACCTCGGCAACAGCAAGCCGACGGAAGAGAGCGCGACAGAAGAGGTGGGCTCACGTTTTTTGAAGGCTCGAGCGGCGTGCTCTGGACTGAAGCACTTGTGGTATCAACCTAGTATTTAACTGAAACTAAAAGGTCGTGTGTACTGTGCCGCAGTGCGCCCAGTTCGACTGTATGATTGAGATACGTGGAGTATGCTAACGGAAGATGTTCTTCGCCTTGGGATTTTCGACCATCGTTGTTTGCTCAGTATTGCTAACATGGTACACAATAACCAACTAAACAATGTTGAGGTCAGACATCGTATATAGGGTGCCAACTCAGAAAATATTTTATCACAGCTTATCCAGATTAGTAGACTTCGTTGTCTGGGGCATGTGTTACGTGTGGCAAATTCACGTCTACCGTACGGTATCCTGTTAGCATTCCTCCTCGGGAGTGGAGGAAACCACGTGGAGGTCAACAGATGACGCGGCAGCCGTACAGGGAAATTAGGTGCCTCACGTCTTTGTGGTTAAGGTTCAAAAGATTCTTCAATCAGTTGGCTGGAAACACTGAAGGGTACGGCAGTGAACCGTCAACAGTGGCGATCATGTTGTTACTTTCTGTCAAGTCAAAATAATTGATTTACTTGCTTTTGTACAGTTAGACTGTGCATTCCGTGTGACGGCTACTAGGGCGCTCTTTCCTTTTCCCACCTGTGTAGGTTCACTCCCTGTCCATCTTGTATATTCATACTTTCTGATTCAACGCGCAAAATGGTGAGAAAGACAGTGCTCCGGGGGGCTGACCCTACAGTTTAACGCTGTACGATGATGATGCTCACCAGATACAACCGATTTACAATTATTTTCTTGCAAATAAGTGGAGTACAAAAATGAGATGTGCTGCTACAAAAATAAAAGAAGAGCGACAGAGGGAAACCGTAACGAATAATACTTCAAGTGGGTTGAAAGATCGCTGTATGCAGTACTGGGCATCCATCGTTTGCGCAGCGGGATTGGAAGGGGAAAGGAATTTCTCTGGCTCACCCTTAATCTAGAGTCAGCACAAGAGAACTATGCGGTCGACTGAATTGAAGGCCGATTTTAGATGAAAGAAGACAGTGCTCGTGCTCCTATGGAAGATGTGCACGTGGTCTAAAATCTCCCGAAAACTAAAGATACGATCGATGAAATCCCCACCGGGTAAGAAACAGGCTTGATTTTTACGCGTTCATCTTCACAAGCTTTGGATAATCAGTGTAGAATAATGCCAGCGAGCTGTTTGGAGGCGACGCTTACCGAAATAATTCCTCTGTGGTTTTCAGCAGAAGACCTCTCACCTTCCACGTAAATCGGTACAGCCACTGAATTATACCATTTCCTGGGAATCTGTTCAATGTCCCTCTCTACTCGGAGTTTTGTTAACTCAGACTCGCCAAGATCACTGAAAAACGATGCACACAGTCCATCTGGTTTCATGGAGTTGAACTTTTTCAGATAATCTAACTCCGGCATAACCTCCATTTCCGACAAAGGGGTTATATGTACCTGGATCGTTTCTGTTGCAGGTATCGTTGGAAGGTCCGCTGTGAAAGTGGGCCGAATGAACTGCTGCCTAAAGTACTCCACCCAAAGGTTCAGGTGACATTTCTGAGAGCGGATCAATGAGCTGTTGGGTTTCTCGACGGTCGTACTTACGCCTAACTTAAGTAGACCAATACTTCTGATCAAAAGATAAAGGTTGCAACTATTGCCATTATACTTATCCTTCTCCAGTTCCTCATACTTTGTAATTTACCACTGCTCGCAGTAGTTTCTCAAACTCTTATTCAGTTGGAGCTTCGAGGATTGGCGCATCCCTTTTCATGTGACATCCGGAAGGATGGATCTGCGAACATCTCAAAGAGCAGCCGAAGTCAAAAGTACCCATCGTCTGTGAGATCTGTGTTACCCGGAGTCCTGTGTGACATTAGACGCGACATATAGAGCTTCTCTGACCTGTTGCCAATGTACATTCAAGTCTTAGGCACCCAGTGGCATCGATAACGGCGTAAAAAGCCCAGCCTATAAAGCCGAGCGTGAGTTATCATCTGGAAGCACCTGTGCGGGGCGAGTAACTGATGCTGAAGCTACCAAAGACGAGACGCAAAAAGAAGCGAGCACGTGCTCAGGCGTGGGCTGATTCAACAGGTGTGGGCCAAAACGAATGACAATCTTTTGTTGATCCACACTAGTAGGGACCAAAGGCAATGCGGTTGATCTGAGTTCTTCGCTGGGAAGGTGTAGAAAGACGCCAGGAGAGTCTAAACCGCTTTTAGTGGCAGAAGTTCGTACTTACTAGAACCAACACCAGACGATCGCCTTTGTGAATGAGGCCTTTTGCACAGCAAATGGACTTGCTACTTGCCTTTCGGAATCCTCCGAACATCCATCTTGATCATCTACCACTGTCACCTTATAACCGGATTGTCAGCAGCACGACATCTCTGTGAGTCAGCACGGTTGATTACATCTTACTGATCGGTAAGTTGTGAAACTAGGTTAACTGATCGAAATGGCATAAGATGTCGTCAGTGGGACTAGACACCAAAGAATTACCTGTCTGTTCAAACGAATTTCATATAACTTGTGAGCTTTTCGTGCGTTTATTCTAGCAAAAGTTTTTTTTCAATCACTACTCCTATGCTTTCATGACTCTGTTAACGAATGGGATGATATATCTGTTCAGATCACTTCGAGAGAGAAAAATAGAAATCGATCCCTTTTGCCAAATCCGTAATAAGTAAAGCTGTTCAAATCGATGACACGTCATCGGTTCAGTCCAAAAGATAAAATAGTATCTTAATGAAACACCTTCAATGAAGTGAGGAGAAACATAAGATCTATCATAAAACGAGGATCATATTTATCGCCCTTATTTCCAGTTGGAAGCTAAATCCAAAATTTACATTTTTATCCTGAAAAATACCAAGATTTCAGGCTATTTTCAGGTAAAACTCAGGATTAAGAGTCAGACATTTGGAATTTTCTTGGATTGAAGTGAACGTCATTCCGGCCTTTGATTTTAACGCGCAACTGGGATGTTTGGTTGAGAAAATGCTCAGCAAATTTCGGTGGCCAAATTCCATTTTCTTGAGTTATTTCGATTTGTGTTAATACAGAACTTTAATTGTAGCCAGACACGAAGAAAACAAAAATGAAAGCGATTGACCAATTTTGTTTACTAGTTTAAAATAATGAGCTTCATTCACGTGGTTTGCCACGGCCAATTTCTTCTCCGGAATTATGAGGACGGCATGCTAATGTTTGGCTTTATATAGGCCATATAATGAACGAATGACACGATGTTTCATTACTCCATTAGTACACGAAATATTGGCTTCAACGAAAATCACTCCAAATAGCTGCAAACGTTCTACATGCATTTCTGAATCCCAAATGTGTTGACTAAGCGGTACAAGCTTGGATAATTTCAGAGGTATGACGAATGAACTCCATCGTTGTCGGTCACATTAGGGATAGAAAGCAATCCGCGGTCGCTCAGCTAGTTAACACAACCAACCTACCAGAATCCCATAACTTTCTGCTCTCAGGGTCAAGCTGCAGGTCGTCATTCGCAATTCCGTGGGCTTCTGAGGCCTCTGCCCCGGCAATCATCAGCGACCACCAAATAATTAGGGATTCTACTGGCCACCACTTCACCGTTGATTCCCGAGCTCGTAGAGCTGTGCTTATGTCAACGAAATAGTGTTTCCGCTACCGTTTGGGATCGTAAGAGCCCCAATGCGTACACGGTCACTTTTTCACCGAGTGGGAAAGCTGCACTAGCCCAAATAATCCCCAAAAGCACTGAGCTTTCACTTCACTGTAGACGAGAATCGTAGGGAATAACATACCTGGCAAGCCGCGACTTCGTTGCTTCTGATCAGATCTAACACAGAGGAGTATTCAAAGTGTGCTAAACATTACCTTACTTCACTGTTCGTATCAACGTAGCACAGTATGATTTATTGACACATCAGTAATCTCGCTTTAATTGCTACCTTCTTTAGGGATGACGACCTACTTTTTAGAAGACTATGATTGAGGAGGTCATTTCGTACTAATGAACAGTCGACGAACCACTGCGTGCCTGTATAAATATTAAAGCTGCTACTGCTAATAACTCACAACGAAGAAGGAATTCACTGTATCGCGTTCAGATTGAATCCACGACCATATGCTGCTCGTGCAGGCAAATTTACTGACTGACTGATCAATTTTCAAGTCTGGCATTTACACAAGCTCGTGTATCACACTAAAGACTCTCATGTGTGGTGATCGTGAGTAGACAATAAACTTATTCCTCATTTTCAATGCACTGCGCGTAGGTCACTCCTTTTTTTATTACCACGAGTTAGAAAACCTGCCAAAGCGCTCAATTTGTTTACAGTTTGTTATAAAGATAAAATGCAACGCCACGCGTAGGTATGATTCATCTTAGGGATTAGATTTGGCTGTAGAGCCCCAAATGTTGTTTCGCCGTCTGCCTAGCTGCCTTATTTAGTCAAGCTCGCCTATTTGTGGACGCTAGAGATGATGGCAATGATCTATTTATGTTCTATTAAGAGTTTTATTTTCATCACTGATAATCATATCTCGAACATAACTGGGTATCTTCTCCAAGTTTCTCCACCACGACAATGGAGTCCTTTCTGCGGAATCTGCTCCAACCCATCTAGTATCTAGATAAATATGATGTTGAACACGTTTGGCCTAGTTGAGCCTCAGCCTATAAATTTTGAGTCGACAGAACAACCGTTCGGGAATACCAAATTTCGCAAGAAATATGATGTGCTAAGTGTCTCAGAATCCGTCAATAGCGATTTGCCACCGGCAGACCGTAGAAGCGTACCATTTGGACTCACAATACATCATTCTTTTCTCGAAAGCCATTTATTGATACATGAGCTACATGGGCCTAGAATCTTTGTTGGCCTGCAAACAAGACTCAACGTGTCATGTGACTCTTAGACGTAACTGGGACAGATCAGATATGAGCACACATGAACCCACCGCACATAGAGCTGATCCCACAACACTCTTCTTCCTATTTCCAGACCAATAAGTAGATGCCATCCCAACTCGTCATCGACTTTACTCCGGAATATCCATACGTACTTTACGCGTACCATTGTAACATCCAGAAGACTGCTATAGAAAAGATAACCTTATTCATCAATTGTTTTCATACCTAATGCCTTCAACAAGACTTTTATATGAAAATTCGATAAAATTCGTCTAACGCGAGATTGCTCACGAGCACCGCCTGTGTTCTGATGGGGTACAAAGTCGAGTAGACTCTTTAAGCACTCCAAAAGATGACTAGTTAGCATTCACATAACCTGGTTTAGATATTTTCGGTAGAAAGTGAGGTTGGACAGTTCCAAGTGCTGAAGTTAAACGATCTCGATAAGATTCGAACGCAGATTTGTTTGCCGTCCGAGCTTCTATATCGCATGTGTTCTATAAGCTGTACTAAAAGGCAACATCGGAGGCTTCGGACGACTGGTAAATAGATCACCCTGTTTACCGGTCATAAATTAATCATCATACGACATCCAGTATATACTGAATAAGTGGTCTGATCAATAAAACGGGATTCCCGTCGTGAGACTGTCAGTGTCAACCAGGTAAATATGCACGGGCGATTTTGGTTATGGCCGAAAAAAATTTGAAAAAAACAAACAAAACATACTAGCTCACCTTGAATGAAATTCGATCACAAATCATACCCCAAATAATGCGGCCCACTGAGTTGCAAACCGAAGCTGCCATCCCGACTCCGGCGAGAAACAAATCATCGTTGAGAAAAGAGCGACCAACAAACTGAAAGACAGATTGGAGTAGAGGAGCATAGAAACTTTCATTTTATAATAGAGACAAGCGGCGGCGGAACTTTGCGGTACTTCTGTGGATACTGAACACGTAAATCGGATAATACTTTGAGGTGACTTACAGAATGAAAGGTTACTTGTACCAACATCGAGAACGATGGACAAATAAATGCAAAAAGCAGTTGGCATTCATCCAGTCCAACCATGTGGTATGCCAAGAAAGTCCTTATAGTCCATTTAAACTCGGTACCGTAGAACCCATATATGAGGACTCAGGTCTCAGGTTCACGGCTGAAATGTTTTTCAGCTTTTCTCCATTTATCTTACATTGGTCGCAACGAAGAGTTCATAGCATCTATTTCTGCTTACAGAGTATTCGGTTTGAGTATCTAGCTCCTTTTAGTAGAAACTCACTTCTCTATTCATAAGAACAAAATATTCCTGAAAGAATTATTGCCTGAGAAGTGGATTTCCTTGGCTGCAGCTTTGCTAGAACGGAACCGTCCAGGGGCTATGAAGCTGAATGAACTCAGTCTTGTTTTTAAGGGGATGAAACAAGAATGAAGATTTCTAGTTCGTTAGAGTATCGAATGAACCAGCCTATAAGCATTAGCTTGTCAGGAAATATGCTTCAGGGGTTGATATATATTCGAAGATTTCTAGCCAGGCCCTTCGAGGCCTATATCCACGTTCCCATATCGTACCAACCGACTTGTTTCCTAAACCAGCAGACATCAGCACACAGGTCTGCGCAGACCATCCGCCAGTCCAGGAAAGTCGTGTGGCATCAAGTTTGTCAAATGTTTTTTTACGACTGAAGTATGCTTCTCCCAATAACGTTTGACTTCGTATGCAGACTTGTTTTGTCTCCATCTCGCTGGTGGCATTCTTCGTAGAACTTGAGGATATTAAACGACCTCTCATCGTCTGTCTAGGTGAAATCGTCAGTCGATGTCACCTCGACTGGTGACGAAAGGTTTGCGACCTAAACGCTAAGCTCAGCGATCAGAATCCGTTGAACAACAACAACCTGAGCTACAATCGACACCAATTTCTAGAGGTATTGCGAATGCGAATATTTGTTGATTGGACAAAGAGATCAGTCGTGTTCTTTTTCACTGACACGGATGACCAATACACTTTAATCGAAACAGGCTACCCACCTTGTACAAAGATGAAAGGGATATGACAGGTATTACCGACAGTCCAAGAGATATCCACAGCAGATAAAAATCCAGTGTACGCAAAGCCTGGTGAGTGGAGCCGTGTTCGGGTCTGTGAGTGGTTGAACCAATTTAGTAAGCGGATATCAACCACGAAATATAATAACCAATCAAATCTTCCAATAAAATTAGGCAGAAGATTTACATATTACATTCTTTGAAAATCACAGATGAGCAAAACTGATACGCATAGAATTTCGTACAAATAAAACATAAAATAATGCGAGGATAATGAAATATTTGGAATCATTTTATGGTTTTGGGATGTACATGGGCCCGATTTCTCAGAAATAGTTAGCGATGAAACAAGGTACAAACGTATCGTCTACTTCGCAAAACACTTCTGGTGCAGCCTTTAATGCATACAATTTATTTTGGCTTCTAACGCAATGAGACTACTAGTTGTTTATTCAGTGTAATTCAGAACACGAAGTTGCAGGTCGATTGCTTTTTCTCTCCTTCATGTGACCGTATCTGTGAATCCAAGTAGCAAGTTACCTTCGGCCATTTGAACTGATTAACATGGTGTGGAAAATCTCGTGTAATGACCGCTCATTAGGAGCATGCGATACTCTTGGTCACAATGCATTCTAATCATATTCGTGGAAAAATGTCACCGTAAACTGTTTGAAAACGTTTCAGTTATTATCATTATGTCCGACTCATTCCGTCTTGGCGTGTAAATTAGGATAATCGCGAGTGTTTGGGCTCTCATCTAGGAAGTTTGCAGCACACGGGGATACTTCAGGGCTTACCATGTGGTCTGACTATTACTAAAACTATATAAAAAGGCACGATAGGGAACAAGCTCGTTTTCGGTAACTTCATCCTCTGGCTAATACAGTTACATATATATACACGATAGGAATGCATATTTTCGGAACAAAATAGAGGGTATTTACAGTATCAAATTAAGATTGGTCAATCACTATTGTAGGTGTTTTGCGGTTCGGAAAAGGGGTGGGAAGTTGGTTGTTCGTGGTTGGGAAAACTCGGTGTAGAAAGTACATCTGGGGTGAGTTGGCTGCTTCCTGTCACGACTGAAACGTCGCGGTCGAGGTCACCATGATTTTGTCCCCCATTTTCCGATCGCGGCCAGGGTAGCTGCAGTGATTTGACAAATCGCTTGTGTGAACAAAGCGATGGATTTAACAGCCTAATCGCTACTGCCTCCGCTCCTCCCAAAGTGATTTGGCGAACGATCTTCGAAGAATTCACAGGCACTTTGTAAATTATCTTGAAGGCTTTGTTGTCTACCTGGTGCCCTTTCTCGGCAAGGTGCGCTACGATTGCACTAGTTATGGTTCTTCTAGTTCCTGTCCTCAGCCAAGCTGGTTTGTGTTCCTTGATTCTTTGAGACAGTTGCCGTGTCGTTTTGCCTACATAGCTTGCCGAACATGAGCACACAAATGAATAGGTTAACATGGAGGAGGAAAGGACAGACATTTTGTCTTTGAGATCCATAGAAATCATTGACCGGCTTGTGAAGTGGGCGCGTACAGTAGCGGCGGGAAATGTAAGGGCGATAGCATCCCTTAGGCGCCGAACTAGTAGTTCGCATTTAACATCTCCTTTGAAGGGAAGTTGCATGTGCAATTCTGTCTTCTTGGTAGTGATTATCAATGGTCGCTTGGGTACTTCCAAAATGTTCCTTTGAATGAAACGTTCCGGATACCCGTTGTTTAGTAATGTTTGTCTTGTGATCTAATTCCTCACTCACTGTTTCCTCGGAACAGATCTTTCGTATGCGAGACTCTAGGGATCGGACTAGGTTCTGTTTGCGTTTTAGAGGCACGAAACTGGCAAAATGTGTATTGGCCTGTCCACATTTTGCCACCCCTTTTCCGAACCGCAAAACACCTACAATAGTGATTGACCAATCTTAATTTGATACTGTAAATACCCTCTATTTTGTTCCGAAAATATGCATTCCTATCGTGTATATATATGTAACTGTATTAGCCAGAGGATGAAGTTACCGAAAACGAGCTTGTTCGCTATCGTGCCTTTTTCTATATTACTAAGACCATAATACCAAAATTAACGGTAAATCCGGACTCTGGGACTTCGTGTTATGGTTAACAGAACACCATTGAATTGGAGAACATGAGGGATATAGAAAAACTCTCCTGATCATGATTTTTCTATCCGATTGGTCAGTATACTCTCCACAATGGAATGATCCGCGTCTGAGAATTCTTACTAATCAGAACCACACGTAACTTACCACTGTTCTCCGGCTTGGTTCTTCAGATTCTGGGTACACATTTATTAGTGATTGTTTTGTGAGGCGCTGATACCACAGTAAAGGACCACTCCCAATCAACAGATGACTTACTATTCTCATAAAATCAGTATATCTCGAGGTCAGCCCTCAAATATAATCGCCCAGTGAACTGCATTAAGTGGTATTCTCGAGGAATGCATGATTGCCACACAGTTTAAAGAACCTAATGATCTCCAAAAGATGGAGATTTAAACCTACGTATATTTTCGTGAACCTATTCAGGGATAAATGCACTCACATAGTAACCAAGCTAAGCAGGTTATTTACCGAAACGCCTTCGCTGTGCACAGGCCTCTGTACTGAAGTCGTTTATCATAGGTGTCCGCCGCTGTGAGGTAAGCGGATTGTTACCTTTCAGAGTCAACGGAGTGAGGGTACTATACCATATAGGGTGCATGTTCAACAAGCCATTGACGGTCAGCCCAGATAGCTCGGTGGTTCGCTTACCGCTGGTCCGAGTTTCCTTGGTGGCACTACTGGTGCACTACTGATGATTTCCAACAAGGATGAAACAGCGGTACAACGTTTCCGTAGTTTTTATTGGTGAGTTGAGTGTTCCCACTGCATGATGTAAAATACAGTTCGATTGAACACATTAATTGACGGTTATGACTCATCTACGTTGTTTTAATCAGACACGAGATAACATAGCATTGGAGGGTTTTATAAGGTTCCATTTTATTCGATCTACAACTCGATTGCCACCTGGATTTGGTATGGTCAGGTTCTCTCAGCTACATCAAATGGTACTATAAAAGGTGCCCGACGTTGTCAGCAGCACTTTTGGTCCGTGTGGTCACAAGATTTAATGTTTGTATTTCTCTTACGTAATTCAAGATAAAAAATTTCATTTACGCCAAACTTTTGCTCCACCATCCAGACAACGACCACGTGCGAAAGGTCCACCTTGGCTTGACTCGCAACTCAGACATCTTTTGAAGGGTCAAAATGGCGCATGGAAACAAAGTAGTAAAACTGGAGAGGAGGACGGCCGCTACCGCATCATCGGTAATCAATGCTCCCAATTAAAGGGAGAAAAGTGGCGTGCATTTGAGGAGACATTAGCAATGGACTAGGTTCGAGCACCCAAAAGTCTGTTTGCCTACGTGTAACGGAGGACATGAGCTACAACTGCCATCCCAGCCCTACAGGATGAACAGTCACTGGGACTTACAGATGAACACAAGCAGATATATTGGTGAGGCACTGCTTGCCAGTCTGTGCTCCTGAACTGAGGCCTAATCATCCTGCACATATTGCAGAGAATGCTCCCTGTAGGTCATGCGAGGAAATCACTGAGGAAGAAGTGGTTGCAGCCATGCTTATCATCAAAGTTAACCAATACTCGAGGCCTGACGGTGTGCACCCCTTTGGACTGGGTCGATGAGTTAAATCAGCTAGTCACACGATTGTTCACCTTGTAGCTGTCGGAGGAAAAGCTCCCCCAGGAATGGAAGAAAGCTGTCGTTGTTCCACTAAATAAGGGTAGAGCGAAGGCCGAGGTCGTGTATTATCGACCTGTTAGTCTAACATCAGTGGTAGGAAAGGTTGTGGAGAGCCTGATCGCTAGGCGACTCCAAAAACATATCGGTGTAAACTACCTACTATGCCGACAACAACAAGGTTTGTGGAAAAGTATGCCGTGCCTGACAAACTTGCTACTTGTACTAGAAAGCTGGATGAATACCATGGTCAATGGACACTCTATGGACGTAGTCTTTAGGGATTTTAGCAAAGCTTTTGACAAAGTTGCGCACGACATTCTAGTACGTAAGTTTAAGGCTTCCGGTCTGTAAATAACTTCCTTCTGTGGATCGAGAGTTTTCTTAAAGAGAGGGGCTTCGCAGTACGAGTGACACAGTCAATGTTGACATGGAAAGTGGCTACCAGTTGTGTGACACAATGATCTGTTCTATGTCCGCTCCAGGCCCATATCAGTGACCTACCAACAAATCTCTAGTAGCCATGTCTCATCTATGCGGACGACCTTAAGACCTGGTGTACGATCACGTCAAACGCAAATAGGCTGGTTCTTCAGGAGGATATGAAGGCTGTTGAAAGGTGGTCTGATCTGTGGTCCTTGTCAATCAACACTGACAAGTGTGCACATATGCGCGTAGATAGATCCTCCAGTTATGGGATGTACTACGTACACGAGGTACCTTTTCGCCATTCTGCCTGCGAAAAAGATCTAGGAGTGATTGTGGCCTAGTCATTCAGACCAAAGAATAATACTGACAAAGTTTGTGCCTCCTCGCGGAGTACCCTTGGGTTCGTTAGTCGACCAGTCGGTCATATCTCACTCGACACTCTCAAGGTACTGTATGCTTTCCATGTGCGACCTAGGCTGGAATACGGGGAACTAGTTGTTTTCCCAAGTACGGCGGCAGAAGTGGCAAAGTTGGAGCAAGTGCAGAGAGGCCTACCTCGTCTTAGTGGAGGACCCGAGATCCTCTTTGAAGATCGACTGAAGATTACCAGGTTTTTTTCAGTGGCATATCGGAGGGTCCGAGGGGACTTGATGCTCACGATGTGTATCATCCGAGGAGACTTTGGACCAGAACTACGTTCAGAACTCAATTTTTGCGAACATGACAGCACGAAGGGACACTCACTAACTGTAAGGAAGCAGCAGTCGGTGGGCGTACCACTGGTGTACCGCCTATCTCAAAGGGGCCGGGACCAATCTACGGAACTCGCTGTCAGCTGAAGTGGTGGAAGAGTCTAATGGCATATTGTTCAAGAGTCCACTGGACGTATTTCTGAAGAGGTGGTGGCTCGTGATACAGGCCTGAGTCTACGTCACTGAGCTGCGATGATGAGGTTTACACGGGAGAGATATCCTCTGCTTCTATTATGAAGAATGAAGAATAGCAATTTCAGACGAAATTTCTCCCAACTGAATTCGTTCAGCTAAAGAGCAAGTGTTTCCCTTTCGCACAAAACAGAATGCTGACCGATGATAAGATAACAACCCACTATTCATGGTAGTTTCCATTTTTAAATGTCTAAGGTCAGTGAAGGTGCATCAGAAATCAGTCCTTGTGTGAGATGAAGGGCATCAAAATTTGTTGGCACACAGAAAGGATATTTACATTTTTAACAGATATTCTGCCTAGAAAGTGGTATTCGAAAATCTAATTCGTAATTTTGTGTTGTCACTTAGCTTTTCAGAACAGAAGACTTCGTCATGACATGAGCTGTCCTACGAAAACCCACGATTATCGTTCAGTGTAATTCTTATACAGTCGTATTAGTTTGCAAAAAGAACGTTTCACTACATTTTGCTTAACAGCTTATTCCTGGGGAACACTACCCCAGATGGCTTAGCAGGGAACACAATGAATAAATTAGGGCTCATCTTGTCAATATTAATCATCCCACTGACGTGGACATGTCATGCCTTCAGAAGACGTCAAGTATCTTCTATAATCCACTGTCGACTTCCGATTGCGATTCACTTAAAAGAACGTTTTCAATGCTTTCAAATATAGTCCATTCGATTCATGGAACGAATTTGGCTGTCTGTCAACCAAGGAGTATTTGATGAGCCATTCCGCGATGACTTATTGAATCCCACATCAAGGCTGACAAAAGGCAGTGCCGCCGTTATCTTAAATAAACCAGACTACGGATCAAAAGGATTGGAACAACTTGAAAGAGGGCCTTGTCAAAAGAATGAAGAGTAAATCTTGGAAAGTCAATATTGGTTTGCTCTGGCATCATAAACAAATAGGCCTGGGATATTTTATGGATTACTAGAAATGCATAAACCGAATACCCTTTTTCGCTCGATCATGTCTACACATCATATGGAAACCACAGTTTAGCAAGATATCCCAGTTCTGTATTGAAACAGCTTCAAAAATTGATGGTAATTCACATTATATATATATATATATATATATATATATATATATATATATATATATATATATATATATATATATATATATATATATATATATATATATATATATAGTCATTCCAATTGGTGTAGCTTCCAGTTAGTGCATGAAGCTTACCTGATTTCGTCTTTGTCTCTTCCCTTGCGGTCTAGTTCGGACTAAACAGAGAGAGGGAGAACAATGGTCATGCTTACAACTGCTGATAAAATTGACTTCTTGAACGACACGTGTTCAGAGAGTTTGGTTTCAAGGTCACGATTGTTTACAAGTGTGCCAGTCTGACTAGAAATCAAATCGTCCCAGTCAACAAGTTCAAGGTGAATCACAGGAATCGCATGAATAACCTGATTTCATCAAATTAAAAATTGCTCTGAATCAGATATTTAGCCTTTATTAGGTTCTTAACGAAGCCAACATTTTTAAACATATCAGGAGTTATTCTAGCTGCTGGGTCTCGATGCATTGTCTTTTTCATTCACCAACTATGAGCGCCTGGGTATCTTGATTTTTGTTACCGAAATCTCTGCTTTAATTCCTCTCTTTTAGACTTGATCCGACTTCTCAAACTCGAGGTAGCTTACATTTTGCTTTTTTATCATTACGGTTTTAATAGCGTATATCAAGCTGCTCTGAAAAATTACTGTCCTACATGAATTTTCATTGAATCTCGTCGAGGTATAAAATTACTAATTCCAGTCAACTCCATATTGTCAGCTATTTTCTGAAATACTTATAGCCACGGAGTTCGCAACACTTACCCATGCAGAATAAAATATGAACTTTCAAACACGGTTTCTAATAGTACACAGAAACGTGACTTACATCTATTCCGTTTGCTGTCGATTCTATGCTGGACTTTTCAAATATCGAAAAGAGAAACGTAACTTCATACTTTCCGTTTAAAGCAAAATGAATTTACGTAATACTTAGGTCATGACATACTCCAAAACTGTTAGCAATTACGAGATTTCAAGTCCGTCAAAACCCTAGTCCAACTATATCGTAGCACATCATTGTATCCCACTTGCACAGATACCGTTGTTAGCGGAATCATGTCGGTTATTAGTTAGTGAAACCCCAATTGGTAATTGCCGTTGGATACAAGGTAACTAGGGCTCATTTTTTTCGTTTTTCGAGGCAAATCGAGAACTTTTCATTGACTTAGTTGATGATTTTGTCCCAGAATTCAGTTCCTAACAAATCTTTTGGATACTACTCGACAAACGTGCCATCATTCTGAGTTGCCAGAACCTTTGGTCGCTTGGTTTTCTGGCATTAGCTCACAAATGTTCTACTTCATTTTTTTTATATTATAACAGTCCAACAATATTCCAGTAAGGGAGGTGGGGTCAAGTAGAAGCTGTCAAAAGAGGAATTTGACTGTTGGTAATGAGGTCTGAGATAAAGAACGCACAAGTCCTCAACCCACTTTTGATGACCGATTCTGTTTAGCCTATATATAGGTACACACTCACAGTGAGAAGAAAAACTGTGACGATCTACGAGGATAAATCATCGTGCTCCAAATAAGAGTAGCACTAATGCTTCCTTTATACACTCCATTGATGCCTCAGTATACTAAGAATTCGACAAACACTTGATATTCAACATGATTTACCATCCAGTGTCAATCTTCAACTCGCTTTTGAAAACCGTGAAAGCTCTTTGCAGCTACGTCTGTGGACTTGTAAGGATCTACTGACAGTGTAGAGGAGCGCCAATAATATATGATCAATCATAATATACACTGTCTATTTCATGCATATATATATATATATATATATATATATATATATAATTATTTCTATGGCTAGATTGAAACTTAGTAAGAACGCCAGGGAACTCCTTTCACTGGGGTAAATCATATAAATTTATGCATTTGTGTTTAGCTACAACCCTTTCTTGGACTTCGCTTGACAGATATTTGTTTTCAGAAGACAAGTTAAAACTATACTGCCATTCTATGTGATTCATTGTATTGTGCCTCTGTCAATTTTCGAGTGTTCGTCTTTTTCACTTAATAGCCAAAATTTTCAACCGAATATTTTCGATGATCAGAGAATGTAACTTTCGCTAACACTAGCTGCATTGATTTAATTTCATTTTCCGTCGTGCTAGTTGATCTTTTATGTATTCATACATGAGAGCACAATACTTTATTTCTTCTCTCTGTGAGTCAAAGTGGAAACATCCATGGAAGTCCAGCGAGATAATTATCGTTGTCCTTAATCTGACTGTTTCGGTTTTGGCTTCAGTTTGCATTGATCCACTGATCAATACTTTTGATGGATTCCGGTAGGAATAAATATGAACTAAACTCAAAGAAGAGAACTTAACTACCTGAAATTTTTTTCTTTACTTCTTATCTACCACGAATAACAGGAAAGTGAACAGTTATCGATTATTGAAACGATTTATCTGGAATGTGGCGTCAAATACTCATCATTTTAAGATAACTGAATGTAACCACAGTATATTATGGGTAGAGAATGGGACAGCTGTACGGTCCTGTCATGATTTACAGCTGATGTGTGTAGTGTGCAAACTGTATACTCGGTCACTGAGTTACTTTAGCTCATTCCATTAGAGGAATACTTTTTCCTATCGATCAATAACAAGTTGGTGCAGCTAAATCGGATGTGGTAGGTCGTGTTGGAATGTGTGAATGTCGGTAGAAAACATTCTCCTTGAAATTAAAATAAGCGAATCCGAAAATGCGGGCACACCTGTGTCCGTATAACTCTGGGCTGAGATACATTACACGAAAAAAAATTGTTTGCAGGTTACTATTTAGAACTAAAACGCTATTTTTATTCTCCTTTATTAGTTTGGCATTTTTGTCTGGCATTAGCTTATTCTTTTGCTAGAAGTCATATGTTTCTCTACAATACTATTCAAAACGTTAACATATAAATTGTCATCTACCACATCAATGTTGAGCAGGATCAAAAGTAAGTGATGAGACTTTCTGGTGTACTTAATAAATTAGAACCGGTACTGACTTAATGATGATTTCACTGCTTTGTGTTTTATTCTTCCCATCAGCCTAATCCACCTGAGGAAAAATACAACACTGGCGTGAGTGAAGTCCCAGAGAGATGCAACTATGATATTGTGCATTGCCCATCACTTGTACAACGAAATTCGGTACACGAAATACCTGTTTTGTTTTGTCGTTGAGCATCGCGATACCGATCAACTCAATGGCAACGATTATACCAGCAACCACGAGGAAAGATATTGGAACTCGGTTGAGTAATTCCAGATCGGTAAAGTGCCTATGAAATAAAATAAACCACGTGTCAAGAAGTGCTAACAGCCAGGGAGCGGATGGTGAGCTATCATTTTTATATTATCTCAGTTTGTAAGACCAAGGGCGATCGAGGGAGTCAATGAGAGAGCCAGTTCCGTGTGCCACGCTGCTTTGTCTGTCTGGGCTTTTCTCTGTTTATTTGCTAACTTCTCCGTATCTTCTAAATTATTCACCAGAGTTAACACATCGTTTACGTATCTTCTGTACCGAACCGATGTGCTTCGATCATGCCCTTGAAAATACCAGCCAGAATAAGACCCAGCGGACAGCCCATAGCAATTCTAACCATATGCTTTAAAGCATTCCTGGAAACTGGAATCAAACATTCGACACCGTGTGAAGAAGCAACAGCTAACACAAAAATAGCAATGGGAAGAGTTTTTTCTCGATATAAGTAGTATGTCATTGTATCTGGATGACAAAGCTAAATTTCCCCAGAAGCCCACAATGGGTTCCGTGGCTGTCGCTACTCTACAGGTATGCGTATCCGGAACTCTCCTGCCCAGTCTTCCCTATAATATGGAGCTCCACCTTAGATTCATCACCTTAATCTCATAGGAATGGTGAGAAGCTTTCATGGATGGAGAGTCCATTTTTAGAATCATACGATAATTCTTCGAATAATCACCTTGTGATTGGGCAAAAGAGTACTTTGTACGCATACCTGATAAGCAGCAGCTACTGCGAAACCGGTAGTGTGCTTCCGGGGAAAAATTTCTTTCCGTTATTCAGACATACTAACATACTAATCACATCAAAAATTATTACTTGGGACCAAATTTCCTCGTTTTGAAGGTTGTTCTTGACTAAACAACGAAATAACTTTTGAAGGAAAAGTTTTTTCTGTTGAAATTACTTTCTTAATTCTAATTCGCTTTGCGTACTTCGCTTTCGTTTGCGGCTTTTTTGCCATGGGATCCTTATAACGCGCCGATCCTCTTTCCAAACGGCGAGGAGCTTCGTTTAGACTGCTTCGTACAGATTTTCGCGTATCTCTTTTCGTTCAATCCTTATCTATAGTACGTAACTAGGACTAGTCTAGAAGCTTCAAACAACAAACAATGGGAAATAGGACTGCTTCAGAAACCTTATCGGTAGTCGTCACAATTCAGGCTGGTAGAAACGTCTGCAGTTTTACACTGAAATAATGCTGTCTTACTTAAAGAATAATGCATTAGCTGAAAAAAATATTGACCACTTTGGAAAAAATTAGAAAAAGTAAGTCCACGAAACAAACGGTCCCTTCTGTTCGCGAGCGTCAATTTATGAAGATAGGTTCTAAAGAATCGGTTTAACTCACTGTGTCACATTATCCACTTTGGTATTTTCAGGATTGATATATTTTGTCTGGATAGGTGTAAAAAGAATTCCACCCGCTCCAAAGCCTGCCACAATTAAACCGACCACAAGACCTTTGTGCTTTGGAAACCACTGCAGGAGAAGGTTTGGAAAAAGACAGGATTAACAAGTGAAAAGCTTTTGAATTTATTTAAGGAAAATGAAGAACTTCTGTAGAAATCTTTTGAATTTCCGGCCTAGCCTAATTAGCGAAAGTCTGTTCATAATCTGCAGAACAATAAGATGAACTTGCTGCACAGTAATTGTGCCGCACTGAAAGTATTCTTCTATGAAACGGTTGTTTCACGTCGACTGAGAAAATAAATCATAAATAAAACGATGAACTACTGATACTTGGCTGATCACATATGAAGTCAAAGATCTGCGTAGTGATATCTACAGTTTTTGATACTTAAACCACGTACTATCCGGGCTAGGGTTTTCAAAAAACTTTTAGGATAAGGAACGTGTGTTGGTAAAATGTCACAAAGTAACAAATCCTAAAATCAGCGGACACTAGGCTTGCGACTCTGTCTTTTAATTACATCAAAATCGTATTACTCAACCTTTTCTTGGTCCAGTATGCTTTGCTGAATCCTAAAATACGTGCATAGTAACTTATGATTGCAAGCCTTAGCGGACTTATTCTTTACTTCGAAAGAAAGACCTTTTAGTGATCTTACCACAGTTGCAGCAGAAATAGTCACCGAGTAGCCGAACCCCATTCCGAACCCCTGAAGTAATCCATAGGTGAACAGTACTCCCAGAAATCCAACTTTTAATGTGAAAAATGTCAGCATAATTCCGCCGCTGTCAAAGGGGAAACATGATGATAACGAGTGCACAAAACGATTCCTATCGTTTAGTCTATAAAAACAATGTTTTCATTTCACCAATAGGAAAAATACGATACCAAATATACCAAAAAACTCAGCGGTGCCAATAATATTTTCTTGAAAGTATACTTCTGGGCAGACGACTGTTTATCATTAGCTAAGGGAAAATAAAATCAAACTAGACAATTCAAAACTCACAATGAAGCTGTCTGCCAGCTTATTCTTTTTATGAAATAATCACTTTCTGTATCTCGATGAATCCCCCTTTCGTCGTTTATTTATTGCATCTAACTTTAAACGATCTGTTATTCGCCATCTGGGCACCGTACCTCAGGAATGCAGTGCTACTGATAATAATTTACTTTACGTAGTATATATTACAGTCACAAAATCCGTGCAGCCACAGAAATCATCGGCTGACAATCATTACTTATAAGTGTAATAATAATAATAATTATCTGTTCGCAGTTTCCTTGCGAATAGCTGATTGAACAGTGACCCTAAAAATAGAAATTTATTCTCGATAACTTGGAATACTGAAGGAGTTTGATAACGGTTTTCCTAAGTTCCTGTTCTCTTAGCTGCGTGTTTAGGCTGCAAACTCGTTGTCATCAGATGGGGTGAGGTCAACTCTCAACGGACCGTGAAATCAATGCCATGTGGAAGCCTAACTGAGGGATCTAGGTTTTAGGAATGAAATTATGAATGTATACGAAAGATCTGTTCCGAGGAAACAATGAGTAAGGAATTAGATCACATAAGAATAATGCTACAAAACAACGCGTACCCGGAACGTTTCATTCAAAAGAACATTTTGGAAGTACCTAAGCGATCATTGATAATGATAGTCAAGAAGAAAGAACCGCTCATGCAACTTTCCTTCAAAGGAGATGCTAAAAGTGAACTACTTGTTCAACGCGTATAAGGTGTTATCAGCCGTACATTTCCCGCAGCCACACTACGCTTCCATTTCCCTAGCTGGTCAACGATTCCTATGAATCTCAAAAACAAAATGCCTGTACTTTCCTCCTCCACGTTCAAATATTCACTTATTTACTCACGTTCCCGAAGCTGTTTGGGCAAAACCACACGGCCACTGTCCGAAAGAATTAAGGAACACAAAACGGCTTGGCTGAGGACAGGAACTAGCAGAACCGCAACTAGCACAATTGTAGCCCCCTTGCAGACACAGGGCACCAGGTGGACAAAGAAGCCTTCAAAATGAGTACCAAAGCACCTGTGAATCAGCGCTAATCTCATTTGAATCGAATAGAGCGTGCACGGATGGGGATTTCATGCAAACCAACAGTGGAGTGCTGAAGTATAAGGATGATTGGGCAGATGAGTACCGGGTGCGCATATCTGATGAGCGGCAGTAACCGCGAAACCGGTCGTGTGCTTCCGGGGAAATTTTGTCCTGTCATCCACATACAATGTCACACTACTCATATCAAAAATACCTTTGAATCCTTTGAAGACTGTTCGTCAAATCAATTTGGAAACGGCGGAGACAGTAGCGATTAGGCTGTGAAATTTGTGCTTTGTTCACACAAGCTATTTGTCAGATCATTTCAGTTACCCTGGCTGAGATCGTAAAATGGGAGACAAAATCAAGGTGACCTCGACCGTGACCCTTCACTCGTGACAGGAAGCAGCCAACCTACCCCAGTTGTACTTTCTACGCTGGATTTTCTCAACCACGAACAATCAACTCCCTACCTTATTACGAACGGCACAACATCTAGAACATTGCATAACCAATTTTAATTTGATACTGTGAACACTTTGTTTTCTACCGAAAATATGCTTTCCTACTATATATATATATATATATATATATATATATATATATATATATATATATATATATATATATATATATATATATATATATATATATATATATATATATATAACTGTTTAGCCAGAGGATGAAGTTACCGAAAAAGAGCCTTTTGGTTATCTTGCTTTTTTCTATCATCCAGAGGGGTAATTCCGTGAATAGAAATAGCCTGGAATATCACAGGACTATCATCTCCGAGTAACTTCTTCGATAAACAGATGCCTTTTGATAAATAGAAGAAACTTTCACTTCTTCTGACTTAAAAACGGTCGTGAAAAGCATTAACAATCTAAATCTAATGAGGAATTTTAGTGAACATTGGTAATCAAGTTTTATTCCTCTGAACATTGGACAGATCCTACATGTTGTTTAGTATAACCAGGTCTTGGTGGTCGATTGTCTCTTCCTTTAATAGTGTTATTATTTTTGGACAGTTTAGAATACATCATTCAACGGGTATGCTCGCGAAAGGCATTGTACAAGCTTCCTTGAGCAGTTTGTAATAACACGTCGTTCGAAGATAGGATATTTCTCTACAAATATCATATCATTGGTGTCACCTATCTCGTGTTCTCAATTTTGACAGCCTTCGGGATGCTGAGCAAGTTGCCCTTCTAGATAGCCCAATGACTAGCCCTTTGGCTTTTTTTTTAGTTTACTTTGGCTCTACCCGCAACATTAAAACGTAATCGATGAATGAAGAAAAGGATTTTCGTCATTTTAACCAATTCAAGATAGTCATTTGATTTGACCCGTGTTTTTTATTTATTACATTTGAGATTATGACTGTTCTACACACCCTTTGACCAGCAGCTCGTAATGGTCAAAAAGTGTCTCATCCGTATACGAATACTACCAGGGCTTTAGTCACATTGCACCCTGACCAACTGCGTCCCTTGTAAGTTCACTCATGCTGTTTCAGTTGTTGTACCCACCTGTCTGGACCGAACATCAGATAATTAAAAAAAAATTATATGTGGTTCCATAAGAAACTGCTTATCTTATTCAAAAATGCTTTATGCAATTCAGTTTAAATTGATTGCTTACCTGTGAATCAGACAACCTACGGCTACCACCGCACGGATGGGACATTTCCGATGCATCCAGGCGCCCAAGGGCATCGCGATTGCCTCAAACGAGATCTGAACCGAAGTTAACCAAACAATTGCATTCGGATTGACAGTTTTGTTGTAATAATCCATGTAATCAACAATATACGGTCCCATGTTGCCTGAATAGCATAAGTCCTATCCGACTTGTAAAACACATTACCAATAGTATAGAAGTAGCCATAGGATAGCTGGATCAGGATTCCACCGAGAACACAAAGACAAGCCAAAATTAGCTGCCTCTGCATGAACGTACAAGTCAGTGTAGTGGACAAGTGACTCCAATGTGTCTGTCTGCGGTGTTTTATGGCCTGATCTGTACACTAATCTGATTGGCTGTTATGCTAGTGCCAATTGAGTTTTCGCCTGAGCACACAATTATACCTCTTAGGTATGGCCTTGCAATGGAATTCCTCAGCGGCTGATAGTCGTACTGAGGCAAAGACTGAGAAATAATGCTGCCAAATCTGACCACATTTACAATCAAGGCACTGTTTTGTTTGCGTTCTCAAAACTGTTTGAAAGGTGAGATAGGCTTTTCTGCGTTATTGTTTTGAAACATTCACTGATTGTGTTTCTAATTTCATAAAATATTCATTTTCCAGATCCGATATCTTTGGGTCAACTCAAAAGGCATGAAGATCCCTGAGGATGATTTTCTGTCGAACAATGGTTGAAATTTAAATAGCCAAAACACGATCAAATTTATCTTTAAGTGGTAAATTGTCAGGGAGAAAACAGTAATCGGATGTTTTATCTATTCCATAGTTAACTTTTCATCTAAATATTTCTTCCACGGAGCCAAACACGCAAGTCTCGACTTCTACAGTTCAGATCGACCTGATCTCGACAAGTCACTGTGGTGATTGTGAATGGAAATGCCTTGTGTTATTTTATTGCATCTATGATGCCACGTACATCACGATTGCGTGCAGTACAATTTCTGTTACGTGCCATTTTACCTAATGTACTCAATACTCCAGAGCACTCAACTCAGGCCGGAAGATTTCCGCGTTCTTAGTGAATAGTCCCGTTCCAGTATGAGTTTCAAATTACTACAACCGTCTACCTAGGCTAGGGGAATATCAAGCACATACTGCAGCAGTTTGGGAGTGTGTGACATGGGGAACTATTGCTAAGAAGGCCGCACCACAGAGACCTTTCCACCCTTTATATCAGGTTATAGGGCTAAAGTGGTGGTATAGATGGTTTGAAGAAAATAAACGATCCAAAACTACTATTTTTGATGTATTTTCTTCCACCATTTACTCTAAGGATTGTGTCTGAATAGATGAATTTTCTTCTACTCTAAGTCTTTTTAACGAGATCGCAAAGAGCAAAAAGTCCTTCGTTTATTCACTTTGTTGTCCTGTCACAACTTCAGGTTCTCTTGCAGTTCTTCGCTTTCAGTAATGGTTTTTTGTGTTGCTTATATGGATACTGAATTTGTGCCACTATCAATGCAGTTCTTAAAGAGCATCCACCAGCCAGCTGGAGCTTGCTGTTTCCAGTCCTATACGGGGTTTTGATCGTGATCCACTTTGAGTATGAATAAAATACACGTTCATCTATAACCTGCTCCAACGTTCACAAATGCATTGTGAAATGCGAGAGTGATTCATTCTTAATTACGTCTTTGCTTTCACTGTGTTATGCTGCACATATTTGCATTACATGATTACCCGAGTATGAAATAACGCTCTACATTTCATGCTTCCATAATTCACTCAGAGGGTACTCATTAAAGGCATCCGGCAGAGGAGGTGTCTCATTGGTACTAGTTACTGACAACGGTACACTTTCCTCTGTCAGACTTTCAGATGAGTGGTTGAAAGATCTTCGTAACAAACATGTGCACACTGCTCCCCGTCATTCACAGTTTAATGGTCTTGAACGGATTTTCGTACGCACGATTACGAGTTCAGTTACTTCTGCTAGCC
Organism: Fasciola hepatica; assembly: GCA_948099385.1. NCBI lineage: Eukaryota > Metazoa > Platyhelminthes > Trematoda > Plagiorchiida > Fasciolidae > Fasciola > Fasciola hepatica. Next base: position 16,105,380 of record CANUEZ040000126.1, on the reverse strand, counting down.
TTCAATAATTTTTCAAATTTTATCATGCTATTGGCAGTTTCCTTATATTGCACTTAAAGCTCTTGGTAAGAGCTCCTCTCAGTTAATTAGATGCCGTAGTTAAGGAACCAACTTCGAATGCATTTTGAATGTTGGTCGGTTTTTTCGGAGGCAGTAATTTACACCCGGCAAACATGATCGTTATTTCGCGTGACGGAAACCGGATTTTCACTATTCACTAGCTAAATTACTGACTGTACGCTGACTAGGTAAAGTTCGAGTATAAAGGTCAGTCTGCAGTCATTTCACCAATAGTAGCACCAACTTATCATTTGGATTTAGGCAAAATTGAATCCGAGGAAGCCACAGAACAACCAACTATCGAAAGATCTGAGAAAAACCTTTCACTATTACGAAGAGAATACAAACATCATCAATTTAATTCAGCTTGCCACGGATCTGATATACGAGATTGACTCATGTTTCATTGCTTTATTGTATTATTTTTGCTACACTACTCCTGTGTACATTACTTGATTTCACTTGCGTGAAATAAAACGCTACATTCCTTATTGATGTGGAGTTGTTAGTTCTCGGGCTTTTTGCACAGGGTGCATTCTATTCACTCCATTCGATGCCACTTGCGTCATGATTTAGATTCGTCGTTTGGTTCACTTCCGAACTGCGCAACTGGATTACAAACGTGCTATCATCAGTTGAGTTACCATCACCGGTGTGAGAACGGTGTCACTGAGGTCGGCTTTACAATCCAACATCAATCTGCAACATTCAAACTACAAGAAAGTACATCACACTCGACTGTTCTAGGTTAAGGCTATTTGTTTGGAAATACGCCGCTGCACACAGGTATACCTTCCGTAATCCCACCGTCTCTGCTTTCCTTTGACTGAAAGCGGCTTTCGGCTCAGTCGATCACACCTCTCCCCGCCACTGTTCGTCTTTGAAGGGTGCGTTAGAGATATTTGCTTTTCTTTTCTCATGCATGTACCCTAACAGCAGAAACCGAGTTTTTGCTTACTGCGATCTTTCACCCCAGTTCATCACGAGAAGGGATTTTCATCATGACTGCCCAATATCAAGGTTTAAGGGTACTTAGAGGTGGTTAGGTCCGTTCCTAAATAGGGCTCCGAAACGTGACTGTCAAGGGGATCAGATGGGCAAAACTGTCGGTTTAAGCATTTACATCTCCGTAGTCTTCCTCGAATATAATGATAATAACGCATCAGCAATCCTCAAATTAGATGTAAGGTGTTGGGAACCAGTGGTATAATGATCGGCCGATTACCCCACTTCTACCACTTGTTTTGACTATACGTTTACCGCACGTGGCAAACTCTGGCGCTGCTTATCACACAAGTCCGCGGCACTAGCCTGCATGCGGTCTCTGCACACGAGCCCTTGTGAGAATACGCGCGGGTGGCACACCACGGATTTCTTCTCTTTGATCTCCTCATTGAACGCGATTGTAGCTGACACAGTGTGCCCCTTCCCCCCTATAGTTGTCAGTCACAGTAACAGGCACTGAATCTAAATAGGTTAAGGTGGTTCGAACATATTCTGGCGCAGTTCTCCAGGGCAGGTAGTGGCGGTTGGTAGGTCGAGATGGTTGATCTATGATAGGGCAAAGAGGTATGGAAACCTTGACCAGTGGACTTGGCCTAGCAAGACGTAATAGACTACCGGGTTATGGTTCACGAGACCCACCTACTAGATGGGTGGAGACATTAAGGTACTGTAGAAACGTGAATTGAAAAGGTTTCTTCTTTAGAGGCTTTATGTTCGTAATTTTTTTCCTTATAATACCGAATAAAGGTTGGAAATATAAATCTCTCGGTAACTGAACATTTCTCAATTTAGCTCTGTTATACGCTGTGCGAAGATGAGATTGCGTAACTGTGGTTAAGATGATTAGTTTGGCTGATGCATAACAGACGAAACTGAATGAAAGGTCGAAAATGAATAACTTGCAAGGCCATGAAAGTAGAATTCATCGTAGGTGGTTTTCACAGTGGAACATAAATACTGCTACCGCCAGGTGTTGCGTAACCAACTCATATGTCTTTGACATTCGCACTTTATTCATTCCGATCCCGTTGGCACTGGACTCGCGTGCTCGATGTCTGTCTTTCCCATGCTCTGCTTTGATCCGTTTTACCAATTACATGCGGTTAGGTGCGCGTGAGACTGTCATTGGATCTTGGTCTCTGTCCTTTCAGCACATCATCATGCTTACGCTTGCCAATGGATGATTCATTTGTTTGCTTGCTTGCCCGTGTGCGTCCCTGTTCACCGATGTGCTAGTGAAAGGATCGATTGCGTATTTCTTTCTCCGAATTTTGAACACCACGAGCAGTCACGTTTGTGCCAGTATCGATTATATTTCTGATTGACAGAAAGAAGCAAAGGAGATACAAACATTTGGAACAACCTGTATCACCTGGTCGTTTACTAGCAATTGCGCTGTTGATGACAAGCTCACGAGAACGAAGCCAATGACTTTTTCTGTGAGACATGACGCTGAAAACAGAGGTCAAAGAAAGCGGTTGGTTAAACATCTCGTTTTCTTTCTGAATGATGAAAAAATGCTGTCTCATGATAACGCATTTCGTACTTTTTTCTGTGAGAGATTTTGTGCAGAACGTTTCGGTAAAAAGACAAGCGTTGAGTGCATTAGGTGTGTAGTGAAAATAGAGTTACCACATGATGCGATGGGCAAAAAGCAATCCAGTCGGCAAAATAGTCCCAAATCAGTCCCAGATTAGTGTCGATCGAAACACCCCAGGGACCAATGTGGGACTTTATCTTAGACACGAATGGGACAGAGCGATTTATCTATTTATCACATTTTTTTTGTTTTAGAGCACACGGCTCAGTTTTAATGGACCGCACATCTAACAACAGTGGCCCTGAACCGCAGTAGCTTTATATACCCAACTGAATTGTGCTTCGTGATTTCGCACATCAGGAATACTTACTAAAAAACAAGACTATTCTTAGTTCGTTTATTATATTTACACAACAAAAATTCTGGAAGGAAGCCGCGGCCACTGGAAGGATACCAAATGAGAAAGTGACCTGCTGTGGTGGGAATTGAACCTGGGTGGTTACCGTCCAAAGTCTACGACGATAAGTGACTGGCCACTGCCGTTCATACTCAATGAAGAATTCATCGAACTGAAAAATGTACTTTTACAGTGTCAGTATGTATGTTCTAGGAGGACTATATCGTTGCCAGGTGATACAGCCGGTTAAGGCTGCAATGGGAATAATATTATTATTGCCGTGGATATATCCTTTCATTTCTCATATGCTTTACAGTAGTGATACGTGGAAATTTCAAGGGTTCAGTTACAGAATTTTCCCCAATAAACTCTCCGATTTTGATTATGGTGGCAAGTTTTTAATGTTTGCGGAGTACACTGAAGAATTTTCTTCAAAATGAAATGAAACGCTCATGTCATGTTGTAACGTTTTATGCCAAAGTCGTATTAATTCTAAAAACTACGCTTGCAATCCGATTTCGATGATACCTGTAGCTGGCCTAGCTAGGTGTTGTGGCCAGTGGTGCAGTTGCATTCGAGCTCTTTATTTGTTTCCAAGATTTCCTCTCGCTACTTTGTTTTTGCCTCCTTTTCATTATGTGCTTCCCATTATTTTGCTCTCAACTGGAAGATGCTGCGAGGAAGCAGTCAAAACCAGAACACGGAAGTGCGAGGTTGAAGGTTGAAGGGAGTGAACTGAATCGAACTGAACTGTCTCATGATACAAGAGGACTTTATAGGCTTTCAGGTAAGTGGCTGTTTCGCCATGTCTGTTTTTGTTTGTTGCTTTCCCTGTGGTTCATTTAGCTCCATACACCACAACATATCCACTTCTTTGCATTATCTGAACAGTCCTCCGTGGGTTACTTGAGGCCTTACATGTTAAATTCGATGGATGCATCTGAATGGGATCTTTCTTCATATACACCTAGAATTCATTGTTTTTGAATAACACGTTAACTGTAATTTTGGGAGAGGTAAGCTAACTTAAAATTCCGTATGCCCTAAGGCAGACACTTGACACGTGCGATTATTTTCACATTAGTATTTTCTTTCATGATCCCTGTTTACCTCCTGACTTAACTCTTCGCTAATTTAACTCTTTTGGATTATGTGAACACAGTATATTATAGCAACTGGTCGACAGAGCATGGACAAAAACCTGCCTAGAACAGGGTGTAGTAGCTATTATTGAACTATGAACTCTTTGTTCAGTTGTATTCACCACACCCTACACTCGTGATTTCCGCTGAGAACTGTTCGACTTCGTGCCATCGTCCCGCGTTCTGTTTTCTTCGTACTTTCTAGTTCGGGGTTTTAATACTCCTGCTCGTATTCATACCATTGCGAAAAACTAGTGATATTGCGATAAACCACTGCTATTTTCGCGAAAGTATCAATATCATGGACATTTCTAACTTGGACACACTGAGTAGTCACTGAATTGTAGGTGAAACACGGTGTTTATCACAAAATACCTTAAGTCGGTGACGAATGCTTCACGTTTCAAACAATACTGTGAAAGGACGCTTATTATATGGTGAATAACTTGAATTTTTCCACAGCCCCACTGTTCGCAACACGAATTTTCAAGAGTTTCACTGATGAATTAGTTGCAGGCAGTAAATTGTGAAACCGTTGAGAGAGTGAACTCCCATTTGTTAGTACAGAGTGCTTAAGAATCCACGTGGTTTTTCATTTTGCTTTCTCGAAAAAACGTTTGGGACCCAGCTTGAAGTACCACTGCATGACGTTAGATGGTGGCATGAACTGTTTGGGTTGAAAAGACCAATATTTCTTTATGATTGTACCTTTCAGTCAATGAAATTACTTTGTATGCGATTCTAATACGTGCGTGACTCAGTTAGCAACAGTTTGCAAGTAATGTTTGATTACGGAGACTCGAAGTCAGCTCCGCTCAGCGGACAACGTCAGGTAAATATACTCCCTGGAATAACCCTTCCGATAACAGCCTCTGTTGGGGTCACTTTAGGCAGCCCATTAATGGGATGAATTTTATTCTTGCAGCTAGAAACATTCCCTATTGATCCGTCCTGTTCGCAGTATTATATGACGGAAAAGTGGTAAACAGACCACCTCCGGTCCGTATACAGAAGTGGAAAGATATTTTAAACAGAAGGTTCATCCAAAGACTCCGGGTTGCTTTCACACTGCCCGTCTCTCGTTTTACCTAATGTCCAATTAGCACAGTTCCCAACGCAGTTGAGTGCCTTCCAACAGAACGATGATGTGGCGCAAGTTAGCATTACCTTAAAGAAAAAAGACACGAAAAGTAATTAAATTCCCTAGTCAGAATAAATATGCTATTTTTGCGCAAATAATAGGGGTGAAATTACTACGAAACCTGACCAGTTTGTTTTACTGATTGGTCTTACGGCCAAGCTGTGCCGTATTGGTTTGTTGTGTAGCGAACATTTTTTTTATAATTACAGTTGTGATCTTTACCAGTAGATGGGTCTCTGTGTTGCTTTCGCAGTAAGAAAATGTGTTTTGAATTTGGTAATATCGCAAGCATTTCGTTTTTTGATTAGTTATGTGTATTCTTTTCCGTTTTTATTCTTAGATATTTCAATTTTAAGAAATATATTTGTTACAGTATAATTGTTTGAAAAATCCCACAGAACACATTGAGAATGAACAACTTGGCGAACAAGCTCGTTTTCAGTTATTCGTACTCATACCAATACATAACAATATATATGACTCACAAAATAAGAACGGAGAATGATAATCCAAATCTGTCTCTGCACGTGCGTGTGTGCAAGTGAAATTGAACACAGTGTGAAATGTTCAAGTGGTTACACATGTGTTCGGGACCACGACGTGGGCCACGGAAGCTTAAGTGCTTGCACAAATTGTTTCTGAGCGCACAGGGTAGGATTGTAGAGACGAAGACTCAAGGCTTCGGCTGTGGCTAAGATGTGACACTTGACAAGTCTTGATTGCTTTCCTCGGACTTTGTAAATGGTGCGAAAAGCGTTTATCACCTCCACTGAGTGGTTTGACTCAACAAGGTGTGAACACACCGTACTTGTAATTGTCTTAATTGCTCCCGTGTTCAGCCAGGCCCACGTCATGGTCCCGAACGCATGTGTAACCACTTGAACATTTCACACTGTGTTCAATTTCACTTGCACACACGCACGTGCAGAGACAGATTTGGATTATCATTCTCCGTTCTTATTTTGTGAGTCATATATATTGTTATGTATTGGTATGAGTACGAATAACTGAAAACGAGCTTGTTCGCCAAGTCGTTTATTTACCATATTATTGTCGATGTATTCGTCAGACTAATCAGTGATACGGTTAACGATACTTCTTTCAGGAGTTGTTACCTTTTGAACACAAGTACTATTGAAAATTCTTCTGGTAATTCAATGTGTTAGCATTTGTTCTGTATAATCTTTCATCTAAGATACAACCAGGAAGCACACTCAAAGCTTTCCTAATTGGGTTAGGACGGGATGGGTGCCCAAGTAGCACCATATCCAACGCTGTCGGGCGAACGTTTGGCTAAAGTTGGGATAAAAGGGCCCATGAAGCGTGCTAGAAATAGTCTCACAGCTGTTCGCGAAATTTTACAAGAAGCATAATAATTAAAGTATCACAGGATAGGTTGACATAAATCTGCGTCACAAAAGTAGCACAATTTGCCTTCACCGAATGTCCGTTTAACCAAGCGATGCCACAGACGTTTGCCTTGATTTCCTTCTGTTGCCTGCCCTGCCCGTCTTTTGTGCGCCCAGCTGATATATATATATATATATATATATATATATATATATATATATAACTTTTGCACGTGTAGTTCGACCAATGTGTCTACCCATAATAACAGTCAGAATATGTTGTGTCCAACAAACCGTTTTTAGTCAGCGTCAAAGATGAATGAATTACTGGATATACTTCGCAATGGCATGCAGTGGGATAATTCCACCGCAATATGTCCAGTAACAGCTTCCATTTGTGATATACCTGCAAAGGCTTGTATCCGCTATGTGAAAAGTCATGCAGGATATTTTGTGCCGTGATAAGTGAATCTAGAGTGGACAGTACTTTCCGTAAAGAATGCGTAGTGACACTGGATTCATTTCTGGCAGCCATCATCTTCATTTTCATCCCGTGCATAAACTTTGTTTTATCGATTCTGATCAAGCTGATCCTGGCTCGACAGCCAATATGACAACCAGCTGTCATGAGTCCTCCCTGATCGTTTCTCACTCGGTACTCTTTGCTCTTTTACCTCGCTTGAATATCTCGAAGGCTGGCGACTTTGGTTTTCTGACCGTCAGGGAAGCGTTATTCGATTCGTGTCCATAGTTATCAACCGCATCCGTACGCCATTTGTCTTGTTTGTCCCGCGCACTAGAAATGACATTCCCCCTCACAGATACTGTGCGACGAAGAGTCGGTGAATTTTGTGGGGAATAATACGGACTTCAATTCACAGGTGATAACTCATTCCTAAATCTCCTATTACCATGACTAAAATGTTTCACTTCGAAAGCACGCATGTTTAATGTTTGTGGGTAACTCGGAGGCTTCTAAATGTCTGGCCTAAAGACAGGCTTTCACGTCATTTCCTTTTGAGTGACTCCGCTATATGTGAACTGGGCGATAGAACAGTACAACCCACGCATCAGTTCCATGTGATTTCCAGAGGTCATGCCGTCACACACGTGATCTGGAACGCTTTAGGGCAACCGAAAATGGCCAATTTCAATTGCTCTTAGGTCTTGTTTTGTTTGTGTGACTAATTTCCAAACAACCTATATGACCACTTTTGCTTTGTTTCTATCCTTTATATACTGTCACATCATAAGCTACACTGACTTTATGTTGATTTCGCATATCAACGTTTGTTGACTTGTGTACGACAAATGTCCCATTTATACGTTCCAAAGGAAGTTTTGCAAAATCGTTCATTGCTCAACGCACCAGGTGGGTGACTTGCTAGTGGTGATTGGTATTAGCAGTACTTCATGTTTTATTGCCGTTGCATGTTCGTGTGGGTAACAATTGCACAGAAAACAAGTTTTATTACGTTCTGGTTCAACTGGTGCTTTTGATCCTCAAATACACTTATTTCGGGCAGGAGCTACTATGCGTTCATTGCAAATAGTACAAGTATTCAAGTGCAATCCTCATTTATTACATATGACCTCGCGGCCCTACAACCTACTATGGATTTCTATAGCTTAGAAACTCTGAATATTCACGGAACTTCCCGTGAAGTTGAAGATAACCTGAAGCTTTTTAAATCTGATGTTTGACGCGGAAAAACTCGGGTTCCGAGAAGAAAACTGCTCATATTTTATTTGTCATCGGGAAGGAAGGTTATTCTCTTGCGAAAAATTTGGCGTTTCTCAATTCAACCATTTTCCAGTTATGTGAAGTCCCGAGAGATTTGCTTCTTCAACATTTGCAGCCAGCCAATTTTGCGATTTCAGAACGAGCAGAATTTCATTCCTAAATTCCTCAAGATCAGCAGTTCATCAGTGATTTCATCTTGCAACGGCAAACTAGGGCTTCTCGATGCAGTTTCGGCGACCAGTTACAAAATTGTAGCGGTTGCCATCTTCGTTCATACTTTTACCACGTTTTATTGTTTAACTGAACGCTGACTGCCAAGCGCGGTTGCCATTTGACCGTTGCTCTTGCGCACGCTCTCACGCACGCTCCCAAATACACGCTAACCACTATCTCTCCCAATCGCCTTCTCGTTCTCACGGGTCGTGGACAATACTGGTCTGGTTAACACATTTTTGCAAAGCCGAGCATTAGAGTAATGTGCAGGTGGTCCACGCAGTACAAAGGACCGAAGCACACGTTTAATAAGGGAACCGCGAAGTAAGGTCTAATCAACCTTACAATTGGTGAGCCCGACGTGATCCCTAGGTCACATGAGTTTCCTTGTTTTCTACCGTTTAAGGTCCCGTCTGCGTACGTTTTTGTGTGTTTTATTGTTTCCCTATCTGTTGATTTTTTTTGGTCGGTTTACCAAATAATTTGTTTTGTCCATACGAATTTTTAGTGTCTAGTTCGTCGTGATTTTTGTTCTTTTCTCGCGAAGATTATAGTGCCCCATTGATCGTTGGTTTCTTTTCCCGTCTGTATTCGATAAAGCAATCGCTATGTCTACTGAACGGAAACCCTGCTCAGACCCCACCGTTGGGGCGATCATGCTGCACATACCGGCATTCACACCGGCTGATCCAGAACTCTGGTTCACGCTGGTCAAAATAGAATTCGAAAACTGCCGTATAACCATCGACGCCAGCCGTTTCAGGTGGGTATCAGGCTGCCTCCCGCCAGAGGTCACAATGCAAGTAGGGGACGTATTAAGCTCTCCCGAAGCTATGAGGCTTTAAAGGAGGCTGTCATTGCCCGCACGACCCCAACGCAAGACCAACGTATGCATCAACTTCAAAACGTTGAGCTTGGAAGTAGGAAGCTCTCCGAACTGCTGCGTGAGATGCAGCGCTTGAGAGGACCGACAAAAGGCGAAGACCCGCTCTTAAGGGAACTTTGGCTGCAGCGTTTGCCGCACAACATTCCAATTTTACTAAGTGCCACGCGCAAATGCTCGCTGGAGGAAACCGCCGCAATAACTGATGACATTATGTCACGAAAGAACCCCGCTGTAGCTGAAGTACCCAGGTCCTCCGTCACAACGGTGCCTGCCTTGCCAACATCTGACGACCTCGCGTCAGTTTTGTCTGGAATTGACGCGAGCCTGCAACGCCTAGCAGTTAGAAGTGGATCACAGGAGCGGCACCGCGCACGCTCACCTAGGCTCCATAGTCCGTCATTGCGACGACGTTTCGTCGGCTCTTCAAAAGAAGGGTATTGTAAATACCACAGTCGTTTCTGTGAGGGAGCCAAACGATGCGAACCAGGGTGTACGTTTTCCGGTTCCCATCAGGGAAACTAAACCCGCGGCCCGTGGTGGCGACCCACGAAGCCGGGTATCAGACCAACAGTCGTCTTTTGAACGTAAGGGACATCATTTCAAATAACCTATTCCTTGTAGAAACCGGTGCCGAATTGAGCGTTCTCCCCCGAGCGAAAGGCGACAATGGCACACCGCAGGCCCAAACACTACGCGCTGCCAATGGCACGGCCATCCCAACGTTTGGCCAGCGGTCGCTCACCTTAAACTTGGGTTTAAAGCGTATTTTTTGTTGGGTATTCATCATCGCCGACGTCCCGTACCCAATTCTGGGCATTGACTTCCTGCATCACTTTGACATGTTAGTTGATGCACGGCGCCGCACAGTGGTGGATCGTCAGACCGCTCTCGCTGTTGCGGGTTATAATTCGCGAGTGAATCACGCCACGCTCTTTATCGTTCAACCACCGGCACACCAAACTTATGGCGAACTCATCGCCGCCTACCCAGCCATGTTTCGGCAGGCCGGGCCTCTCCCAGCAGTGACGACCAGTGTCACTCACCATATCGATACTAAGGGACCCCCAGTGTTCAGTGGGCCGCGTCAGTTAGCACCAGACAAGCTTCGTGTTGCACAGGCTGAATTCGAACACATGCTAGAACTGGGTATAATACGCCCTCCTAGTAGCCCTTGGGCTTACCCCCTTCATATGTTTCCTAAGTCTAGTGGCGACTGGCGACCCTGTGGTGATTACAGAGCACTTAACAAAGTCACCGTCCCTGACCGATACCCAATTCCCCATATACAGGGCCTTACTTCGTCTTCGTGGTTGGGGTCCAAAAGATCCGTCTACCAGTTGGCTGGAGACACTGAAGGATATGGCAGCGAACCGCGAACAGTGGCGATCGTGTTGCCACTTTCCATCGAATCAGAACGACTGATCGATGTGCGTTTGTACAGTTAGACTTTGTATTCTGTGTGTTGGCTACTAGGGCATTCTTTCCTTTTTCCCACCTGTGTAGGCCCACTCCCTGTCCAACTTGTATATTCATACTTCCTAATTCAACGTGCAACATGGTGAGAAAGGCAGTGGTCAGTGGGGCTTGCCCTACTGTTTAGCGCTGTACGATGATGATGATGATGACTTCGTCTTCATCAGGTTGCTCCGTCTTCAGCTGTATCGATTTAGTTCGTGCGTACAACCAGATCCCGGTAGCAGAGGCCGATATCCCTAAAACTGCCGTCATTACGCCCTTCGGGCTGTTCGAGTTTCTGCGAATGCCGTTTGGACTCAGCAATGCAGCCCAGACCTTCCAACGGTTCATGCACGAGGCAACTCGCGGTTTGGAATATGTCTACGTATATCTGGATGATATTTTGGTGGCTAGTTCTTCAGAGCAAGAGCACGCCGCACACTTACGAGCACTTTTATAACGCCTTAGCCAGCACGACGTTACGATCAATATCGCGAAATGCGAATTAGGCCGGTCTGATATCACCTTCATAGGACATTCTATTTCATCCTCGGGTATCCGCCCTCTGTCAGATAAAGTTTCCGCTATTCGCGACTACCCTGAACCCCAATCTTTTCGCCAGTTGCGTCAGTTTGCCGGCCTGATGAATTTCCACCGCCGATTTATTCCTCATTGCGCGGAAATAATGCAACCCCTCACCGACCTGTTGCGCGGAGGTAAGCGGAAGTTCGTGTCTCCCGACACGGCACAAGTCGCATTTGCCTTGGTCAAAGATGCTGTCGCCAAAACAGCACTCCTTACCCACCACGACCCTTTGGCTCCTATTTCGGTAGTGACGGATGTCTCGGACACAGCGGTAGGAGCATTACTGCAACAGTTCGTAGACGATTCTTGGAAACATTTAGCATTCTTCTCCAAACGCCTGCAACCCGCGGAAACAAGGTATAGCCATCTATTTGGGAATCCGTCATTTTCGACATGCACTCGAAGGCCATTCATTTACGGTGTTTACAGACCACAAGCCTTTGGTTTACGCACTAAAGTCAGCTTCCGAACGATACTCACCACGCGAGATTCGCCACTTAGACTTTGTTTCACAGTTTACTGTGGACATACGGCACGTCTCTGGGGTACTTAATCCCGTCTCCGATGCCTCATCACGTGTACATCAACTAAGTCTGTCACCGACGCCTAACATCAACTTGGACGCAATGGCACAGGCCCAAACTATGGACCCTGACATCGAACAACTTCGACAAAACGGTTCTTTGAGCTTAACCACAGTACCTATACCAACTTCCCAGAATACCATCGTGTGCGATGTGTCGCAAGGTCGCCCTAGGCTGGTGGTTCCCGCTGCTTATCGTTATCCTACTTTCCTGACACTCCACAATCTGGCTCAGCCGGGTGTGACAGCCTCGGTGAAACTGATAGCTGATCGTTTTGTTTGGCACAATGTCAAACGAGATGTCCGTCAATAAGCTCGTGCTTGCCTGTAGTGTCAGCGCGTTAAAAAACATAGGCACATTAAGGCGACATTAGCCAGGTTCCCAGAACCTGAAATATGTTTTCATCATGTGCACATCGACCTCGTAGGACAACTTCCACCTTCGCTTGGGTACGTTTACATACTTACATGCGTGCATCGTTTTAGTCGCTAGCCGCGGGCCACTCCTATCCCTCGTCCCACGTCGGAAGAGGCCGCGAAAGCTTTTCTGACCGGTTGGGTTAGTCATTTCGGTTGCCCGGCAATAGTGACCACCGATCGTGGTCCACACTTCGACGGCACTTTTGGCAGCCTGCTCGCTACGCTCGGTTGCCAACACGTTAAGACGACAGCGTACCACCCTCAGGCCAATGGTATGGTTGAACGTTTCCACCGGAAATTAAAAGCCGCCCTTCAAGCAAACGGTAACCCCTTTTGGAGTGAAACACTACCATCAGCACTCTTAAGCCTGCGTAGTACCGTTAAGGAGGAGTTACACACAACACCGCCCGCACTAGTATATAGCTGTACACTTCGTCTGCCTGGGGAGTTGGTAGCCCCCTCACCAACCGTGACTTTCGACTACGGTGACTATGCTCAACGCCTTATGCGACACTTGCGAGTGCTCAAGGCCAGTCCGCCGCGTGAACAACAGTCTACAAGTTATGTCCTAACTGCGTTAGGAACCGCTACTCACGTATTCCTTCGCGTCGATGGCGTCCGATCACCACTACAAGCGCCATACACTGGCCCGTTTCGGGTGATAAAACGTAGGGCAAAAACATTTGTCAAATATATCAGCGGACGACACGACACCGTATCTATCGACCGTCTCAAGCCTGCCGTCATGGAGTGCAAGCCGCTCGGCCAACTTACACCTGCTCAAGCCGCTCAGTCACCGGCATCGAGCAAGTTATTACTCGAACCACCCACAATTACGCCTAGTGAGGACTCGGCAGCTAGTCCATCAGATTCTCCAACCGTACCCGCAACGCGAAGTAGCCGTCGCGGTCGCCAACTACGAAATCCCGTCCGCTTCGCTGATTTTGTGACGATTTTTACAATCGACTGTTAGCAATAAGTTGGGAAGTTCGCCATGGATTTACCAAACAACAAACCCGTGAAATTACAATCGGTAGTTATGATTTCATTTTCTTCTGGTCTCCTAGCGACTACAACAACACCGAACATCGTTCGTGTGTTGTTATTACGGTCCAACATCCGCCGGCGCCCTCAGGTGCTATTTTGTTCCAGTTTACTTTGCCTTCTCTCAGACGGATCTACACAGTCACATTGGCTTCATCCGTATCCTGGCTGACTCCCGTGCACGTTCAAGGAGCCAACCGCTCACTGGACAACGGGACGATTCGTCAGTTTGGCACTGGAGACGGCAACTGGACGCCTTTTTGGATGGACCTGACGAGGCATTTTCCGGCTCGCATTCGTATGAGACCCGTGGGCGCCAAAACACAGTTGGACCTACGCACATCGGACCTCGAAACTGCAGGCACCCGTAAACTCATCAGCAGTAGTTCGACGTCACCGACAATATAACGGACAAGCTATGAGGAGTCCCTGGACAACCAATAATTCCGGCTTACCATCACGATCGAACCCCAACCCGTCGGACTTCTAGGAGGAGACCCCTGTAGCGGTTGCCATCTTCGTTCATACTTTTACCACGTTTTATTGTTTAACTGAACGCTGACTGCCAAGCGCGGTTGCCATTTGACCGTTGCTCTTGCGCACGCTCTCACGCACGCTCCCAAATACACGCTAACCACTATCTCTCCCAACCGCCTTCTCGTTCTCACGGGTCGTGGACAATACTGGTCTGGTTAACACATTTTTGCAAAGCCGAGCATTAGAGTAATGTGCAGGTGGTCCACGCAGTACAAAGGACCGAAGCACACGTTTAATAAGGGAACCGCGAAGTAAGGTCTAATCAACCTTACAAGTTCAGTTACTTGATCAACTGATTGCCGGAATCAGTTGCATTGATTTACAAAGGCTGTTACTCTTGAGTTCCAACTGCACATTTTAATCCGCTTAGCTATTATGTGAACATTTTCAAGATGTAAACTCAGGCGTTCACGAGAACCCATGGGTATTGCTTATTGCCTGTAATTCCCCGAAGCCAAGAGTCCAAAGGCCTGGAGCTACCTGTACATATTGGACTTTTCCATGATTTTCAACGTCCCTTGGTGCGGCACTCCTTTGTTGTACCGACATCTTAATGTAAAACACACACCTTTTCGTCGTCAAGCACCGCGCAATACCAAAAGGCTGTAAATAAATCTTTCATTCTGGCACGGTCTCATCTTCTGGTTTGAAGTGTCTTGGAATTATATCGGTCGGAACTAACTGTGAGAAACAAAACATTTTAGAAGCTTCCACGGCGTCTCTTGGCACCTCGCTCAATACCATCCTGTTCTGTTCAATGGATGGCTGTCAGACCGAACTGAACTGAAGACATTGGCGGATGTTGGCTCTTCGGCGCTCATTTCCCGATCACAGGAACACTGAACAACCGTGAGTTTTGCGTCACAACTTTTGTTTCATTTTAATTCCTAATGTACATACCCCTTTTGGCCTTTTTATCACAGCACACTCCTCCGCCCATCTTAGTTTGCTAGTTTCGTCTTGAATATTGTTGACAATAATTTAGTGTACCATATAGACAGAATAGCACGCTACAAAACCAATGAGCCCAGGTTGTTTTTCCATCCTTTGACATTAGATTCATTCTTTTGGTCCAAGTTCCACACGATTAACCATGTCTGACGGCGAATCTATCCACATCCACGCGGTTGCTCTCAAACTGCCCGTTTTTCCCCGACCAACCCTCGAGTGTGGTCTCGAAAAATAGGAGCCGTATTTGCCACTCGACGTATAACCAGAGAGCGCGTGAAATACTCTCACGTTGTCCAAGCGCTTCCTTTTGACATCGCCGTTGACGTGGAAGATTTTCTCTATCCCATTCCACCAGAAGCTCTTTACACGAAGCTTAAGGAAGCAGTCATTCAGGGAACCAGAAAATCAGCCGGAAAAATGCTCCGGGAGCTGTTCACATCGGTGGAGCTTGGAGACCAAACTCCGTCCCAGCATATGCGCCACATGCGGTCACTACTGGCTGGACGTCAAATGAACGACGCCATTTTCAAGGCGATATGGGTTTATAAACTACCTCTGCCGATGCAGCGGGTCCTGTCAACGCTGGAGCCCACTACTCCATTTGATAAAGTTGCACAACACGCCGACAGAATAATGGAATGCTACCCGGCTGGTAGACCCTGTGTTCACATGATATCACCCGCCGAAACCACTCCGACACACGAATCCCCTATGGCTTTACCAGCACCTGCCCCAGATCGCCGTGGCGACGGTTCTCGCAGTCCTGATTCGCCATCCCGTCACTCTCAAATCGATAAGCACATTACAGACCTCAAAGAAGCCGTTCACATGTTGCGCAATCAGGTCGGTGCAATGTGCAACGCTTTAACTACTCATTGACCTGTGTCCGCCGAAGTACCTCATCGACCTTGATCACGGTCTAGAAACCGCCGGTTACAAACCTGGTGTTGGTACCACCACACATTCGGCTCCCAGGCACGCCGCTGTGATCCTCCATGTTCATTCTGCACTTCCACCTCACAGTCAAACGACCAGGCCAGCCAGTAACGGCGACGACTACGGCTGGCTCTCCACATGGAAGTTGCCTATTTTATATCGCTGACCGATCCAGTGGCCTTCGATTCCTCATTGACACCGGGGCCGAGATCAGTGTAATCCTCCCACCCGAACATCATAGCCTCAAACCATCTCTCTTCACACTGCAAGCAGCAAACACCACAACTATTACGACATTCGGCCAACGGTCCATCACTCTTGATTTAGGCCTCCAACGCTCTTTCCAATGGGTTTTCATCCAGGCGGATGTTCAGACTCCCATTATTGGAGCGGATTTCCTCTCACACTTTGGCCTAACAGTAGACCTCAAATATCGCAAGCTGGTAGACACCACAACCAAGCTTTGTGCAGTCAGCATTGGTAGATGCACCAACTCCCTGGGTATTCGACTGGCGATCCCGCAACCGCCGTTTGCTGACATTCTGAAGGAGTTTCCATCCCTCACTAAACCGTGTCAGTCCACCGACTCAGTCTCTGATGCTTTGCGCCACCACATCACCACAAAAGGCCAACCGGTCCACTTTCAACCACGCCGACTCAACGCCTACAAACTCCGTATTGCACGCCCTGAATTCGAACACATGATGAATCTTGGCATCATTCGACCATATTCAAACCCATGGGCCTCGCCTTTACACATGGTTCCAAAGTCATCTGGTGATTGGAGACCCTGTGGAGACTACCGTGATCTCAACAACCTCACCGTCCCCCACAGGTAACCGATCCCGCACATTCATGATTTTACACAGAATCTCTCTGGGAAGACAATCTTTTCCAAGGTTGATCTCGTAAAGGCATATCACCAAATCCCCGTGGACGAAGAAGACATTCCCAAGACAGCCATCACCACGCCCTTTGGCCTGTTCGAGTTTGTAGGTGTGCCATTTGGATTAAAAAAGGGTGCTGAGACGTTCCAAGGATTCATTGATGAAGTGCATCGAGGTTTACCCTTCGCGCCCGACTACATTGACGACATCTTAATTGCCAGCGCCTGTCCATCAGAGCATGTCATTCACCTGTGTCAAATCTTTCAGCGTTTCCAACAACACGGACTTCAACCGAACCCTAGTGAATACGTGTTCGGCGTTCCGTCCCTCGACTTTCTCGGGCACCATATCGATCAAAACGGTTTGACATCCCTCCCAGATAATGTGGGCAGCATCCTCTCATTTTCTGCACCTCAAACGATCACACAGTTACGACGTTTCTTGGGAATTTGACTTGCTACCGTCGCTTCATTCCCCATTGTGCGACCATCGTTTCACCTTTGACCGATCTTCTCAAGTCCAACGTCAAGACGATCGATTTCACTCCCGAGGCCGAGACAGCTTTTAAAGGAGCCAAAAAAGCTCTCCCGGATGCTACCTTGCTGCATCATCCACATTCGGATCCAAATACTGAGTTAATCCTAACGACTGATGCATCAAATACTGCAGTCGGTGCAGTGCTTCACCAAATTTCGGACAACCAATTACAGCCCTTAGCGTCCTTCTCCAAAAACTCCAGGCGGCACAGACAAAATACAGCACGTTTTCTCGTGAATTCCTGGCTATTTACTTGTCCATCCGTCATTTCCGTCACCTTTTGGAAGGACGACAATTTCGTGTGAACACTGACCACAAGTCCCTTATACACGCACTTCATGCCAAGCCTGACATGCATTCACTCAGAGATATCCGCTATTTGGATTATATTTCTCAGTTCACAACAGACATCCGCTAAGTGGCTGATGCTTTATCCAGACCTGACCTCAACACAGTGAAGGCTAAATTCGATCTTACGGAACTGGCAAGCCTCCAACGTGATGATCCATCCTTGCGCAAATTGCGCACAACCTCCACCCTCCAGCTGAAGGATTCCCCCCTACCTTCAGCCGATGGCACAGTCCTATGTGACTGGTCTACAGGTAACCCTCATCCTATCGTTCCAACTTCCTACAGAAAGATTCTTTTCGATCATTTTCATTCTCGCTCCCATCCTGGTATCCGTGAATCTCGCAAACTCATTTCTGCCAGATTTGCTTGGCCCAATATGAATTCTGACATTGCATTATGGACTAAACAGTGTTTACAATGTCAGAGAAACAAAGTCCACCGCCACACTTTTTCGCCTCCCAGTAGATTTACCGTTCCCGACGTCCGTTTCACACATATTCACGTCGACCTAGTTGTTCCACTACCACCATCAAGTGGACATACCCACTTATTAACTTTTGTTGATCGTTTCACACGCTGGCCAGTGGCAGTACCCATTTCCGACATCTCAGCAGAAAATATTGCGAAATTACTGCTCCAACAATGGATTGCTACATTTGGTGTACCGTCTACCGTCACCACAGACCGTGGCAGCCAGTTCCAATCGAGCTTGTTTCGGAAGTTCACTAAACTGCTTGACTGTAAACACATCACAACAACTGCATACCATCATTCGTCCAGTGGCATAGTAGAGCGCCTACACTGTCAACTCAAGGCAGCACCGATATCACAGCCAAACCCCAATAACTGGAGCGACAACCTGCCACCAGTTCTCTTGGGTCTGCGGTCAGCAGTCAAGGACGACCTCCACAGCACGTCGGCTGAACTCGTTTTCGTTACCACCATATGCCTTCCAGATGAGTATGTTCAACCCAGCATTGATGCCAGTCCCAACCCATCCCAGTTTGTCCAACAACTCAAAGACCGTATGTCGCATTTTCGTCCAATACCCACACGCTCGTCATCCACACACGTTTTTGTACATAATGATCTACATACGTCACCCTTCGTTTTTATTCGTAATAATGCTGTTCGTAAACCACTCACACCACCTTATGACGGTCCGTTTAAGGTACGGAATCGCACAGACAAATATTTCGTGATTCAGAAAGCCGATGAGACAGACATTGTTTCCGTTGACAGATTGAAACCCGCGTATTTTGATGCACCTCCATCACCAGCAACACCGACACCATCACCATCCACAGACATACCACCAACAATTCTTTTTGATGATCCACACTCTATCATCACACCAGACACTACACCACACCCGCCAGCACCACCACAGCAACAACCTCCCCGGGTAACTCGCCATTCCGGCAGAAACCTTTGACATCCTGTCAGACTTCAAGACTTTGTTAGTTGACGTTTTCTTTCGCTAACCGTTTTCTCTTTCTATTTTTCTATCGAGCGTTTATTTTTTACAACAAACGCTCTGGCGGGGGAGTTGTGTAGGCGCCTGTACATTTTCGACTTTTTCCATGATTTTCAACGTCCCTTGGTGCGGCACTCCTTTGTTGTACCGACATCTTAATGTAAAACACACACCTTTTCGTCGTCAAGCACCGCGCAATACCAAAAGGCTGTAAATAAATCTTTCATTCTGGCACGGTCTCATCTTCTGGTTTGAAGTGTCTTGGAATTATATCGGTCGGAACTAACTGTGAGAAACAAAACATTTTAGAAGCTTCCACGGCGTCTCTTGGCACCTCGCTCAATACCATCCTGTTCTGTTCAATGGATGGCTGTCAGACCGAACTGAACTGAAGACATTGGCGGATGTTGGCTCTTCGGCGCTCATTTCCCGATCACAGGAACACTGAACAACCGTGAGTTTTGCGTCACAACTTTTGTTTCATTTTAATTCCTAATGTACATACCCCTTTTGGCCTTTTTATCACAGCACACTCCTCCGCCCATCTTAGTTTGCTAGTTTCGTCTTGAATATTGTTGACATTAATTTAGTGTACCATATAGACATAGCAGTACGCTACAGGCCTCATTGATTTAAACTTTTTGTGAATCAAACAATACAGAAGCTCATCCCGACCTCAACAGAGAAATCGTCAACCGTAGAACAACTAACAGTCCTGTGGAATGAAACATTCACGATTGACTTGTCGCTTTTGTAAAGTTACATGTAATAAATGCGGTTAAGTTGGCGGTAAAGTTGGAACCTGGTCAGTTCCACTTCAGAATTATTCTCAAGATCAAATCACGTCACTCAGAATTCTCTGCTCTACAGAATCATTCACTCGGATTGGAGACACATTATGTTATGCTTCTCTATTCACTACTCGTTTTTATGAAAGCTGGCCAAGACCACGCTGGACTATTAAACTCAAGCGAGCCGGTTGGCAGACTGCTCTTAGCCGCACATCAAGGTAGATGACAGCTCCCGCATTGGTCAGTGCTAACTTTCGGTTCATTTTTGGAACCATGTCTTTTCTAAACAACCTGAAATCCCGGATTAACACGAACACCTGTGTGACGCGTATCTGAGACCCTTGGCTAAATGAAAGTATTGATGACAAACTCGTTTTTTGTGACCTTTGACCAATTTTGTCAAGATAGAAAACAGTGCAAGAAGAAGACTTGTGGCGGTGTGATTACTTACCTCAATTCCAAATGGTCTGGCGATTCTGGAGTTATTTTTGCTTCCTCTTGTAATGGTGTTGACTAGGTGGTTGGTAAACGACTCCCTGAATTCTCGCCTTACAAAGCACTGAGATCAGTGATTTGTATAGTGCTCATTTCTGCTACCGGAGGGACATCGATTTGTTATTTGAAGTTTTTATACCCTTCCTGATTATTTTACATTCTGATGATCGAGGTCACTACAATTTTGTTCATGGGCACACGTGTCCCTTACTTGCTTTCCTTTAATGTGGGCTCTCTCTTTACCCAACTAGAGGGAAGGTTGATTTGGAAAGAACGGTCACAAACCACCCCGATCTTTTTTCACTTACAACTGAAAGCTCCTGTTCTTATGAGTGATCACGCTCTCATTATCATCAGACCCTAAGTTTAATAATGTTCATTGTACTTTTCACTCGTCAGGACTAAGCAGATGAAGTAACCACTAGAAATTTGGCACTTACTTACAGTACTCTCACTCAGAGATCCCCCACACTGTTTTCTTTTGAGTGCTTGCTTTGCCCGCTAAACCTATTTACGAAGACGCTGAGTGAGGCATTTGATTTGTGTTGTCCTGTGGAGACTTGTAGTGCTACAAATACAGCACACGAATTCAAAGGCTAACAAATTTGTTCATTTGAACAATTACCGAACTTGGTTCCACCAATTGCTCCGCCTGTGTACACCGTCCGCACACCGTTGCGCTCCCTCAGTATACACGTTGTCCCGCTCCAGCGTTTTGAGTTCTGCTCTTTTGCGCGCTGCCAAGTATATTCGCCAACGTGTCACGAACCGAGGACCAGGGGCTATAGACTCTATACGGGAGCGAGTTCTGTTTTAACTTAAGGGAATCCTCAAAACTAAATTTTTGCAGCGGCACAATAGCTCCTTCATTGCCGAAGTCCCTGTGAAGGCAGAATGAAGCTGCCTATCAACCACATGACCAGGCTTCGGTAAAACGACACTCCATCCTGGTCAAACAGTAAACAAAAATCAGCACGCCCAATGCGCTTCCAGTTAGGCGCATGTTGGGCCGCTTTGGGCTTAGGTTGAGCTACATCGTTAAACACTTTGGCAGAGCTAGCTGTGTCTAATTTGGGGCGCTTTGGTTTAGCCTGTCGTTATAAAAATCGCTCAAAATGAGTACCTCTACTTTCCTAATCCATCTTGACTAGCTGTTCTTAGTCTGTTCGCCCATCACCCATCCTATTGATCAGACCCAATAACTAACCACCGACAAAAAGGTTTTTGAAAATCAGATAATTTGTTATACAAATGGTATACTGAAATCTCGTATAATAAAATACCCCCTTGTAAAGCGTTTATATTTTAATAAATATTGTAGTGCTTTTATCGTTATGTATCAAGTAAAATTTCATGGTCTTTTGCGCAATCTATGAAGGTACATGTAACGGATCATTTTAGCCCAACGTTACCCACCATTTGCCCAGCCGTCTTGGTTATTGTGTTGCTTGGGAATTTGACCGCTGAATAATATATTTACCCGCCGATTCTTTGGCAAAACCAATCGCAAACTTCTCTGGCAAGGAACGTGACTCCCATGCGATCAACGAGCCCGATGAAAAACTGCAATATAGATGCCGTCAGCCTGAAAGCCTCTTTTTTAATCCGTCGTCGGATACCCTACCACCTTATTTTCCAACTTTTCTTTAAGATATGGAGCCACTTCCTTCAGAAGAATTTTTCAAGTCTCTTCGAAACTCAAAATCAGTTTCTGCTATGAGTCCAGACGGTTTGTGGCACCTTGTACGTTCCACATTTTCCACTATTTTCTGCTCACTGTGCTCTGCGTTTCTTATTGTTTTATCAATTTAAAAAGACACTTTTTCAGCGCTCCGCAAGTGGTTACTGCGGACCTTTCTCTCTGCGCTGCTTGTGATCGTTCTGTGTCCTTTGGCAATAAATACCGTACTTACACATTCCAAAATGCTCTTTTTAGCGCGTCTTCAACTATTCTGCATCCAACTGTGGAACTACTAGGGTCTATTAGAACGACAAACAACAGCCCGTCTACAAGCTGCCTTCAATCTAGCTTGATGGGCAATTTTATGTGGCTGGTTTGATGTCATCTCGCCGAACATTGTGAATAAACTGAGTCACAATTTTTCTATTTCTGTTGCACGTGTTTCTGTACACTGGCATTTTGTTAACACATTTTCTTTCTGTCTGGGATCTCTGTCTAGCCGTCACAGGTTTACCCTCATAACTCTCTTATTTGAAGCCCGTCAGCTATCCGAACTCATGGCTCCTGTCCTCAATAAATCTGTTTATGCTGGTACCCGTGGCAGTAGTGCCTACTCCAAGGAATTCACGTCTAACATTTTGTCAGAACACTTCACTTCTTCTGCGCTCAAGTTGACCGAGCGAACTATCTTATGCTGATTGCTTTCCTCGCTAACTGTTCCAAATGACCCCCATTGGTTTGCGAACAAACCCACTAGATGCACCCTGGATGCAGTTGCTTCAGTTTGCCATTTCATTTTAAATAACTTCAGCTGTTCCATAAAATCCGCTAGATGTATTTTCCTCTACTGTTCCCCCTCATTTGATTCCGTTCATCCTTCTCTTCTTTTTCGAAAACTAGAGTCTTTTGGGTGTCCCAATTATTTACTCTTGTGGTTGAAGGCTACTTTTCCAACAGTACTCAACGTGCACTTGGTACAAATTTATCGAGTCCTTTGGTTAACAACTGAGGTTTGCTCTAGGGTGCCATTTTCTCCCCCTCTCTCTTCGCCGCATTTACTAGCGACCTGACTACTGCACAACCTGACCAAATTTTGAAGTACCACGATGACGTCGTGCTCTCTCAGTCTACCTCCAATCAACAAGACTTCAGTTCTCTTTTAGAGAACTTATTTATTATCCTGAATTTTTTCTCTCATTCTGGACCACGTATCAACACCGTATTGTTTTTTCAGACTTATTCCAGAATTTTCTTTTAGGTGGGAACCTTGTTTGAATCCTGTTTCACATTAGTGACCGATCTTGGGGCGGCGAATTTCACCAGCAATCCACACCCTTTTGTGAGTCAAATCACTCACAGCCATGGTTCAGAGGTGGAATGCTGCTCTTAAAGCGGATTCCCTCTGGTGTTCGACGTCGAGAGGCAGACACCATTCGTCAAGTACACTATTTATCCCCTTGTACCACTTCACAGGAAACCCCTGATAGCTTGTTGGTCCAATCATTTCTAAATCTATCCGACCCGGTTCATGAGACTCGGAAATATTATCATGTTTCTTTGTCCTGCCTCCTGTAGTGGTCAGCCGATCACTCCCTATATATCAATTGGGTACCTGTGCGTTTTGCGCACTCGGCAACCGCAAGCACTACTTCCAACACACTTCCTCGGCACAAGCCAGCGCGCAGTCTCTGTACTCAGGCCCTGTGAAAATACACGCGGTTGGCATTCCAAGGTCTTTTTGGTTTGTCCTCCTCGACGAACGCCATCGTAGAAACTGAGGGAGTGTGCGCTCCAGTAATTGGTGGGCCCGTTCCACTTATAGTCTTCGATTATTCCCACCAAAGTGGCCCAGCCAGGTCAAATCTTCGGTAGTTTTTCCTTCTCTTCATCAGCCATATATTCTGTCAAACATTGGTTAGTTTTTTTTACCGCTTTTCGCTATCTCCACTGGGAATTCTTTTCCGTTCAGTAATTTTCTTGTTTTCATCGTCATTATTGTATCGGTCAGTTTCCACTCACATCTATTCCAAAATTTTTATACCAGCGGTTGCCAACATGTTTTTGGAGTTCCAGGCTATTCTATTTCCATAGGGCACCGATATCAAAGTGAATGGAGTCCAAGCCGGAGTATGAAACGGAGTGCCATGCAGCGCACATGAGAATACCAGATTTCATACCGGAAGATTCGGAGGTGCTCAAAGCCATTCTCCACCCTCGTTTCCAGGAGGCTTGTGTATCCAGCTAGCAGTCCAAATGCAATAAACCGCCCTCAGCAATGCCGGTTAGTACTACCCTACAAAAGCTGGGATATCGTTATGAACTCACCGGATCACACCCCGTACGAAACCCTCCGGGAAGCTCTGATTAAGCGCGCGGCAGCGTTGGAAGAGAAAAGTAACTGACACGTCCTCTCCAAAATCCAGCTGGTAGATAAACCTTACTGCAGTTCTTGCGGAAGATGCTTACTTTGGTAGGTACGGCGTTCAATAAAGATGCGATCTTGCTTCAACTATGGATGCAGCCGCTTCTACCGTATGCTCAGATCATAGTTGCTGGTCTAATACAAGGTCAAACCCCGGATAAGTGCTCAGAGGCTAAAGACAAAGTCTTCGAGCAGGCGCGTGCTTTTGCCCCGCAGTTCCATGCATTCACCAACACCGCTGTTAATCCACCAGATCCTGCTGTTATCTCTGCGTTTACAACCGCACCGCAAAAAGCGCCTGGCAGCAACTCTGGCATTCAGATAATATGCCAGTAGGTCTGCCGTTTATTGCAGGTGGTCGAACAGCTTGAGGCCACCATCAATAGTCCGTGTTTACGAAGCCAATGCCGTCGCCGTTCGACCCCGGAAGCCCCGAGAACAAACGCATATTCCGGCGAGTGTTACTATCACCGACGTCCCGGATCCCAGGCGTGCAAACGCGAACAGCCTTTTACTTACGGCAGCAACTAGAGAAGCTGCTAGGCCAGGAGGTGATGATGGCGACCTCCTTGGGCGCCCCTGTTCCTAGTCACATCATTTAATTGAAAGACAAGATTACGGGTACGCGTTTCCTAATGGACACGGGAGCGCAGGTCAGTATAATACCGATTCCAAAACGGCCTGCTGTCTCCTCCACAGCCCCAAAACAGCAAGCCGACAACCACACTCTAAACCCAAAGCCTGGCTGCCAATTTCTACCCTGGACCTTGGCTTACGTCGTCCTTTTCCGTGATGTACGTCATATCTCAGGTTTCGACGACCCTGCAGCGGACCCGCTATCTCGAATTCACGACCTGGATCTCAGCATCCCCCGCTCGATCAACCTTAAAGCCGTCGCATCTGCTCAACCAGGCGATCCTGAGGTAGAACTTTCCGCAGCACCTCATCGGTGCAACTTTAGACGACTTCCATCCTTCTAGCTGAAGGTTACATGCTGTGCGCATGTCCAAAGGGTACCCAGGGCCGGTAGTGCCGTCAGCTTTCAGACGACAGGTTTTGGAAACCTTAAACGGTTTGTCCCGCCTGGGTATAAAGACCTCTACTAAACTCGTCGGCGACCGTTAGGTTTGACACAACACGAACACACATGGCACTGCATGGGCTCTTACCCGCGTTTACCGTCTACAGTCAAAAGGGCATGGGTACACAAAAAGCACATTATAAAAACTTCCAGCTGTCGAATCACCTCCCCAACAGGTGCATATGGACCTGACGGGGCCGTTGCCTCCGTCAAAGCGTGGTATATATCTGCTTACTTGTGTAACTTATTTCACCAGATGGTCATTAGTTGTACCCTCGCACAATGCAACTGGCGAAACAGTCACACAAAACTTCATAGATCACTGGGTGGCAGCATTTGATTGTCCAGTTTTGGTTACTCCAGGCCGTGGCTCGCATTTCGAGGAAGCCTTCAGTAGTCTTCTACAATTTTCAGGCAGCCGTCGCTTTCATACCACCGCCCACAGCCCGCCAGCGAAAGGAACCTTAGAACGTTTTCATCGGCAACTGAAGGCAGTCTTGGCGGCTCACAAAATCCATAATGGCGGGAAACACTACAGCTAGTATTTCTGGGTTGCCTCGACGCCAACATCAGCCAAACTCACACTCGGTTGCGAGCTTCGACTTCCTGGCCACATGGTGGCCCCGAAGTCTATCGTCACTTTTAACTACTCTGATTACACAGCCAGGCTACCGCACCAGATGCGTAGGTTACACCCTACTGCGGCTCGCGAACGAGGAACGACCGTTTACGTACACCCGCACGTCCAAGACTGTACGCTCGTTTTCCTTGAGACAGGTGCACAAGCTCCTCTACAACGCGCCCACGTCGGCTCCCACAGAGTCCTATGCCCCTGAGGAAAACCCCAGTCATCTACTACAAGGACATATGGGCCATGGATACCATGGACCTACTTAGGCCAGCTTTTTCAGCTGATTCAGTTCCGTCCAATATCATCCTATTGAATTCTTCAGGACTAGCACCCACGTCCCCGGCGTCCCATAAGCCGAAAGTACCACAGCCAATGACCCAGTTGCCTGGCCTTCCCCGGCAGAGCTCAACACAGGGCCGCCTTCATTGACTTCTTGCTGCGGATGGATGATCATGAAACCCATTTCGTTCAGCAGATACGGCATGTTTGACCCTATAAGCAAAGCACAAAAGAAAATAATATTTCTTTTTTGCTCACTGCTCCGACTCCTCATTTCAGGTTTGTTTTTCAAACTGGGGCCATCGACCACTTATTTCACGTAGCTAACCAACTTTGTTGAGATTGCGTTCATTCGCCGCCTACGGACACTTTCACTGAAAGCGAATAGTTTTACAGCAATTTCGCACCGCTTTTAAAATATTCTTTCGCTAACGTTTTGAACCCGGCTGTCCTCCAGTAATTTTTCGCATTTATTATCCACCGAGGTCGGGTAACCATGAGCAGGATGCATGCATTGCCTGAAAGACCGACCAAAATCCCCTTCACCCAGTCGAACCGGTACTGGTGTATTTACCGGGGTTCGCGGAGAGATAACCTTATTGACAACGCGCCGTAGGCACCGGAAACTCCTGCCTCCCTGTGTTGAACCTACGAGGTTTTCCGGGTTGGGTAGCTCTTCTCAGTGTCCTGCTTCAAGAGCCAACCACCACTTTCTACTGCATGTAACTTCCTGGTTGCGCTTTTGCGTTTTATCCTTCTTCTCTGGGGGCTTTATATTGTCAATTTCTTGCTTACTGCTAACAAATTGGCTCCAATCAGTTGCTTATTTCTATTGTCGAAGCAACTCAATCATTTCGGATTAACCGTACGCGCTTCTTTTGTTGTTCTGTTTGTTTTACCTTCAGGCTACGGGATGTCATCCATGGACGACGCCCCCAGATCCAAAGGCCTCGGAGATGCTGTGAGAACCCATAAAGGGCTTAAAGTCACCAGAAAATGAAACGTTTTATTTTATTTTACTGGCTTTGCCGAGTGTAACGTCTTCATTTCCTTGCCAGACTCCAAAATTGAAGCCCCTTTGTGGGCTGTCTTCTTTGGGGAGCCTCTGTAACGAACGAATACTGAAAATCCTTCTAAATGTTCAACGTGCTTTGTGAATTTGACTATATTTAACATTATCTTGGAAAGCTCGCTCATACACCACACATTTTCACGTTTGTTTATCCATGTGAGACATTTGAATTTGGCCTTGAACCGTTTCTGACTGTCGTGCTTGAGCCACGGGGCTTTGGACCTTTGGGTTTTACTGTGAAGTCTATTTTGCCGCATACTAGAGGTTCGTATATATTTGTATCCTTTGTGCATTTCAATTTAGTACCGTAGAAACTACGAATCAATCTTGTTCTGGTTTTGGGATTCGTTTGAATTGGCTACGCGTTGCTCGATTTGCGAGATTCGACTTACAGCCTCTATGGTAATCAGCTGATCCCTGCCTACATATCACTAGTTTCACTGTACTTTTCGCGCACTCGGCAACCTTAAGCGCTATTTCTAACACACTCTCTCAGCGCAGGCCAGCTCTTAGTCACTGTACTCAGGCCCTGTGAAAATACACGCGGTTGGAAATCCACGGTCTTTTCTCGTTGACTTCCTCGGTGGATGCGATCGCAGAAACTGAAGGAGTTTGCCTTCTAATACTAGGCATCGGAGAGGCGCATGTCTTGAACTCTTCTTGATGCCCGCCTCGCCCTTCAAGGCGAACTCCCCTGGCCAAGTTATTCGTTACTTATGTACAGGTCATTAATTGACCGCTCGTACTCCCCTCCGGGCCGTGTAGTCATTACAGTACCCACGGAGCTTTGTTGCTCAGCCTAGAGGCTTGCTCTGCATGCAAAATACTGTTCGCCTCACTTCACTTTTTTGTCGAGTGTGCTCACCGAATTCAAACAGCATTTGAATACTTCGATTTAGAAATTACGACAAATTCAGTATAAATACATTCAGCATCCTCCCCTCGTTGTTCAAATGGAGCAGCCACCCTAACGGCTGTGAGGTAAGCTCGGTTCTTTACAAACAGTCTGACGTTGCACTTATATCACTGGTGACCACGGTCGGCAAATCTCAGGCGCTCCTTGTCAATCTGCTTTGCTGTTTATCCAACTCTCGACCTCTGTAAAGGAGTTCAGGAAACCCCGTTCCATGCATCAGCATCCATATTACAAACGACATTCATCATTCGTATGAACTATCTTTGCTGTAATTCCGTTTGTTTGTTTTGTTTCTTCAAATCTTGGTCACAAACCGGACTCCTACCGTTGCCTCGAGCGAGAGTCGCTCAGCTTGACTTTCGTTGTGACTGTATTTGGTAATGTCATCTTCTGTAGCTAACCTTTGCTGTAACCCAGCTGCAGTTGTTGATTTGTTGTCCAATTTGGAGTGAAAGAGCCCAGAAGGAACACTACTGAGGTTTGATTATTGTAAAATTAATTAATTTGTTGTATATAGTACCGTAGCTATTTGGAATCGACTTTGTTTTGAATAGTGTCGAAATTGGTTGCTACGCGTCGCTCGAACGTTTCGGTGGCTGGAATATACTGTACTCAATATCCTTGGCAATGGCTGAAGCATGAAATTACGCAGCAAATCGGCAAACCGTTCCGAATCACAGGACAGAACCCTGCAGGTGAACCAAAACCCTCTGCCTGTAGGTGTTGGTCATGTTTCTTGCTCAGGCTCTAGTATATCAGGTTGTTCTAGGGTTAGCTCGGTTTCCCATAGAGCTAGAGCTGATCTGTTGTTAGCTGAGTTAAAGGAGAAGCAGGTTGCAGAACAATTAGAGTAAGATAAGCAACGTAAGCTGCTCCAGGTGAGAAATGAGACGGAAATAGCGAAACTGCGTTTGGCACTCGCTGAGGAAGAAGAAGATCTAGTCAACAGAGATGAAGTCAAGGGTGAAGTAATGGTCAGTGAACATCTTTCTCGTTACCTAGGTAATTGCCACGTGCAGAACGATGCACCACGAACAACAAGCTTGGTTCCAGTGGAGGAACCTGCAGTGAATTATCGTTTGGACTTACCCAGGGTGGAACTGGAGTCATTTGCGGGCTGCTCGTCAACGTACTCGAGGTTTGTGAAACAGTTCGAATATTACGTCGAAGGTAGAGTTTGAGACAATGGCCAGCGCCTACTTTATTTGATGCATTACTGCAAGGGACAAGCAAGGGATGTGATTGCCGAATGTGTCATGTTGCCTTCGACAATGGCATACCATAGGGCTAGGGAAATCCTAAAGGATCTGTATGGACAAGATCATGTAGTGACTCGTTCACTGATTGACGGCTTACTGCAAGGTCTGAAGCCTCTGGTGAAAGATTCGGATGCCCTGACCAAATTGTCGTTAAAAATGCTGAACTGTGAAGTTGCCCTCATGCAGATGAATTGCATGTCAGACCTCAACTCATTGCAGACTATGGAACGTATCACTCGAGTGCTACCAACGCGTCTCCAGGGTTTGTGGGCTAGGACCGTTGATGATATTTTGGGAAGAAGAGACGAACCGAAGTTCCAAGATCTGCAGCACCTACTGTCCCGTGAGGCACGGATTGCTCGAAGTAGGTTTGGCAAACATGGCTGCCAGTAGCAAGGCTCAGGGGTATTCGCGGTCATCCAGTTGTAGGAATTATGCACAAAACCAGCATCCAGAAGCGACACGGTTCATGCCAAATCAGGGTAGTACTTTGTTGGTCGCACCTAATAGGTGTTCGGTATTTAATGGAATACGCGCACTTGAGGAATGTCAGCGATTCCCGTCTCGTGATATACCCGGTCGTTGGGCATTGATCAAAGAAATCAAGGCTCATTTTTCGTGTCTCAAATGTGGACATCTGTCTAGCAACTGTTCTGTTTCCAAACCATGTTCAACATCAGGTTGTCCAAAACGGCACCACCCTCTATTGCATGTTGCACAGAAGCAATGTACCGATCGAGTCACGCAAGATACAACATAAGGGCTGCAGCTGGATAAGCTGGGTGCGGACAGGGAAAAAAGCCTGGGCAGCGGACCAATAATTGTGCAGCTACTCTTAGGCCAGAATATCGGGTCAGTTTAGGTGTACTACCCGTGAGAGTAGACGGACCGGGGGGCTCTGTGGAGACCCACGCTCTGCTGGACAGCGGGTCTGATGTGACCCTAATACAAAAAGACATTGTGAAGCTGGTGGGCTTGAAGGCATCCCCGACCTCACTTTCGATTTCGACCGCAAATGGGACTACCACTTGGAATTCGGGAATAACGGAGCTGCGACTGAACTCATTGCCAGAGAATGATTTCGTGAATGTAGAGAGAGCCTTTTGTGTTGATAGGCTACCAATCCAAGCAGTCCAGCACTGCACAGATGCGGACATTTTATCCTGGCTTCATGTACATTGCATCCAAAGACAGAATCTGGAATATTCGAGAGTGCGCATCCTGATAGGTGCCGACGTCCCAGAAACACATTGGGCATTAGAGCAAAGATGCGGCAAAAAACAAGCCTATGCTGTGCGGACGATTTCAGGATGGATAGTTCTCGGTCCGATAAACCAGGAACCACGCTTTGTGAGGCCAGTAAACTACATTGAGAGGGGAATCGGCCCCTTAGCAGAACAGACCGATCGACTATACAGTGCCGATTTCTGCGATTTGTGTGCATAGGAAAACTCTCCTTCATTAGAAGACAAACAGGCCGTTGATATGGTTTCCAATGCCACAACCTGGTTGGACGGACACTTTGAAGTTGCACTTCCGTGGAGGAATCCTGAAGTGAGACTTCCAAATAACTATATTGTGGCCAAAGAGAGACTGAACGGCTTGGGGAAAAGGTTTGCGCGTGACCCAGAATTCTTGGGCAAATACTCTACAGTAATAGAGGGTTATGTGCGCAAGGGCCACGCCCAGTTAGTGCCCGATGTACAGCTAAAAATGGGGTTTGAGCCAAAGTGGTACCTACCACATCATGCAGTTAAAAACCCCAAAAAGCCTAGCAAGTTGAGGGTGGTGTTTGACTGTGCGGCGGCATTCCAGGGACGCTCCTTGAATGATTACTTGCTACAGGGACTGGATACGACAGCAAGCTTAGTTGGAGTGTTGCTTCGTTTTCGAAAGGAACCTGTCGCATTGGCTGTGGATATTGAAGAAATGTTCATGCAGGTTCGAGTGCCGACGAGAGACAAAGGAGCACTGAGGTTCCAATGGTTGGGAAATGGTCGATTAGGTGGTAATCTTGTTGAATATCAGATGAGTGCCCACCCCTTTGTTGCCACTTCCTCCCCATTTTGTGCAAATCTCGCGTTACGTCGCACGGCAGACGATTGGGGAGGACAGTATGAGGATTACGTCTCCAGGGCCGTGTATAACAACTTCTATGTAGACGACTGTCTTATTTCTTTGCCCACACCGGAGAATGCAAGAGTTTTTGCCATCCAGATGAGTGAGTTACTATCACGAGGTGGATTCCGGCTTCATAAGTGGGTGTGTAATCGTAAGGAGGTGCTGGATATTTTACCAAAATCTGAGCTGGCCCATCCCACTTTGGAAATAGATGATTGCACGCCTGTGCCGGAGAGGACGTTGGGGTTAGAATGGAATGCAATAGAAAACACGTCCCAGTTTTCATTCGCGACACGCGAAAAACCTCAAACAAGGTGTAGCTTTTTGTCTATAGTATCATCCGTGTTCGACCCACTAGGGTTGGTTTCACCTTTCATTCTGCCAGGCAAGGTGTTATTGCAATCACTATGCCGCTTGAAGCTTGGTTGGGACGACCCAATTGGAGAAGAGCACCTACGATGCTGGAATGAGTGGTTTAGATGTATGGAACAACTATGCGCATTCAAAATTCAGCGTTCTATTATTAGAGTTGACTCACTGAACGAAGGTATACAGCTTCATGTATTTTGTGACGCTTCTGAAGTTGGCTATGGGGTGGTGGCGTATTCCAGAATGGTTTCAAGGGACATAGCCCCCTACTGTGCCCTACTGTTCTCTCAGTAAAGGGTAGCTCCTCTGAAGACCGTAACGATCCCTCGATTGGAGTTAGCCGCAGCAAGACTGGCCGTTAGAGTTTCTCGGATTCCTATGGAAGAAACTGGAATCAAGTTTGGTAAGATCTACTACTGGACGGACTCTGCTATACTTCTGCACTACATAAACAACACTCAAACGAGATTCAGTACGTACGTTGCCAACCGTTTAGCTGAAATCCATCAGTGGTCGGAACCTTGGCAGTGGCATCATGTCAGATCAGAGGCTAACCCTGCAGACTTGGCATCAAGAGGCACAACATCACCTAGTGATATCAGCTGCTGGTTCGAAGGTCCTAAATTCCTAATGAATGATGAAACTTCATGGCCGACCAGTCCTACGGCGTCTGCAGCACCACAAAACGTTGAGTTGAAGCAGCCTTCGAGTACAGTTCTCACAGTGTTGCAGGATGCATGGACGGACGCACTTCTAGCTAGGCACTCCAGTTGGTTTCACTTGCTGAAGTCGGTAGCGTGGTTAACCCGTTTTAAAATGTACGTTGAAGTCATGAGAGGCGGAGGCACGGATCTAGGATTGACAACTGGGCCCTTGAAGTTAAACGACATTGTTAAAGCAAAGGAAAGCGTTATTTTGATTGTACAAGCTAAGGTCTATGGCAAAGAGCTAAAATGGCTACGAGACAGGAGCAATAACCTATGCACTAACAAATCTCCGATGAACAGGACCCTATTAAAACTCGATCCAATTTTATTAAATGGAATTATTTGTGTTGGAGGACGACTGAACTACTCCAGTCAGCTTCAGGGTGTGAAACATCCGGTGATACCACCCAAGACTCACCCGATTACAGACTCGATAATCCGATGGTATCACGCGATGGAAGGACACGCAGCACTTTCTTAGTTACTCGCGGAACTTCGCAAAACATTTTGGATTGTACAGGGGGGAGCTGCCGTCAAGCGAGTACTTGGAGGATGTTGAAAATGCCGGAAGCATTTGGCGGTCGTAGGCAAGCAGATGATGGCTCCTCTACCAGCCATTAAAGTCCAACAAGGTTGGTTTCCGTTCAAATACGTCGGAATAAATTATGTCGGCCCATTTTCGGTTAAACATGGGCGCAGCATGGAGAAACGATATGGATGCATCTTCACCTGCCTACAGATGCGCGCAGTACATATTGAAGTTTCTTATTCTCTAAGCACGGATTCATTCATTATGACTATGCTGCGTTTCATGTCGAAGAGAGGGGCACCGTCCGAGATTTTTAGTGATAACGGTACAAACTTTGTTGGGGCTCAAAGGGAATTGAAGAACCTAATGGGAAACTGGTCTAGTGATAAGATTACTGATAGATTGTTGCAACGGAGCGTGCAGTGGCATTTCAATCCCCCACATGCTGGTCACCGTGGTGGTATATGCGAGATCATGGTGCGCTCGGTTAGAAGAACACTCCTTTCAATTTGTGACGAGCAGCCGATGACTGACGAAATATTGTTGACATTCCTTACGGAAAGTGAGCGGATAGTAAACGGACGACCGCTAGTGCCTTTGACCTCGGACTGTCGTGATCTGCCATTACTCACGCCCAATGACCTATTTATCCTGAGGGCAAACCCACGAGATATTCCAACGGATTCGTTGCGCGATAGACTGGTTCGTCAGTGGAGGCAGGCAAACTACTTAACATTTGCGTTTTGGAAGAGATGGATCAGGGAACATCTTCCACTATTACAACAGCGGCAGAAGTGGATAACTCGAGAACGCAACTTTAGATCGGGTGATGTAGTGCTACTAGTTTCCGAGGCCTTGTCGCGTGGCCGGTGGCCGATAGGAGTCATCAAAAGCATCTCAGTTTCGGACGATGGTTTGGTGCGAACGGCAACAGTGCTAACGAATGAAGGATTGGTGCTCCATGACATTAGAAAGATTTGTCTTATTGAGGGCGAACCGGACACTGGTGGTGTAAGTTCAGAGGCCAATTCTTCTCAGGTGGGAGGCGGGTCTTCGGATCTGCCAAATCGGGAGGGACAACTGAGAGTTGATCCACTTGTCCGACTGGGAGCTGCTCTTGACGGTGATAAGCTTAAGTTATTGGGGAACCGTAGGGCTAGATGATGCATGAGGCCGACCACACCTAGCGGTGCTCGGGAAAAATCCGGGTCGGATTTTGGGGGCCGGTATAAAGGAGTTCAGGAAACCCCGTTCCATGCATTAGCATCCATATTACAAACGACATTCATCATTCGTATGAACTATCTTTGCTGGAATTCCGTTTGTTTGTTTTGTTTCTTTAAATCTTGGTCACAAACCGGACTCCTACCGTTGCCTCGAGCGAGAGTCGCTCAGCTTGACTTTCGTTGTGACTGTATTTGGTAATGTCATCTTCTGTAGCTAACCTTTGCTGTAACCCAGCTGCAGTTGTTGATTTGTTGTCCAATTTGGAGTGAAAGAGCCCAGAAGGAACACTACTGAGGTTTGATTATTGTAAAATTAATTAATTTGTTGTATATAGTACCGTAGCTATTTGGAATCGACTTTGTTTTGAATAGTGTCGAAATTGGTTGCTACGCGTCGCTCGAACGTTTCGGTGGCTGGAATATACAACCTCATATATATATATATATATATATATATATATATATATATATATATATATATATATATATATATATATATATATATATATATATATATATATATATATATATATATATATATATATATATATATATATGAGGTTTGTGACCGTCTAAAAGTAAAATTTTGGTAATTTTTCCAAAGCCACCAGCTCAGGAGCTATCCGTCGGTGGCCAATCCATCACACATGTTCAATCCCCCGATAATCTATGACCTACGTTTCAGTAGTCGCAAAAGGTGAGGTGACGCGGAGGATCAGCAGAGCCGGAAGGGCATTCCTCCAACTACGATGGGCTTCATAGACCCGCAGTGAAATCAGCCTTCGGTATGAGGCAAGTGCCTCTCATGCTGCTCTCCTCGTAGCCAGCTTAGCTGCGAAACATAATAGGTGGGATCGAAAAACACTGAACATTAGAAGTTGTTTGAACACTCTTGCGTGCGAATTAGCTCAAATGTAAACTGACGCTGCAGGTTAACAAAAATAATGGTATATTTCTCGATCCTGGTCAAAAAACATAGGTAATTGCATGGTTAAGATGTATAATACTCCTCATTATGGTTGAATATGCGTGAATTTTAAGAGTAGAATTTGAAAATATCAGAGAAAGAACACTGAGGCTAGTGGGAATTTATATAGACCAAAATGATAACTGTTTACGCGGCAAATGCAAGAAGGTTTTGATTTTCGGTTTGGCCGTGGCAACCCACGGGAGCACCAAATATAGCTTTGATACGAAATGCTAAAAACACATATTCAAAGTTTTGCGAGCCATGAATAACGGCGGCTCATCTTGGTTTAATAAACGGCGTAAGTAATGGAATAGGTGGTCAGGAAAATACTATATGAAAGTACGCGAGGGAACATCGAGGGATGTGAAAAAGAAACAAGAATCCATGAAAAATGAGTCCACCTTCGGGACCAGCAACCCATATCACTCAGAGGAAGGGGTGAAACTGGAGAAACCCGGATTAGCGTGGAACTGTTATTATTGGCAATGATGGCATTTTTCTCTTCTTTGATTGAGACACGCGCATAAAAGCATGATGAGAGACCACAAAATTAGTCAGCACGACAAAACATTTATAATATTTTACAAAAAGTCGCGCCGTTTGACAACAGAAGAATAAACTCGGGGAGATCTTTTGGTGAAGTAAAGTGACAAAGGTCCACGCGGCAAGTACGATTCACTTTCGTATCGGTTGTAGGTGACAGCAAGGCTTCGGCCAAACTTGAGATCGTTGAGAGGAAAATGTTACCTTGAAACTCAGAGAATGCGATATTTATGAGGATGGCGCAGAAGAAGCTCAGTGACGCTTACTCAGGTTCACTGAAAAAGCAATCGCCTATGAAACAAGTAGACAGGTGAGAACTTTATTACGGCGGCCGTGATTATGCGGGATTCCGCTTACGGCCTCCGAGTTGAAAGTTGAAGGGGATACTTTTTTGGATGAATCACAGATAACATCCAAGGATGATAGTTCACAGCCGGTGGAAAATGGAGTGAGTCCCAAGTTGTGAAGGAATAACTATCAAGCGGGGTACCGTATCCACGAGGAAAAGAATAATGGAAGAGAACTATTAAAACGTAAGCCTGGGCATGGGCCTGGTTACTCTGGTGAAGTTAAAAAACGTCATTTTTCCTAGACTGGTGATGTTATTTTGGGTCCCTAATTGGGCATCATAGCTGAGGGTGACGAAATTAGTAGATCAAGCCCCAAAGTGTATTAGTCATCCATCTTCCACCCAAGCCATCGGCTGATGTGACTGAGCCATATCGTACGGTAACCCAACAGTTAACCCCCTTCCCCTAAATGAGACTTTCGCCACGGGAAACTCTTCACGATTCGGATCAGCACCACCAAGAGGAATGTACTACACTGAGGCTACCTGCTGGTCTGTGTCACTTACTACTGTAGGAGGAATTGGTTCGCGATCAGCACTGAAATGGCTTCCAGCTGCCATACACTATGGGCTGTGACCCTCGGTATCCACGAAGCCTTATTATTGTCCAGCAGGTAACCACATAAATGCAAAGAAAGCAGGAGTGCGTCGTAAAAGTACCTCATTTGTCGAATTCTCTCGGAAGCTCTGAAGGCCATGCAGGCGAGTCTGAAGGCACTTTCACCCTTTAACATGCCCCCAAATGCTGAAAAGAAGGCAACTAACGAAAATGTCTAGTTTATCATCTCTCGAGGTAACGATTTCAGTGAGAATAGCTTTGAATAAGCGAAGCCGGTGGTTTCAGACTCTAGTTGAATCGGGACGGCTGTGATCAGCACTGGAACATTCCAATTTGTGGAATCGATCCGTCACTAATGTGCGTACGTTGTGGTAAATTATGCCCAAAGCTGGCGGCCGAGTTTCGTGATTCATTTAAGGTTGGAGGTCTCGAAAGAAGGCCATATTCACTAGCCTGTCTGACTCATGCTGAAGTGGAACATCTAAGAGGTTATGAATATGAAGGGCATGTTTTCAGAAGGGAATAAAATAACACTGAATATATAGTTACCCTTGACAACACGAGTGAGGGGCTTGATATCACCTTCCTCAAAAAATGCCGTCATCTATAGGCCCACACCGTCAACAGTTCAAAACAGACAGTTGATGTGTAGAAAATGGCTCTCGCACTTCAAAAGACGAAAAACGGACTCCTTTTTCCAATGCCTATCGTCACAAGAGGAAAGTTGTTATTTGGACTTCGTTGGACAAGTCCTCTTTATCTCACTTGTGTTTGCAGTCTTCCTTTCAGATTTTTTAGCCGACCGTATATCATCAACTTGCAATTGGTTTACCATCAATGAAGTGACGTTTTGCTTACTCGCTCTGCCAGGAGTCAACAAACATTTTCCGGATCAGAGAACACCGAGTAATAAGGCATCAGAAGTGCCCTACACACTGTCGTCAACCATGGAGATTTCGAGGTTCAGAGCAGAAACGCCCCATTCCACTTAAACGGGATGGCCAACAAAGCCTTGCCTCAGAAGGTTTGCTTACTTTGCCACTGTCAGCGAAAACCCGGGAAGATATGTGGACTACTGGTAGTAAGAGCATCTGTATCGGGGGCAAGTTGGTGGCCTATTATAAACATCGTGGTACCGGTCTATGAATGGTACCGGCCGTTTTCAAACTTTCCGCGTTAGGAGCTGAATAATGTTTTCTCCCTCCATAGGCGAGAGAAGGGACTAGTAGCCTTCAGCTTTTGCCTCCGGCCTATCAAAGGGCGAAATTTAGTCGAATGGTGTAGGAGTTTATGAGCGTGTGTCGGAAGATAAAATAAGTCAACAGTTGCTCGTCCATGAATCACACGTTTTACACTTCTCTCTCCCTGGCCCGTAGACTGTGGATAATTTGTACTACCTGTACCCATTAGGGACTCGCAAAGCCTGGTTGAACCACTCCCGGCTCAAGAGACGCCCAAAGAGAGATACCGAGATAGGCGTAGCTTCCGGCAGGTCTATGAACCAGGTAGAAGGAGCCGAATCGAATTAATCCTCTTTACCAGAATTGTCTGGCAGCTTGTGAATCTAATGCTCGGATTTTTAACTGGTAGAAAAATAATAGAATACTTCGGACTTGCCGAACTCACTGAGCTACTATCCCCGATTGAACCCGACCAATAACGGAGCTTTGTTATCTGGAAGCTTGTGCGAGCAGCCGTGGGCACAGGTGCAACTGACTTACGTTGCTCCCCTTTCGGTCGGAACTACTATCGTTCTGGGCTACCTAAACAGCACAGAACTGCCTTAGAGACGCAGAACCTTTCCATTTCATTATAGCTATCTCAGAGGTTTGTTATCCCAATAAGCTATTAGGGCTTTTCAATTGGGCCGGGAAGGAAATTTCGTGCATTATTGAGGTTTTCATGCTGCTTCAACGTCTAACACGCCACGGAAAGTCTTTAAAAGCATTCACATTCCGTATACAGACAGCTGGTGCGGCGAAGTTGAGACAAACGAGGGACACCCGTAATTGCGCAGTTAAACGATTCAAGCTGGTAAGGGTTGTACCTCCGTATGAACATTTTTTCCATTTTCGCGCGATAGCGGCTCCCAACTTCAGGCTGTCTGAGAACTTTGGCTGCTTTCTGGCCAGATACCCGCTATCATCGAGTGGGCTCTTGTGCGCTATTTCCATTTCGATGGTCGGATTGCTGCCACTGGTCGGACGCCTTGGATTGGCAGATGCTAATTGCATCCCGGGAACGACATGAAAAAGGGGACCAAGCCAAAATCTCAGTGGCCGTCAGAAAGAAAAAAAAGTCAGAGTCTGTCTTTTTTCAATCCTGATTCAACAACCAAGGAGACTGGTCCGTGCTTTGAAAGCCTGGAGTGGATGGTACTATGCTCTGGCTTCTGTCTTACTTATTTGCAAGGGCAAACCTATATTCTCCTTGGTAGACTGTTCGATCAGGGCCGATTTGTTTCCTATCTTCACATTTGTTTTTTCGCACTCTGGCATGAAGCTTCTATAGATTAGGACTCGTATGGCTGCACAAATAGTCTAATCGCTGCGACACATGCAGAACAACGCACAGGAAAAAATTACAGTAAATCGCAACGCAAGGCGGCCATACACTAAGCTCATTGTCAAAGAGAACCGCAGTGCTGCAACAGTTATTCGGCCCCGCAGAGGGCTGACGCAGAGAAGAAAAATATTCTGTGCCTTTTTGTACCCCTCAAGCGGCCACTTTCTTTCGCTATTTCCGATCAGAATCTGAATTAGTACAGGGGGCAGTTGATCCCCAACCGCGGTAGCCGACTAGAAGTGTGAAATGCGAGATAAAAGTATCGGAATATTTATGGCTTGAGGGAGTCTTGGAGGACCTTGGAGGAGCCTTAAGCCCGAAATCCGAGGGGCAGGGGCGAAAAGGCAAAGGGATTCCGGCTCCTGAACAAATGGTTTCAAGAACCTGCCTTCTCGCATTCCCACAATGCATGTCACCAAATACAACCGGTAACCACCAACAAGCACCAGGTTTTCCATCCGTTTTGAACTCAAGCAGAGCATTCACTAACAGGTGGTTCCCCTTCTGGAAAGCCTGGGTGTGAGTAACGTGCTTTTCAGTGCATTCAACTCTAATTCCCTCTCATTCACTGGATCCCCTAGGAAGTCCACAAACCCTATTGGACCTTGTCAAATCAGTATTCAAATCGCCACTGCCCCACGAAAGAAAACAACAGTTAGCCCAATGAGGCCATATATTTGTGCTGTACTTCTAAAGCGAATCAGTAACGACAGTAGGAGCAAAAAACTGGAAAATGAGCCCAATCAACAACAGCTTCCAAAAACGAATGTGCGCAATACTAGAGAAACACTGACAGAAGGTCGTCACGTTAGTGCTTTTTGCTATAGCCTACTGTGGCCAGCTGTGAAAAGTTATGGAGAGTATGCGTTATGGCAGGCAAACCTTTTTGCCGAACGGACTCTGCGACACGGTGAAACACGTATCGTTGTTGGCTGGTTTGTGCTGCTCTGCAGGTGGAGCTTTGGCAGGGTAAGTCGTCTTCATATCCGAACTCTCAATCTTCCATGGCTTACCTTTGGCCGAGGTTATCATTGACGCTACTCCGAACCAGCTTCAGAAAAGTTCTACCTCGTCCCCACTTTCCCCCTACCATTACTTCTTTTAGTTCCTTGCCGCATCCCGCAGCTGCTTCCTTGTATGCAATGACAAACCTCAAAATCTTTTATTACCCAAGCAAGCACCGCCATAGCAGCCTGGAGAGCCAGCGAAAGTGAGAGACAACGTAGCACCTCCGAAGCAGGCTGTCTATGGTGTCGCTAAGCCCCGGCTCTTAGTCACTTCCGAGATTGGTTGTGTTGCTTCCTGGGGTCTCGTTTTGGGATGTGGGAAAAGAATTTTCGGGCAGATAAAATCCTACCTCCATGTGGTGACCATAAGAAAGGAAGCTGTTTGTTTAACCGTTGCAGATCATGAGGATCTCCGGGGCGGTGGGTGCAAGAAACTCGACTGAAATTCGGCACATACGTGAATATCCTCTGATAAGATATGAAATAGACAGAAGTGGGCTGACCTGACTGCACCACATCGCGACATGCCACAGACTAGGGAAGCTGTAATAAGTGCCTGTGGACTAAACTGTCCGGAGCTGAAATACGAGGAACCGATAAGTTAAAGCCTCACTTCACTGAGGGTCCACAAGAACGGGTCAAAAATACTCCGGCCACACAAAGCATAACAGTGGCCTATCAAATACAACTGGATCACTCCTGGTACATGCGTTCGGCAGTCAGGGCAAAACAGAACTTGAGACTGAAACAAGACAGTAAGCCTGTTTCGAACAGGGGTTGTACCAGAATGAAGGCTCAGGGGATTTGCAAGTAAGAAAAGCAAAGTGAACTCCTTTTTGGTGCCCACACTGCTGGTGTTTTGGTGCATTACTTGGTTTACTCTAAAGTGCCCTACCGAATTAAACAGTCACCCCTTTTTTATGCATAGACTAGGTCTCTCCTTCAGATAACCACTCAGAACGGGAAATTTGCCCCCAGGCTTTTCTGAGTTTAGTCATTTTCTACTTCACACTCAGTATCTCTGTGCCTGGACAATCCAAGCCCTTCCAAAGCCGGACTGCAGTGGACAACAAAATATTACACACACCACCAAAGATTCCACGAGACAGAGGGGGTTGTTATCTTGAAGTGCTAGGCGGCGTAAGTCGTGAAATGCGCGAGAGGTAGCCTCACGATAAGCGCAGCAAAAAACCAACTGGGGGTTGGAGCCGTTCGGGAAATGTACCGTGCTGAAGCGCGTTTTTCAAGCACGTTTTGGTTACTGTTGACAGAGAACTCCCTCAGGAGCTTTTACAGAAGTCAGCAAGTTAGAAAGACGTTCTGTTACAAAAAGCTGAAACTCATTTGAAACCACACCTTGAAGAGCGAATGAAGACATTGAACGAGGTCCGACAACCTACATGGAAAGTTGGGGGGGCACTTAGCCGACTCGTACCTAAATGATGCAGCTGGAGAACAGGGGAACTTAGACATTTTTCCTCCGCTGTAGCTGAGAAGGCACTCTGTTATGCCAGCAAAAGTGGGTTGATAACACTCGCCCTTTTCTTGTCCACCAGGAAAATGAATTCTAGAAACTCTTTAATGAGTAACAGACCCTGACCAGGAAGGTCACATGCCCAAATCAATTGCCGGAATACCCCTGAGTGGTCGAAGGTAATTGATGAACAGTGTCATTAGCGGAGCATTCCGTAGAGCATCTGTTGAGGGGGAAGTGGAATCCGGCAACACGTAGTTGATATTGGAAGGCTTACGGATATCATATTGCACGCGCCAGTAAAGCGAGTTTTGTGGCATGACAAGCCCAACAGATAGGGAAACCAAAGTTACCCTCTTTTTGTTGCGGTAGACTTCGGAATCCTGCTGTGGAACCCTTCATGCCCTTGGCCCATGAAAATTCAGTTTATCCCGCATGAGGCCGTCCTGTTAAAACAAGACAGCTGGAAAAAGCGTAAAGCCGGAGGCTTTAGCCCCATGAACAACTCAGAAGTTGATAGCAAGTTATCGTTTATTATTAAACCCACCCCTGTATTTGGTGGCATCAAAAGTGACGGAGGAGCATCTCCAGGAGAGCCTAGTGATCTAAAGAGGACTGAGTTTTAGTGAGTGAATTCGGGGCCAAAATTGAAATAGACAAGCTTGATTAACTAGTGCCTCGCTTCAGACTTTTTAACATTGTCCAATGCCACTGGGCTACTAGTCGTTTGCCAGCTTGCTGTACGGACGACTGGTTCTCACCATTTGTAGAACACATTTTTGAGTACCTTGCTTACAGGCGGTCGCACCTTTAGCTCCCTTGGCTGCTGTCGTGTCCAGTGTCGCTCTAATACGCCAACGGGATCTATATTGTTTCAGTTAAACCGTCCCTCGTCTATCTCACTGACTTTTACAGTCATAAGGCGACCTGCCGAAAGTAGTAGCTTTTAGCCCGTCCGTCAAGTCATTCTCTGGATAGAGCTGGTACCTCGCATCCTTAGTACTGGAGGTGCACCCCAAAAAACGAGAGCAGCACTTAACCTGTTGGTAGAAACGGAATTAATCTATAACAACACGGTCTCTCCGTCATTCACTTCTTGAAGTCCGAGCGAACAAGCAACCGCGGCACTCGGAAGTTTCCCCCTAGTTCAGCAAATCGTGTGAAGCCACTTTTTTTCGTACACGGAAAAGAGTGTTTTGACGTGCTTTACTCCAGCCTAATCAGCCTAGAAATCAAGCGGAAGGAGCCACTACAAGAGGCAACCCGCTCTGACTATAAAGCTTTCGGTGAGACCTGGCGAAACTAGAGCATCCGAATTGAGCCACCTTATCCACAATGATGTGACAGCTAGGGGGTGGGTAGAAAAGGTGACGTAATAGGAAGATGAGTACTACTGTTATTTGCACAACCTCTCAAAGAACCACTAGTTGCTTGTCTTAGCTTATAAAGCCTCCGGACGATTTTTGTTTCCCTCCTGAGGTTGGAAAGGTGCTCATTCTACTCACCTGTAGCGGTCTGTCATCTTCCACGGGAGAAAATTTCCATCTCATAGGGCTCTCGAACCAAGTGGTGCCGATAAGCACCGAGCTGTTGCTAGTCGGGGGTTCAAGTGCCCCAGAAGTAGACCGAAAAGCCTAAATGGTACTGGGAGCTTAGTTCGGTCGCGGGCTGTTTTATTAGCACACGAGAAAACACTTAGGTTGCATGTCCGCAAGCTTACTCGCCGAAGGGACGGAAGCACACCGGCAGCGTTAGATATCTCTCTAGCCATGTACCCAGTTGAGATAACGAACCTATTGGTCACGGCAACGACTGGAATGATTAAAATTTTGTTGTATTGCCAAATCACACTCTGATAATAAGCCAGGGTCTCGAATGAATGAGACTGAGGTAAACATACCGAATTAGTTCTTCTACGGTTCACGAGCAACTCAA
Source organism: Fasciola hepatica (assembly GCA_948099385.1). Lineage (NCBI taxonomy): Eukaryota > Metazoa > Platyhelminthes > Trematoda > Plagiorchiida > Fasciolidae > Fasciola > Fasciola hepatica. The sequence continues at coordinate 16,061,159 of CANUEZ040000126.1, read as the reverse complement.
CCTACTTATTGATGGGTCGAACAGCCCCACTCCTGCTTCGCCCAGGCTCGTCACCTGGGGATCACTTACCGCTAATACCCCAAGGTCCATTTCTGAAGCCTTCAGCAAGCATCCTTTTTCGTCTCCCATTACCCAACCTGGTTTCCCTCCGTCCTCCATCCCAAGCAGCGGTTCAGACTTTCATCCCCCGGTCCCCCTCACGCTTCTTGATATCGATAAATCAGTTCCCATATTTGGGTGTCCTCTGAGACTGGGCCCAGATGGCCTCCCACCGGCCCCTATCCTTTTAGGAAGTCCTAATATGTCCTTGTTGGTAACTTATAAGCAACAATCTCCAACCTTCGCTGCTTTCCCCCACCTCAACGAAAAGCTACTGTTATTACCCCTCCTCTAAAATGGCCCGCAACGGCACTCGAATGAATACCGGACCACCAACCATGCCCCCAAACTCTGTAAAATCATGGAGGGGTTAATTGAAAGTGTTTTCAGCCAGCTCTTACATAATAGCCCGTTAAGCTTCGGTCAACTTGGGCTTGTGAACTCCCACTCTTCTGCCAGCCGGACTTCCTTAGTGTCTCATAGCCCAAAGCTGAAGATGACAACTTCAAAATTGTCTTGCATCCCTATAAACTCAGGCTTTTGACCGTGTTCCTCTTATGCACCTGATAACCGGAATCCGACCTCTGGCATGATGCATCCCCTCTGCTTCTGGTTGTCACCATGTCTCTTTCAAAGGTTACAAGCTGTATTACTTGTCAGCGGCTCATTTTCTGCCGGAAACACCACCGGTGGCGTACATCAAGGCACTTTCTAAGGTCCACTATTTTTCCTCATCTATATGGAAGAATTCCTTATCCATTTTCCGGGTTACACCATTTTTTCTTCCCTGATCGCAACATCATGGCTCTTCCCTCCCACCCAAATGGCCTACCTACAGTCCTGTGCAACATATCGGGTAAGTGATCTTTATCCCAAGATGGTGCACCCAGTGGTTCCTGAAATTGTCTGGGAATGAGTTCTTTGTCTTGCTTCACAAATGCAATTTGCCGCCCGGTCAAATTAACTCGAACTGCTTTTTTATCCCCGTTCACTCGCAGTCATCACCTTGGCATACGCTACCCATGTACCCCCAATTTCTCGAGACAGGCCTCACTTCAAATTGCTGAAGATAATCAAACCCCAGGTCAGGTCCACCGACGTTTTTTATTATCCACCAGTAGCCTCTCTTTGTATCTCCAAAATTCAAGACCGCACCTGGATAGCTGTTCGTTCAACTCCACCTACTAGCCGCTTTTCTGTGCTACAGCCCTTGAGAACGTCTAACGTGAATTTACGAAAAAGCTCCCGTGCCTATTCGTAGCCCCTACTTAAGGCCAAATCTGTGAACTACTCCACGTTAAGCCTCTATGGTTCCGCCGATTATGGCTCATCCTATTCCTTCTCTTCAAGTTATTCTATAACGAGGCTTACACTCCCTACCACCTCATTGGCTGCCCTCTGTTTCTAACACTCTCGTTGCCGGGCCTTTTCCTTTCCTGTACCTTTATCAAATCCCTATCTAGAGCTCCCAGTCGTCCTGTCCGCCTACTTCAAAGTCAGAACCAAGCTCTCCCTTTGTAAACTTGTCTTCTCACTGTATGCTTTTGAGCGCTGATCTCTGATCCACAAACCTGCCGTCAATGCCATGCCACTGGCCAGTAAGTGCGCCTCCACTGAAACGGCTTTCGAAGGGGTTATTATTCTATGAGCTTGTTTCCTCACTGACGTCAGTCAGTACCTATATCCTACCTCCCCTCATATGGGTCAGCTTAGTGCCTAGCATTATAACCACTGCCACCCCCGATTCACTGTGAATTTATATCTCACCATAGGTGCGACAAACCCATCTCTCACTTACAGTAATCAAAGTTGTCCTTCTCCACTCACCAGTGCCTGCTCTGTTTGTCTCTTATCTCGCGAAGTTACACTGATCCTGCCACAGCTTTCGTTTTCGTATACCCATGATAACGTCAAATACTTTGCTAATTCCAAAATATATCACGCGCTATCAACTTTACTGTAAGGTCCTTGGTTCACTGCCTTCCTTACCATTTCCTTCCAACTTCATCCACTTCTCTCATTCACAATCGTATGCCTGCCCCTGGCTCTTCCCCCTCTGCGACTTACTACCCGCCCTTCTCCGCACTTGCAGACTAGAAAGGTTATGCTCCATGTCGTTTTCTCAAACACGTGCACTATTGCCTCAACCAGTCATCACTCCCTATGTTACTCATTCATAACCGCATTCCATGATCCACCCTCCAGCTTTTTCTTCCCGATTCTCGGGTCACCTTGTCACTTGCATTCGATTCTCAGTCTTTTGTATTCTCCCTCTACGATCCACTCAGATAATCTTCTTAGACTGAGGCGGATCCTGGATCCCATGAATCCTTCACTCCAACACGTATTAGCTACTTCACCCCTTCTATCTCCCAGTTTGTTGAGCAGACCCATGGCAATAATGCTTCTTTGTTTGGCTTTGTTCTGCGTAAACGGTTAAACCCCAGTTAGGCGTACCCAGACAGCGTTTTTCTATTTGTTTTCTCTTCCCAGTCCCCGTCCTAATGACGCTCGGTGACTGTTATCTGCCTTGGGCACCTTCGGTCACCCCCCCCCGGGAAGTGAATCTGGATGGCATCTCTCAGAGACCGTAAACCAATCGTTGACTCCTTTGATCCTGTCCTCCATGATTACCAGCTACCTGACCACCTGATCCTGGGCTAAATATTCTTGTCGTGTGTTCCACGCCTTCCGTGTAAAGTCAGCACCGATCAACAGTGCCAATCTTAAGGGTGCTGAAAGTGGTCTAATCCGCGGCGTCGGCCGGCGCGAGCTGACCACCCAGGTCGTCTTCAACTATGCGCAGGTGCAGCCAAGCTAGTGTAACACACCTGTCTCTACTTCCTGAAGTGTTTTTTAGGTCGGGTGCCCGGAGCCCCGTAAATCTCACCTACTTTCACCGGATGCGGATCGCAGGCTTCCACTCTCATCGCTCAGTCATGGTCAATGAGGCCCCCTGCGAATCGCATGCTTTCACCGTTTTTGTTCCGCTACGCGCTCGTTTATAGTTCATTCAGTACTCTTATGGCTCCCTTTGTTGCTGCTCTGTCGCCTTGAGCAAACCTCTCCAAGTTGTGCATACTCCCGCTGCCGTCTTTCTTCCATCTGTGCGTGCATGCCTGCCTCGTCCTTTCAAAAATCGATTCTGTCGTGATACTTGTCGCTACCTGATGTCACCATCATCCTTTTCCCTCGCTCCACCTATGTAAGAAAATATTTGTTTCTTCCCCCCTTGTATTCCCTACCCACTCCGCTCATGCAATCTGATGTTACCACTGTTGGGTCAAAGAGCTCATTGACTGCGCTACTACACTCCCATCTCTTATGGCCCTGGTGCATCTCTCTTTGTCCTCCGCCTTTACGCCTCATACCAACACCCACCAGCTCCTTCCGCAATCACAGTCAAACCCTATGCTGAAACTCATCGCCTCCTCTTTTTTATCGTCCTGAGTTACCCACCTATTATAGATATGTATGTACCTTCACCACATGTTCCTTGTTCAGCTCTTTGAACTCCTCAGAATCTTTCCATTGGTTGGTGTTTCTATTGGCTTCTTTCGGTTTATTCCACCAGTCTTATAGCTTGCAGGCAGGAAGCTCCTCCATCTCACCCCTCCCGAATCAGCCCCGCGTGTATTTCCCAGGCCAACTTTTTCATCATAGATTTATTTCCCCTGTGTTTTCTTTCTTTTTTCGGCAATCATCACATGACCAACCTGCGGTAAAATGACCTAGTATGTTATTTTTTACATGTTCTTTGATCTGTAATTCAATCTTTTCTACATATTGTTCATCACAGTTATCCTTTCAGTGAAATCTAGGTCACTTTGTCCCCTTTTCCTTCCCTGTTTCACCCATCACGAAGAAATCGGTTAATCATGGACTCCCGCTGAAATTCTAAGCCACACTATGTACCCCTACCTCTTTTGACCTTCTACGTGCTCACCTCCTTACATCACTTGCTATCGTCCTTGCCGTATTCTTTCCCCCCAGTTCGCTTCACTTCTCTGTTCCCCTTTTCCGCCGATACTGTACCCTATAGACTCTTCTGGGATTGTACTCACTTTTTGTTCCCCAGCTTTTCCCGAGACACCACCTTATTGCTTCTTCTATGATGTGCGTGCACTCCTCGGTGAGTATCCTCTTTTCCGCTGTCACCAAATGATGCATCTATTTTCAAGTAATTTGTTCCGTCTACCCCTGCCTGTTTTCGTCGACCACCTCATTTACTGTTCCTATTTTATATACCCCTCAACACAGCCGTCATCCATTCTGTTCTTTGCAAGTTTTTCTTCCCCTCCTTCTTTGTTGGCCCACTAGTTTCCACCTACCATAAGTAAAACGGTAGGTGTTGGTTTTTCTACGTGATTCCAAACCGTCAGATCTGAAACTACCTGCCTCCTCCGACCATTGACGTATTCATTTCTTTCTTACATTATTCTTAAATTCTGTTTTTGCATTATAGAGCTTCTGTCCGTTCCACTATTTAGCTTCTTTCCTTTGATATTCCATGTTTCTTCGACTGTTGGGAATGTGTTCGCCCTGTTTTCTTAAAGTTTAGCCAGCCATTCCCTTCTCTTCTGTTCTGCTGCATCTTCTTGACATATTTTCACTTCCAAGACGTATTTATCGCACAGACGCAAAGCAAAAAATCTCTAGGCGTCATTATTGAATGATCCGCACCGCGGCATTTGGCCATTTCTGTCTTTGTCTTGCATCGAGTTCTGTACCCTGATACGCCTCCTCCTTCTCAGCGTATGAGTGCAACATGTGTTCCTCATTGGTATTCATACCTTTTCCATGTGAGCACTATATTTTCCATCGTCCTTTGCTACGCCAGGTGTTTTAAATGATTCTTGGTCTCCGCAAGTATTTAGCTACTTTCATTTCATCCCGTCAGACTCTACCGTCTGGCCCTGACTTTCACATTTGCTGGGCCTCCAACTGATTCCAATATTGTGCTCGTTCAAACTGCCACTCTGGCCACTGATAGGCATGCTTTCGTCTTTCTTTAATTTACTTAAGTCCCCTTGAAAACTTTTACACGTCATCAAGATTATATAGTCTAATTATCGTTTGTATCCCCCTTTCATTTATCCGGTTAAATTCGGGCCCCTCCAAAACAAAAAGTCATTGGTAAAACATGACACGATGGCTCACGGCTAAGGATACATAAAAACCCCATGTACCTATGGGGCCAGAGAGAACTTAAAGTGGTAATATCAAGAAATGGAGTTCTTCTGGTTCCCTCGAGGCCTATATACGCGCAGAGAAATTACTCGCAAAATAACAAAGACTTGAGAACTTGGTGCCTAAATCAATGTGCCTAGCTCACCCGCTAGCTAGGGGGGAAGAATATCGTTATTACCAAACGTCTGTTGCCGACCAGACAACAATTCTATCATTTTTGTGGTGCTCACAGGAAGCCCTGCAAAAATGCATATCTGGGCCAATGAAGGGACCAAAAAATTATTGCTTGAGTACAAGCATCTAGCTAGGAAACTTCATGATGGCGGAAAAATATTGAATTTTTGGAGAAGGTGGAAATCTTGGATTCCTCCGCAGTTCAAAGTTTTGAGGAAAAATAGTTTCCTTACTGAAATCTACGGTATCGAATTGTGGGGCAGCTGGTGATTCCTTCCAGCAAAAGAATCCCGCTTTTTGCGTTCACAGTGGTACATGAAAGGCCACCAGACAAACTGAGAAGGTCCCCTCAAATATGTTTCTAAACGATCACACACCGAGGACAATACCCCCAACTGGCGCTTTTATTACACTGATGCAGATCGTGCACAGGATGATACAACGCACCACCTCAAGATTCCGGCAGAAGGGTTTGCTCCTTTGAGGCAAAGGAGTTATAGAAGCAGCAATTTCCGGGGCCCAGTAGAGGGAGCACCACGAGTGGAAGAGCATTTTCGAAGAAAAAGGCCATGATTATTGTCTTTAGTGCGTCAAGCCATGTAACTCAGCCGTCGGCGTCTAAATAACACACGAGATTGTGCATGGTATAAACCTGGCCAAAAGGCCAAAATATCACTCAGAGCGTAATGGTGCTACTCGCATCCAGAGGGAACCTTGAGAGCAGCTGTTGGAAAAGTGGAAACCGAGCGGGCTGTTCTTCCCCGACTTCAGATCCGAAAGCCAAACTCCTCTTGAAATATCTTGAAACCGTCTATACCAAAGACTTGGCGCTCTTTGTGGTAGTTCCCCTGCATTCACTCAAGCCGATCGTGCCGGTATTATTTGTTACGTAAGAGGAAGTAAGATCAGCAACAGTCCGTACAAATACGAAGCCGCGGGACCTGGAAACATTCACTCGCTATCCTGACACTGTTGGAAGAGGTTATTGCAAGTTACCTAGCAGATATTTTTAACCCACTCCCATAAAAAAGGTGCAACACCTAGAGGCTATAGGCTGACTCAGGTAGTACCATCCCACAAAATCGGCTGATGAAGTGTGAGCAAGTATAACAGCCTCGTAAGCCATCCCCCAGGGATCCTGGTAGGCATGGAGACACACGTAAAAGATGCAATGACACATCATCTGATTGGCAACCACCAGCTAGGGGGTCAGCATCAACTGTTTGTCGAGGAGGAATCGGGAATCACACACCTGCTGTCCTCTTCAGATGACGACACAGTTAGAATGAAAATGGGAAACCAAATCAAGATGTGCTACCTTGGCTTCCGGAAGGCATTCGACTCGGCAATTTCTTGCCTGCTCATTAATATACTAGATGGTTTACAAGCGGCTATATCGGTGGTGGAATCAATGGACGGTGGACTTCAAAACCGTCCACTCTATATGGAGGTTCATGATCCATCTCCCCTATGGCACTTTGGTGAGGTGCAATCCCATGGGGGCCTGCCATTCGGCCGTGTTTTTTATGGTTCCATTAAAATATCCAGCAATATATCCGAAGAATCCCTGCAGGTTGTTTGCTAATAAGTTCGAAGCGTTAGGAAATCTGTGCGATATTTAGTCCACTATGACGTGAATGGCCTCCACCCAGGGTCGGAAAAATCTGGCCCACCTCTGAATTCTGCCAAAAGCAAGCTACTTCTGTCCACTGGAGCCCCGGCCCAGCGGCACGTAAATCCGACAAACATCGTAAGCCCCGGTTGTTACAGAAACGGAAAGTTCAGCGATACAAATCCATCCGTCTTTCAAAAAGTCAGCCGTGTTTGAGACCGCATCCAGTAGGGCTCCCAGGGTCCCATAGCAACTCTTAAGGACCACTATTTAAAAGACCGGCGGTCTTTGTCCCGCTGCGAGCAGATGTTGACCTGTCTCACCCTGGTTACCTTGAGCATGCATTAGCTCTTTTGATGATCAGATAGAGAATGTTTCAAGAGCCCATGAGGAGTGGGCTTACATCCAAGCACCCAGAAATCCACGGCATGCGGAGAAATTGTCAGTTTCAAGGCTTTTCTCCTGTGCTATGAGGGGGACTCCAAGATGCTTGGCTAAAGCTTTCAATCAGCTAAAAGTGAGGTCAGTAACCAGTGAACCTCTCAATAAACTTTGTGATACTCCGATCCTAAGGGGACAGCGTGAAGCAGAAGCCTAGAGCACTGGAAAGTGTCCGAGCTAGTTTATCCTCATGAAGGGTAGATAGTGTACGGGGTGAACTTCTGCATTCGACCCAACCGTCATTCAGTGCAAGGCTAGCTTTTACAGTGTTTGGCCATCAGCTTTCTCCACCCCACTTTGGATGCAAATTTCTACGTAGCTCAACATCAAATCAAGGTCGCACGGAAGCACAAAGCTCGGTAACTGGTCAAGGGATTTCGCGCTGGTTGTCAGAAACTAGAGGGTTTGCGCCAATCAAACTAATCAAAGTACCGCAAAACAGCTATTCCCCATTGTCCAATTGTCTATCTTTCCGCTTACCGGCCACATCCTATCTGCGATATTTCCAAAAGTTTTATCTGTGCCGTTATCCAGCGAAGTATCTTTCAGTTTACCATTATTATTCGCCGTAAAGACCGTCTGAGTGATCTGCACTTAGAGGGCACAACAGACGACGGTGGGTGAAAACTTCGAGCATATGCGTATCCTGGGGTCTCTACTGACACAAGCGAAGGACTTCGTTTTGTCAGGGTATTTTACCCTGCCAGAAATCGCCTGGCATTACGGGACCGCACCGAAGGGGATCAAAAATTGTCAAGCTTCTGCTGTGTTCTCATGTGCGAGCTGTTTTGCAATACGTCATGCGGGCTAACGGCCACAGAGGTGGGCGAAATTTCCCTGTGCTCGACTCAGTCACAACTAGGCATCAACAGGACGTCAAAGAAATAAAGATGGAAGAATCGTTCGGCAAAAGTGGTCAAGTAATCCCGAGGGTTACACTGAGGCTCTACAAGGCTACGACAGAAAAGCTGTCAGGTGGGCTCTGTAACGCAATCCACGCTGGTGGAGTGAAGAGGGCAGGGGAGAAAGAAGCGTAAACTGGGCCACGCAAACTCTCTCCCAAAAGGTTTGTCGAAAGCCAGTGAAATGGGGCTCCTCTGATGGCAGTCGGCAGCGATAACTGTCCCACCGCGATGGAGGTAGAAGTTCCATAAGGCTATCGCCATTTGTGGACTAAGACGGGCGGCGTAAAAGGTGTACGAAACCCACCCGGCGTGGAACGGCTATAAGGCGTCCAAGACCACAGCTCGCGCTGTCCAAATAATGGGGAAGTATTCCACTGAGTTGAGGTTACCGGCATCCGTCCGCACCAACTTCAAGTGGTTTCATGCTTTTGTACGAACCGAGGAGCATACAAAACAGTAGCCGCCGTAGAAGGGGTTCAGGGACATCTAGCACTGAGTCAGAAAGACGAGGCCGATACAGTAATGTATTTTTCAAGAGCATAAGTCGATCAGCAGAAATGTAGAAGAAACAGTGGAGGAGTGACATCTGTCCTAGATATCGGCACTGGGGGTAGAAGGAGAACAGGTGTGCACTGAGTTGCGGTGTCTGAGAAGAAGCAAAGCCACAAGACAGTGCAGGGCCCACCCAGCCACAGTTCAGCCTCTGATTGAAGTCCTGGAAGCTCCGACGGCAACTGTACAAAACTTCAGTTAGAGAATGAAATGTGCCATGAGGCTGGAGGAAGGCATCAATGGTGGGAACATACAAGGCCGGACCCTGTCAATGCGGATAACTAAAAGCGAGTTAGTTTGAGTCATTACCTTTCAGGTGCCTGGAGATAATACTTATGGGACAGACCCCTAGGCTCATAGTCCAAAATGGCCTCATATCTGGTGCGCAGCACGGATTTGTGGCAGTTGATCGTTTCTGGTAAATTATATGCTGTTTGGTGACGATTATCCAGGCGAATAAAAAATGAGGTTGAGATGTTTTTTCGTGGACTTCAGAAAGTTGTTCGATTCCGTAAACTCGAGGTTTCAGGCGTCAAACCGCAGCCTGGAGGGACCTTTTGGAAGACAGGATAGTTGTGGCGGCCGATTGATTAGGAGAGCTTGCCTGCCAACCCGGAGGCCAGAGGTTCGAATCCCATCGTCACTGGTTACTTTGGTAGTAGATGGTAATCAGCTATTGCTACCACAAATTACCTCTCGGGACCTTGTGTGGTCCTCTTCTCCCGGTCTCAGGGACTGGGTGACGGTTATCCCTGATAGCGCACAGAGCCTCCGGCAAGGTCGCATGCACCCTTTCGCTGCACTTATAAAAAATACCCTACAAAATGGGGAAAAGTCTGCTAACAATTTCAGGAGAGGTGGCTGGCTGAGTGCTACGGAGCTTGGTGGTCGGCCCTCTGCTTTTCGTCACCTCCATAAATGATCTACCGCATGAAATCGGCAAACCTGTTCAGCCTCGGCATGACTGCAAGACAGCCGGAAAAGGTATTGCGGGTGGAACATACCGCCGTACGTACCGTCCCTGATTTTTGTCATATAATTGAACCGTTTAGGTGCGGAACACCCTACTAGCTGAGGTAAAACGCGGATTGAACTGTAGGCATTTACTGCCAATTGTTCCCCGTCCCGAAGTTGAACTATCCCTTACCCCCAATGCTCTGTTTTTACTGTGGTCAAAAGAGGGGTAGCAACACCGAAAACCAGGCGAAAGTTATCACATAGGGTACAGGCAAGTCAGTTGTTTTGCAGAGGTGTTCTGGAGACGTTGAACTAGGGAGTATTTGCTTCAAGCGCAGTTTTGCCAGAAGTGCTCACCAAGGAAGGATCGCTCAGACTTGGTGAAGTCATCATCTTTGTGCTTGGTTGATTACCCACAGATGAATGGCCTGCTGGGGTGAATAAAGATTGTCGTGCGGATACTGACGGCCCACGCAGTGGTAGTAGAAACAATCAAAGGGGAGATACTTCGAGATGCTCTTGGGGTGCTTGCTTGAAGGTAACAGCGGAGAGGGCTACTTTGACTCGGTAGGCCCAACACAAATCAAGGGAGGGAGGAATACATTTCCGAGCCGCTGAAGCAGACTGAAGCTGCAGTAATTTTACTTATCTTCTCAGGGACCTGATCTCTGCACACAACATTTACATTATATCACGTTATTTTGCATGATTTGTACAAGGTGCAACAGGGTTAAACATAAGAAACTCCAAGTGAAACAGCGGTTCAAATGTTTCGTGAAAAAGCTCCAACTTTGGAACAACCATTTATCGAAGTTCTGAAAAGGGCCTTTATCTAGTAGGCATACTTTTTTATGATACTTGTTTTTTGTTGAGCAGACATCGTGAAAGTGACTGTCACTAGAACTGAGCTCTTTAACGTTCAAGCTTCTTGTATTTGCTCTCATTTCACACCAAGCTTTTCAGTTTTATTTTTGCTGTGTTTTACCCCTGATCAAGAAGTTTACGGTCCCCAACCATCTTTAAACAGCGGACACTCGTTTACCACGCCAAAGCTTCTCCACGCCTCGGCGGAAAAATTGGTCACTGTTAGGATAAACTTTAGAACCAGTTGTTTGGAGTGGACTGACAGGAAACTTTGTGAGTACCTCCACCATTACCCATTAGCAGACGTAACCACCTCTGAGCTACTTGTGTACTGACTTTCAGGTCAAGGTAGAATATGATGATTCGGTACTCCCATCTCCCCACCGGACACCGAACATTTCTTCGAAATATTTGACGGTTGGTGTTGGGCACATTTGTAGAAATCTCTTCGGTTACTGTCACACAACTCCACCCTTAAGACTTTACGATTTATTTGTTAATCCTTGCACAACCCAGAGCAAAGACCAACAACCACACTGAAGATAAATTTATATTTCGCTTAGCTGACTGTCCTCTGGACTCCACCTTTTACGCTAAAAATCAAGTCCTCCGACTGCCTTGAAGGATGAATTGTGAAGCATCTGAGTCGGTGATTCAGCTCACCCCGTACATGAGTGAGGTGGTGCAGTGGCAGCACGCGTCTTCAAGGCAAATAGGCCCGCTTTCCAACCCTGAGTTCGGCAGAGAACACGCACCAGTAATGGGCCCTGGCAAGACCAAAACTTGAGTCTGGCGCCTTTGAGAGCTAGGGTGTTCGGATGACCTGTGGCTTTTGGGTGAACGACTGAATCCAGAGGACAGTCAGACTAACAAACTACCATTGATCTGACATGCTGCTTGCGAGTGACTGCAATATTTATATGTACTTATCGGTGTTTCCGGTGTGTATCTTGGCACCTTCCGGAGTTGACTTCTGGCTGCCGTGACGAACGTGTTTCACAGTGAATTTTGCATGGCTTTAGTCCCCGTTTTTAACTGCTTTGACGAAATAGTTGGGGTCTGTGTGTAATTTGTATACTTATATTCTGTTACTCCAGTATTACAGCCTCTACAAATCAATCTTGTTTGCTTTCTGAGATTCATCATCTTATCAGCTGGTTGCTCACAGTCGGGATGACGTTACTGAGGGTGGTGTTAGTCTTTCAAAACTGATGGCGCGAGTGGGAACTTCAGCTAAATCTCAGCGAATGCCAGTGTCTGTCTGCAAATATAACGGCTATTGGCAGCAGCTTAGAGTCACTGCAAAAGGAGCCTCCAGCCAAAGATCTGCTTGTAGCATCGGACAGCAGTTTCAAGCATTGGAAGCAGTGCGCTTCGGAAGAAAACGTGGCCAAATGGTAAATCTTTGGAGCCAGATCCGCAACCGTCTAAAGATTGTTCGAGGTTTTCATCACAGTCTTAAAACCCGTAGTCGCTCCACACCTGGAGCCCTCTGCGCAAGCCTGTGCACTGAGCTACCAGAATAATATAGACTGCCCAGAATGGTGCAATAGCTAGTCACCAGAATCATAACCAGCCCATAAAACGCTACTTAGGCATAGTATCTTTAGGCCTGGAATCCGCTTCCTGTGAGGCTGCACAGCTTGCTCCGGAATTAGCTAGAAACCGTCCGCGAGGTCAAAGGGAGTGAAAGGTCTGTATCCGGTCGCGGAGAGTGGGGCAAGATGATGTAGTCTGGGACTGGAAAGAAACAACCCAAGACCTCAACTCATTCCAAGTTACTTATCAAACAGAGTCGTACCATTATGCAATGGGCTCTAGGAGGAAGCCTTAAATGTAACGACTGTGAGGAATGCAAGGCGCCTCCAGGTAATACTTAGCCAATTCACGCAAATCCAAAAACAAAAATAAAATTTATTTGTAGATTCCGCGGTACTGGATTCGCAATGAGTAACTCAGCAAAGTATGTATACACCTCAACGTCCGATCACGGAGGCTCATAACGGTAGTCAGGATCACGAGGGCACGATGGCCCCTTGACATATACCCGTGCAAACTCCACCTACTCTTTTTCGTTATGGGCTAACTAATTTCTCCCCACTGATGGCGTTCACCTTCTCACGAGCTGTGAGGACCACGGCCTTGGTGATCACGGTGGCGTACAGTGGGGTACCACTTCATTGAGCAAGTGATCAACTGGTAGAGGGAAAAACTAGCAAGCGCGCGCATTGAAGAAAAGGCTTGATAAATTTTACTCAAACATACTGTTCGATCAAGAGTGATAGGTAGACCTAACTTCTTCAGCAAAAATGTGGCAAACTTCTGGAATACATAGCCGGAGAAGGTAATAGAACAGTAGCCCGTCCAATTATTCAAAAAACCCATAGATCGTGGTAAGAATGAGATCGTCCCTGATAACGAGCATTGAAAATGTCATCAGAGAGACAGGCAAGAACACTAGGATCAGCTTATTGTGTTTCACAGATGACACATCCTGATATTTATGCAGTGACTTGGCGATTAATCGCATGAAGGAGATTACCAGTCAATTTCTATTCTTAACTTAATTACCAAAGTGGAACTAACAAAAACAACTCGCATCAGTGGAGACCCTAACCGTGTACAGTGGGCCTGCCTTAGGTCAGGAAAAGCCTTCAGGAGGGCATTCGAAGCAAGCTACTTAAAACGATAGCAGTAATTAGATTCTGACATCCGGCGAAAAAATGCTCTGGATTGCCTGTTTAAAATGATGATAACCAACACCGAGACTTTCTAACTGAAACTTCCAAAATGGCCCATTTCAGCGTGCAGTGATCTCACAAAGCCGTTGACGTACTTCTACTACACTGTTAATGATACATCAACCAACATGAACGTGCCTATTTCCAACAAACTGGTCATGTTCGTCACTTTTAAAGCGCTTGAATGGGCATTCCGATTAAAACAACAATTTGAGCCATATTCGCCCAGTGGTACGTCATTCATTGTCACAGTGCTTCTAGCCAACCTGCCCATAGTTCATTCATACGTACTCATATTGGTCTTCTGATTTTGCGAGTGTTTGGTGGATCCCATTCCATGGTAACAAACATTACCAGTTCGGTGGTTGCGGCGGTTCACTGACTCCTATTTTTGAGCAATAACCCAACTCATCCATCAGGGCAATCAGGGGATTGAAAACAAGGAGAAATGTAAATAATAGTATCATTTTGGCCGTGTGCATAGGGAAACGCTAAATGAAACCAGTATCAGCCAATCCGCGGTCACATTTCTGCGCTGCAGATGGTTGACACGTAACGGAGCCGACCCATCTGGCCTATGTTCACAGAAAGCAGTGGGGATCGCCCCACATATTTTGGTGCTAAAGTGCAGTGACCTGGATTGAACATGTCTTACAACCCCAATGATGACGCTTATCACGGCTGAGCTGGGAACAGCTGTTATAACGGCTAAACTAAACGGTTGTTTGTTCACCTCTCTAGAGTACAACGTGCGTAATAAGTTGACCGCGTGACTGAGGAAGGATAACCTGGGATTGGACCAGTAAAATGAAAATGGTCACTCAGATGAGCTCCGACAGCCGCGGTCCATTGTGGTTAACACTCAATATACTCCATGAGCGGAGCTTGAGAAAACAAAATAGTCCATCTGTGGTTGATGTTACGGCCGCATAAGCGAAAGCGTCCCCACGTGAATAGTTCAACCGAGCAACATCGTGGTGTCAAGTTAAACGATTCTTGGTTACCGATCAACCAATGATATTCAAACTTCAATCCACAACAGGATTAGGAGAAACGCCAAACGAATCGGAATCACGTATTTTACGGTCCTTGAAATTTACAATTACATAATGCAACAAATCATACAGTCGTGCTTGACCGCAGTTCCTCCTAGGCGAACCGTACACGAACCAACCACGAAGAACGTGATAGCTCAGCCGAACGCTACCCAACGGGAAACGAAAGTACTCTGAAAGGGGTAATGTTGGGTTTGGCACAGATAGACGAAAGTGGAAAAAAAGCCAGGGAATGGGAATACCACTCATGGTCATTGATTATGAAACCGTTGATGTTGCAGTAGGTATTGACCTACGATGGGTCATTCGTTGTGGCCGTTGATTCGTCGGTTTCTGGGACCATCGGCACGTACTGACCGGAGAGAGTAATAGTTGGGGCGGCTGTAAGGGTTCCGTTTGTTTGTGAACTCCCGTACACCTGCGTGCGCTAACTACGAGACAATCAGTGGTGAGGTAACCTTAACCGTATTCGAATAGGGCCGGTCGCTGAAGTACTTCAATGCACCGGACAGCGCGTGCTTATGGCCGAGAAAACAACCTTACGCCTGAACGTGAATGAATGCAGTGGCCTAACGACGGATAACTCAACTGAATTGCTAGCGTGGATGAAGTCGACAGATAAACGGTGGATTCAAGAAAGGTGTGCTGTGGTGTGCGATTTGCTAACATTGGATGGGTCTTAGAAAATCTACCACTACTGGTCCGGGTGTGACGGCTGGAGAGGGACACACTGTTCCTCTTGGGACAGCGGAATGAATATACGGAATCACGCCAAAATGAACGTAGCTAGCATTTGTGCTTCCAGGTGGTGTCATGTGCAAGCACCACGATAACCACCGTTGGTTTTGCTCAGCACCCAATGACCTTTGTGACCGGGGGTTGAAAAGAACAAAGATAACGTTGGTCTGTGGAATATTCACCGGTTTTCAGGAGTGCCGCTACTGGAGTGGCATGAGAAGATGATTGCTCTGGCGGAAGAGATTGCGACAGCTGTGATGTCTACTCCTACTGACCAATTAAAGACCAATGGACGGGCGTATGTCATGACAGCCACAACGTAGCTCCGCCGTTGTGTTGAGTATATAGGTGTACCTTGTTTTGTCTGCCTATGCAGCTCCGAGTTTTTGAATAGGCGCCGATGGAACAGCCGCCGGCTACTTTCTCTACTCGGCAGCCTCCAATTGGTCGCAATCCTCTTCCTAGAGTATTGAACTGTTATTACAAAATAGAAGGAAGTAAATAGAATAGGGTAAGGAGATAGGGGAAATACCGCAGGTAATCAAGGCCGATCACAAAACGTAGACCAGTTACCCCAAACCTGATCTTCGGCTGCGCTTTTCAGTCATTTCACTGTTAAAATGGCTTTGTTTTCGCCAAATCTAGCTGTGTATAGGCAGTAATACCTATGTCCACCACGTATATATTGAGATGAAAGAGTACGGAGATAGATGGTTTGACGGCGTCATCCAACTCCTGATCAGTGTCCTTGTTACCAAGCCTACTCCGTATTTCCACACCTTATATTGTTACCGATATGTTCAAACTCAAGAAACAAAATGGCATCGACACATAAAACGTAGGTGACCACACGGTTTATTAGAACTGTCTGCTTCTGCCGCCAACAGATTACCAATTTTCAATTTCCTTAAGGTACATCAAAGTTTGGTGTTACTGCAAGATTTTTCACGTAAAGCATTGAGCTTCCCTGTTAGGAGACTGGGTAAGTTAGGGCAGGGGTACAATTGGATCATGACATGGCTTTAATCGAGGTTTGGACAACGGAAGTCTTTCACTAGAAGGCCGGCAAAAAATTGGGAGAAAAGTAGAGCAAAATAAAACCTGTCGACTTTTCTAAGGTTTCTAAAGCCATCTGATAAGCTTTGCCGAAACGATTGGAGAGCTGCTGGATTACGAGGTCACACGAACTATGCCTAAAGTTACACTATACACGCAAATGGTCATGCACATAAGAGTTGCAGTCACCGTGTATTCCGCCGAAGCAAACTAAAGCGGTCTTCGTCCATCTCCTTCCGACAGCTCGATGAAGTCTTTTGAATGAAACCATCGCAGTCATGAAATGGAACATTAGGGAGAATAACCCCGTAGCCGGATTGATGATTGGTTCGGCAAATTATTAGTATACTACTAGTCAGAGGCTACACTAAACTTGATAGGATAAGCTTCATTAAGTAATCAGTCCCTAAGATGGAAGGAAAGTAATAAAAACCGAGCCATTGTACCGGGCTATTTAGAAAGTATCGGGTTTCCACGGTGGGTCACACAAACACAAAAAGCACCCAGTCAGTGTTCACATACAGGAAGATATTACTACGTGACCTCAAAAGCGGCACCTGAGTTGCACTACTTAACAGATAGAATGATACCATTATTTACATTTCTCCTTGTTTTCAATCCCCTGATTGCCCTGATGGATGAGTTGGGTTATTGCTCAAAAATAGGAGTCAGTGAACCGCCGCAACCACCGAACTGGTAATGTTTGTTACCATGGAATGGGATCCACCAAACACTCGCAAAATCAGAAGACCAATATGAGTACGTATGAATGAACTATGGGCAGGTTGGCTAGAAGCACTGTGACAATGGATGACGTACCACTGGGCGAATATGGCTCAAATTGTTGTTTTAATCGGAATGCCCATTCAAGCGCTTTAAAAGTGACGAACATGACCAGTTTGTTGGAAATAGGCACGTTCATGTTGGTTGATGTATCATTAACAGTGTAGTAGAAGTACGTCAACGGCTTTGTGAGATCACTGCACGCTGAAATGGGCCATTTTGGATGTTTCAGTTAGAAAGTCTCGGTGTTGGTTATCATCATTTTAAACAGGCAATCCAGAGCATTTTTTCGCCGGATGTCAGAATCTAGCTACTTCTGTCGTTTTCAGTATCACTTCCGGAAGTCCTTTTTATTCGATGTGAAACTTTTTTACTTTGTGCGTGCTGCATAATCCTTTCATTTTTTCTCGCTCTGTCCCACACAATATTTCAATGCTTTATCTACTTTTTGGCGAAGCTCTTCTACGCACTAGCTAATTTTAACCGGGCATCTTATTCTTCTCAGTACGTTTGAGCTTCCTGTATGCTGTGACAACGAAGACAAGACTTACACAACCCGAAATGCGATTTCAAGCGCCTCCACTGCTACTCGGTAGGCAACTCTGCAATTACTGCATTCCTTTTAAACGACTTACAACGGGCTTTTCCCAAGTCGCGTAGAACTCTAATAGGAAAGCAGTTTTGTATTGGTATAACGTCATTTAGCTGAACGTCGTGAGCACAATACTAGCCAATTTTTTTTATATCTGTCGCACCTCGTTTCATTTCCTTAGCGCTTTGAAAACGAAACCCATTTCTCTGTTACCTTTTTCGAGCTGCCCCAAGCCCAGTGGCCGTGGCCGATACCTGTCTTGTAGAAGCTGAACTGATCCGAAGGTAATAATATTAAGAAGAAAACTGGTTTATTTTGGAGAGGCCCGAAGCGTGCCAGATACGTGAGCAAATATTACGGACTTTATTATGAGCAGAAATTCCCTGATAATATAGAAGAATACATGAATCACATAAGATAGTTATTCGTGAGAGATAAATGTGGGACAAATGTATGCTCTCCAATAACTAACGGAGTGAGTTTTAGTGGACTCCTTATTGAAGTTGACGTATTGCCCGGCAAACCTGAAAACCAAGGTCAAATGGTGAGATCTGACTGATCCTAGTGGACGCAGCTGAAAGTTCAGAGTTTCAAGTAAAATAGACCAATACTAGCTTCAAATAGCTGTGTTACTAAAAATGGGGAATTAATTGATATACACGGAGAAGGAATAGATAGCGATGGAGCATTTCTATGCTGCTATAAATGGTCAGTGACAGGTTAAAAAACTCAATGCGGAAAATGGAGGAAGCGAAGCTGGCCTTGGAAGGTGGGTGGGATAGAAAGAATGTTTTTGAGGATGGTATAAAATGGCCATGAGTAACTGATGTTTTCGGAATGTAAGCATAGCAAGAAAGCTAGCGGGACAAGAGCGAAGTAGGTGGCTGGTGAAGACCGGAGAATGTGGCGTGCAAATACTCTCTATATCAACGATGAATTGTGGGATATCACCAGAGGAGCACAGCTAGAGCGTGTAGCAGTGAAGTGCTAAAAAATGAGAATAGCAGTGATCAGAGCAGACAGGTGGGTTTAAATCGGACGTTCTTGAATTACTTAAAAATATCATATGTCCTTTTCTCTAAGACAGGTGAAAAGTGTTGGATCAGCAGAGAGAAAAATCATCCTTGAAAGCACAAAGCTGGTGTCCACCGTGGTGAACAGTTCACGAAGGATAGAAGAATAAGGAATTTATTGGAGGAAGCAAGTAGAGTAGATTGATTAATTTGTTCTTTGCGGTTTGGTCGTGTGAAGAAGTTGGAAAATGAGAGAAGCTTTAGGAAGTGGACCAAAATTACGGAGCAGGAAGAGGAAAACGAAGGAAGTGACCAGAAGGAGAGTAGCAAACGTGGTTACTGAGTGGTCGTAGTGGTGGTCAGCGTAAAAAAGGAACTGGGAAGTAAACTTGACCATGGTTCTAGCATGCAGCAGCGGCGGAGGTGAATAACGTAAAAGCAGAATGGGTTTATGGAAGATCAGGGAGGACAAGCAGAGCCAGATCAAACAGTTTAAAACTGTTCGTGAAATTCGTGTGACCACTTCTTTATTGCCGATGTAACGTGAAGAAGTGAAGAAACCTGAGAAGCACGGAAAAGACATTTGTGGCGAACGATACATAAAACAGGAAGTGGAAAAGCTGGCCGAGAAGAAGCAGGCAAGCGATGACCATTCAAGTCATTTGCTTCAGGTGAAACACTGTTAAGCCCGAGGGAAAAGGAACTTTCTGGGACAAGAAACCCTGTGGTGGAATGGTAATCTCAGAAAATATACGCGAAGTGGAGTTGGGGCAATGGGGCTGGACAGCTGTGCGCCTGTGGGCAATTTTGTAGATAGAATGAACCGGAGAATGCCCGTCAAAGTACTTGCTAATGGTTAGACCAAGAGGAATTTGCTGAGCTGAGCAAGTAATACATAATAGTGATGAATCAGTGGCGAGTGCGCCCGTAGGAGATTCAAAGGTTGGGTGGTTAGTTCTAACGTGGGATTAGGCATGGTCACGGGTGGGGCTGGAGATGAGAAACGATAGAAGCAAGGACAAAATGGACAAGAGTGCAGAAGATTGTACAACGTTGACGGTAACGAAGGGGACAAAGGGATTTGAAGTGCATACGAGAGGCGACAACCGGGAAGCGGCTAGAGTTTTATTAAAGGTGTCAGGGCGTTACATCGGGAGGGTGGAATCCACAATTGGTGCTAGTGGGTGAGGCTGACGACGCGCCAGAAAACCAACCCGGGAAACACTTCGCGAAATTAACACAGGGGGCGTGATTTACCAGGATAGTTGTGCTCACACATAGTAGCAGACTGCCGGCACCCCGGGTGTGCGTCATCCAAGGCGGTGGATCTGACAGCACCCCGCACCTTCGTGATTGGCACAAATAGTAATTTCTCATTATACATAGAGGGCCTAGTCCAACAATGAAGGTATATAGTCCGCAATCAGGTGGTCATGGTCCAAAGTGTCCTATAGGGCAGAACCAGTCAGAGCGACTTTTGTTGGAAAACCATGCAGCAGCTTTTTCCAGGTGCTTTTATAATGGGAGCTGCCAACAGAGTACAAGGGCAGGTGACCAAAGCTGAGGGTAAAATGCGCATCAGGGAAGAACTGGAAAGGGAAAACATATAAAGAAGGGCAGTCAGGGAGTACGGGAATGGTCATGGCTAACCAAGCGTTGGGAGTCCCGTCACAGGGTTTAGACCGTCAGTAGTCGATTGTGTCTGCGATTGGCTGGTGATGGGTTTTATAAGAAGTTGGTCAGACTCAGAAGTCGAGACCTCTCTAGTCTACCATATCTTCAGTGACGCACATAGCAGGCAGCTGAAGTGCGCGGCTAACTGTGGGATAGGAAGTGAGTACCGGTGGAAGTTGAGACTTGGTCTGAGAAGCTCAAATGATGACGAGCAACTTACTCCAGAGATAAGAGCAGATGAGGAGGAAAAAATGTGACCGTAGAGACTACTGAACTACGGTGGGAGGAAAAGTAAAAGACCTGTGCCGAAGTGGGTAAGGGGCTTTATGAGATAAGCTTGGTGGGTTAGAGGAAGGGGACTGGTTATAGAGCAAGCTATGAAAGAGACCTAAATTATTCTCAGGTGGTAGAACAGGAGTGTGTCCAGAGTCAGATGTTTTCACCATCCTCTGTGGCCTAAAGACGTGGACGAATCAAGTATTCGCTTAGTTTGACACCTTTGAATGCCCTCTACCACAACTGTCAAAATTCGACACGTTGAAAAATCCTATTGGGCTATATTCAAGCAAGGGCCTGATGTGGGCGTTGTAAACTCAGATGATGTTGCCTTGGAGACGAAGGAGTGAAAAAGATGAACCACGCCTCTTCTGGCTTTGGCCGCTTTGATGGCTGTGTGCTTGGAAAAGATGAGAGGGCTGGAGTAGTTGTGGTTCAAATTGCGGGTGATTGGTCAACTCGCAGTTGGAGGCCCATAAAGATATAAGGGAACGGGGGAAAAAGTGGAATTTGTAGTTTAGAACCTTGCACTGATCAATAGAAAAAATTCACCATCATCACACCAAACGTCAAGTGCAGAAGGCTCCTTGAAAACGTTGCTGGGTGTAGAGGGAGCATGGCTGGACTCAGAAGAGTGGGTTATTTTTATATACTCTCAAGTGAAAACGGCTTGCGATGGTGTGCCGTATCCAGGGCGCGATCGTTATACATTAGAAATAGAAGAGGTCCCAGTACACTGCTCTGCATAGCCCCACTCGTAAAGGGTCTCAAGTTACAGGTTTGGCCGCTGGTGGGAACCACTTCAAGACAGTAAATGAGAAAGGATTGCAGCCAGGAAAGTGGTAGGTTATTATTGCCAAACGGGAGCAGTTTGGCAGTGAAGTGGTGGTGTGGAAAATGATTGAAACCCTTCCACAGACCAGCGTAGAAAATGACTAATGCCTGCCCGCTATCAACAGTCTTCGTGATGGGGTTCAATAAGTCAAACTTGCGTAAGAAGCATGATCGTGATTTGAGGAACGTGCTGTCTGTTGCCAAGGTTTAAGAGGAGGAGATGTGTTATAAAGCTGTTTGACAACCCTTTCCATTGTTCTGGAAATCACAGGGGTGTAAGCAATGGGACGGCAATTAGCGAGTCTGTGGACTGGGTCCTTTTTGTTACTGTGGAATGGTAACTGAAGGCTTTCATTTTCACCGTACCAAGCTGGAGTTGATAACAACGTGAATAAGTTTAGTATTAGACGTGTAAGGTCCGATCCACCGCTAGCGATTGTAGCCGGGAGTAATCCATCCGGTCCAGGACAGGCAGATGCACTTTGATGCGAAGTATGCTCAAAAGTTATGTTGACATCAAGTTTTAGGGCAGATAGAAAATAATAAAGAGAACCCAGAGGGTTTTCGAGAGCCGCTTCTGTGGCAAGGGTCAAGAGGTTGAAGGAGTAAAGAGTAAAGACTTTAGCGATACCAGAAAGGGGGGTGTCCGAAGTTCCATCCAGTAGCACAAATTACAGAATAGTGAACCGTGCGTTCGGATTACCACATTCATGTAGGGCTGAAGGTTTCTCCGTCTAATTAGAAAACCCCAGAGCCTCAGCTTTTTCTTTTTAGAGCCGAAATCCCCTTGGTTCCCGGATAATACCAGGGATGAGTGTTAATCTGATGAGAATTCAGATGTCGTGGGTTCGGGAGTGAAGCTTTTGCATCAAAAGATACATTTGTTGAAGGGGGCGAGTTTGGGTTCCCCGAGAGGGAGATTTTAGGCAGTGAGACTGAGCTTTGAGAGTCAGTTTTCCCTGTTAGGGTAGAAGTAATCAGCCGCCTCTTTGAGGCCGGCCGTTGGAAAAAACTGGTCTGATCCTAGTTATGGTTGAAGTTGGGCAGAGGGTTCCGAATTTGTTGGGTAGAATATCTGACTTTGGTCAGATAACCCGATGGATAGGGATGGAATTAGAGATCACCTGCTACTACTTTGTGGTGTCTGCCTGGAAAATTGTGCATAACCGAAACAGAAAAGTTTGGAAATCCGTGGGTGAATCTAGAGTTTAAAATTTAGCGGGCCAACTGAAATCACTCCTTACGATTTTCGCTGCCAAGATTAGTGGCCAAAGGCAAACAGAAGCTTCATTTGAAGTAGGCAGGCCCCTGGTGGCAGGGGAGGGTGGGAGGTAGACTCAACCGACGTGTATGACTATAGATGACAAATGTAAGCCATGAAGAATCCGGGATCGGGCCGAGTGTGCAGTATTTAATGAAAAATACTGAAGGGGCGCGCTGCGAGTACTCTAGGCATCTGCCTCCACGTCTGCCAGTCCTATCCGCTCCAAAAGCTTTTACCCCTCAAGCAGAAGCTCTCTTGTGGGGGTGTGTTCCGTGATCCAAGTTACAGTAATAAGGAAGTTATCAGGGCTTGAAATAGTTAAATAATGTTTTAGGTGGTGGAGATTGTTTGAAATAGGCCGGGAACTAAACAAGATCTAAGAATACCCATCCGTGGGGGGTAGGTGCATCGGCTGAGCGACTTAGGCGAGTGTGCAGACATTGAGGAGAAGCGACCCGGTGATGACAGATACTGCGGCTTTGGGTGTGGATATCGATCGCGGTTGACTTGAGTGTCTAGAGCAGAGCCAGGAAAAGCTTCAGAGGAACTGGTTGGGTGGTTATGCATTGAATGACTTGAGTCATAAACAAGCTCCGACTAGCTAGGTTAAATAGATGAGATGCGGCTTGGGGGTGATTGTCGTAAGGGCTCAGTAGCACAGGTTGATGAAGGTCATCTATGTGGTCCGTAGGGCAAGTAGCGATAGGTCCAAAAATGTTGAGGGCCTCAGTACCTTTGACTATGGACAACTTTCCTTCGGACAGGATCAGTACAAGGCCGATAGGTGGACGTAGGGGTAAACTGATATGGGTGGGTAACTTGGAGGTAGCATGAGGCGTGGAATGGGGAGGGAGTGGCAAGATGTGGAAAGGTTTGGAGGCTCATGAGGGGTACGCGGGCAAGTAGGTGAAGAGATTGGGTACGTAAGATGGGAAAGCGGGATAGTAGTATGAGCCTACAGAGCTCGCTTGCAGTCGCAGGTAGCACCTCAGGATTGGACGGAGAATGGTGGACAGGAGGGGAGGAAAAGGTAGGGGCACTCTAAGGCGGTAATACGGAGGGTTGTTGTCAGGGGGCAGGAAGTGATTTGTGATAGCAAAAGGGAAGGAATACTAGTAATTCCTGTTCGATCAGAAGGTGGGAGAAATGGTGGAGGTGGGGGTGGGAGAAGTGGGGTGGTGGTTTGTCTCACGTATGTAGCTGTGGTAGCTACTCCTACGCATAAGATCGATGACTTTTGACGGAGCCAGAAGGTAGCCCAGCTGGTGGCCTCCTACAGGGTCCGAGGGTAAGCCTGCATCGAAAACCGATCGGAACTGAAGGCATCTAGCTGAAGTGATCAACCCAAAAAAAGCAGACCTGGTCGGAGGGACAGGAAAGCTTGCAGGAAATTCAGGAAAGCACTGGCGAGGAGCTTGAGACATGGGCAGTTCGCATTGTTGGGGAGCCAGAGCTGCAGTTGATAGGGCGTACCGATGGCCCGGAGGGCGGCTGAGATGTGGCACGACGTAGGTTAGAGGTTGTGCCAGGTTTCTGTTCGGCTGGGGGTTGAACAGAGTAGCGTGGGTCTGACAGTGATGTGACTTGAATTTTGAGCTCGCGATCAGCGCCAAAGCCGCTGGAAGCAGGGGCTACTGAGGGGATGGTAGAAAGAGGTTTTCGTGTGGAAGTGGAACCATACCCGGGGAGCTAGTCAAACCTGGCTCAACAGTTTGCATGTAGACAGCACAAGGTGAGGCAGTGAGTAGCCTTCTCATCAGGGCCAGTAGGATCAGAACGCATGATTAAGTCAAATCTGCTCTTGAGCGAATAAAACACTTCAGACAGAAGAGCTTTTTGTCGTGGAATATCTTGATTTCCTTAAGATGCAAACTAGCAGCAACTGTCAATTTGTTGGTATTGAACTCGGTAGTTGTCAAGTCGTCTATGCATCTGAATTGCAGGGAGCAGTCACGTCGCTGGAGTATCCTTCTGTAAAGGCATCTACAGTGAGCCATATTTCACGGGTTTGAATTAAGATACGAATACGCTGTCTAGACAGCAAGAGCCGTGGCATTTTTGGAGTTGATAATACGGTGGAATATTTCGGTCAGCACAGAGTCAAGGTGTCCGTCCGAAAGTAAGCTTCTGGGGGAGTTAGCAACTACAGGGTTAATGAGGTCGGCTAAAGGAGAAACCTTTAAAAGGACCTAGTCAATCAGCCCAATCTTGGTTTGAAGTTCAGTGAAAATCTGTTTCAGGCCGCAAAACAAGTGGGTGGCCTCCTGATAAATCCAGATCAAAGTGTTGAGGCCATCACAATGGTAAGCGCTATTACGGCAGTGAGGTCAGATGGCCCGCTTCCTGCCACTACCAAACCATCGTAAGCTGAAGCTTTAAACCGGTTGTTAATCATGACCCCGGATCAAGAGTTTTTTGAGGGTTTTCCCATTCACAACGACGAGTCGAATGAAGCGGATAATTAGAGAATATTAAGTCCCTCACAGGTTATAAATAAGGTCTCCACACGGATCCTAGGGAATGATTATGGCCTATCTGATGTAGATTGGTCTGCTGTGGAGCAGGCAGCATGGTTTTATGAAGAACCGATTGTGCTTCTCAAAACCGTTCTCTTCGCTGGACGAGGCCGACTTAACATATGATAGGTGTGTGCCGGTTTAAGCTTGCTCTCTGGACTTTCACAAGGCCTTGATTTCTGCAGATCATTGGCTTTCGCTGCTCACTTTAGAGGAAGCGTGCACAGCACACAGAAAGACAACTTTGACAGGGGCCAACCTGGGGGTTATGAACATATATACGAGTCGTGAGGCAGTCACTTCTTCCGACGGCAAGCCCGGTTATTCCCTGTCCTACAATATCGGGTGAACCTAATACCAAGCCACACAGAACTTACTAGAGTACGCTTTGCTGCCGCACAGCGAGATTCATCTGAAGCTCGTAGACGCAAGAACCTGCACTTATCAATTAAGCCAAGGTCGCCTGTCCAGTAGCTTGACCTGACCTGATCTAATCCGATTCTGTGCTTCCCTGCCCCGGACAAAAAAGCAACTTGAAGGGACCCCAGAGCCATGCTACCACTTTACACTGAGCTGGCGCGACCCCACCTAGAATACGTACTCCAGGCAAGCAATCCCCACCGATACATTGGAGAGGGTCCAAAAGGTGTTCTCCGGAGCGATCTCCGTTCTAAGGGAATGACAGTATGGCGACGGATTGGTATGGCCAGTTTTGTTCCCGCCCAGGTGCATAAATGAAAGAGAGACCCGGTAGAAACAATGAAAGAGCTAAAAGGTTTGTCTGAAACGAACAAGAAACCGCCCATCCGTGGTAAAACCCCCATACTCCGAGGGCATCAGTTGGAGCTTCATAAGCCAAAGGCCAACAAGAATACCAGAGCCTAGTTCATCCCATGCTAAGTAATAAACCACTGAAGTGAAATCTCTGTAGACGTAGTGGCAGCGGAGACTGTTGACTTTCTTCAAATTAGGTTGGATTTGTGTGAACTCATGCTTTTCCCGAGTGCCGGTGAGATAGTGGGTTTTACTCAAAAAGCCTTCCGCCCCGGTTCTTCTACTTTTCCTTCGTTCTCTTGCGGTTACAATGGTGTTGTTATTTTCATTTCATCCTTCGCCTGAACCTCCTTCATGCGTCCTGAACCATCTGCGTTTCCTTCCTTACAAGAGAGGTGACTTTCGGGTGATTAGACGTCTGCATGATAGGTGAACTTGTCGGTCGAGGATGCCTTGCTCGGTCGAAGTTGCTGTTGAAGTCGTTGCACTATATACCAGAAGGCGGATTCCCTACCACGTTCCCTTCCTTCTTTTCCCCTATAGATTTCTACAAAGACAATATAAAAGCGCACGCATTTTAGTCAAACCTGGATACCGGACAGCGTCAGCACTTGCTTCGCAAGGCGAGGATATATAGCAACTTCAGAGGAATCAGTTACAACTCTAAGCTGCCAATATGATGTCAGAACCCAGAATACTCAAAAGCCACGGTTACGGAGCCCGCCACTCCTCGAAAATCCTTGTAAAAAGTTGCTCTAGCTGCTATCTTCAAAGGCAATCCAATAAATTTTGCGTCACTCGAATCTCCATCGAATGACGGGAAAGAAACGGTTCCAAGGATCCGAATCACCTTGGAACGCGGGGGATCACATGAACTGGACTCGTTGAGCTACGCTGTGTCGTGGAGTTCAGGTTGTATACTTTTTGTATTTGTCCAGGGTTCAAATGTCCGTAGTGCCTCAAGCACCGCTTTTCTCGCTCTTCTGTATCATATTTTGCTTATGCTAGCTATCAGCGTACTTTTTTTGTCACACTGGCAGAGTAATTGTCTTTACGGCACAGTACCATCTTGAAGGCATTCTGCTGCCACATTTTTGTCAACCAGGTTTCTGCTTAGTATTTTTTCACCCGCCTTTGTAATTAGCTTTTCTCCAGCCAAGTTAAAGTTGCCATGGTTCCTTAAGGTGCTTCGTGCAAAGTCTGCAAACCGTTGGGATCCCCGAGAACGGATAATATTTTCTGTGGTAATGAAACTGCAGGGAACCCATGTACGATGAGAGTATCCGGTGCAACGCTAGCCAGAACATGTACCATGAAACTTGCAGCAGGAGTGAGAAGAAAGCATACGATTTATACCCTCATTATGGTTACCAGCAGTCATCCTGTGTCGGGTGTCAGGTCACAGTGGGCGAGATAATATCCGGACTTGCAAACCTGGTAGAGAGTACTTGGGCTGCGAAGAAAGAACAACGGACCATTTTGACGGCAACCAAGGCGAGCAGGACGCCGACAGCTGATAAAGAAGCTCAGACCACTTTTCCTCATAGAACTTTGGAGGTACAGTATCACTGAATAAGGTAAAACAGTCCACTGCAGGGACTTTTGTGGTTTGTGGCTTACAGGGTCCAACTGCGCAGCTAGTCTAGGCTCTCAGCGGTCAGGCCTCCACGGGAAATAGAAGAAATGCCGGAAAAACGGCTGCTGCCACTTCGAGGGGATTTCGTAGCGATTGTTTCAGTACCAAGTTAGTGATTGTGTTTAACCTCCCCAAACCTGACATGGCATCGCTTGCCGAGCATGAAACTGACGACAGAAACGCATTCCAGCACTTATGTACACAGATGTTACTACCCAAGTTGCACCCTATAGGCCTCAGACGGCTAGCCAGGGGTAATGAAGTAAAATTTTCTCCACACCCTAGTTCGCTGGAGGGGTCCCCAGTGTCGGATGACGACACTGCTAACTTGCCCGTCTCATCAAAAATCTAAGCTGCTTTCCTGAGGTCCTTTTGAGACCGGATCTACCCAAGTCCTTCGGGAAAGATTAAACATGTGCATTGCTACCGCCCATTTCTATTATTGCCAGTTGCTAGGCATGACTTCTTTCTGTCTCCTCCTCAACCCACAGCTGGTAGAATTGACAGACTGCAGCCTTTTTTGCTTCTTGAACCTACCCCCACATGATGGTTATCGCCTGCTTCATCCCATGAATAGCTTGAAACTTCTCTCGCTGGATAGAACAGCCGAGATAGACGCACGATTGCTTTCGTCCGTCGCATGACTGCTTTCCCCGAAATTTCCACAGTCAGGCCACTAGAACATGGACCACTTATTCTCACTGCGTTCATACGAATCATTCAAATTCCAACGAGGCTGGATGCTGTTAGGTCCACTTCTTTGGCTGGAGCACTTCGGGCAAGCTGAAGGTCCGCCATGGTGTGCGGTCGCAACTAGATGGGTGGATCGCACCTCCTGGGTCCAGGAAAGATTTTCAGGTTCGGTGTCCAGTGCACGGTTAGTCACATCTACTATCACAGCCTGTGGATTACAATGTTCTCTCCTTATGCTCACAGTTCCGCAGTAAACTTTCGCTTTATTCCTCTCCAGTCGTCACTGGCACCGCTCTAGCTTGCCCTCCATATTGACGTTACATCCTACTCAACGTGCCCAACACAATTTTTTACTATCTATGTATGCATCAGTGAACAGCGTTTACCCCTATCTGCTACCCAACTCTTCCTCTGAAGCAGTGGTTGCTTGATCAAACACTCAATGATTTTGACATTTACTTCTTTGAATACCTTTCCGGAGTCGCAAGTCTGTCTACCTTTCTGCGCCGTTCGTGATCGTGTCCGTTCCCCAAGTTAAGACCCGCTACGTTGTTCAATTGTTGGCTCATTGATCGACCTTGTTTATTTCCTCCCCGGTTGCAGAAAACGTCCGGGGCTGACATATGTTTCCGTAGTCCTCCAAGGGTCAGAGAAGTGATTGGTGAGTATCAGCACCCCTTCTCTGTCCACCCGATGGCTTCCACAGTGTAATTGCATTGAGTTATTCAGATTTTTCAGATCATTAAGTTTCCCCCTGTTTGAACGTCTTCGGTATATTTCTCATGCAGCATCGTCGCTCCGTCACCGCCATTTGTCACGATTGCCAAAACGGTCGTTAGGAACGATACACTTATCGTCCACCCATAATACTATAAAAGACGTTCAAGTACGCCTAGCGAAATTGTCTCCTATTCGGCCCGGCAGACGAATAGAGGAGAGGCAAGTCGGTTTACAGATGCAAAGTGTATTCTTTTTATCGTCCACCGAAACAGTACCAACAGGAGAGAAAACAAAACGCAATGGCTGTGCAGAAAGCGAACATGGAGCGCGTAAAATCGGTGAGACACCGAAAGTGAAAGTGATTTAAAATGAGGTCGACCGGAACCTCGAAAAAGTCGGTCCAGTGAAGCGTACGCAACCGAACAACACAATGGGATCGATGTCAAACTTCACAAAAGATAGTAGAGAAAATAGATTCTCAAGTGATATCCAGAAAAGCCATTTTCTCAGAACGACTGAGGTCACTACAGCAACCCCCTACTAGAAAGCGCGGAAAGCTTTCAAAAAATGTTAAGGAGGAGAAGGTATACAAAAGACATTCGTGCACGTGAATACTTGCAAAATACGTGAATGTAGCTCTGCTGTCGGACGCTGACGGACAAAATCCTAGGTATGCAGGAACCCTAGGATGATGGTCGGGCGTAAACCGGATTCTTTGCCAGTGACATCGGTTGCGTGAATCGTCATCCAGGTGCTCCACATTAATAACGTCCAGCGTCGGGTAACCGTTAACCAATATGATATCCGGAAGCCAAATCTTAGGTCCGTCGGTGGCAAAGAACGACAACGATAGGGCCAATGCAGAATGCAAACAATGGTGCCAAAATTTTCCAGATTCCGTGGGACTAGCGAAGCGTACTATATAGCGAAGTTCCATGAAACGAAAAAAACGGAAACTAGTGAAGTAACCGCAATGGACTTGACTAAAATACAGAAATAACTAATGAAATATGTTAAATAGTGTCGAAACGATAAACACGGAAGTTAATACTGAGAAGTGCGGTGATTAAGATTGTGGTGGGCCTAGTCGCGAAAACGTGCCGGGCAAACGGTCTTCCGACCGGAACTTAAGACGGGAGCCTCATTCACGGACGGGTGCGTAGGCGTGCTCTGCTGACTTGAACGTGAGACAGTATTCTCATTTGAGGACGTAGCAGGGCCAACGAACTTCTGACTTGAAAGTGAGACGGTAGCCTCATTCGAAGTCGTAGCAGGAAAAGCTAACTGCAGACCTTGATGCGACACAGAGGTGTCGTCAACAGGTAGTGCAGGGTTAACATCGAATCTCATATCAGCGGGCGACGTGCTGTCATCATCGTACGCGGCTTTGAAACGATCGATGCTGACTGTACCGAAGCGACCGTGTCGATCAACCTTAAAAGTCTTATCGTGACGAGAAATCACGCGGAATGGTCCTTCGTAAGGCTGTTGTAATGGTTTCCGTACCGAATCAACACAAATAAATACATGCAAACAAGTTTCGAGTTCGGTCGGAACAAAAGCCTGTCGTCGCTGTATTCGAGTCTGCGCCGAAGCAAGATTTTGCATGTACGTAGACAAACGGTGAACGTAAGTCTGTACGGCAGGTGAATCTGTGCTCCGTGGCGTAAAGAATTCCCCAGGCAGTCGTAATGTCGTGCCGTAGACAATATCTGCGGCGGAACATTAAATATCTGCCTTTATGAAAGTCCTGATACCAAACAGAACTAGCGGTAACGTTTCGCACCAGTCGAGGCTCTAGTGTGCTCTAAGAGCCGCTTTGAGTTGGCGGTGGAAAAGTTCGACTAAACCATTTGAAGCCGGATGGTACGCGGCTTTGCGAAAGCGTTCCGCACCCAGCATGTGAGTTAATGAAGAGAATGGTTTGGACTCAAATTGTTGCCCTCAATCGGTAGTGATGGTGGAAGGACAACCACGTAAAGCTATTCATCGTTCCATCAGATGTCGAGCCACTGATTCGGCCGTGACGACAGAGATGGGAATAGCCTCGGGCCAACTCGCAAATCTATCGATGCACCTCGTTTAATAATTATACCCGTGTGATGGGGCCAAAGGACCCACAATGTCTACTAGGATATGATCAAAGCGAGAGTCAGGGGTAGCCTAAGTACCGATGGGCGAAGCTACGTACCTATGCACTTTAGATCGTTGACATTGTAGACACTGTTTTGCCCACATACGAACATCTTCTTTCATGGACGGCCAGAAGTATCGTGCAGCTACTAATCGGAGACTGGCTGCGATGCCTGGATATGAGGGTCCATGTGGGGCATTGAACACAAGAAGTCGACATGTAGAGGGTACCACTGGTCGAGGTAGACCAGCAGACATGAGGCAGAGTAAAGTCCCAGCACTAGTGGCCAGAGGTACGGACTGACAGTGTAGCGACGATGACTGAGCGGCCTCCATACATGGGGAATCCTGTGCCTGTGTCGCAGCCATGACAGGGTTGTCTAAAACCGGATTTGTTTGGCGCATCTTCCATCTGTACTACCATATAAAGTCCTGCCGAATATAATGCGTACTGCATAGGGTGCTTTGCGGCTTCCTATTCTTTGATCCAGGACCCAATGCACTTCCCGTACATCACAACCGACCACAGATCAATTTCGTTATTCTGCCACTCCTCGATCGTAACCCCGTCGAGATGCGGCCACTGGGTCAAAATCGATTGCACTGAATGAGGTGCTCTCATCGGCAGATACTTTATGGTGAATGCTTCTAGAGTTTCTGCTCTATTGTTGTTGACCAAGGAAACGAGTTGTAGGTGCAGTTTGGCCGACTGGATAACCTGAGTGCCACTCACTGCGCCCACCACTAATGAAGATTGACTCCCTGTGATCCCATATCTCTTTGCAAACAACTTCCCTACTAGAGGGGTATCTGAGCCACTTTCTGCGAAGGTCAACACTCCCACAACCCCAACTGGGGTTTTTACGCTGACTGCTACCACTCCCAGGCGAAATGTTGTGACTGATGCTTGTTGTACCTGTTTGAGCGTCTATAAAATGAGGAGCATAGTCACAACAATCCAAATACATGACTACGGTTAGGAAGGATTTTCGCGGATGCACGTTACAAACTGGGCATGAGAGTACGCTCGACCTCTTCCCAGGAAGTGACCACAGTATGGTATCCTGCATCTTCGTGGTTCCGCAAGCTCTGGATAGGTCCCACCCACCCAATCATTTCTCTTCAACAGTCAACCGGGACAATCTTATCTGCAAGCTTCGATCGTTAGACTCGGACGACTTCTTCCTGCAAAGCGACCCCCAGCTGGCTACTGACTTACTGTATTCTGACCTATCACATTTGCTGTCCGCAATCATTACAACGCGTATCCTATTAAAACCGGGTCCGTGGTTCAGTCCTGAGTCGAACAAAAAACAAATATATCAAGCTTCAGAAGGTGAACCACACCAATAGTGAGTTATCATCATTCTTGCAACTCCAAAGTCTCTCGGAAGCAATCAGAATCAAGACTTACGATGTGCTCAAAAAACAAGAAGTATCTGCCCTGCAATACCACGATACTTCCTCAAAGTCGGCACGCCTAATGAAGAACAGAAATCAGCTCGAGTCAGCAGGTATCCTCTCTCTAATTTTAGCAGCGACCACATTACCTCACCTGTAGCGATAGCCGAGACGCCCAGTTCCCACATAGCTGCATCCATGACTGCGGACCCTCTTACTTTACCCCCATTCATAGATTCTGTAACCTAGCACTTGCTGTCTGATCTAGAATTTACTCTGAAAGAGATGACCAACCAGCTTGCCCGTGTCCGGAAGTCCTCACATGTTGGCCATGATGGTGTTCCACCTACACTCCTACGTCTCAGAGGAACTGATGTCTTAGCCCTACTACTGGAGGTTAACAACCTATCCATCAAGCTTGGTATATTACCCTCACAGTAGAAGAGTGCGATCATCATGCCGATTCATAAAAAGGGACCAATACATGACCGCTCAAATCACCGCCCTATCAACCACACTCCAAATGCTTCTAGGTTAACGGAACGCCTCATCAAGCAGCGGATGTCTGACTTCCTATTGTCCCATAACATCTTCCGTAGTGAGCAGCATGGCTTCTTAAAGTCACGTTCATGCACCACTTGCCAGTACGACTTTTTGCACCCCATAACGGCCACCGCCGACAACAGTAAATCGATCATCATTATGTACCTTGATAAGACAAAGGCTTTTGAACGCGTCCCTTACGCTTTATTACTAACCAGGCTCAAGGCATATGGCTTTTTCGGTTCCCTTTTATCGTGGCTAACATCATATCTATCGAACCGCTCACAAGTGGTTCCATTGATGGGTGTTTCTCACAGCGGGCTCAAGTCACCGGTGAGGTTATGCAAGGCAGTGTACTCGGTGGCTCAATTTTTCTCATCGACGTAAATGATATATTTCCCATGTTGCACCATGGTACCCCATTCCTTTTCGCTGAAGACTTTAGGATTTTTATGGGTTTCTTTGTCAGAACCTCAACATTATGCTGGATGAAATTTCTAGTGACCTGAAGCGATTTGGGGACTGGTGCAATTCGTGAAGCATGGATTTTTGACTTCGAAGAGCTGCTACAAAACCTTCAGATGTCGAGCGGCCCTCGGAACTCTGCTTTTCCACGACCTACCCATTTCGTTCAGCCCTTTGGTTCGAGAACTTGGCCTTCGTTATTCTTTCAGCTTTGGGTTTTCTGAGTATGTTCTACTCTAGATTGCAAAGGCGAGAAGAACCACTGGTCCCATCTCCAGAACCTCTCGGCTTAATTATCGCAAACTGTTTACCTACAAGCCTCAAGCCAGGCCTCTCCTTGAACACTGTCCCATTATCTTCACCAACATGACGAAGTCGGACAGCATTTGTCTGGAGTCCGTGCAACGCCAACTCATCAAACGATTAGTGGGATCCTCTTCCGGCTTTTGTTACAATGATCGATGCAGCCTACTCAGTCTTGACCCTCTATGACTGCGTCACATGAAGCTAAATTTATGCTTCCTGGTTAAGCTGTACCCCCGTATGGCCTTCTCAGGTACTGAACCCATTCGTCTCACTCCCCCCACGAATTATGCCTTACGCCGTCGGTCACTGCAGCTCCCTATTCCTAGAGCAAAATTATCGTTGAGATCTAAATTTTTTCTTATAAAATACTCAAAGTTATGGGATACACTACCTCCAAACACCCGCGAGAGTCAGTTTCTTAGCTCAGAGGCTCGCTGGACCAATTCTTGACCGTTCCCAATGTGATCCTTCTTACCGGCCAGACCTTCACTGAAAAGGTGGCCTACGAAAACGGGTTTGATATCTAGGATTACTGCACTAAAACGTTCATCTCTCGCCGAAGACAAACGTCAGGGCAACTAATTTCTTTTACGTTATATTGCACACAATCTATACTACGGTAGCTACTGCCTGCTGACTTTTGTACCTATACCTAGTTTATCGCCTACCGGTTCCCCTAATTCTAGACAATGTTTGTGTTCTGTTGCCAACCGGTCTGAGGTTCTAATCCTCAGTTGTCTCTGCAGCAAATAGGTGTGCGGCTTTGGACCCTAGGACACTGAGTTCTGCCGTCCACCACCTTACTTGATCTTTTCACTTCTTTCCCGTTCATTTTGTCTACCACTGCCCGCCTGGGTTTTATGCCCGGTCTCATTTTGCCTTTCTTAATCATCTTATACCCGAATCTCTCATCCCAGAAACCCACCCGCTAGTATCTACTTGGTGGTCTGTCCCCTCGTCTCGCCTCTGTGTCTACCATCCACCAACTACTCTCATATTCCTTCTTATGCACCACACTATTTCTTATCAGCAGAGTTAAACTCATCTACACCAGCTAGCCCGGAATGGTCTCTGACGGTCTTAGACATGGTCTGGCGTTTTATGAGACTGATACACATATACTGGCCTGAGCTTTGCAACATTCGCTGTCCAACTCCTTGTGTTTGCTTAGTCCCACAATGCATTTTTCTAGCCCAATCTAGCAAAACCCGTGATGCCAACGGCACCCACACCATGGCGTCGTCCGAAAGTGGGGAAAACAGATCACTCCCAGCATTTGTGGAAGAAAAAGAAAAATAAACATAAAATTACGATTGAGCGGAGGGGCTATGAAAAGTTCCTATATGGGCTCAACCACCCCTCAGTTAGAAGAAAAACGAAAAAAGAAAGGTGGAAACAAAGAAACCTTGTGGGATCAATTTGATCTCCAAATACCACTGACATTGGGCTGTGAAGGAAATGGGCAACCTCTACCTGTGGGTATGTCTCCCATCAGCCCAGACCTCATCCTGCGAAAAGCGAAACCCCATCTCGCCCTTGTACTTTCGACAGGCTTTTGGTTTTCGCGCACGAGACTGGCTAGGGTGACAGCGCACTTGACTCTCCACATACGCTTAAGTAGTGAAAACCGGTCACCTTTCCCATCCGTACCCCTCCATCTTCCGTCATCTTTCTTAGAAAGCGGCCTTCTCGATGTCCTAGCATCCGAACTACTCTTAGGTTTACAACCCTACCTAACAGTCACCACAACCTCTTGCCAACTACACCCACAGGACCTTAGGCCCACTGACATGGATAACATATGGAGGCAGCAGATGACCGACACCTGCCTCATTTAAGTCCACAAAAATGAACACGGAGGACCGTTCATATTTTCCATTCCGTACTAACTATATTCCTTCACTTTTATAACAAATATGATATTTATGCGACCACTACGTCATGAGATTTCCCCGCTCACATTCAAGGTTATTCTCAGTAGGTCAGCACTGCCGAGTAGGAGCGCAGACAAACCTACGTCCACATATCCTTGCATGACAACAATTTTCCCCAACGCATCACCACCGATGCTTCAGTGGTTCCTTCTGCAACCTTACTTAATTGTTCTTTAGAATTTCTAATTGCGTGCAAACCATATACCCTCTGAAATGCAGAAGCAGCAGCCCGCCCGGTTTACGCTACCTTGCTAGCCTGTAGTAGTACTGATCAACCCCCTGCAACCCTAGGTTACTTATACTGTTGAATTAAATCCACATCAGAATATGGAATGTGCCACTGACAGTTCACCTAAACCCAACCAATTCGTTAATAATTGTCACCATTCACTATCACAGCTCACAGCTGGAACCACGTCCAGACTGTTGACACTATTTATTTCAGGTTTGTCGTCGCCCACTCTTTCGAGCTCCACTTTCGATGACCAAGTTCCACACTTTGACCAGTACCGACAGAGACCTTTGTGGAACCTTTCATACCAAAAGGGGTTGCAATCGAGCCACACGACCTAAAACACCCCCAACCGCTTAGGAGTCTTCTAACGCACCGCCTCTCCTACTGATGTCACTGTTCGAGTCTTCACAAACAGCAGTTCACAAGCGACCTGCTACTGATTGATTGACACGTCCCTTACCCAGCCTGATGAACTATACCCACGGGATGATGCACACCACCTTGGTCCCGTGTGAAACAACTCAATGGCAGGGCCAGAATACCTAACACAGGGATTAGTTACTCAATAAATTTCGGTACGCCATCCGAAAGCGAGTCCACTTGTCCCTCCATTCCGTGGTTCTCAATAATGACGCCAAATATCACCGAGAATCAATAAGTCTGTACATTTTTGTCAGCGGAACAGAGCAATAAAAAGCAAGCCTACTCGGAGGTTTTCCACTCAGGTTTCTATTGCAGGATTCCATTTTACTTTCGAACGGTACCCGGCTTGAAATAGGTTTTTCACCAATTCAAGGCCTCCAAGTCGCGCTCTCTTTTTTTCTAAGTGGTACGGGTTATTGATCTTTAACCTAAACTCATCTTTTATATGGATCACTGTTTCCTCCACATTCATCAACTTTTCTGAGTGCACTTCCAAATAGTTTTTCATGTCTCCCTGTTTCATGACGCACCCCGTTTATTGAAACCGGGAACATCCGTCATTCCGGGCCCACATCGTCTTCGTAGAGAGCCGTTCTCTTCATATTCGTCGAAGTTCACCAGTGTATTTTCATTCTTTTCTTTCATTTCTCCATGTTCAGAACTTATTCCGTTCATAAAACCCCAATAGGCCTCCTTTATTCACGGCTTGCATCACTTTGGTTTATAACGCATCCTTAGCACTATATTTTCACGACATATTCTAGGTTGGCATGGGCCACCACCAACCAACTCGAATTCAAAACTAAACCGTATTTGCCGCGCAAACCATTACCGTTTTGATCCATTCGAACTATTTCTAGCTATATTGTTTTGTTTCTGACGTTTTTGACTCCCTTCCTTGAAATTCGTCTATAGTTTTTCGTTTTGTGTAACGTTGTACACCATGTTCATGCTCTTGCGCGGGCGTATCGATCATGGTCGAGAAATATACAAATATTATTATCAATATTATTCTCTATTTTGTGGACTTAGGTGAGGCCTGCCTTTGTTGCCTGTTGCCTCGACATGCTATTCAGGTCAGTGGGCTAAAAGTCTAGGCTGCAGTAGTGATTGTAGTTTACAGGAGGCAACTAGGATGTACCAGGAACCCAAATAACAGTTTGTATAACTGGTCTGAGGGATAATTGACACATGCAGCCGTAGGGCACTCACATGTCTGATGCTGCCTGCTGGAGTCGGGTGTTGGTTGCCTCTAGGTAGAGTAGTAATCCAAGGCGCAGCTTGAATGCTAGGACATCGAGAAGGCCAAGTTTTACCAAATAAGACGAAAGATAGAACAGTATAAATGGAAAAGCTGAACAGATTTCACTACATTCTTTGTTCTCTTTCCAAACCTCATTGAGGTTGATGTTAGTCATCATGTGCATTGACAAGGCAACCGGATCCGTGGGATGGAAGTCCAGGCTGTTGGAGGTTGTATTTGACGTCGACTTGCATGAAGGTTGTGCTTAGGGAGGGTATGGGTGTTTGAAACTTAGAGCGGGAGGTGGGTGGGCGTATGTGGAGGGTCCCGTGCGCCGTTGCCCCAGTCAGTCTCGTGCTTGAAAACCAAAACCTTGTCGAGCGAACAAGGGAGATGTGGGGTTTCCCCTTTCGCAGGTTCTGGTTTGAGCTGTTAGGAAATGTACCCATAAATGAAGGTTGCTCCTTTCCCTGACAGCCCGATATCAGAGTTATTTAGAGATCTGATCGATACCATTAGGTTATTTTGTTTTCCACTTTTTCTTCCCATAGTTTCCTGTTTTTCCTAACCGAGGGGTGGTTGGGTCCTTATGGGACCTTTCCACAGCCCTTCCGTTCGATCATAATTGTATGCATTTCCGTCCTTTTTGCAACTTCTGGGGTGGTTTGCCTCCTCAATCCCGGACGATGCCGTGGTATTGAGGCCGTTGACATCAGGGGTTTTGGTAGCATGAGCTGCAAAAATTCAGAGTGGTAATAACAAGACACACGGAGTTGGACAACGGATGTTGTAAGGCACAGGACAGCACACGTGTATC